>CM076575.1:387015802-387761469 GCA_034641835.2 Pinus albicaulis
GATCCAAAGTTTGAGGGGATGTTTTCTTAGGGAAAATACACACAAAAGTTTCCTGGATATGTAAGAAAGTTTGAGGGGATCTTCTCGTAGGGAAAATACACACAAAATATTCCTGGGTATGTAAGAGAATGAATCTATTTTCTAGGTGGTTTCACAACTCTCTTTTCATAGAAATCACCACTGGTGTTTGGAATCCACTATCTAGGTGGTTAAAAACTCTCTAGTAAGCATCACAGTGACTCATATTTCCTTTTTCAAGTGGTTAACAACTATACAATAATCACTGTAGTGACTCACTTACTCCTCTCAGTTCAATTGCAATGCTTCACCTAAGTTATACATAGGGTATTTCTTAGTCTATAAGTTTGAATCCATTGTTTATGTGGCCTCTTTTTCATAGTAAGCACCATATAGTGGTTAAAAACTTCTTATCGAGTTCGGTAGTGACGCAGATAGCCAGACACCTAATTGCTACTCAAACATGCCAATTTGGATATTATGATTGATTTTTATAAAACATGCAAATACTGAGAGGCGAATAATTCTAATATATTTGAAATCATTGAAAAATATCTGGGTAATTAAAGTAATTATCATTATCAAACAACTGAAGCTGCTGTTCCTGCAGTTGGAGGCTGTAATCTCTGATCCCGGCTGGTTCATTAAAAGCTAGGGGATGCTTTTCATTGCAAAATATTTTATCCTGCAGAGAATTCCTGCCCATGAAACTGAGTGTGCTTTGCTCAATGGGCACACTAGTAAAATGAGAATTCCCCAGTGGATTCTCTTGATGGGTTTGAGAGTCCCAGTACAGAGTTTTCTGGGCTGAAAGAGTAGGGTAAGAGCGAGATGGAACATGAGAAAATGGAGCATAATTGTATGGTGACAACATCTAGGTTGTAGAGGACTGAGCAACTTGCAAACTAAGGTCCTTCTTGGCCTTAGAGACCATGGATAGGATCAAAATATCTAGACCAAAAGCCACCCAAATCATTTCTCCATCTCCATGGTCTTTCACCAACAAATAACCTATGATTTTTGATACATTCTCTGGTTCTACTCTTTGAATCCTTGAGTACACAAATTCTGTTGCTTCATATGGATCCATTTCACATCCAACACCTGCAAAATATGATGCACCAAATGATTAATTCTTCAATAGGCAATGCCGACACATACATATATCAGATCTGAAATACCAACTTCAAAGTTCAAACATTTGACAAGCAACTATGATCCATGATGGAAACTTGGAGACGATCTCCTAGCATTAGAAGCTTACAAGTCAAGATCTGGCACAAGGACATCAAACATGTACCATATGAAATTTATGGGGAATTACAACCAAGATCCGCGGCCTTCAGGCTGACATTGTTGAAATGGTTTGTTTCCTCAGGCAGCAGCCATTATTATACCTAATGTTTGGTCTCAACCTAGTCTCCTAAATTGAGTTCATTTAATTGTCAACCAGGGTTGGTAAACTGCTGAAGTGAAGTGCACCGTATGTGCCTAGGTGTTTGTCTCTTAATGCGTTGTGTTTAGTGTTTTATGATGTTTTTGGTCTTTTGTGATGATTTATGATGTTTTTGGTCTTTTTGTAGTTTTATGTTCACAAGGAAAATGACTAGAAAGCTAGTGGAAAGAAGCTAATGATTAAAACAGAGTGAAGCCTAATTGGTTGATGACAAGTGGCAAATGCAAAGGCAAATACTGAAACAAAATCAAAACTAAACTATGACTAAACAGAAATAAAGCTTGATAATGACTTTTAAGAAAATGACTCAAAACATAAACTCAACTTGTCCAATTCTTTCATCAAAGGTATTTTGAGAGAGAGCTTGAGAAATGGTTAGCTAAGTATGCAAATATTCCTAACTAAACAATTAAACAACTAGCTTATAATGATGCAACATTTTATCCATGATTAGAGATTTGTTGAAGCATATTTGGAGGAAAACATTGATACCATCATAAGATCTCTACTCTAAGACTATTTCCTAACTCTATTATACAATTTAGTTAATCATCACTAAACCTCGCCCAAGAGTTATAGATTTATTTTTAAAGTAGTCTTTTGAGGAAAGGCTCTGTTTATGAAGTAGTAAAGAAGTTGCAAAAGTATGTCAGGCCTTGAAATGATACTGTCTTCTGTTCCTATGTTTATGAATCAATTATAGATTTGGAACAAGAAGAGGTTTGTAAATAATGAAGGCTGTTTTGTTAAGTTTAATAACTGAAGTAATCTAATATGCAGTGGATGACAACTAAATGTGGAGTGCAAATGCAATAAGTTAAGCTAAAACTGAACTTAAGATGTCACTAGTCTAAAATAATGTCAACTAACAAGTAATTATCAAACTCAAAACAAAAATAACAAACAGCATGAGTTGAATGCAATTAGACTCGCAGTATCCTAACTAAGCTATCATGCATTATTCTAAGGAATTATAGATGAAACAAGTGGTGTTCTAGAAATCCAACTTCGGTCACGTTTATAAATCTTCCCCCTCAATCTCTCTCCCTACGTGATATAATTGTTTTTGGATGCTAAGAAACAAAGGTTAATGGCTTTCACTTCCCTAAGTAACGACGCCTAAATGTTTGGGTCTCAACCTAGTCTCCTAAATTGAGTTCATTTAATTGTCAACCAGGGTTGGTAAACTGCTGAAGTGAAGTGCACCGTATGTGCCTAGGTGTTTGTCTCTTAATGCGTTGTGTTTAGTGTTTTATGATGTTTTTGGTCTTTTGATAGTTTTATGTTCACAAGGAAAATGACTGAAACGCTAGTGGAAAGAAACTAATGATTGAAAACAGAGTGAAGCCTAATTGGTTGATGACAAATGATAAATGCAATTGCAAACATTGAAACATAATCAAATCTACACTATGACTAAGCAGAAACAAAGCTTGATAATGACTTTTAAGCAAATGACTCAAAACATAAACTCAACTTGTCCAATTCTTTCATCAAAAGTCTTTTGAGAGAAAGCTTGAGAAGTGGTCAGCTAAATATGCAAATTCTCCTAACTAAACAATTAAACAACTAGCTTATAATGATGCAACATTTTATCCATGATTAGAGATTTGTTGAAGCATATTTGGAGGAAAACATTGATACCATCATAAGATCTTTACTCTAAGACTAGTTCCTAACTCTATTTTGCAACTTAGTTAATCATCACTAAACCTTGCCCAAGAGTTATAGATTTATTTTTAAAGTAGTCTTTTGAGGAAAGGCTCTGTTTATGAAGTAGTAAAGAAGTTGTGAAAGTACCTCAGGCCTTGAAATGATATTGTCTTTTGTTCCTATGTTTATGAATCAATTATAGATTTGGAACAAGAAGAGGTTTGTAAATAATGAAGGTCAAGTTGTTAAGTTTAACAACCGAAGTAATCTAATATGCGCTGGATTTATTCAAATGTGGAGTGCAAATGCAATGAGTTAAGCTACTACCGAACTTAAGATGCCACTAGTCTAAAAACAATGCCGAACTAACAAGTAATTATCAAAACTCAAAAACAAAATAATGTAGCATGAGTTGAATGCAATTAGACTCCCGTGAGTATCCTAACTAAGCTATCATGCAATATTCTAAGGAATTACGATGAAACAAGTGGTGTTCTAGAAACTAACTTCCGCCTCTGCCGTTTATGAATCTTCCCCTTGAATCTCTCTCTCTCTACGCATATAATTGTTTTTGGATGCTAAGAAACAAAGGTTACCTAGTTTTCACTTCCCCGGCAACGGCGCCAAAATGTTTGGTCTCAACCTAGTCTCCTAAATTGAGTTCATTTAATTGTCAACCAGGGTTGGTAAACTGCTAAAGTGAAGTGCACCGTATGTGCCTAGGTGTTTGTCTCTTAATGCGTTGTGTTTAGTGTTTTATGATGTTTTTGGTCTTTTGTGATGATTTATGATGTTTTTGGTCTTTTGATAGTTTTATGTTCACAAGGAAAATGACTGAAAATCTAGTGGAAAGAAACTAATGATTGAAAACAGAGTGAAGCCTAATTGGTTGATGACAAATGACAAATGCAATTGTAAATATTGAAACAGAATCAAATCTAAACTATGACTAAGCAGAAACAAAGCTTGATAATGAATTTTAAGCAAATGACTCAAAACATAAACTCAACTTGTCCAATTCTTTCATCAAAGGTATTTTGAAAGAGATTTTGAGAAATGGGCAGCTAAGTATGCAAATTCTCCTAATCTAAACAATTAAACAACTAGCTTATAATGATGCAACATTTTATCCATGATTAGAGATTTGTTGAAGCATATTTGGAGGAAAACATTGATACCATAATAAGATCTTTACTCTAAGACTAGTTCCTAACTCTATTATGCAACTTAGTTAATCATCACTAAACCTTGCCCAAGAGTTATAGATTTATTTTTAAAGTAGTCTTTTGAGAAAAGGTTTTGTTTATGAAGTAGTAAAGAAGTTGCAAAAGTACCTCAGGCCTTGAAATGATACTGTCTTTTGTTCCTATGTTTATGAATCAATTATAGAATTGGAACAAGAAGAGGTTTGTAAATAATGAAGGCTGTTTTGTTAAGTTTAACAACTGAAGTAATCTAATATGCAGTGGATGACAACTAAATGTGGAGTGCAAATGCAATGAGTTAAGCTACTATTGAACTTAAGATGCCACTAGTCTAAAACAATGCTGAACTAACAAGTCATTATCAAACTCAAAACAAAATAACAGAGCATGAATTGAATGCAATTAGACTCCAGAGTATCCTAACTAAGCTATCATGCATTATTCTAAGGAATTATAGATGAAACAAGTGGTGTTCTAGAAATCCAACTTCTGCTTCTGCTGCTTATAAATCTTCCCCTTGAATCTCTCTCCCTACGCATATAATTGTTTTTGGATGCTAAGAAACAAAGGTTACCTAGTTTTCACTTCCCCGGCAACGACGCCAAAATGTTTGGTCTCAACCTAGTCTCCTAAATTGAGTTCATTTAATTGTCAACCAGGGTTGGTAAACTGCTGAAGTGAAGTGTACTGTATGTACCTAGGTGTTTGTTTCTTAATGCGTTGTGTGTAGTGTTTTATGATGTTTTTGGTCTTTTGTGATGATTTATGATGTTTTTGGTCTTTTTGGTAGTTTTATGTTCACAAGGAAAATGACTAGAAAGCTAGTGGAAAGAAGCTAATGATTAAAACAGAGTGAAGCCTAATTGGTTGATGATAAGTGTCAAATGCAAAGGAAAATACTGAAACAAAATCAAATCTAAACTATGACTAAGCAGAAACAAAGCTTGATAATGACTTTTAAGCAAATGACTCAAAACATAAACTCAACTTATCCAATTCTTTCATCAAAGGTATTTTGAAAGAGATTTTGAGAAATGGTCAGCTAAGTATGCAAATTATCCTAACTAAACAATTAAACAACTAGCTTATAATGATGCAACATTTTATCCATGATTAGAGATTTGTTGAAGCATATTTGGAGGAAAACATTGATACCATCATAAGATCTTTATTCTAAGACTAGTTCTTAACTCTATTCTGCAACTTAGTTAATCATCACTAAACCTCACCCAAGAGTTATAGATTTCTTTTTAAAGTAGTCTTTTGAGGAAAGGCTATGTTTATGAAGTAGTAAAGAAGTTGCAAAAGTACCTCAGGCCTTGAAATGATACTGTCTTCTGTTCTTATGTTTATGAATCAATTATAGATTTGGAACAAGAAGAGGTTTGTAAATAATGAAGGTTGTTTTGTTAAGTTTAACAACTGAAGTAATCTAATATGCAGTGAATGACAACTAAATGTGGAGTGCAAATGCAATGAGTTAAGCTAAAACTGAACTTAAGATGTCACTAGTCTAAAACAGTGCTGAACTAACAAGTCATTATCAAACTCAAAACAAAATAACAGAGCATGAATTAAATGCAATTAGACTCCGGAGTATCCTAACTAAGTTATCATGCATTAATCTATGGGATTATACAGTCTGTTTGTCCATCATGATTGGTATTTTGGAAGAGTTTCTTAGAACAATCCTGACTGTACAATTCAGTGCAAATGCAAACATAAAGACTGAAAGCAATTTGAAAACTAAGGTATCACAACTGTCTCCTACCCATCATTATGATATTTTGGAAGAGCGTTTTAAGAGCAAGATCAGCTATGTTACTTAGTGAAAACAAACAACTAAAACATTCATCATCACAGTCATGCTTTGGACATCATAAGGATTTTTTGGAAGAGTTTCTTCTTTTGGAAGAGTGTTGAGAACAAATGTAACAGTGATAGTGAACAAAAGAAACTACAATTAAATCCTACAACACTATAGCCATTTCCCATTCATTATCATAATCTTTTGGAAGAGTTTCTTCTTTTGGAAGAGTTTTTAGAACGAGTATAACTATAGTGGCTACGGAATTAACTATGCACTCAAACTTCAAAAACGTAAAGGCAACTAAGATACTTATCTAAATTACGCAAGTAAAACCGTGTAGGAGGCAGGGGCCCTCTACCACCAGACGGAATCTAACTCCAAATCAAATCAACGCTTTCAAAACAATACTGTCTTCTTCATTAAAGGAGAAATAACTTGAACAGAGCAATCTGCGTCTTCAGAAATGTAGCACAAAATCTAAGAAAAATCTGGAACGAAATCTAGCCTAGCTCTTGGTTTTCCAAGTGTTTTTATAACAAATTTACATAACAAGACTTGCAACAATTCCAGGATCATTGTCTTTCCTTATTGAAATCACATTAGGAATCTTGAAGTGGTTGCGTAAAAAGAAAAAGGACATCTGGACTAAGACAGTCCTATTAGAAGTCTGCCTTCCTAAATGTGTTCCCATGTACCAAAACCATATCCAGAATTCGGTTTTTCCTTCATGGTGAGCAACGAACAATGTAGACATGACGTGGAATATACCCATATGCGGTTTTTCTTGAGAGGCCACCTGGAACATACCCAAACGTGAAGACAGCTGCAGAATTGCCGGTTAGCTACGGAATGTCTGCATTCTGCAGCTAGTTCCGGTCAAAATGCATTACAATAATAAAAATCACAAAACTTAGCAAGTCAGTCATGTTAATCATTATAAAAGTAATTTTAACTAAATTCATTGATCAATTGGGTCTGGGATAACAATGGACAAGGGAAAATGAGGTAAAGTAAGATGAAAGAAAGCACAATTTTGAGGCTCAACATACCCCCACTGCTGACTTCTTGCATGTCCTCATGCAACTTATTCCATAAACTCAGAGGCTTCTGCAAGAACATCTAATCCTCTCCTTCTCATTTGCCTAGAAGCTAGAGATCTTCTGGGTTTTCTGATGACAAGTTTGAACCTTAAGTTGGTAAGTGCCCTGATTAGCTTCTTATTCCTCCATTTCAACTTTTCATTAGCCTTTTCCACTTTGTCCATATGTAAAGATAAGGTTGAGTTCATATCGGTTTTGAGTTTGACTTGTTCCTTCAGAATATCATTCTCATTTTTGATGTGTCTATTAAGTATTTCCAGCTCATACCTATCCCTTCTTAACACATCTATTTTGGACAGTGGAGGACTAGGGGTTCTCTCTCTACTCTCTGAAGCTTTCCTTTGCAAAGTTTCAACATAGTCATAAACTTCTTGCTGAGCAGGGTCAATTTCAGGGGTTCCTTTATTAAAATCCTCTTCAACATCTTCTTCAATAGATGTTTCCTCATCTTCTATATTTATCACCCCTGTTTGTTTGATCTGAGTTTTCCTTAGTTTCCCTTTTAGTCTATGGCTTCTTCTTGGCTGGGAAGATCCCTCTCCTTTCTCTGTGGCAGATTTCCTGATTACCTTCTCTTTCTTAAGTTGTTTCTTGATTTGAGTCAACTTCTCTGAGATGATTTCCTCACTACTTTCCTGGATTGTTTTGTCAATTTCAATTTTTGAAGCTCTCCATTTTCTGCTTCTCCTTGTAGGCTGTTGTTCAGGTGAGGGCTCTTTTGGCTCTTCAAAATTATTTCTTATCAAGAAATTGTCCCAAGTATCATTTGTTTTGGCTAAATGGTGTTCAATTAAAATTTTAACCAAGCCATGATGATATAGAGTTGTCTCTAAAAATTGAACCCTTCTTTGAACACAAGAAGCCATCTTTTTCAAACTTTGAAGCAAGAAATAGGGTAAGTTTAACTCTTCCCCCAAAAAATGCATTATCAGTCTAATGTGGTAAACATAAAATGTGCCATATCTACCCTCACATGTAATAAATTTTTGCAGAATAAGTAGTATGTTTCTCCATTTATTTTTCAATGCAGAACTTGGAATTCCCTTCTTAAACACAGTGATATCCATACCTGGTGATTTTAGAATTTGCTTCCAGGATTCATTATGGAATTCTTTGTTTTTGAACCATCTCTCTCCATTTCTAAGCAATACTGTAGCTTCTGCAATGAAAACTTCAGTGACAGTGAATTTAACATCCCCCACTTCAACCTCAGCTCCTCTAAATGACCTTGCAAATGTTTTAGTGACTTCTTTGTGGAAGCCATTAAATTTCTCAAGAAATTGTAGCCATCCTACCTGCTGCAACATTTCTTTACATTGAGGGTATCCTTCCAAGTATTTTGTACCCATTGGTTCGGTTCTTACAATAAGACCCATAATTGCTTCTTCAATGTTCAGATTAATATTCTTTTTGCCCACGGAAACAATAACTTTCACCTTTGAATTGATATACCTTTGGTTCTCGGTGACAATAGCTTCAAACTTCGGACTGATATGCCTCTGGTTGACAGTGACAACGGCTTCAAACTTCGAGTTGATATGCCTCTGGTTGACAGTGACAACGACTTCAAACTTCGGGCTGATATGCCTCTGGTTGACAGTGACAATGGCTTCAAATTTCTCACTGATATATCTCTATCTCTTGGTGATAATGGCTTCAAATTCCACACTGCTATACCTCTGTCTCTCGGTGATAATGCTCAATCTCTGCTCACGATGATAGGGCTTTGATATTCAAACTGATATACCCTTTGCTCTGCTCACGGTGATAGGAATATCTCTATTTTGCGGAATGAGGTGCTGGCTACAGAATGGAGTGATGGAAGTAGTTACAGAAATGAGTTAATGGAGTGAAGTGGAGAAAAAAAATTGATGAGTGAAAAGACGGCGGAGATTTTTACAACGGAAAAGAAAATCATCATTGAATGATTTAATTGGGTGACGTGAGGAAATTAAACTCTTCAGCCTTTTTAGCCGCTTAAATGATGTCGGGTATAGAATTTGAAATGAGAGATTTTAATCCAAAGTTTGTGGAGGGTATTTTGGTCATGATCAATAAAAATAATTAAAACAACTTTTCAAATGATTCATAACTAAAACTATGCTAAACCTTATGAAATGCCATTATAATCAAAACTTGTTACCTCTGCTTTTCATTTGATTTTTGTAGTCTTTGTCTTCTTTGTTCTCCTTTGGAAGAGTCTTCATAATCCTTCTTGATTCTTCCTATTCATGGATACACTGGATCATCTTGTTGCAATTCAAATGTCTGTTGATTATTGCCTTCAGGATTTGTAGCTGCGGAATGACTGTCTGGCTGCGGAAACTCTGATCAGCTACAAAATGTCTGTTAAGCTGCAGAATGTACCTGTAGAGCATTTTAATCATGGAATGGAGTGGTTTGGGACATAAGTGAAATTTTATATGGCACGAATGAAGATGAATGATGAGTTATGATATGTGTGAAGTGGATGATGAAATGGAATGGATTCAGTTTATGAAATGGAGTGGAAGAATATAAGAACTGCCCTGCAATCCATGACATTTGTTATTCATTTTCAGCAAGACTTCAAAATTTAAATTTTGACATGGAAATGAGGTGGATGAAGTATGGAATGAGATGAATGAAATATGGAATGAAGTGAAGTATGAATGAATAAATGAAATGGAGTATGGATGGATAAATGAATGGAATGAAATGAGATGGATCATAAGTACAATGGGATCTGAACTTATGATTTTGTAACAGCTGCTTGCAAAAACAAAATGGAAAAGTTAGAGTGTCAGAGAGACTCTGATTTTCACCCTATCTTTTCTGCATAAACATGCCAATCAATGATTGGTTTTCATGTTTATACCTTTATTTTATTTTATTTTTAATTTTTATTTTTTAATTTTTATTTTTTTTCAAAAGATAAATGCTTTAGAAAATTTAATCAAGTTGATGAAGAAGAGAGATTCTTCTTCATTAACTTCACATCACTGCTTTCTTGGAACTTCTTGACAAATTCTTCTCTCGAGAGTGGTTTGTGATACAACTTCAATCTATGATCATTCACAAGAAAAGTGACCTCTTCTTCATCTATAGTTCTGATTTTTACTGCTCCATTATCAAAAATTTCAACAATTTCATATGGCCCAAGCCGATGTGTCTGAAATTTACCTTGAAAATCCTTGAATTTTGAATCAAACAAGAGAGCCCAGTCATCTTCTTTGAATTTCTTCTCTTTGATGTAATTTTCATGCCATCTAGTCCTTTGCTGTTGGACTAGACTTTTTTTCTGAACTGCATCTTGTCTGATCTCATCCAATTCATTAATCTGCTCCAGTCTATGCTTTTGTGCCTCCGTTAAATCAAGTCCTAGTTGAACTGCCATTTTGAAAGTTTGAATCTGGAACTCTATGGGAAACAAAACTTGCTTTCCATAAACAAGCTCATAAGGAGTATGGCCTGTTGTGTTTCTCCATGTAGTTCTATAGGCCCACAAGGCTTGAGGAAGCCTATCTACCCAATCTCTTCTATGTAAATGAACAGTCTTTGTTAGGATTCCTTCAATGACCTTATTAGTAGATTCCACTTGACCATTTTCTTGTGGATGATAAGGAGTAGATTTTCTATGCCTGATTTTGTATCTCTCCATCATTTGTTCCACTAGCCTTGATGTAAATTGAGCTCCTTGATCTGTAACAATTTCCCTTGGGACACCAAAACAAGTAAAAATATCCTCAAAAAGAAAAGTAACTATAGATGCTTCATTAGCAACAAGTAATGGCTTGGCTTCTACCCATTTAGTAACATAATCAGTGCAAACTAATATATACCTTTTCTATCTTGATGGAGGACTAATAGGTCCTACAAAATCCAAATCCCATTTTTCAAAAGGTTCAATATGTACCTGAGGTTGTAATGGCATCTCACCTGAAGGAGAATGTTTCCCTACCCTTTGGCAACTGTCACACCTTTTGACATACTCTTTAGCATCTTTAAACAAGGATGGCCAATAATATCCTAAATTAAGGATCTTATAGGTTGTCCTCTTATTAGCAAAGTGTCCGCCACAAGGTTCATCATGACATGCTTTAAGCGCCACAAGGTTCATCATGACATGCTTTAAGAATCTCAGGCATCTCATCTTCACGAACACACCTTCTAATGATCAAATCTGGACCTGTCTTGTACAACTCATTAGTGACCCATGAATATTTTGCACTGTCATAAATAATTTTTCTTTTATCCCTTGCATTCATTATTGAAGGAAATTTTCCTGAAACTAAATAATTAGCAATATCAGCAAACCATGGAGTTTGAGTAGAGATTGCAAAAATATATTCATCAGGAAATTGATCTTCAACTGGAGTGTCATCTTTGATATTTTGGAGTCTAGATAGGAAATCAGCTACTGTGTTTTGTTTTCCAAGCCTATCTAGAATGGTAATGTTGAATTCTTGTAAGAGCAATAACCATCTTATGACTCTGCCATTAGTAATTGATTTGTTCATTAAGTATCTAATTGCAGAATGATCAATGTGAACAAAAGTTTCATAGCCTGTTATATAGTGTCTGAATTTGTTTATGGCATGAAAAACAGCTAAAAACTCTTTTTCAGTTATAGTATAGTTTAACTCTGCAGGAGTCAAATTTTTACTGGTATAGTAGATGGCATAAGGAATCAAGTCTTTCTGCCCCAATACTGCTCCTAGAGCTGTATCGGAAGCATCTATCGAGATATGAAAATGTAACTTCCAGTTAGGTCCCCTTAATATAGGTGCTTCAGAAATTTTGGTTTTCAGGGTTTCAAAAGCTAACTGGCAATCAGAAGTCCATTTGAATTCACAATCTTTGGTAAGTAATTTGAAGAGTGGAGATGCTATCTTAGTGAAGTTTTCTATAAATCTCTGATAATATCCTGTAAATCCTAGAAAACTTCTAACATCTCTTTGACAACTTGGAATAGATAAGTTAGAGATGACTTCAAATTTTGACTCATCAACTCTAATCCCATCCTCTGAAATGTGATGCCCTAAAACAATACCTTCAGTAAACATCATAAAACATTTTTCATGACTAAGTGAAATATTTGCTTCCTGACATCTCTTTAAAACTTTTTCCAAGTTTTCTAAAGCTTCTTCAAATGAGTTTCCATAAACTGTGAAATCATCCATGTACACCTCTACACAATCATGTATTAGATTTGAAAAAATTCCTAATACTGCCGTTTGGAATGTTGCAGGTGCATTGCATAATCCAAATGGAAATACTCGGTAAGCATAGGTACCCCAAGGACAGGTAAATGTGGTTTTGTCTTGATCTTCAAGTGCTACTTGGATTTGATTGTAACCACTAAACCCATCTAAGAATGAGAAGTACTTTTTGCCAGCTAATGTATCTAACACTTGATCTACGAAAGGTAAGGGAAAATGGTCTTTAAGAGTAGATTTGTTTAGTTCTCAGTAGTCAACACATACCCTCCATTTACCATTTTTCTTTGGCACAATTACCAAAGGAGAAACCCACTGACTAATCAAGTCTTTCTGCCCCAATACTGCTCCTAGAGCTGTATCGGAAGCATCTGTCAAGATATGAAAAGGTAACTTATAGTTAGGTCCCCTTAATATAGGTGCTTCAGAAATTTTGGTTTTCAGGGTTTCAAAAGCTAACTGGCAATCAAAAGTCCATTTGAATTCACAATCTTTGGTAAGTAATTTGAAGAGTGGAGATGCTATCTTAGTGAAGTTTTCTATAAATCTCCGATAATATCCTGTAAATCCTAGAAAACTTCTAACATCTCTTTGACAACTTGGAATAGATAAGTTAGAGATGACTTCAAATTTTGACTCATCAACTCTTATCACATCCCCTGAAATGTGATGCCCTAAAACAATACCTTCAATAAACATCATAAAACATTTTTCATGACTAAGTGAAAGATTTGCTTCCTGACATCTCTTTAAAACTTTTTCCAAGTTTTCTAAAGCTTCTTCAAATGAGTCTCCATAAACTGTGAAATCATCCATGTACACCTCTACAAAATCATGTATTAGATCTGAAAAAATTCCTAATACTTCCCTTTGGAATGTTGCAGGTGCATTGCATAATCCAAATGGCAATACTCGGTAAGCATAGGTGCCCCAAGGACAGGTAAATGTGGTTTTGTCTTGATCTTCAAGTGCTACTTGGATTTGATTGTAACCACTAAACCCATCTAAGAATGAGAAGTACTTTTTGCTAGCTAATGTATCTAACACTTGATCTATGAAAGGTAAGGGAAAATGGTCTTTAAGAGTAGCTTTGTTTAGTTCTCGGTAGTCAACACATACCCTCCATTTTCCATTTTTCTTTGGCACAATTACCAAAAGAGAAACCCACTGACTATCTGAAATGGGATAGATGAAATTGACATTTAACAATTTTTGCAATTCTTCTTTAACAATCTCCCTAAGATTTGGATTCATCCGTCTTTGAGGTTGTCTGATTGGTTTGCAATTTTCCTCTATATAGATGTGATGAGTACAAGTATTGGGGCTTATCCCTTTCATGTCAGTGTATTCCCATGCATATGCAGAAGAATGTCTCTGTAATACTTTGACTAACTCTTCTTGTTGAGATTTTTCTAGGTTCTTGTTTATGTTCAAGGTTTTGCCTGGAAAAATCTCACTTGTAGAATTTGTCCATAGAATGAAGAGACATCTGCCTTGATGAAAAAAACTCAATATTGGATCCCTCTTGAAATGATTCATGTTTGTGTTCTGCAGAGGATTCAAAATTTTCTAGAGTATTCAGAATTTGATTATCTTCACTAATTTCTGAAATTGTGAAGAGAGGTTGTAAATCTTCTTCATCCTCTATCCATTGAGTGTCATCTAAATCTGTAATTGTCCTAGCTGGAGGATATAAAGTGAATTTCTTAGTTGAACTACCATCAGAGATATACATATCACTAGATCTACAACTAATAAAAGCATCAGCTGTAGCCAACCAAGGTCTTCCTAATATAACAGGATGGCCTCCTAGATTATTCTTAGGAGTTAGGATCATGAAATCCACAGGGTAATCCCAAGAATCTAGGGACACTGGAATTTCTTCTACTACCCCATCTGGTTTGATCACAGATCTATTTGCTAATTGTAATAGTGTGGGTGTAAAGAGAAGATTAGGAAGTTTCAGTTTGTCCATGATTTGTCTACTCATGATATTTATTGTTGCTCCTAAATCAATGAGTGTGTTTTGAATTTCAATTCCATTGATGTGAATTTTGACAACTGGATTTCCTGGGTCAAGATACTTTGGAATAGAAATCTTGCCCATCATAATGTCTGCTATTTGTCCTGCCAGTTGAATTTTCTTTGTTTCTCTTATTCTTTTTCTTGTTTTCTTCATACTCAACTCCTTTATTGTTTTGGCTAAAATAGGAATTTCCTTGATGGCTTGTAATAATGGAATTTTAATGCAAACATTTCTTAGCTCATCTAGGAAATCATAATTAGGCACCATGATTTGTTTTTCTACACCTCTATCAATTTGTAGTCTTTCCGGAAAGAGAGGTATAGAAGTAGATGTAGATGGTTGCTCTAATACAGGAGTTGAATTTATTGGATCTTTTTGCTTTAATTTTTCAGTGTTTGGGTCTTGAAAGGATGTGTCTTCCTCAAGACTTTTATTCACCCATAGAGAGTCTTCCTCAGAGTTATCTTGTTCTTGTATAATCATAGAAGGTTTCCTCTTTTCAAGTATTCTTCCAGACCTAAGTTGAACATCACTAAGGTCTAGAGGAGTAATTAAATAAGTTGGAAACTGTTGGCCTTCTATCATGTATGTATTCTGAGGATTTTTATTATTGGGGTTTGGTATGGGTTGAGCAGGCAATTGATTTGATTTTTGAGGAAATGGTAATGGGAGTGGTTGATTTTGATGTGGTTGGTTCTGATGATGTTGTTGTTGAAAATGGCAACAAGAAACAATGAAGGAGGCCTCCTGAAACATCTTTCCTGATCCTAGTTGGAAAGTGATCACCTAAACTAGGTGGGGACCACACATGTGATTTTTGTCGAAAAAATCTATTTTTAGACTATGTCTATTTTTAGACATATGGAGCATATTCTATAAGTTGTGGGATGCTATTTATGGATGGTTGGTCAAGTTGGAAAAATAGATGGATTTCTATTTTTAGACATATTGGGCGGAATCTATTTTTAGATTGCGAGTCTAAAAATAGATATGTCGAATATTATTAGCTCTTAATAATATTTGGACTATAAACATTATCTTATTCTCTTGGAGCACTTCAGTTAAGTGCACAGATGTGGCACAGGAGCTGACAGAAGGAATTACGCTATTCCTGAGGGTTATGTGGAGCTATTGCATGGATACTTCAGTTAGAACTCATGTGACAGAGTTTGGTGGAGTTGATTAAGGAAGTTAGTGGAGTTGTATTCAGTTTAACTAATCTAAACATAGTTGAGCTATTTGTATTCAGTTTAACTAATTGATACAATTAGTGAGAGTGGTGTGAATTAATTATTAATTAATTCACTAATTATAAACTCATTAATCAACTAAAGAATGCATCAGTTAACTTCGGTGCATGGACAGTTTCAGTGGAGACCAGTGCAGAGATAGGTGAAAGAGCAGGTTAACTATCAGTTGTGACTATACTGTTGCTATTTGCAACACACAGATAGGTGGAGTAATCAATGAGGATTGCGCAGTTCAATCCAGGTGGTTTATCTATATAAAGAGACCATCCCATAGCATTGAAACACGCAATTCAGGTTGGCTATCAAGTGGATAAAGGTTGGAGCATGAGTTTTGCTAGATCTAGCTTGATAGTGTGTAGCATGGGAGGTAGTGCATGAGAGCTTGCAAAGAGCTTTGTACTATGAATGTTACATGATCTCCATGGCATGTATAATATACAGATAGTTGGGGGTTTTCAGCTTTAAGCTTTCCCATGAAATACTGTGTTCATATGTGTGAATTTTTATGGCTTTAATGTGTACATGCAATTGATTTTATTTCCGCATGTGATGATCAATGGTAGAAGAGATTCTGTATTGTGCATGAAGCTAAAATAGTGTGTGATCAGGAGAATCTCGGTTGAATAAGTGATTTATTCAGGAATTTCTACAGTTGTTGAGGATTTTGTTGAAAATTTTGTTGAAGATTTTGAGGAAAATTTTGTTGAGGATTTTGAGGATAAAAATGTAGGTATGGTGGATAGGATGGTGGATGCTGATAGTATGGAGAGTATCTTCCATAGGGACTTTGTGTTCCTTGTGCCCAGGACTGAGATTGATTTTGAAATTGGGGCCAAGGTTGCTGCCAAGAATTCCAAGGTGGAGGTTGATTATACATTTGATCATGGAATCCTTGTGTTTGGGGTCCCTGCCAAGGCCTTCTAGATACAAAATTGAGAGACTCTGTGGAATCTGTAGGAGTTTCCTCCTGAAAGACAGCTTTGAGACCAGGAAGAGAAGGACAATTCTTGGTCTCATGTTTTTCAGAACAAATGACACAAGTTTCTACAACTTTTACATCCAAAGGACACTCTCTCAAGGCATGTTTCTTTCTACATTTGGGACAAAAGATTGCCAAGGCATCAGATTCAGCCTTTTGCTTGTTTTGTATCTTGAGGGTGTCTATTTGTTCACTAAGACTCCCTAAGATGTCGGATTTAAAATCATCAAGCATGTGTCCTATTTCTGATCTACTTACTGTCCCAGAAGCAGATTTACTTGCCCTTGCAAGAGCAGGATCTCTTGGACCTTTGGCAGTTTTGGATTTCCCTCTTGAAAGGTTGATACATAACTCAGATATTTCAGGTAATGTGAGTTGTGATATATCCCCTTTTCCCATCATGTTAAGGATATTCAACCATTCATCCCTAATTGTTTTCAACAAAAGAGCTTTTAAGGTGTCTTGATCTAGGTTTTCCATTTTTGCTCTTTTGATGTTGTAATTAAATATCTCCAACAAATCTTCCAAATTTTCATCTTCTTTTTGTAACATCTTGAACACTTCTTCCTTATGATTAACCGGCATACAATAATCCAAATGCCTCTCTAGAAATGCTTGTTTCATGTCTTTCCATGTTCTAATAGAACTGCTGATTAGACTCATAAACCACTTCAATGCTGCTCCTTTCAAGGTTGAAGGGAATAATTTTATTTTTTGAGCATCTTGTAAGTAGTCATAAGTTCTACACAGAACTTCAAATTCAAATAGGAAGGTTTTAGGATCTTCAGTTTTAAGTCCATAGAAGTTTGGAAGGACAGAGGGTGAAATTTTTTTCATGGTTGTATTGATTTCTTCATCAATTATAGGGAACCCAAAAGAGCTTCCTATTCTACCTCTTCTTCCATCTGCACCTCTACCTCCTTCTCCTATACCTCTACCTCTACCCCCAAATAGTGTGTGTTCTCCATTAAAGACTCCTCCTCCTCCTTCTTCTGCCATGGTTGACTCTCCCGTGGAAGTGGAATTTGTGTCCCTAACAGGAGTTTTTAAATCCTCTTCTATGGCAGGTTCAGTGGATGAAGTGGAAGGTTTTTCTAATGGAATAGCTGACCTTAGATCTTCTAGAAGTCCAGGATCAGTAAGGGATGGAATGTGGGTCTGAGTTGAAGGTGTACTAGTTCTGGATCTAGATGAAACAAGTGGTGTTCTAGAAATCCAAATTCTGCTTCTGCTGCTTATAAATCTTCCCCTTGAATCTCTCTCCCTACGCATATAATTGTTTTTGGATGCTAAGAAACAAAGGTTACCTATTTTTCACTTCCCCGGCAACGACGCTAAAATGTTTGGTCTCAACCTAGTCTCCTAAATTGAGTTCATTTAATTGTCAACCAGGGTTGATAAACTGCTGAAGTGAAGTGCACCGTATGTGCCTAGGTGTTTGTCTCTGAATGCGTTGTGTTTAGTGTTTTATGATGTTTTTGGTCTTTTGATAGTTTTACGTTCACAAGGAAAATGACTGAAAAGCTAGTGGAAAGAAACTAATGATTGAAAACAGAGTGAAGCCTAATTGGTTGATGACAAATGACAAATGCAATTGTAAATATTGAAACAGAATCAAATCTAAACTTATGACTAAGCAGAAACAAAGCTTGATAATGACTTTTAAGAAAATGACTCAAAACATAAACTCAACTTGTCCAATTCTTTCATCAAAGGTATTTTGAAAGAGATTTTGAGAAATGGTCAGCTAAGTATGCAAATTCTCCTAATCTAAACAATTAAACAACTAGCTTATAATGATGCAACATTTTATCCATGATTAGAGATTTGTTGAAGCATATTTGGAGGAAAACATTGATACCATCATAAGATCTTTACTCTAAGACTAGTTCCTAACTCTATTCTGCAACTTAGTTAATCATCCCTAAACCTTTCCCAAGAGTTATAGATTTATTTTTAAAGTAGTCTTTTGAGAAAAGGTTCTGTTTATGAAGTAGTAAAGAAGTTGCAAAAGTACCTCAGGCCTTGAAATGATACTGTCTTCTGTTCCTATGTTTATGAATCAATTATAGAATTGGAACAAGAAGAGGTTTGTAAATAATGAAGGCTGTTTTGTTAAGTTTAACAACTGAAGTAATCTAATATGCAGTGGATGACAACTAAATGTGGAGTGCAAATGCAATGAGTTAAGCTAATACTGAACTTAAGATGCCACTAGTCTAAAACAGTGTTGAACTAACAAGTCATTATCAAACTCAAAACAAAATAACAGAGCATGAGTTGAATGCAATTAGACTCCGGAGTATCCTAACTAAGCTATCATGCATTATTCTATGGAATTATACAGTCTGTTTGTCCATCATGATTGGTATTTTGGAAGAGTTTCTTAGAACAATCCTGATTGTACAATTCAGTGCAAATGCAAACATAAAGACTGAAAGAAATTTGAAAACTAAGGTATCACAGCTGTCTCCTACCCATCATTATGATATTTTGGAAGAGCGTTTTAAGAGCAAGATCAGCTATGTTACTTAGTGAAAACAAACAACTAAAACATTCATCATCACAGTCATGCTTTGGACATCATAAGGATTTTTTGGAAGAGTTTCTTCTTTTGGAAGAGTGTTTAGAACAAATGTAACTGTGATAGTGAACAAAAGAAACTACAATTAAATCCTACAACACTATAGCCATTTCCCATTTATTATCATAATCTTTTGGAAGAGTTTCTTATTTTGGAAGAGTTTTTAGAACGAGTATAACTATAGTGGCTACGGAATTAACTATGCACTCAAACTTCAAAAACATAAAGGCAACTAAGATACTTATCTAAATTACGCAAGTAAAACCGTGCAGGAGGCAGGGGCCCTCTACCACCAGACGGAATCTAACTCCAAATCAAATCAACGCTTTCAAAACAATACTATCTTATTCATTAAAGGAGAAATAACTTGAACAGAGCAATCTGCGTCTTCAGAAATGTAGCACAAAATCTAAGCAAAATCTGGAACGAAATCTAGCCTAGCTCTTGGTTTTCCAAGTGTTTTTATAACAAATTTACATAACAAGACTTGCAACAATTCCAGGATCATTGTCTTTCCTTATCGAAATCACATTAGGACTCTTGAAGTGGCTGCGTAAAAATAAAAAGGACATCTGGACTAAGACATTCCTATTAGAAGTCTGCCTTCCTAAATGTGTTCCCACGTACCAAAACCATATCCAGAATTCGGTTTTTCCTTCATGGTGAGCAACAAACAATGTAGACATGAAGTGGAATATACCCATATGCGGTTTTTCTTGAGAGGCCACCTGGAACATACCCAAACATGAAGACAGCTGCAGAATTTCCGGTTAGCTACGGAATGTCTGCATTCTGCAGCTAGTTCCGGTCAAAATGCATTACAATGAAAAAAATCACAAAACTTAGCAAGTCAGTCATGTTAATCATTCTAAAAGTAATTTTAACTAAATTCATTGATCAATTGGGTCTGGGATAACAATGGACAAGGGAAAATGAGGTAAAGTAAGATGAAAGAAAGCACAATTTTGAGGCTCAACACCTAACACAAAATCACTCTCTCACAGCTGCAAATTTCCTTACAGTGCTGACCTCCCAGTCCACCCATCAGAATAAGAAAATTGAAGGGGTAAATCACTGTATGAAAAGATAGGTCCATGGCCTACAGGTTTTGAAACCCAAATCATATCTTCCCAAAAGCAAAACCATATCAATATCTGTCATTTACCATAGGACCCATTTCAAACACACTTATCTTCCACAGAATTGAATAGCCCACATTACTGTATCTAACCTCAAACTCCATACATTGATACCATTAATAATTTTTCTGAATCAGAGTTGGCATATAATAATCCCCTAGTTCCTTTGCAAGCCTGTCAATTATATTCTTACCACTGAATTCCTTCCTGTAAAGGAAAAAAAAACTAATGAAAACAAGTCGAGAGAGCAGAAACTAATACATTTTGCGGAAATTACGACACTTGGTTCCGACACTTTTGACCAAATGTCGGAAATTTTCCCAAATTTTTTCCATCCCGCCCGAAACCGTCGCTATACCGACGTCTATAGAAAAGTGTCGCAATACCGACACTTAAAAAAGTGTCGCAATTGCGACGTTTGGAGGAAGATGTCGCAATTGCGACACCATGGCCCAAAGCGTCGCTATTGAGACGACTCCAAACGTCGCAACTGCGACACAATGTCTAGGTGTTGCCATTGCGACGTTTGGAGGCACCCGTCGTAATAGCGACGCCTTTTCCGCCGTCGGTATAACGAAACTTGTTTTCGCGCTACATAAAAATACCAAAATTATATGCGCGCTACATAAAAATTCGAAACTTATATGCACGATACATAAAAATGATTTTATTGTTTCGTATTTGTCGCAATAGCTACATTAACGTCTGATATCACGCGCGCATTCGCCCTCTGCTCTTGCAGAACAACATTTTCCCTCAACATTCGCGCTCAGCTCTTGCAGAACAGCATTTTCCCTCAGCATTCGCCCTCAGCTTTCGCCCTCAGCTCTTGCAGAATAACATTCGCCCTCAGCTCTTGCAGAACAACATTCACCCTCAGCTCTTGCAAAATGGTAAGTTCTTACTGCAGGCCCTTCCTCCTATAGTAGGGTTGACTCTATTTGGGTTTTTTTGGTCAATTCCATTGGATTGTGTTAGGCTATAGGGTTCTCTGTAGATGTCAAGAATCAAGATTCAATACCCTCTATTATCTTCATCACCCAATACAAGATTTAAATTTTTCCCAAAGAAACGCTTATTAATTTGGCAGCCATTATTTCTCCCTGCTTTAAAAACCCTACATTTAAATGAAAGCAAGCATTGCATTTCAACTAAAAAAATCTATTAGTGTTCAAATGTACATGTGTGCTACATTAACGTCTGATATCACGCGCGCATTCGCCCTCCGCTCTTGCAGAACACCATTCACCTAGACGTACTTCCTCGTATCTTGCGAACATCATTCACCTTCGACGTCGCCTTGAGCTCTTGCAGGCTTGACATTCACCACCAGGCTCTTGCGGAGAACGGCATTCGCCCTGGTTCGCCCTCGGCTCTTTCGAACATCATTACGCCACTGCATTCGCCCTGGCTCACCCACGGAAACGGCATTTGCCTCGCATTTGCCCTTAGCTCTTGCCGAGCTTGACATTCGCCTCGGCTCTTTAGAAATGGTAAGTTCTTACTGCAAGCCCTTCCTCCTATAGTACGGTTGACTCTATTTGGGTTTTTTTGGTCAATTCCATTGGATTGTGTTAGGCTGTAGGGTTCTCTCTAGATGTCAAGAATCAAGATTCAATACCCTCTATTATCTTCATCACCCGATACAAGATTTAAATTTTTCCCAAAGAAACGCTTATTAATTTGGCAGCCATTATTTCTCCCTGCTTTAAAAACCCTACATTTAAATGAAAACAAGCATTACATTTCAACTACAAAAATCTATTAGTGTTCAAATGTACATGTGTGCATCACTTGTGTAGGGTATTCCTTTTCCACTTTCACATTATCCAAGAATGTGTCCAGTATAGTTCATATTTTTTGTGATTTAGATTGTCTTGAAAAAGGAAAGGTAAATTATTTCCCATGGAAAAAGAAGGTTTTCCCTTTTTATAGGTTGTTTGGACTTACGTGGAAAAATTTATGGTATGCCTTTCATATTATGTAGTTTAAATTTGAATTAGCAGATTATTCTACATGAAAATATAATTACCTATGTGATGTCCTTCATCACTAATTAAAATTATAGGGTTTCAATTTCCTAGACTCTAACTCATCTGATGCTAAATTCTAGGTTCTCATTGGTGGATCACTCTTCCATTGATTTCCTTTCCCTCTGGATCTTGTCATACTTTAAAAGTCATCAATGATACATATGTTATTTCAGGTATCCCAAAAGGCTTTATAGTAGAACATATTGTGAAGTTTTTTTGACACTTGAGGATTCTTTTTAGAACTGCAACGTGGTCTATGCTATCGAGTTATATATCAAGCAACTTGTCTTTAATAACCACACTATGAGGTAGGTTCAACCAGTTTGAACTTGTTGGGACATAGCATATGAAGTTGTGTGATGAGTCCATATCATAGGTCTATTATGGTGAAAAAAGTGAAGACACGTAATGATAGTTATTATGTTAACATTACTAGAAACATTTTCGAAATTATCCATGCTATCAAGATGTCAAAATTATAGGCATTAGGTGTCAATACTTGTAGCTAATAGATAATAATAATAATATAAAAAAATCACAACTTTATTCTTGAAATATGATTGTTACACATTGGTAACCTAGTTCATGAGTTACTATCACCCAAAGATTGAAAAAAAAACTTAAAATATAAATTAAACCAACATGAGAATCCAACTAAGGGTTTCTTGACAAAATCATGCCATAACCTGGCATTTTGAAACCCAAATTTGAATCCATCATAAGTAATACAATGAAAACTCAGATGGATTTTCAATGCATGTTTGCATGCTACACTTATTCTCTATCTAGATATCATTTTTTAAATGGAACCATTAGTCAAGCCCACAATCCTTTTTATGTGAAAAATTTCAACTCTATTTGAGCTCTTTTTTGCTCCACCACCTCCATAAACCAGTGTTACACGGGGTCTCGCCCCCCCACCTAGGGGTCTAGATTCCTCGCCCCCTCGCGCTCCGGGGTCTTGGGGACTTCTAGGGGATGTTTCCTTCACGCCCCCTCACGTCCCCTCACCGCCCCTTTTAGTTTATGGTTTCGTGTTAAAAGTTGATGTGCCACTTAGCATATTTGAGAATCCAAGTGATTCTGATTCAGATGGTGACATGGTTGATCTTGATATATTCATGCAGAAGTTGGATGCAGAGACTAGTGGGGATTTAACTTGAGCATTTATGCTCATTTATCATTATGATGATATCATTTGATATTCATATGTTATGTTTTATGTTTCATGTTTCAGACATAACTTATTTTCGTTTAAGTTTTATGTTTCAGACTTGAGTTGTAAACTTCAGTTTAAACTCTATTTTGAATCTTGATATAATATGTCATATGATATATTAAACTTTATTTTCATTGTACATTGTTAGTAGTTACATTAATGATTATATAGTTACAAACTTACAAACTTACATGCATGATTGTATGATGTATGTTTTAACTTTCAACTTTTAAATTTGTTTCAATTATATGATTCATCATTCATCGATTTGTAATTTTATCATTTATGATTTATCTTTCATGATGCAAGTGTATGATGACTGTATATACATTCCTTGCAAAAATATAGTTACATTTTAAATATTAAATTTTATAATTTTTATGACCCCGACGTCCCCCCACGTTTCTTGAAAATTGGTAGGGAGCTTTTGCATAGGCCGCTCCCGCGCTCCCTCGCCCCCTCGCTCCCACCTCCAGGGGACTTGGTGGAACATTGCCATAAACATATGCAAACATATATCATGATCTTGGAATTCCATTACATATGTATGTGCCAATGTTCCATAATCATGCCCATCATCAATTTAAGAAATTTCCATTGAATATCAAATTATGGAGGGGGGGAACTTTTTGCTGCAACATTTGGCTCAAAATCAGGGACCATCTCCGTATGAGGTGAATGAGAACTATAGATATTTGAAGAAGTAGATTAGTACCTTTTCCTCTGGCCATGGAGTCATATACAGTCATCCATCACAAAAATTTGTCTTTGTTCATTCTCACCTTGAAAGTTGCAAAAAATCATGCCCTAATTAAAACGACACTAAATTTGAAAGATATAATAAAAATGCAAGCTAGAAGTGCCCTATTAATACAAAGGGAAAACCTTCCTACCTACCCTAACTGAGATAAATTTTGATTGAATAGGAAACATGATATTTCCTATGGAGTTGATCCAACAACTTGTTAAATTTATGGGACTAAATCATGCATTTGATTTCCAGGGAAACATGCGCATGAAGAGAAAAAGTGTAGAATTAATGGAAAATCCATACATGCCACTTATAAAAACTACACCAAAAGGTCAAAAAATACTTAAGGCCTTAACTTAATTTGAATCCAAAAATGAAAAAACAGGATTAGTGAAAACACGAGAGTGGTGTGGGTGAACAACATAAATAAAAAGTGAAGATACCTTTCCCCAAGATGCCTTTGTCACTGTTGTATGAAAACATGTTTTCCTTTCCCTTTATACATGCAAGTGAATGCATTATAGGTATGGTGTTTTCCCATAATAGGAGAAGCCTACTTAAATATATCATTCTTGGATTGAATGTTTGGGTGCCTTAATGTGCAATGACATGTTTCCAAGACTGAATTCAATGCAAGGGATATTTGAAACTCTAACTCTGTCTTCCGGTGTCTTATTAGAAATTATTTCAGTTTTCATTTTGTGTTTTCAAGTTAGATATTGTTTTCAAGTTTTTACATTTATAATTTTATTGCAATGTGGCGGACTGATCAGAGCAGTGCAGGAACAACCCCGAGACGGGATGATCGCGGAAAGAGGCCAGCGGAAGAACATGTAAAGTGCCAGCATTGCTCTATCTTCAGGTATTTTAATTATTTACATAATTGAAATAATATTAATTTTGTTCAAATATGCAGACACCTAGCCATGGTACGCCTGATGATTCCCTCTTTGAGGAAGAGCTTTCTTCATCCCTATCTCCAGTGTTCTTGTTGCAAAAAAAGGCACAAGATGCAAGGTCGGAATTTAATGCTTTGATAGACGCGCCTCAAACACCTGAAACAGAAGCGAGGATACAACATATTATGAGGCAGCTAGAAAGATATCAGGTAATAATAAAAATTCAAAAGGATATTTTTTTTGTTCTGCATGAGATGAATTATGATAGTTTGATTTTTAATTTTTACATTGACTAAACTAACAAAAAGTTCTTTTGTATGTAGCATTTTCTGGCATTTGCTGAACCCAGTGTTGGTGGTAGTGGGACACAAGGGCAAGAGATTGCCCAACAACCCTCTCGTACACCTTCTACTCCTTTAGGTGCTAGCTAAGAAACACACCTTGCCCAAGCAGACACCCAATCAACCGCTGAACGTGTTGGCAATGATGAGGCTGATATGGCCAACCACATTATTTCGTTTCCTGGAGCTACACGTGTCAGCTCCACAGGGACCATTAATGGCACGTTGTTGGTGAACGATGAGGGTGTCCCTATAAAGCATGTACAACTCCCAGGTAAATTTTAATATTTTAACTATTTCATGTACTTTATCTAAAACATATTTATCATGATTTTTATTTTTAAATTAATGATAATATCTTCTTTTTCTTTTGGTTTTATTATGTGTAGGAAACAATGAGTTCTACAGGATTCTGGAGAGCCATGAGTTGGTAATTTTTGGCCCAACCATACGTACAGGGTGGAATTCCCAGAATTCCAACCTGAAAAAATAACTTCTAGATTATCTAGAAGCCCTTTTTGGGGTCGGCACATTTGACAGAAAAGTGGTGGCTCAGGTAGCCGACAAATATTTGAAATATACCAGGGACACCTATAGGACGCAATTGCAATTTAACCCTAGATATGAGCGTCCTATCGCAGTTTCAGAGAGTGAGTGGAGAGCAATCATCCATGACGGAAAAGAGAAAAGGGCAAAGAAAGAAGGAAAAATGCCAACTGGACCCGCAAGGTAAATTACAACTTTAATTCAATAGCTTTAATTTTCTTTATGTCTAAAATAAAAGTGTGCTACGTCATGTCTGACTTCAATCTTTTGATGCTAGGTTGCCTGACACCTCAAAGGCAACCAAAGCTAGGATAGAGAAAAAGGGCCATCACAAGCTCGGCCAGGGTGGCTACTTGAAATTATCTGCAAGAATTGTAATTAAGTAGCTAAACATCTTATAATTAATTGTATCGCCTTCCAACGTTTTTGTAATCCTATCAGATATGATTAAATATACACAATCATATGTAATGTAGGGTGATGACTTCGGAACAGTAACTACAGAGGAAGATAAAAATATCGCTTTTCGTTTTGGCTATCAAGCTAAAGAAGGAAAATGCCAACCGAACCCGCAAGGTAAATTACAACTTTAATTCAATAGCTTTAATTTTCTTTATGTCTAAAATAAAAGTGGCCAGCTACGTCATATCCGACTTTCAATCTTTGATGCTAGGTTGCCCGACACCTCAAAGGCAACCAAAGCTAGGATTGAGAAAAAGGGCCATCACAAGCTCGAGCCATGGTGGCTACTTGAAATTATCTCGCAAGAATTGTAGCTAAGTAGCTAAACATCTTATAATTAATTGTATCGCCTTCCAACGTTTTTGTAATCCTACGTATATGATTAAATATACACAATCATATGTAATGTAGGGTGATGACTTGAACAAAGTAACTACAGAGGAAGATAAAAATATCGCTTTTCGTTTTGGCTATCAAGTCATGGTTGAACGTCGTGCTTGGGGCAGTCCCAAGATCTAGAATGCCCGATAAGGTAAAACATTAACCTTTCAATATTTTTGTTTTTCGTCCATAAATTTAATGTTTAACAACTTTGTTTAAATCTGTGGGAGCAACACTACCAACGAGGCAAATAACCTCAGCTTTAGAGCCGTATGTAGATGATTCTCTCGTGCAACCCGATCATTGTAGTGGGGACCAGTGCCGACAATGTCGCTATCGATGAGGGCCGTGACTGGGTAATTAATTTCCACTTATAATTTTTTCTAATTATATCTTGATGGTTGTCCTTATAACGTTTTTTGTTTAAATGACGAGAATGTTTCCCTTGAGGATCTTACCACCGCAGAGGAAAACAGGCACAAATTCAACGACGACTAAATCGGGTGCACCAAGTAAAGTAATCTCATTGCAATTTTTTTTATTAATATTACCCAACTAGTTCAATGATATTTAAAAACCGATAATTAAAATTTAATATTATCTATTTTTTGTAGGCGATGCCCCGTCATTGGATGAGACCGTACATCGTGACAACGCAACTAGGCTGTGGCCGGTGACAATCGGTGCACCGGTAAATAATCTCATTGCAATCATTAATATTACCGAACTAGTTCAATGATATTTAAAAACTCGATAATTAAAATTTAATATTATCTCGTTTTTGTAGGCGATGCCCCGTCACCGGATGATCCCGTACATTGTGAATACGCAACTAGGTCAAATGAAAGGCGGATTGAAAGGCACGAAACAGAGAGTAGAGCATGATGATATTGATGATGTAATTAGGAGCTTTAAAAATAGGAAGAAGAAAAGAAATTTGACAATGTAAAATATTGTATTATTATAAGACAAACGTTACCATACTCTGGAACGTTTTTTGCGTTATATAAAAAACTCATTTATCATACTATTTTTATGTCATAGCATTAATTGCAATGTTTCCTTGTGTACTTTTGTTGAATTGTTTTTTTATTAGTTATTGAATATATATGCTCATGAAAGTAAAAAATGAAATATAGATTGGGTATCAGAATTGAGAGTGATGTGAGAGGGGCCATAAGAGCTTCCACCTTCACGTGGTTGGCCCCGTTTTTAGTAGAGAATAATTTATTGAGTGATTTAATTCAGGGCAAACCTCCCTTGATCCAAACTGCTAGCAACGAGTCACTGTTGACTTAGTTGCTACTCTTTTCCGTATCGTGGGAGGCTTGTTCCAAGTTCAGTGACTCCAATAAATTGTTCTTGAAACGAAGAGGAGCTTATTCAGGTATGTTTTGACATTTTCAACATATGTTCTAACATTATCATAAGAATGCATCTTAGAGTAAAAAATACTACATCAATTACTTGTATTTATTGTATAGATAATGATGGATTTTGATTGACTTGGCAGTGCGGTACAAATCCTCTTTGCATCATGAGAAATACAACTTGTCAACCAGGGTCATGTCCAGGATATTTTTGCTTATGCGTCGACCGGTTCGTAATGTCACATTTTGTAACTTCCTTTATAGTTCATAATTCAATATTAAGCTTCGTTCATGATTATTATCTCGGGTTTTTTGTATGTGTTTTTTCATCTATTTGATTGTGCAAAAGCAACTATGCATGTTTCTGTTGTTCACTATGATTTCTCCCATTACCACTCCCAGGATGAATCCGACTTTATTGTTACATAGGTTACTTTATCATTACTATGATTTCTCCATTTATGATTTCATAGGTTACATCATGTAAAGTTGTCAATCTCGAGTTGGTGATGAGATTTAGTTCTCCGCATTTGGGGCTTTTCTGATATTTTCTCCCTCATGTCATTCCGCATCACCTCGTTGTTTGAGCATGCCACATTGTCTACCAATTGTACCAATTGGCACATGTCAATCTCTCAGTGGTGCCACATTTCACCTATTTTCGCGTGAGAGTTTAGGGTTTCTCTAACATAGCTTCCGTAAATCCGATTCGATGTGCTCGTCAATATTGTCACATAATACTTATGGTTTGGATTGATGAGCATGTTCCGAATGGTTAGTTGATTCATAAGAACCACCCATATAGTCATCTTGAGATATTTTCAAGATTTCTCGAGTTTCCTTTTTCACCGTTTCTGGTAGGTGGGATGGTGTGGGGTGATCCATCAATACCGGTGCTCTTGTAGTAGGGAATTTGTTTTTTTGGGATATAAAGGAGCATTTCGATGTAGATATCCCATTGGATGCATTCATAGATGGGCACAAGAGGTCAAGAATTTAAATTAAAAATATGCAACCTCTAGCATGGCAACCGAAGGCCGGCGAGAGACACTCGGTTAAAGATTGTTTCTAGGCTGGCCTTAATATAGTCGTGAGTTTCTTTCTATTATCTTAATGAAAATATATAGTCCCGAGTCTCATTAAATGAGAGATTGTGGTTGTATTTCTCTTTGGTTTCTTTCCTTAATGCTCAAGTTTCAAAAGTTGCGATAGTTGTTTATTTGCTTCGTTACAACTTAAAAGTGGTTTTCTTTAGCAATGAGGGTCATGTGAAAGGTTCATACTAATATGAAGATCTTGTAATTCTATATTCAGCATAAGAGAAGATGGCCTCTCGCTTTGCATGATGACAACAATTTCCACATCTACCTCATTGGGTAACAATGGAAAGGGGAAGAAGTTGGGTGCAATGTTTGATAATTATGGCAGCACAATTGTCTTCTCTTTCAGCTTTTTTCACCCATTTCCTTTAATCGCCCGAGCTAAGAGGGACTCGAGATTACGCGATCGAGAGAAGGTAGTTAATACAAGAGCTATGGAAAAGGAGTTGTACTTCAACAAGGATAGCTCGGTTGACAAAAAATTGGAGGTGCGAGAAAAAATTATGCTGAAAGGAGGTCACCCGCACGTGAAACTTCACTCGGCGGTGGATCTTTCCTGTCCACTTATATTCAATTTTAATGTGTTATTTTAATTTTTCATGGAGGGTTGTTTTGGCATATGGTCTCGGCATTCAATCGCACACTTACCGAAAGCATTGTCAATTTTATCTTGTAGGCGGTGTGAACAAACTACTTTGATCTTCATGGAGTCACCTTTGGGGCGAAGGGACAAAAATGTTGTCTTGGAGAGCAAGCATGGTTCTCCGAAAAATAGTTAATGATGATGTGAGCAAGGGTAGCTAAGAGGTAATCTGTAGATGTGTGCTCGGGTTTTTCTTTTTAACGTTGTATTAGTCTCCCTCTTAAAATGTCTTAGATTTGGTAGGCATAATTTGAAAACTCAAAGGTGAAAGGAAACATATTTGTTACCCGAAGGGTCTACTTGGCCTATGGACTAGCCACATTAGAGTAATGCATAAAGCTTTTCACAACAATAAAAAGGAAAGGGTTATGGTACGAGTCAAATTTTCATTGTTATTGACGCATGTATCTCAATGTTATGGTTTTGGCCTTTTTATCGTTGAATTAGAGGACCCATGCTTGAAAAATATTGGGGCCAAGTTGGTAAGGCAAGCTGCAGGAAAAGACAAATGATTTAGCTAGGGATGGAACCACAACATCCGTTGTTCTTTGCACTATGTTGGAATATTGAAAAATTCCAAAAATGAATGGAGAATAAATCTCCCTTCCTCTAACACAGAGAAAATAAAAATTTCTTTCGACAAGAGACAGTAGTTTCAATACTTTGAAAACAAACTTCTATTCCCTTCAATAACTACTATTACACTACTTCCTCACCGAGAGGGATTACAAAATTATGATCGCTACAAAAACGCAGCTGCATAAAACCAATCACCGTCCGTTCAAAAACAAACATACTGTCTCTAAAACACTCGCCGTGTTTTCCCTTTTCGCACCGCTCGTGCATACACACTTAAAAAGTTACACTCGCTCTTTCACTTTTTACACACCCCCGTGTAATAAAAAAGTTTACGCATCTGTCTATAAAAAAAACTACCAAGCTTTTTCGACCTTTTTTATTTTTATATGCCGTAACATATAAAACATATTATAATAAACCCTCTTTTAAAAAAATCAATTAAAACTAAATTCTATGGCCCACCTTTCATTTCGCATATGAAATATATATAACATATGTTTAAAACATATGTATATATTAAACTATCAAAACATTAAAGAACCCTTTCCGTCGGACTTCAAAAATGTCCGAATAGATTGAATTTCAAACCAAATTCGTGTTCCAAAATGGGATGCCGACGTCGCCTAATTTTTAACTCGAATTCTCAATCCAATGTGCCCTATAAAAAATTCGGTCCGATTTCGGCTTTTCGCATCTCCCTTCAATTTCATGCGATCCAATATTAATGCTCCACGTGTCCTCCTTTTGAATTTACAAAAGCCGTCGTGTAAATTTCGTTTGTTTAATTTCGGTTGGTGAATTGAGTTAATGCCGGTTGTTGTGTTTAAATACAATCCCGTACGTAAATATGGCTGCGACCATCTCTACACTTGCGAAATTTAAATGTTGAATTAAATTTCGGATGACATGCAAACAACCTCCATGTTGCCGCTGCATCCGTCCTTCGCTGCAGCAGTTTGAAGTTAAAATTCAACATCACAGGGTTTAATAAGTGAGGGTGTAAAGGTAACTATTTCGTCGATAGTACTCGGATTAAGATCATCTATTCATTTTTGTAGGGTCTTATGGTGTTTGGTTTTTTAGTTTAGGGTTGGGCTTATCGAGTCTAAGATAGTTTTTTGAGTGAAAAAATTGCTATCGTGCATTAAAAAATTTTGGTTCTTTTGTCAGTAAAATTTATGAGCTTGTTAGGAAATACAAAATCGAAAATGGTTGTATCTTACTTTGTGGAAAATAATTTGAAATGAAACCTTTTTTTTAGGTTAGTTGCAAGCAGTGCAAACCCCCATTCAAATTACTGAGGGCATTACACAAGACAACAAAGGCCCTTGTTTCGGAACTCAAAATTTTGTCAAAGGAGGTAAACGCTTGCCTTTTGAGTAGGCCGAGTTTTCCTTTTTGCTCGATGGTTTGGTGTATCTAATTGAATTAGTTGCCTAAGTGTATTTTTGGTTGCAAACTCCTTTTCATTTTTCATACGGTATTGGCGTTGTGGAATACATTTGATTGTGTGGTCTTATTATATCTCACAACATTTGTAGTTGTTTAGTCTTATGGCCGAGGTGCACTTTTATTATGGAAATAGTTGATGCAATATTGTCATTTAATCCTTACTCTAGCAGGTAGCATGTTGAGAAGTTTCTTGTGAAACATTTGGTATTCAAAATGACACTTGATCCTATACAACATCATGCACTTGACTTCAAAATTCATATTCAAAGTGTGCCGAGCAATTCTTGCAAAATTTCAAATATTTATGTTGTTTTAAACCATTATCTTTTTCATGTATTGGATGTCGAAAATGTGAAAAAGACTTTGGTATGAAACCAATCGGCGAATAATTTCCGACACAACAACCACTTCCAAGACATGATTTAGAAGTAGAACAAATGTGCTTATGAAGCATAGAAAGATATCCTTGATGCATTGTCAATATTTGGCTAGGGTTATTTTTGGAGAAAATAACTCCTTATTCCTAGAATAGTGATCTTCAATACAAGTAAATGCCGCAGAAGAGAGATCATCGTGTGACGCAACAAAACTGAAATTGGACCCCCAAGGAGAGTCTGGTGTGTCACAATCGCTCCGTCTGCATTTTCCCTTGGTGTACCCCCGTTCTTTTCCCTACCGAGTCTTAATTGATCTTCTTTTCAGAGCTTTATTTATCAAATTCGTAGAATTTGATAAATAAATACTATCCACAATGGTTGGACTTTAATTTATATTCCCGACATTATATTATCTCCAATCCTTATAACCAATGTTTAACTTTCAACACTTTGTATTTATACTCCACGTTTCTTTTAAATAAATAACTTGTAATGAACTTTCGGCTCTATATTTCACCACCCAGCCTTACAACAATCACGCTCCAAACTTATGCTAATTATCCGCCAATCGTTTAATTAAACAATTTCATTATACTCCCTGCCCCCACCTATATATATCAATAACCAATCAAACACTCGTATCCCGGCTATCCTCCACACACCTTAGTTAACCTCCCTAGGCAAGTTCAACGTGCGACCACGCGTCCGATCCTTCTCCAAATCAACGATCTTGGCAATTTCGCTCAACTTCCAACGTCGGGCTTTAACGTGCGATGGCGTGGGTTAAACGGTGGTGGTCTCGGGGGTCACTTCGCCACGTGTCGCATTCCATATGGAATCGCTCGCGAATAGGAAATACCGCCTACTCCGCAAAAAGCGGTGCGATCATAGGGCAACCCGCTTTTGTGATTCCACTCGTGGTTTTGGTGAGGGCTTGACCATCGGGTGCAAGTCCGGTTCCGCTATCCTTTTGTTTGTTAACCTCATGTCCAATCCCTGGTCAAAGTTCCGAAAGCACAACAATTTTGTCTCTTTATTAAGCGGGATTTTTATATTTGAACAATTTTCACGACTCCCGGTTCTCTACACAGACCTCGCCCTTGGATATTTTTACATAAAAATGATTGTTCTAATAATTATTTATATAACTTTTCCACATGTTTAGTGTATTCCATGATTTATTATAAATATGTGTATTATCAAAGAAAACCAACACAAATTTTATAAGATGGGATCAAACAAAATTGTTCTTGAGTCAAGCCCGCGACTTCAAACAAGCCGATAAACCATAATTCAAACCAAAGTCGCGTTCCAAAATAGCCTGTGACGTCGTCAATTTTTGTGACGCGAAATTTCTTATCAAATTCGCCCTAATATTTTACGGGTCCGGATTTCCACGCGAGCGGCAAACAAAGATCCGCTCCAATCAATTTCTGCCACGTGTCCTCATTAAAAACTTGCCCCTCGCTCCCGATCGGCGGTGCATTCGATGGCGTTTAAGGTGATGGGACATGGATATGGCGATTTCATATCAATTGCATTAACATTTAACGCCGTTCAATTAAATTTTCACATCAAATCCGCATTAATTAATTTTTAACACCGTTCAAGATCGGATTCTCCACTCCTCTTAGCGATTCCGAGACGCTCCAATTTGATCCGGCTCTCGGATCTCATTATTAATGATTAGGAGATTAATTATGACGGCGTCCTTTCGATCGTGACCGCGTATGGGTCGAAAAAATGGTGTTTAGCCATGGTTTTTCGCACAATCCGTTTGGTGGATTACACCGCTCGCTAACCGTGACAATAAGGAGAAGTGGCCGCCTGAACGTCTCGCCTAGACGTTGTCGCATATTTTTAATTTCTCTCCCGTTCTGTCTCTCGTTCCGTCTTCTCTCGTTAATTGGAACTCGACTTCTTCATCTCCTCTCGTGCCTACTACGCCCGAGATTGCACCCATGCCTCGCGTGCGTCATAGGATGCGTTGCCGCAGGGAGCACTGAGACGTCAACCCCCGACACGCTCTCTCCCAGCCCCCTTAACAGGTCGACTTCCGCCACCCGGGTGATTATTACTTAGGTCGATATCCAAACATCTAGGAGTGCGGGGTCGCTTGTAGTATCCGGCCACCGTATGGATTCGCGCTCCCGGCTTCCCCACGACTGCTACAGCACAACTTCTCCCACGACGCACACCGCCCAATTTTCCTTTAATTGCTCTCTCAACCGCCCAAGAATCACGGCTTTAGTCACCGTGGTCTTTCGTGAGGGAGGCCTGACAGCGAGGAAGAAACTGCACCCGTCCAGCGGGTCCCAAGCTCGGAAAAAGCCGGCCATCATTCGGGCCTTCGGAGGGGAGCCGTGGCATGCATGTGGAGGTAGCACCTGCGATCCCGGGACCTTCCGAAGGATGGTGCCGAATCGTGGAGGAACCACTCGGAGAGTAGTTTGGTTAATTTGTTTTTCTTGCTTAGCGGAGACCACTTAATTGGGTCGCTTTTTAGTTTATTTTACCGTGCCGGGACCTTTGTAATATTTTTGAATTCTCGTAAATTAAAAGTTCAAGACCGGTTTCCCGTATGAGGGCGTCTTAATTTTTGATTTTTTGATGACAAATTTGCCATGAGTATGGCTCGAGGCAATGTTGACTTCGGTGTAATTTTATTCGCAATGTTAATCAGATTAACTACTTAGAAATTCTCACATGATTATCGTTTTTTCTTGATTTGTTCAAGGATTTTGGGTACTTTAATTTGTATTTAGAAAAAATGGACGTCTGTACTCTATCTCGTTGCTTTACCGTTCTACATACTACTATTTCCACTTTCTTATAGATGCCCAAGCATATTTGAATGCTTTCTCGCATTGTCGATAAACTCTATATGGACCGTACATCGTATTTTTATATCATGTCTGTATGTGACATGGGGTATTTTTCTATCATTGTCCGGGGTGGGACTTCCACTTTTCCGGATGGATATTTGGGTTCCAATCTTCGATGTGAAAATGTAGTGACTTCATGGGATCTGTTTTACTTCATATAATATATTCAAAATAGTGTTTTTTCTCTCTCTCCGATGATTAATGTTTATCATTATGCCTTCAAAACTAGCGATGCCGGGTCTATGTCGCTGGGTTTATTGATATGGTCCGATGGTCTTTTTATATTTTGGACATATCACACTCCTCACATGATTAGCGTTTTTCTCTCCGTTCGAAAGGATTTTGGGTACTTTAATTTGTATTTGGAACAATGGACGCTGTCGTACGTACTCTATCTCGTTGCTTTACTATTCTACATATTGCTATTTCACTTTCTTATAGATGCCTTGGGCTTATTTGGATGCTTTCTCGGATTGTCGATAATCTCCATGGACCGTTACTGGGGTTTTATATCAAGTCGCTCGTATGTGACATGGGGTATTTTTCTATCATTGTCCGGGGTGGGACTTCCACTTTTCCGGATGGATATTTTGGGTTCCAATCTTAAGATGTGAAAAATGTAATGACTTCATGGACTGCTTTTACTTCATACAATATATTCAAAACATCGTTTTTTTTCTCTGTGTGAAAAAAAATGATTAATGTTTATCACTCGCCTTCAAAACTAGCGATGTCAGTCTATGTCCCGGTTTATTGATATGGTCTGATGGTCTTTTTATATTTTGGACATATCACACTCCTCACATGATTAGCGTTTTTATCTCGTTGCAGGATTTTGGGTACTTTAATTTGTATTTGGAACAATGGATGCTTCGTGACTCTATCCGTTGCTTTACTATTCTACATACCGCTATTTCACTTTCTTGTAGATGCCTCGGGCATATTTGGATGCTTTCTCGATTGTCGATAATCTCCATGTGGATCGTCTATCGGGTTTTATATCAAGTCCCCTGTATGTGACATGGGGTATTTTTCTATCACCGTTCGGGGTGGGACTTCCACCTTTTCCGGATGGATATTTGGGTTCCAATCTTCTGCATGTGAAAATGTAATGATTTCATGGACTCGTGCTTCATATAATATATTCAAAACAACGTTTTTTCCTTGTGATGATTAATGTTTATCACTCGCCTTCAAAACTAGCGATGTCGGTCTATGTCGTTGGGTTTATTGATATGGTCTCGATGGTCTTTTTATATTTTGGACATATCACACTCCTCACATGATTAACGCTTTTTCTCCTGTTCAAGGATTTTGGGTACTTTAATTTGTATTTGGAACAATGAACGCTGTGACTCTATCCGTTGCTTTTACTATTCTACATACCGCTATTTCACTTTCTTATAGATGCTCCGGGCATATTTGGATGCTTTCTCGTATTGCCGATAATCTCCATGTGGACCATTACTCGGGTTTTGATATCAAGTCCCCGTATGTGACATGGGGTATTTTTCTATCACCTGTCCGGGGTGGGACTTCCACTTTTCCGGATGGATATTTGGGTTCCAATCTTCGCATGTATGTAATAACTTCATGGACTATTTTACTTCATATAATATATTCAAAACAATGTTTTTTCTCTCTTGTGTGAAAAAAATGATTAATGTTTATCACTCGCTCAAAACTAGCGGCTGTCAGGTCTATGTCGTCGGTTTATTGATATGGTCCGATGGTCTTTCCTATATTTTGGACATATCACACTCACATGATTAGCGTTTTTCTCTCGTTCAAGGATTTTGGGTACTTTTAATTTGTATTTGGGAACAATGGGACGTCGTACTTCTATCTATTGTTTTACTATTCTACATACTGCTATTTCACTTTCTTATAGATGCCTCGGGCATATTTGGATGCTTTCTCAGATTTGTCGATAATCTCCATGTGGACCGTTACCGGGTTTTATATCAAGTCCCTGTATGTGACATGGGGTATTTTTCTATCACTGTCTGGGGTGGGACTTCCACTTTTCTGGATGGATATTTGGGTTCCAATCTTCAGATGTGAAAATGTAATGACTTCATGGACTCTTTTACTTCATATAATATATTCAAAACAACGTTTTTTCTCTTGTGAAAAAAAAATGATTAATGTTTATCACTCTGCCTTCAAAACTAGCGATGCTGGTCTATGTTGCTGGTTTATTGATATGGTCTGATGGTCTTTTTATATTTTGGACATATTCGTTTTTCTCTGTTGTAGGGTTTTGGGTACTTTAATTTGTATTTAGAACAATGGATGTCGGTACTCTATCTGTTGCTTTACTATTCTACATACTGCTATTTCACTTTCATGGTCTGTTTTACTTCATATAATATATTCAAAACAACGTTTCTCGTCTTTTAAAGTTTCAATTTTTTTTTTTAAATTGAACCCTCCATCGGTCTACCGACGCCTTGTAGACGTCGGAACTGCGACAACCTAGAAACGTCGGAAGAGAGACAGTATGAAAATGTCGGACCACATTTCGTCGGAATTGCGACAGATTACAAACGTCGGAAGAGCGACGTTCCAAACGTCGGACCACATATTGTTGGAATTGCGAAAGATTACAAACGTCGGAAGAGCGATGTTCCAAACGTTGGACCACATATCGTCGGCATTGCGACATCTTACAGACGTCGGAAGAGCGACGTCCAAAACGTCGGACCACATTGGGTCGGAATTACGACGGTTTTTAGGCGTCGGAAGAGCGACATTCCAAACGTCGAACCACATTTCATCGGAAGTTCGACAGTTTACAAATGTCGGAGGCACGACGGTTTGTGAGACATCGGAAGAGTGACGCTTGTTTGGAAGCGACGGAAGAAGTGTCGATAGTGCGACACTTTTTACGTGCGTCAGAACTGCGACGGCATGACAAACCACGGTTTGTCCGCCCTCGAACTATCGCTCTTGCGATAAATATGTGTCGGAATAGCGACGAATTGGCCGTCGGAATTTCCGCCAAATTTTCTAGTGAGATAACAAAAAAATAAATAAATCCAAAAACAGATTCAGATCCATAGACCAGTAGAAGGAGATCAGCCATTGATTAATACCCATAGCCGAGTTCCAGCCATAAATAAGGCTGAGTTCATTAAGGCCTCTTCTTACTCCATCTACTAAATAGATAAAGGCCCGCAGTCAGCTGAGCCCTCTGCGAACCTAACCCCACCTTTACTCCACTCGAGTTGCCTGTCATTAAGGAAAATGATTTTCCAGCTCCTACAGGAAAAAAATGAATTCATACAACTTGCATTTTTGTAATGTCATTGAAAAATGATAAATATCCTCAAAGGTCCATCATGATGAACCTCAAAGAACCTACATAAAATACTTTAATGGAAGCATTAAAATTATTTTCCAGTGCCTATAGGAATTTTTTTTTATATGCATTCCTCTGTTCTACTCGAAAAACTCCAGGTGTTCCTTTGTTCTGTGCTTAGAACTGAGATGACAACTGGCTTGATCTCAAGAATATCAAATCCTTTACATAACTTGGATGGCAGCTGACCCGATCTTTTAATACTGATGCACAAAGACCTATTTTAACTTTCGGTATATGTTATGTTTTCACAGGGTCAACTCTTTTTTTCAATTCTTTTTCCAATGCATCCAGCAAAAGGGTTGTTTCCATGAGTTGAGTAAATTTTTCATTTTAATTTGATTTTCTTTGGCATTACTTCTCCTGTACACTTTTGCCTACAAAAAGATAAAAGGAGAAATTGTTGTTAATGTTGCTGTCAGCACTATAGTGGAAGCATGCTCATCCTATGCACTGATACGATGCAAAAATGTTAACATGAAAAACAAAAACATGAATACTGAAGGACAAAGTTTAAAATGGAGAACACTAAACACACACAGTGATTTTTTATTAATTCAGAATCAAAGATTTAAATAAATGTAACTCATTCAATCTTAGATCTTTTTGATTAATCACACTGGCTCCTCAAATCAAATTTATTGTTGAAACCTTATTACTTAGATCCAATAGAGATCTTATTCTGATTAACTAGATGAAAGAAATAGGAAAGATTCTTACAAATTCCATGAAGAGTGGAGGTTATAAGCAGGATATTCCAACATAATAGAGGGCATTTTAAAAAATAGAATCAACTAAACTCACTTGGGTTTAGGGCTGTTGCAAGAGATGTTGGTTCGACACCCTAGAGCAGAAGGATTAGGATTTTCCATCCATCATTCGAGAGCATCAAAAAAAGGAGCAATGATAAGTTGGAATGGGCAGAGTTAAAAAATATGGAGACCACCCACAGGTTGGAATGGTTAGATTGAAAAGGAAGAATAAAATGCATTTTTAACTATTTGTGGAGACATTACAATCATTTTAACTAAAAATTTTAGATGAAATGGTAGATGCAATCCTCTGCTCAAACTTTTGATATCATCTGCTCTAACTTTTGATTATGCATCGTTCCAAGTATCTCATGCTTTTCTTTTCTGAACAAACCTGTCATCTCCAAACCCTGATTGGACATTTTAACCAACCTTATTTTGATTGTATTCAAGGAAGTGAGGTGCTCTGCAACTTTGGTAAAGTTAGGGAGTTCATGTGTGCAAGGTGCCTTGATTTTATAGATTGAATCTGATATAAATGCCTACCTGTCTGATATTAATTTATTGTTGTTTTATGTTCTAGGTTCCAGTCCAAAGGGGGAAGTATGACTGTGATATTGATCAATGCAACAACAGTCTTCTTCCGCCACTTTTTCTGCGCATAAGAAAAATATTTCTCCACTTGCAATGTCCTGGGATTGACATCCCAACTTATTCAATAAGATCTATTTAAAATTATTATTCAATAAGAAAAAAAAAACAATACTACTGTAGTTTTAATCTTATTCAATAAGAAAAAAAAACAATAATACTGTAGTTTTAATCTTATCCAATAAGATATGAAAAATGAAATTGAACACTTCTGCTAAATTTTGTGCAACTTGTATAAATTGTTCCTAACTCTGAAGGTAAAATTGTAATTGTTAAAATTTCAAACAAAATTTTATATTTACAACCTTTCCCTTCATAGTGGAAAGCTCATCATAACGTTTCTCATGTCAATGCCTTATTACCTATGCCTTTGTCTAGATGAACAAGGAGAGGTTATCTACATAAATGGAATTTGTGACTAAAGAATTGAAATAAAGTAACAAAACAATGTAATTACATAAAAGGAAGTATTGAGTCCTACATTATACCCAACCTGCAACTTAATGACCACACTAAAGTAGCAAGACTTATAGGGTCTCAGTGATTTAAATCTGCTTCCTGCAACATATATTCATCCATGGATGAGTTTCTAATACACATATCTCTGTATACAGAGACTGCATTGACACAAGACTATGAAATAAAAAGAAAAAGCATGATTTACCCGAGTTCCTGTCGAGCCAAATGGTTAGTCTAGACTGATCATTCCAGATTTTTTGGTGCTGGGGACCTCAGAGAACATGGAACCCTCTATTAAACTTCATAGTAGAAAACTGAGAAGCTCGAGGATATCTGACCCCTTCTCGCTGCTTCTAATACTCGAATATGATCAGCATTCAGGTACACTGGAACTATTAGGAAAATTGCAAGCAATAGTAATGCATGAAGGTGTCCAGTGAATGGCTTAATGGTGTTCTAGCGCTTGCAGTCATACATTGATACTGCCAGTTTCCTCAGATGATCATCTACTGGAAGTGAAGTGAATGGAAATGGAAATGGGTCACTCAGTGGGAGGGGAGGGCGGTGGCGGAAGGGAGGGGAGGAGGTGGCGAAGGTAGGCGATGCGGGGGAGGGTGGGATCCACCAGAGTTCGATTGCCGGTAGTCGGACGACGGAGCGAGGTGCACCTCCTATCCAGAAAGTGGCGGGGGTTGCCGAAGGGGGCTGTCCCATTAGCCGAAGACGGGCTCCATTTTGTCTAACGTAAAAACATTCCTATATTATTTCAATCACTTGATTTACGAGCTCTCACGGGTTCTTGTCCTAATTGGAGATTACATTGTTTATAAACCATTGCATTTTCCAAAATATAGTTTTTTCATTTGTTCAAAAGCAGTTGGGTTCAATTTCATCTCTAGATAGTCAACAACGAGAAATATGAGTTGGTTTAATCTATAGGTGTATGCCCCAATGGCCACTGTATTAGGATCAGGAACAGATTAATGAAGAAATAAATGCAAATAACTAAATGGAAACTGAAATAAACACACAAGTAAATATGCAATTATTTATGTGGTAAAACCTTGACAGGGTGTCAAGGAAACCTCCACGGGGCAAGGGATTGGAAGCTCTTATTAATCAAGAACGATTCTCCATGGTTACAAGCCTCTTGGGCCATCCCAATTAATTATTTGGCTACTTCGTTACATTAACTACTTCTCGTTATACAACCGGCTGACCGGTAATAACTAAATTTTGCCCATAATTACATTAATTACTTTTGTTGTCAGATTTCAACAAGCTCCACCTTGACAACAATTTTCCTAATCCCTTGCTGATGGCCATTCATCATCTCTTCAGCAAGCCAAGAGAAGCCAAACACCATCACAACTTCTCTACTGTAACTGGCTTTGTGAATATATCTGCAGAATTCTCCTGTGTATGGACCTTCTTGAGAGCTACCTTGTTGCCATCGATCACATGTTTCACAAAGTGATACCTTACATCAATGTGCTTGGTCTTGCTATGATAAACTGGATTTTTTGCCAAATGAATAGCACTCTGACAGTCACAGAACACATTCACTTTTTCCTGCGTCCTTCCAACCTCATCAAGCAGACCTTTTAACCAGATTGCCTCTTTACAAGCATCTGAAGCAGCTATATATTCTGCTTCAGTAGTGGACAAAACAACTGTCTCTTGAAGCTTTGACATCCAACTGATTGCTCCACTTGCAAGAGTAAAAACATAACCTATAGTAGACCTCCTTTTGTCCAAATCACTTGCATAATCAACATCCACATATCCACAGATCGATCCTTCACGACCATCAAAGATGATACAATGGTCACTTGTGCCTCTCAAATACCGAAGCACCCATTTCACTACTCGCCAATGTTCTTCCCTTGGATTTTCCATGAACCTGCTGACAACTCCAAATGCATGTGAAATGTCAGGTCTTGTAGATACCATTGCATACATTAAGTTGCCTACCACATTTGCATATGGTACACGAGACATATACTTATTTTCTTCATTAGTTATAGGACTCAAAACCGAAAAGATCTTAAAATGGGAAGCTAATGGAACATTAACAGGTTTCACATTGTTCATATCGAACTTTTCAAGTACTTTCTCCACATAATTATGCTATGATAAACAAAGCTTACCATTCTTCTTGTCTCTGTGTATCTCCATGCCCAAGATATATTTTGCCGCTCCAAGATCCTTCATATCAAAAGTCCTAGAGAGTTGAGCCTTTAACCTGTTGATTTCATCCATGCTTTTACTTGCAATAAGCATATCATCAACATACAAAACCAAGATAATGAATATGCCATTGAAACTTTTGAAGTATACACAATGATCATAATCACTTCTGATAAAATTCCGGCTCACCATGAAGGAGTCAAACTTCTTGTACCATTACCTGGGCGACTGCCTCAGGCCATACAATGATTTCCTGAGCTTACAAACTAATCTTCTGGTGTGACCTTGTACAAAACCTTCTGGTTGTTCCATATATATCTCTTCATCCAAGTCAACATGAAGAAAATCTGTTTTAACATCTAACTATTCTAACTCAAGGTCAAGTAATGCAGTTGGTGCTAACATAATACTAATAGAAAAAAGTTTTACAACTAGTGAAAAGATCCCATGAAATTCAATGCCCTCAACCTGAGAGTATCCTTTTGCAACCAACCTCTCCTTATACCTATCGATACTTCCATCAAATTTTCTTTTCAACTTGAAGACCCATTTGCACCCAACAAATTTTCTCCCTTCAGGAAGTTCTGCAAGATCCTAGTTTTTTTCCTGGCTAAGGAATCCATTTCTTCTTCCATAGCCTTTTTCCGTTTCTCGCTATCTGCATCATCCACTGCTTTCTAATAACAAGAAGGTTCCCCATATTCAGTAATCAACGCAAAATATGAAGCAGAATCTTCATATCTTTTGGGTCTTCTTTCTCTTGTAGACCTTCTTAGAGTGTCTGGTTTCTAAATTGGTTCTGGAAGCTCTATGGTTTCCTTTGCTTCTTCACCTTTTTCTTCAAAATTCTCTCCTTCCTTTCGACTTTCTAGAAAAAGTGTAGTCTCCAATTGAATTTGTTGATTTGGCGATACATGTTCCTGTTCAATTTTTTCAACATCTGATTTTAGAAGAGAAGATTCATCAAATGTTACATCTCTACTAATGACTATCTTCCGTGAAGAAGGATCCCACAACCTATATCATTTCACTGCATAATCATACCCAACAAAGACATAACATTTCGATTTTGGATCAAAATTTGAGCATTGATTCCTAGGAATAAGAGCATAGGCATCACAACCAAAGATCTTCATATGTGAATAATCATAATGCTGACCCGACCAAACTTCTTCTGGAATTTTTCAATTTATGGCAACATAAGGTGATATGTTAACTAAATAACAAGTAGTAGATACTGCTTCTTCCCACAACTCCTTTTGCAGGTTAGCATTGTTGATCATGCTTATGGATCTTTCCATAAGAGTCTGATACATACGTTCAACAACGCCATTTTGCTGAGGAGTATACACAACAGTTTTATGTCTAACAATCCCTTCATCCTTATAGTATTGTTCAAATTCTAAAGAATTAAATTCATCGTCATTGTCGATTCTTAAACATTTAATAGATTTGCCTGTTTTCTTTTCCACCATAGCTTTAAATTGTTTAAAAATATTAAATACATCAGCTTTATTTTTCAACATATAGACCCAAACTTTCCAGGAGAAATCATCAATAAATGTTAAGAAATATAATGCACCTCCATAAGAAACAATAGGAGATGGTCCCCAAAGATCAGAATGAATATAGTCCAATTTTTTTTTACTATTATGACTTCCAGTTTTAAATCTTTTTTTACATTGTTTTCCATACACGCAATGTTTACAAAAATCCAACTTCAAGGATTTCAAATCAGGAAGCAACTTGCGGTTCATCAGTACCTAAAGACCTTTCTCGCTCATGTGACCCAACTGCTGATGCCATAGACGAGTACCTTCTTCTATTTTTTTTGATACAATTTTTGCCTCACTGATCTGAGTAATTCCTTTTAGTTTGTAAATATTTCAGACCTTTTCTGCCTTCATAACAACCATGGTGCCTTTTGAGACTTTCAGCACTCCATTCTGACCTATAAACTTATAACAATCTAAGTCCAAAACTCCCAAGGAAATCAAGTTTTTCTTCAATTCAGGTACATGCCTAATATCAGTTAATGTTCTAATTGTATCATCATACATTTTAATTTTTACATTTCCCATCCCAATTATCTGACAAGATGCATTATTTCCCATAAACACATAACTACCATTTACAACTTTATATGAAGTAAACCAATTTCTGTGCGGACTCATGTGATGAAAAGCACCAGAGTCTAACAATCAATTTTCAACATTCTGAGAGACATTACAAAAATTTAAAGCTTCATCTACTATTCCTACTTCAACTGATAAAACTTCATCAATCATACCTGAATCAATCTGATTTGCTTCCTTATTTTGGTTTGCAAACTTCTTCCGTTTCCAATAGTCTTTCTTGAGGTGTCCAATTTTGTTGCAATACCAACATTTGGATTTACACTTCTTGCCCTTTGATTCTGATTTGGAAGAGCCCTTTCTTTCTCCCCTATTTCCTTTGACTGACCTCTAGCTACCATGGCTTCTGGTGCAAATATTTCAATACTAGATTTCCTTCGTACTTCTTCAGATAACAAAGCTCCCACAACTGATTCAAATTTCAAAGAATCAACAGTGCTCAAACTGATTGAAGTTACGAAGTGGTCCCATGACTCAGACAAAGAACACAACAAGGTTATATCCTTGTCTTCTTCCTGAATTTCTACTTCCGTATCTGACAACTGGCAAATAAGTGTATTAAAAACATTTAAATATTTTGCAACTTTTGTACCCTCCTTCATTGGAAGACTGTACAATTGTATTTTCAAATAAATTCTGTTGCTAAATGATTTGGTCATATAAAAATTTTCTAGTTTTTCCCACAAACCTACAACTGTACTCTCTTCAACGATATTGAAGAGAACTTCATCTGCCAGGCATAACCTAATGGTACTGAGAGCTTAGGCATCCAAGTCCTCCTAGTCCGAATCTGTCATGCTTGTAGGTTTTTTCTTCACCGTGTCTAATGCTTTGTGCAACCCTTGTTGCACCAGCAAGTCCCTAACTTTCAATTTCCACAATGCGAAATTGTTCTTCTCGATGAACTTCTCCACCTTGAACTTTGCATTCGCCATTTTGGCCATTTATTCCTACAAATCATCCTACTATGCTTTTTTGGTTTCCCTTCTTTCAACTAGCTAGGGTTTTAATAAAATTTCTAATTTCTACTTCTGGTTTTTGACTTATGTTCTTCAATTACGATTTAAAAAAAAAAAAAAACTGATTTCCTTTCTTGTTTTAAATTTCCAGAATTAAAAATTCCAATCTTTTGTTCAAACCTTTCCAGTTCAGAATTAAAAAAAAATTCTCCTTTTGAGAAAATTTCTCTAGAAAATCTCTTAAAAATTATGTGACCCTCTTCAATTCTTTAATCCTTCTTCAGAAAACAATTTTTTTTCTTTCTTTTAATAAACAAACTGTAAATTTCTTTAATTTTTATTTTTTTTATTTACCCGAATCTGCTCTTAAACCCTCTTCGGCTTCTTGGCTTTCTGTGATTCCTCGGAGACAGTGTTTCCTTACTGCTCCTCTTTTTGGTGACTGCACCTCCTTCATTGACGACTTGCGTTCACTTCCTCAAAGGTCGCAGTCTTTGGCTTCTCCTCTTCGACAACGGGTAGCAACATTGAACTGGCAGCAACCTATCTTTTTAAAATTTTTTTCTCCAGTAGCGGGCAGGATCTTATGATCAGATGGCAGCTCTCTCCTTCGCTTGGAAGGCTCCTTTGTCTATTTGACTGGCCGGTTCACGTCGCGTTTTTCTCCGAGCACATTTGTCAGTCACCATACAGCGGCCCCTCCTCCTTGACGACTTTCTTCAACTTTAGCGACAGGAAAATTTTGCCTTCTCTCAGCCCTCTTCCTCTTCTTGGCAGCAGTCCCGACGGATCTACTTATCTGAAAATCGGCAGCGGTCTCGGTGGCTCACAATATTTCACAATAGCAATGCGGTTTGCAATGTGTCTTCAAGATGGGTTTCTGTGGCTGCTCGCGTCTTCTAAATGACGGTTGCAAGGTTACGATAGTCCACAATTCAAAGTGGCTACAACATTTTTCTTCAGGTAGCAGAAGGTCTACAAGAATGCGACAGTAGTTTGGCTTCTATACAGCCCTCAAAATATCACCAAATCTCTAATACCTGATACCACTTATTAGGATCGGGAAATATTTAATGAAGAAAGAAATGCAAATAACTAAATGGAAACTGGAACAAACACACACAAATAAATACACAATTATTTATGTGGTAAAACCTTGACAAGGTGTCAAGGAAACCTCCACGGGGCAAAGGGATTGGAAGCTCTTATTAATCAAGAATGATTCTCCATGGTTACAAGCCTCTCTGGCCATCCCAATTAATTATGGGTTACTTTGTCACATTAACTCCTTCTCGTTATACAACAGACTGACCGATAATAACTAAATTTTGCCCATAATTACATTAATTACTTTTGTTGTCATATTTCAACACACTAGAGTTTTTCTCCACCTCCTCTGAATTCGCTTGCATGTGGTCTCCAACGTTGCAAGTACCATCAAATAGTACCCAGAGGGAAAGTAATCTTGAAAAGCATGGTCAACTAAAATTCCAGTTCAACACGAAGACAGGTGACTGTCAATTTGGTAATGATATTTACAAGATCATACTCAAGAGATGACCATTCCCACACCAAACCGAGTTGTCAATCCTTTTCGTCTACCACTATGAACTGTAAGATTTTGCTTGTTTATTTTGCCCTGTTCTGTTTTAATGTTTCTTTCTAAAAATGGAAGTAGATATTTGTGCCTGATCTTGCTTTGATGTTGATAATGTTTAATGTGTTTTTCTAATGCGTTTTATTTTTTTACTTTTGTTTCATGGCATCCTATGTCTCTATGCATTTTCTATGGACGATGTCTAATAGTTTTTGTTCCTTTAATTTTCAATTCATGTCCCATTAATTTTCAAATCAAATAATGAAAATGACGCTTTACTTTAAATTTGTAGTTTTAAATGATTCATGTTTCCTTTGATAAGGAAGCATAGCTTACTATTAGTAGGAAGATGCTTTCTGGAGGTACCTTAATTCAGAATAGGTTAAATTCACGTTGCAAGGAACAATGACTCCTAGAGAAGTATAAGGGTTGGGGTGTCTCAATTGAAGATACCCCTTTGAGACAGAATTTGGAGGTGAAACAAAAAATTGACTTATCTTGTTACATAAGTTTTATATCATTAACCTGACTTACAGTACACTGAACAATTGATGTGCTTGCTCAATTTCCGAAATATACCCAACAGATTTGCATTACAATTTATGTGGGTGCATTCAAAATTCACGCCTTCTATATATCATTTTTTGCCTAGAAACATTCTATTATTATCGTCTCTTACTGTATCATTCTGAATTTCTGTCTGGATCATCTAATTCAGTAGGGCCCCAACATGCACCATCTTCACTCATTATGATATATGAGGTATTGTCAAAACAAGCATAACAACAAGAGAAATGAAAGAAGTGAAGCTCACATAACTGAAGAAATTGGAATAGCTGATAAGAAGCTGAAGAAAGATGTCAAATATCTTTACTATTTAAGAAAGCATCCTCTCTGTCAGGTTCTTTATAAAATTGGTCTTTCCTTTTTAGAATAGCATGCATTGTTGTTTACTCTAGAATATTTTTTGTTTTATATGGCATCATATATAGAAGCATGGGATAGTAGAATATTTAGAGTCTACTGTAAGTTTCTTAAGGTGGAATCATCTAGTCTTTCAAGAATGAGAAGCTTGGGACCATTTTGAATAATGTTAATCCATACATTGTCTAACATTATGTTAGAGGTAGTCATTTAGATAAAAAGGATCATTAAGATCATATAAGAGCCATAACTTTAGAAGGATCTTGGAAGAAGCATTATGACAAGGTTACTATATATTCCATATAGTATAGAAAAAATAGTGAAGGATGAAGGAATGCAATTGGTTAGGTTGCAATCTCTTAAGAAAATAAATCTATTTTTCTATAAGTATAAGATGCAGTTAAGGTTTGATAGCTAGATGATTGTATGAAAGCATAGGAATGCATAATTGAAGTAAATTTTTCTTTGGGTAAGATTCATATGTAAAAAATCTTGTAAAATAAGGTGTTCATAGAAATATGCTTGGATATATGGTTCTTAAAGGAAGAATTTGAATTACTCTAGAATGATTATATAGAATAGTGACTAACATCCTGTATAATCTTCATAAACAAATTTCTAATTTGGTAATCAAGTTCGATCCTTGGGCACTTTGATGCATGAAGGAACACTTGTATGGAGATGGACCATGAGGATGTTGATTCTTTGATGAGGAGGTCATCATGATGAGGTAAGTCTAATATTTCTGGTATTGGTTATCTGGTTAATAGATTGTTTTTACTACCTAGAAGGATATTGTAGGAATATATGAAGGATGTTGAGACAAACTCAACATATGATACCTGTAAATTATGAAGTCAATATTTCTTCGTCTTAAGGTTGAAAGGTAGCAGTGTGCAAAGATATCCTGAAGGTCAAGTTCATACAACAACAAGGATATCACTTTCATGAGGAAGCTATGATCAACTTGAAGTTTGAAAAGGCTCAATATAATTCCTTCATTGATGATGACAAGTCGGAAGTGATGTCCAAGATAGATGAAAAGAACCTTGTTACAAAGAAAGAAGATGGCTTCATGATATCAAGGAAGCAGGCTAGATACGATGAGATATGGAGGAAAAATGGAGCCATGTAGCTGTGAAGAACTGGCAGTTGATAATCTTACGAAGACGAGATAAAGAGATTGTGGTTATGAATTCCCAATTAGAAAGGAAGTCAGGAATATCGTCTAGATTTGACAGGGAGTAAAGGAGTCTCCTTGAATATGAGCAAGGATATATTCCCTAATCAAAAGGAAAAGGGATATCCTCTCTAGTTGAGACTTAGTGATGGTGGACATCACATGTGCATTCTCTTCTTCATAGGTCAGGAACTTGACCATGAATATTAGTTGTAAGTCTAAATGAAGGCCTTGAAGAGAGAACGGTGGAGGATTAGATAAGCATCTATGGTTTCCTTGAGGATAAAGCATCCAAGAAAGGAAAGGGACTGACACCCTTTGAGGATAAGATAGGTGTCCAAGATAAGAGTGGTTGAAGAGTATTGATATTCTTTGAGGATTCAGGATTTTGAAATTCAAGATAAGAATGGTCCTAAAAGGACATACTTTGTGAAAATTTGGATAGGGTATGTGCCTTGTAGAGGTAGTGTGGTATCACACGTAAGGCCTCCCAGCACAATGCCCTTGAATGAAGATGAGATTTTCTAGTTAGGTCTCAAAGACAATGTTGGTCATAATAATGATGCTTATAGTTTGGCTTATCAATCCCACTCTTCTTATGATAACTCTTCAGTTTGAGAATGATATTGTACTCGTTGTACAATTATGAATACCTCCCTAGTTAAGAGGGAGTGTTGGAAATGTAACTAGTTTTGGTCTTCATAACTTTTGTTGTACTCATTTCAACATGTTTCTTATGTAACAAACAAAACTTAGAAAAGAAAAACTTATTATTTTAAAGCATGGATTTCATGCTCTTTATTGATGGTATTCTAGGTAAAAGCATGTTCTTCATGCGTCTATGGTTTATTAGGTCATAAGGATTTATTTTCATGATTCAAGAGAGTCAACATCATGTTTATAAGATCCTTTCGGGAAAACTATATCATGTAAAATAATTTATTTTGAGTCTAGAAAGTCCTATAATTTTCCAAAGTACAAGTCAGCCTTGACAACTTCAAGTTGGCCTAAAGGATGGAATTCAAACCCTTGGAAAGGTTATATAAAAAAGAAAATTCAACCTCATTTGGAACTCAATCTCTCACAAGTTCGATCTCAAAAGAAGTTTGATCTGTAGTGGGGAAGAAAGAAGAAAAGAAGAGTGAAGGACTAGCAGAAAAGAAGAAGGAATAAATATTGTTTTTCGGCTCTATCTCTCTCACACGTGCAAATAATTAGGGTTTCTTCAGCTTCAAGGTAGGCCGAACTTCTAGGTATGAGTTGCAGGAGGATGAGTTGCATTATCAATTTGTTGGAAAAAGGAATATTTTATCTTGACCTCGTTGACCTTGGGAAGATTATTATTTCTCAAATAAGGATCTTTTAAAGAAGTTGGATTATGGTTTTTACAGTAGCTACATGGTCAAAGTTGCAGGACGAAGCTGCAGGGTCGAAGTTGGGGTCGATGTTGTAGCTAGAAGTTGGTTGATGCAAGATTGATCTACGGTGATTTGATTCTATTGGAAGGACTGAATTGGTACTTGGAGGAGGACTTGGTCTAGGGTTTGGGTCTTTTTTGTCTCATTTGAAGCAAATTCTATAAGAAGAGAAGAGTTTTTCGATTTTTCCCCTTAGATGGGTTTTACCCTGGATTGGAGCCTAATTTTTATGTCCATTGTATTTATTGTTTTTTTCTTGATATTTTTTTGATGAAAAATATCTAACAAAGAAACTCATGAAGATTAATAAATTTCACAAACAAGTATTAAGGTTAAGGAAAATTGGAATTAATAGCTACCACATTGCATTTTTCCAGAATAAATATCATACATGTAATCTTTTTATTTATGTATAAATCTATTATCTCCTTTTTTTCATTATAAGATAGTTTTATATAATGTTTACACATAAGATATATCCCTTTCATATATGCATAGATATATTTTATTTATTCTTGTATCTATATTAGGTTATCATATAAAAGTTACTATTATTATCTAGTAAAAGTACTTTTTTGTAAGTCAACATATAATGATGTAAGTGTTAAGAATGTGACAACATCTTTATTGTACTAGGTTATAGGACTAGAACATTTTGATGCAAAGATTTGTTCACATCCCCCTCCTATCGAGGTATCCATCATAATGGTACTCTTGTCAAAATTTTCCACCATTCCCTACAATATGAAGAAATTATCAATGGTATGTCCATTGGATTGGAAAATAGTCACAACATAAAATATAGTGGATTTCCATAATTTTGTAGAATAAAATAATGGTGTGGTTCATGCCTATACCTCCAACAAATTTCAAGTATTTAACCTTAACACTACCAATAAAAAAATCATGTATAACATTAGTGTAGGAAAAAACCATCTAGCAATTGTTCCAGATTCCTCTCCATATTTCACATAATGCACCAAACATGATATTATGCCACTATAGAAATCATGGGTGGGAAATGAAGAAGTGAAAATGAAAAAAAAAACTCACACAAATCAATGACAGAGAGCAATTTTTATGTAGTAAAACCCTCAAAGAGGGAAAAATCCTCATAACAACAGAAAAAATTGCATCATTAATCAAGAAAGAAAATATCCATACATTGTAAATATTATTTTTCAATGAAGTGATAAGACATTGCTTAACTATCATGAATACCAAGAATATGAGGACCATCAAATCACCTATGCACAAGATAGAAAGCTTACCATTGGTTAACTCAAGTACAAATTCACACCAAAAAAAATTAGGACTAATATATTAGACCAAGTTTCTCTTAAGAAACCTACTAACATATAATATCCTAAAATCCACCCTTAAGAACACCTTAGGATAGGACGAAGGATTTACAAAGTGACAAAAGGAGAACAAAGGGGTCATTGCACCTATTCTTATTTATAAATTTGTTCACATAAAATATAGACTAGATATGTAAAAGGATCTCATGTCAAGGGCTTAGTGTGTAGTGTGATGATAATAAACCAAATTTCAATAACTCTAGAAAAGAACAGTGTCTAAAATATAACATAGAAGATTGAAATGTTGAAGTTTAAAGGGTTCAATAAAGCTACAAATGTTGAGGATCCACAAAAGTTCTCCAAGTAAAAGAAGGAATTGTGATTCAAACAATAAGGGTTGAGATGGAATCCCATCATAACAATCATATGTATGAAGGAAGCAAAAGGAGTTGCCATCACTATTAATAGAACTAGAATTATTAAAGAAAAAATCCAAGGAATATAATTTAAAAGGAAATCATCTTTCAAGAATCAATAAGAATTCTTTAGGAAACCCAAGGATCTTGTAAAAAATGAAAATGATCCAACGAAGCTATATAAAAATGTCCAATATCAAATATTGCTTCAAGTAATCGAGGCAAGATGATATACCTTCGAACCAAACAATCAAGAATCCATCAAGTGCTCCAAGTAACACATGAATTAGTGCATTTGTATAGTTAAGCAACAAAAATATGTCAAGATAATAATCTAGTGTTGAAACATTGAAGACAATCCATCAGAGAGATGAAAATAGCATAAAATGCTTATAATAATCAACATAATTTCTCTAGAAAGAGAGCGTTTTCATTGTAAGGACTAGAAGAAAACACCAAAATTATCAATATGGTTGATGTGTCAAAGCTAATGAAGAGAAAACATAAATTCTCAAAAAGAAAAAATCCAAAAATAATCAAGATAGATTCTTAGGGAAAAAGAGGTGTCAACGTAAAAGATTGGTAGATAACTTCATGAAAAATAAGAAAACATTAAAGTTTCCAAGATGGGTGAAGGTGTTTATTATAAACAAGACTACCTGTAGATGCATGAAAAGGTAAAAAGTTAACAAATTTGAACATAAGTGTATTGGAAATACTGAGAAGGGGGGGGGGGGTGAATCCGTATTTCATAAACTTCAATTTAAGTATAAAAATAATTAACCAATAACATCACATTAATTGAACATGATATATATATGTGAGTGTATTTTTGTGTGTGCAATATTTTTATATTACAAGGGAAGCTACAACTGGAAGGGATACGACCACAATATTTACCAGCTCCCACTGGAAGGGATACAACCCCAATATTTACCAGTGCCCACTAGAAGGAGGTGACAACCTCTTGAAGGAAGCTACATCTTCCTTATCGAGCACCACCTTACCACCCTATAGAATAAAGGATAAAATATTATTTTTTGAGCTCTTGTACCAGATAAAATGGTCCAATTATAACAACACACAAACGGCTTCAGTTCTACCCCTTATCATATCATTAATTCAACTTAAGTAGTGCATACCTTAGATCATCAAACCCACAAGTGATCTTACCCCAAATTGTGACAAAGTCTTTTTCTTCAATAAATTCAAGATCTCCTCTCAAGGTCTACTTAAGAAAAGCTTGGTCCAGGGATACTTCAAAATGTTATCCAAGTTTTGTTCAACAAGCCTGCTCCAAGGGATCTTCAAGATCTATTCCAAGTATTCTCCAAGACTACTTCAAATAGGTTTCAAGTTCTGATACAAGGAGGGCTTCTAGTTCAGCTCCAAAGTTAGCTTCAAGTCCACTTCAAGAAGTCTCCAATTCTGCTACAAGGTGTTAAAAATCAAGGGTTTTGTTAACAATAACTTGATTTTCTTCCTCTTGATAATTATTCATCAAGAAATTATAAAATAGTTCCAATATGCATGAAAGTGAAGATCACAATTGGACAATAAACAAGACACAAGAAATTAGGCTCCAAGCCAGGGAAAAACCCCACTAAGGGGGAAAATCCACAAATCCTTCTTTATACCAATGAGCAATATCAAAGTCAATCTTGCCACCAAAGATAAATTCAAACCATCCTCAAATCAGTCCTCCCAAGTTCTAGTCAAATATGGTCAATCCTCTTCAAGAAAACCCTAGATAAGCAACTTTAGATTCTGTCAAAATGTTGTATTTTGACCCTGCAATAGATAGAGTGAAATTTGGATCTATAATAGATTTCAGAAACTTGGCCTCCAACAACATAAATAGCCTCCCATGTATTCTCCACTTTGTCCTCTTTCTCAACTTCATACAACTATAGTAGATGATCTTATACAAGTGAATCGAATGAACGAAGGAGGTCAAAATGTATCTCATATATATAGTTGCCCATGGGGTCCAAAGTGGTGCCACTTGGGGTCTTGAGCCTATATGATGGAGGAGGGTCGACTTGATCTTTTTGTGGACTTATATAAAAATTATTTTTTCGTTCTTTTGACAATCTCAATGGGACTTGTCTTAATTACATAATATCAAATACAAATTCCTTTTGAATATAGCATAAAGAAAATGTTATCATGAAGACCAAACTTAGTTAAATTTTCTAACACTCGCTCTTAACTAGGGAGGTCTTGAAAATGACTTATCTAGATATTATCATCTAAAGGAAATGATTATGGTCGATAATCATATTTATCACTGTAACCAACATTCTCACATGACCAAGGCCTTGGCAACTTCAGAGAACATATCAAGCTTTATCTTCTCGACTAGATCAGAGCATACAATGTTGGAAGGCATTCCATGGGACACCATTTCGCCTCTCTGAGGCACATACTCCACCTAGGATACCTGGAGTATGTCCTTTATCAGACCATTTCCCTCAAGGAAATGTATGTACACTAGACCATTATTTATCCAATTCCATGTACTTGACTTAGGATATCCACCCTAATCTGTCATAGTACATGACTCAAGAATTTTTTTCCAATGTGCTTATCCAATATTTCATTCTCCCTATCTATGATGCATGCACTGGACTTGTGGAAGTTAGTCCTTGCCTAGTACATGACACAGGGAGAATACCATCACTCCCTTTTATCCTGGGAGGATCATCATATACATTCCCTCTCAACCTGGGAGGAGTATCACCCTGACTCCCTCTTATCCTGGGAGGAGACATCCATAAGCCCTCAACTTGTTCCAAAAGTTAGTTGTGGAGATCATAGCTTCTCAGATCCAAGTCACATATCAACCAAAAAAAACAAGTTCCTCGACCTTTTATTATACTTAGTTCTCTTTTGAAATCCTCAAGGTCAAATACAACACATCTTGTCCATCAAACAATTTTCCATCAGTTAACTTGCTCTCAAGTCTATCTCTGATGCATCAGAAACTTGTTTCCTACAAACCATGGCCATATCACAAGAAGAATTAGTTAGTAATGTCACATCTATTAAAAAATAATAAACCAGATGTTCATATCATGATGGATCGATAATAATATAACTTTTACAAATAATTTTTACCATCCATCAACTAGATTTTCATCATATCTTGATTCCATGTACCATTGAATGATTACAAAATTTATTCATCAATCAAGGGAATATCATGTCCCATCATGCTTCTACCAAGCCTCAAGTTCATCTCAAACCATTCCAATATCCTTTATGTCAAACAATGATACCAACATCTATATCATATGGGTACTAAGTCTATTAGATACATATCAAATCAATGCATCATAAAGGCTTCATCATGACCCTCTCACTTTTACCGGGAGATCTCTTTTGAAAATTTCCTTCATATAACCAAGAATTTTCAACTAGTCTTATGTAAATATTTTAGGAAAGTACTCTAGGCATGTCCCATGCTTTCATATTATCTATGAAAAAAGCATATGAACAAGAAAGTACCCAAAACATCAATAGGCAAACGATACATGATACTTATCTCTTCAATAGAAGCTTCCTCCCTCTTTCTCTTGGACTTCATGCAATATTACCTGTAACTTCAAAAACTTGTTATTTCTCACTAGGGATCCACCTAGACTTTTAGAAGTTTTTCTCTCATGATTCCTTTGTGCTTTGCTAGGACACATCCTAGCCTTTCATAATCATTCTCTTTCTTCTTTGTTAGCTAGAACACATACTATCCCTTTAGACTTCAAAAGTTAAGACCTCATTTAATATTTCTTGACTACATCAATTCAAACAAACAGGTTAGATAAAAAACACACTTTATATCAATATCATTATAACTTTGATATTCACATAGGAACTTGGTCTCTTTCATTGGTCTTTAGGAATTTCATGTCTTGATACCAAATCCCTTAGATTTATCAAAGAAATGAGTTCTTTTTTGATCCTGCACTAGTCCAATCACAAATAAACATCCATCTAAATCCATTCTATAGGGGAACCATACTTCAAAAATTAATCTCTTCAACCAAGAGGACCCACAAAATGTGCCACCTATCAAGAGAAATGGCATGACAAGGGCTATCACTCTAGGAGGTCCTTGTAACAAAATTCATTGAAATGTGCATGAAAAACGTCAAACAAGTATAGGCTCATTCACCATTTGACAAAAATGACAATTGTTTCAACAATCTCCCCTTTTATCATTGATCTCAACATGCATGCTCCCCCTGTCATTAGGGGAATTTTGAGGTCTAAAATGGGCCTCATAAGAAAAATGTACAACAAAAATAAACTTTATAACAACCAATAGGATTCAAGATGATGATGTCATCCATAATGGATGATTCACCATTTTTGGAGTAAAAAAGTAAAAATATTAAAAAATAATAAAATAATAAAACTACTTTTTCAACCCGTATTTTAAACTTATCTCCCAAAATTTTTACTCAAATTTTGAGCAGGAGTACTCATTGGATGCGGAATTTAATTCCTCATCCAAGGAGTACCCATGTTGCATACTTTCGATGAACTCTTCTACACGAAAAATGAGAAATACATAAAAAAACGTGATTGTAATCACGTTTTTTTATGTATTTCTCATTTTTTGTGTAGTAGGACCCATCGAAAGTATGCAACATGGGTACTCCTTGGATGGGGAATTAAATTCTGCATCCAACGAGTACTCCCGCTCGAAATTTGAGTAAAAACTTTGGGAGATAAGTTGAAAATATGAATTGAAAAAGCAGTTTTTTCATTTTTCCCTCTAAAATTTGATGATGTCATCAAATCTTATTAGATTTTTTCCACTATTATTTTATAATTTCCTTAGGAGGCCCATTTTAGACCTCAAAATTCCCCTAATGCTCCATGCTTCACTTCCTTCGTCGCTATTATGCACTTCATTTTATCTCCCCCTTTGACATCAGTGGAAAAGGGTGACTCATGTCTTTGGGGTTGATCCCCCTGAACATATGGAACTTGGCATGGATTATGTCTTCTTACCCTTTCATTCTTTGTCATTATTACAACTCTTTTTCTTAGTTGTAAACTTCTTCCACTCTACTTGGTCTAGAGAATATATGTTGTTTGGAATATATGTTGTGGCTATTCGAACCAATATTTTTGAGTTTTCTTCTTTGATTTCTCACTTTCGAGAGTCAAATAACAGATTGTACCTTTGATCGCACAACTTGCCAACGCTGAGAAGATTGTGATTCAAATCCTTGACTAGAAAAACATTTTGTGCCTTCATATGTTTGCTTCCAGGACTTACCACACCTTTTCCAAGTATATTGACAGAAGAGTTATCTCCAAATGCATTACTATCACTCTTTTCTTTTAAGATGACAAATTTGTTTCGATCTCCACTCATATGTGTCAAGCATCCATTGCCTATGTACCATTCATATTCTTTATCTTCAATGATCAATGCTAAATTGCAACCTTCTTTCTTTTTCCTTTCCCATTTCATAGGTGGATTTTTTGTCTTTATGATTGGAGCATTTTCAAGCTTGCAATATTGTTCCTTATGGCCAAGATTATTTCACTTGTAGCACACAATATTGTAATTCATTAGTGGTTCAAATGGATTGTAGTTTTTCTTAGTAGAAAAATTAACATTTCTTGATTTGTTCCTTCCATAATCATTCTTGCTTCCTGCATAATTATACCTTGTATTGATTTTACGGTGGATTTCTTTATGCCTAAAATTTCCGCAGGAGTAATAATGACCAAGAAAAATATTTGCATACCTAGGAGAGTAATGAACTTCTAAATTTGTTTTAAAGTTGTTTTGCCTTGGAGGGGGGTTCAAACCATTATTTATTTTGGATGTTCTTGGGAACATCAGTATAACTTCTTGAAGTAGCAACATTTCAAATTCCCTTTTAATTTCTTCCTTCAAAGGCTTGGAGCTTGTTCCTTCCTTGCTTGAAGATATTCCTTCATAATCAAGAGTTGTTTTATCTCTTGGAGATCTTTGAAAAATAAGAATGTTCTCCAACACTAGTGAGTTGTTCAAGTTTTTATTAAGCATATCAACTTCAGCTTTCAATGTTACAACTTCCTCTTCAAGATTCTAATTCACTTCTCCATTCTTCTTCATCTAGATCTTAATCACTTAATTATTTTTTCTTATTCAAGATGAAATTTTAAAGAGGCGATTTCCTCATCATGCTTTTCAAGAAATTTTCTCAATTCCTTGTTTTTATTTTTGAGCGAGGAGTTTTCATTTTCACTATTCTTCAACTTTTCTTGAAAATATTCAACTTCTTGCTCTGCCTCTAAGTATTTTGTAAGTCCCCAAAAAGAATCTATTCTCAGATATGGTTCTTCATCATTTGCATCATTGAACTCTTCATTATCATGGTCATTATCTTGATTTTCTTGGGTTATGAAGAGAACTTAACTTGCAACGGGTTCTTCTATATCACTTTCTTATGAAGAGTTGTCGTCCTCTTTAGAATAAATATTTTTCTTATGAAAGATTTTTTTTTTTTTTTCATTAAAATTACATCTCTTAGCATGATTACCTATTCTACCAAATTCAAAGCATTTCAAAGGTAGCTTACCTTTGTTTTTTCGGGTTCCCCTTTTTAGCTTCCTCATGAAATTTTCTTCCACATATGAATCAATGTCTGGAGTTCCTTCTGTTGGGGTTCCTATGTTTTGGGAGATTTGACAATACCAAAAGATAAGACAACATCAAACCACTTTGGGACCTTAGGATCTAGCCCTCCTGGGTCCAGAGAGGGATCTCTCTATAAAGGCAAAGAATGATATATCTTTAAAAGCTCAAAATGAGGTATTAGGCTAGGTATGAAGCACAAGGGGGTTTAAATGATTTGGTTGTTGGGTTGGTCAGAGATCATTAACTGAGAAGGTTAAAGAATGAAAAGAACAAGGCAGCAGGATGTTTCAGCAAAAGAAGATAAGTCAAGAAAGTGTCAATCCATTGGGCTATGGAGTCATGAAAGGGGATTACTTGCATAAAAATTAACCAATGATCTCCACAGGGCAAGTCATCTATACCAAAGGATCTTTTAGATAGATGTTGGAATGGAACATTAAAGAGTGAAGGTGAAAGAAAGAAAGAAACCCAATTTCAGTCTGGAGATCAGGTCGGATGTCATTTAAATCCAGACTTGCTTTGACATACTCAGAGGAAAATCTCAATAAAAATACAAAGGGCAGCTTAAGATCAGATCAGAGGTCATTTAACTCCAGACCTGCTTAAGCATACTCTCAAAGGAAAAAAAAAGTTAAAATTTAACATAGAGTGAGGCCTAAGATCAGAGAAGGACTTTTAACCTTCAATGCTTTTGACACTAGCTCAAAGGGATCTTAGAAAGGCCAATCTGTTGGAAAAGGACCCCAGTGGAGAGGGCTAACTCTAAATCCCCAGTATCCCAATTCTTCCAGCTTAAACCCAACAAGAACATCTAAGCAACAAACTCCAAATTCATACATCAGTAAGCATGGGCATGCCAACATCTTTAACTGGTTAAATTATGTGAATTTGCTCTTAGATACACAATCAACAGAAAACATCAAAGATAAGAAGAGCTGGAAAGCATTAGGGTACCATGCAGGGGTATATCCTAAGCCAAATTTACTGATTCTTATCAGAGAATAAATGGATAGCATGAATAATGTAATGAGACAATTGCAGTAAGGAAAACATCACCCGTAATATAGACCAGGATCCTGTGAAATTTTCTTGTTCTATTGATGTGCAAAACCAATCACATACTTTGAGCTCAATGGCTGTTTACAGTCCAAACTTCTCCTCCCAGACTACTAAATTACAAACTACCAAGCTACTTACCCCCAATAACTGTTCTAACAGTCGATGAATCCCTACAACTAACAAAAACCTTTACAATATGTTCTACGGGAGTTCTTATAGGAGAATGGATAACTGTAGTAGTAGATGTACATTTAATTGATTTCATTAAGACAGAATGGAGAAGAAGGTCGAGCCCACTCTGTTTAATGGCTCTGCATCGCTGTATGTACTCTTTAGGCTGCTCGAGAAGTCCTGTCAGGTTAGCATTAACCTCGGATGTGTTCTTTGAAGTCCTCTTGGCTGTATGGTACTCTGTGGTAGCCTTCTGCAATTAGTGACCTGGATAGAAAGTCTGCAGGTCTCCATGCTTCCATAACTGCTGGTCTTGACAGTCTTTAAGAAGCTCCTGTTAGTGCAGTAACATTTAAGGGCTTGAGGAGGCATGGGGAATGCTGTAAGTAGGAGTCCTTTTGGAGAAACTTCGTTCTGTTGATGCTGAAAGCATTGATATGACCTTAATGTGTGCTTTAGGCCTTATTAGGCCTCTTAATCCTCTCCATGATCTTTGCTGCATCTTCTTCCTTTGAACACGGATTATAGGCATTAAATATACAATAAGGAACCTTAAATCTCTTTGATCTTCTCTGCCGATTCTGCGATGATCATCTCTGCGCTCTGAGTCACAGTGACCGTGACCGTGGAGACAGAGTGAATTTCTCACTCTGTAATCCCTACAAAAACATGATAAACTTGTTATAAAGTCCTAGGGAGGTGGTGGAAATTTGCTTTGGAGGCCTGTGGAACGGTGGTGGAAATGGTGGAGGCAGCAAGAAAATGGATGAAAACGCTGCAGAATGGTGAAGAATAGGGCTGATGAAATTTTGGTGTAAAGAAGGTCACAGACCGTTGGATTAGATCTGGTGGAGGAGATCGACAGTCAGGATTCATCGGTTGAAATTATTTTAGAAGGTTAAGCAGAGAAAAACAAATTTAGCGTTAAAACACCAAAGTTAAACTTTGAGAAAATACAAAGAAAATCATGAAAAATGAATGAAAGTGAAGCCTTTAGGTAGTGGGACCTGGCGGGCGGAGGGCGATTAGCTTTGGACTGTTGGATCTCAGGAGGAGATCAATGGCTGAGGTTAAATGATGAAGTCATTGGAGAGGTTCGATGGAAGAAAGTTAAGTGGGGGTGTGATGGAATGGGAACCGTCGATTTAGATCGAACAGACAATCACGATTGAATTGAAAGATAGAAATCGGGGGGGGGCAAAGGGTGACACATTTAAAACTTTCGATTGGCGATGAGCGATTAAGCGCCAACCGTTGGATCGTGAAGGGGATCAACGGTGGAGATTAAATCGACGGGGAGAAGGACGGGGGAAAATGAGCGGATAGCGAAGGAATTTGGGCCATTGGATCAGAATGGATGAATGATGGAGATCGGATCGGGGATCAGCAATCGGGGCAACAGGAAGTGGCGCCTTAGGAAATCTCCGATTGGCGATGTGCAATTACGCGCCAGCTATCGAATCTAGCGGGAAGATCGATGGCTCATATATGATCGAAGGGGTAAATGGAGAGGGGATGAGTGCACTGTGGGATAAGCACTGGCCGTCAAATCTTAAGAGATCAACGGTCGAGATCGCGGCCCGGGTCTATAGACCAAAAATCCATCGCATCGGAGAATTTCAAATAGCAAACGAAAACACGCTCGCACAAACCTCTGATGCGAGAAGCGCCCAGGGCCTTAGCGCTAGGTTCCAGCTCCCGGTCGCATGGTGGGGAAGTGGTTTAGGGCTGGCCGAAAAGGGGCTTAAGCCCATAGTGTAAAATGGGGGTTTTTTGGCTTAATTTTAGTGCTTTTTAAGGCCAAAAGAGGGATTCGGTAGAGGGAATAAGGGGTTTTAAGACCAATTATGAGGTTTTAAAGGGAATTTAGGGAGATTTGGAGGGTTAATGAGGGATTTTGAAAGGGAAAAAAGGTGATGAAAACAAAAGCTTTATGGGAGTGAAATAAGGGGGAAAGGAGGCCGTTTGGAGCAAAATTCTTCCACAAAGAGAGAGGATTTTTAACTAGAAACAATAGTGAGGATTCTTCAAAGGGAAAAAGACATAGCAGGCTTCAAGAATGATATGTTTTCAGAGGAAATGTATTTCTTGAAGGCTCCAAAACATTTTAGCCACCTGTTTGTTTGTCAAAAAATTCATAGGTGGCTAACAGTGGCTCCACATGGGGATGACATCTTCTTGAAGGTGTCAAGAATTCAGAAAATAATCTTTGGAGTAGGCCAGATGCCTGGCACTTGACACATCCTTTTATTTTCTTGAATCGGCTGCCAAAAATCATGAAGACATCATATTAGCAGTAATATTCTCCCTAACAACTACCTACCCATACTATCGTCCTAACGTTTTTTCTTCTGGGTGCATTTGGACTTGCAGACCCTTTACATCATCAATTTTTACAAACAGAAATAAACCTATTCTATTTCTACCCTTATTACTCCATGAGACCAGATTAAACAGTTGGCCTCATAGCTTCTCTACCTACACTAATATTTGCTAGGATTAAACTGTCTAGCAGATTCCATTCTCTACATTCTACAACAGAAATTTAAAAAATAGTCAAGCCAGGATTAGACTGTTTGGCTTGCTAGACTTTGCAGAAATTAAAAACAACTAACTACATGCTCACAGGCTGAGCTTTATTGAGACTTCCTACCTACCCTACTCTATTTGGAAATCTCTGATGTTCTAGATGATACAATAATGCCAATGTAGCCAGTCAAGCAGTAACAAAAAAGGATAGAAGCACTGACTTCTCATTAGAGACAACCATAGGGTGCTCTGTAGGTGGTTCTTCAAAACTGAGGTCACCATCAGCGATGACCACTCCTGATGTATTTGGCTCCTGCAAAGGATCAATGCTTGGGAACTTGAGCCAATCAGGGCCTCCATATACTCTGCCACAGGATCAAAGAACCCATGATGTAGAATTTCTTCTTTTAGGCCTCCCATGATTGGTAGGTTGTCTGTATCCTTGGCAGCTTTGATTATTGAATCTTCCACTACATCTTCAATGTGGCTCTTGAAAGCCCAATCATCCTCTTCATGCACATCAAGAGGCAGTGGAATCTCCTCTTTCTTAGGGGGAGGAAGACTTTCCAAAAAGGCTCTAGGGTCTCTGAATTGATATGATTGTTCTTGTGAGTTCAAAACTTCAATTTCAGCCTCATATCTTTCAACCACAATTCTAGAAAAAATTCCTTAAGCTCAGGTTGATCATTGAATCTTGAGCTGGAAAGGAAAACCTTTGGAAGGTCCTTCCTTTCGAGTTTGGCCAGTATACTTGATATTCCATAACGAAACTCTTCAAGGGGACTTGGATGTGTTTCTGCACATTGCTCATAGTCTTCCATTGGTGGGGAATTTGGTCAAAGGAAACTGATACTCATAGTCTCCTTTAACATGGATGATGTTGTCATGCAACTGGTCTCCCAGTGGAGTCTTATGAAATCAAAGATGATCAGTAGGCCTAATAATCACCAGTGAAGTCTTTTGTCATTTAGGAACTGTGGAGTCACCAGGTGGAAGGTTTGAAGTATTTCAAGATGGTTTACTGTCCACCATATTGATTTACTACCAAATCAATGCTAATTTAGTCTTATTCCCTAGTAGAGTCGCCATTATGTTGGGGTTCCTATGTTTTGGCATATTTGGCAATACCAAAAGATAAGACAACATCAAACCACTTTGGGACCTCAGGATCTAGCCCTCCTAGGTCCAGAGAGGGATCTCTCTATAAAGGCAAAGAATGATATATCTTTCAAAGCTCAAAATGAGGTATTAGGCTAGGTATGAAGCACAAGGGGGTTTAAATGATTTGGTTGTTGGGTTGGTCGGAGATCATTAACTGAGAAGGTTAAAGAATGAAAAGAACAAGGTAGCAGGATGTTTCAGCAAAAGAATATAAGTCAAGAAAGTGTCAATCCATTGGGCTATGGATTCATGAAAGGGGATTACTTGCATAACAATTAACCAATACTCTCCATAGGGAAAGTCATATATACCAAAGGATATTTTATATAGATGGTGGAATGGAACATTAAAGAGTGAAGGTGAAAGAAAGAAAGAAACCCAATTTCAGTCTGGAGATCAGGTCAAATGTCATTTAAATCCAGACCTGCTTTGACATACTCAGAGGAAACTCTCAATGAAGACACAAAGGGCAGCTTAAGATCAGATCGGAGGTCATTTAACTGCAGACCTGCTTCAACATACTCTCAAAGGAAAAACAAAGTTAAGATTTAACACAGAGTGAGGCCTAAGATCAGAGAAAGACTTTTAACCTTCAATGCTTTTGACACTAGCTCAAAGGGATCTTAGAAAGGCCAATCTGTTGGAAAAGGACCCCGGTGGACAGGGCTAACTCTAAATCCCTGGTATTCCAATTCTTCCAGCTTAAACCCAATAAGAACATCTAAGCAACAAACTCCAAATTCATACATCAGTAAGCATGGGCATGCCAACATCTTTGACTAGTTAAATTATGTGAATTTGCTCTTAGATACACAATTAGTAGAAAACATCAAAGATAAGAAGAGTAGGAAAGCATTAGGGTACCATGCAGGGGTATATCCTAAGCTAGATTTATTGATTCTGTTCAGAGAATAAATGGACAACATGAATAATGTAATGAGACAATTGTAGTAAGGAAAACATCACCCGTAATATAGACCAGGATCCTGTGAAATTTTCTTGTTCTATTGATGTGCAAAACCAATCACATACTTTGAGCTCAATGGCTGTTTACAGTCCAAACTTCTCCTCCCAGCCTACTAAATTACAAACTACCAAGCTACTTTCCCCTGATAACTGTTCTAACAATCGATGAATTCCTACAAATAACAACAACCTTTACAATATGTTCTACAAGAGTTCTTATAGGAGAATGGACAACTGTAGTAGTAGATGTACATTTAATTGATTTCATTAAGACATAATGGAGAAGAAGGTTAAGCCCACTCTGCTTAATGGCTTTGCGTCACTGTATGTACTCTTTAGGCTGCTCGAGAAGCCCTGTCAGGTTAGCATTAACCTCGGATGTGTTCTTTGAAGTCCTCTTGGCTGTATGGTACTCTGTGGTAGCCTTCTACAATTAGTGACCTGGATAGAAAGTCTGCAGGTCTCCATGCTTCCATAAATGCTAGTCCTGACAGTATTTAAGAAGCTCCTGTTAGTGCAGTAACGTTTAAAGTCTTGAGGAGGCATGGGGAATGCTGTAAGCAGGAGTCCTTTTGGAGAAACTTCGTTCTGCTGATGCTGAAAGCACTGATATGACCTTAATGTGCGCTTTAGGCCTTATTATGCCTCTTAATCCTCTCCATGATATTTGCTGCGTCTTCTTCCTTTGAACACTGATTATAGGCATTAAGTATTCAATAAGTAACCTTAAATCCCTTTGATCTTCTCTTCCGATTCTGCGATGATCATCTCTGCGCTCTGAGTCACAGTGACCGTGACCGTGGAGACAGAGTGAATTTCTCACTCTGTAATCCCTACAAAAACATGATAAACTTGTTATAAAGTCCCAGGGAGGTGGTGTAAAGTTGTTGTGGAGGCATGTGGAACGATGGTGGAAATGGTGGAGGCAACGAGAAAATGGATGAAAACACTGCAGAATGGTGAAGAACATGGCTGATGAAAGTTTGATGTAAAGAGGGTCGCTGACCGTTGGATTAGATCTGGTGGAGGAGATAGACGATAAAGATTCATTGGTTGAAAGGCTTTTAGAAGGTTAAGCGGAGAAAAAAAATTAGCGTTAAAACACCAAAGTTAAAATTTGGGCAAATACAAAAAAAATCATGAAAAATGAATGAAAGTGGAGCCTTTAGGTAGTGGGACCCGACAGGCGGAGGGCGATTAGCTTTGGACCGTTGTATCTCAGGAGGAGATCAATGACGGAGGTTAAATGATGAAGTCTTTGGAGAGGTCCGATGGAAGAAAGTTAAGTGGGGGCACGATGGAATGGGAACCGTTGATTTAGATCGAACAGACAGTCATGATTGAATCGGAAGATCGCAATCGGGGGGGGGCGTAGAGGGTGACACATTTAAAACTTCCGATTGGCGATGAGCGATTAAGCGCCAACCGTTGGATCGTGAAGGGGATCAACGGTGGAGATTAAATTGGTGGGGAGAAGGACGGGGGAAAAAGAGTAGATAGCAGAGGAATCTGGGCCATTGGATCAGAATGGATGAATGGTAGAGATCGGATCGGGGATCGGCAATCGGGGAAACAGGAAGTTGCGCCTTAGGAAATCTTCGATTGGCGATGTGCGATTACGCACCAGCCGTCGGATCTAGCGGGAAGATCGACGGCTCATATATGATCAGAGGGGTAGATGGAAAGGGGATGAGTGCACTGTGGGATAAGTGCTGGCCGTTAGATCTTAAAAGATCAACGGTAGAGATCGCGGCGCGGGTCTACAGACCAAAACTCCATCACATCGGAGAATTTCAAATAGAAAACGAAAACGCGGTCGCAAAAACCTCTGATGAGATAAGCGCCCAGGGCGTTAGCGCTAGGTTTCGGATCCCGGTCGCATGGTGGGGAAGTGGTTTAGGGCTGGCTAAAAAGGGGCTTAAGCCCATAGTGTAAAATGGGGGTTTTTTGGCTTAATTTTAGTGCTTTTTAAGGCCAAAATAGGGATTCAGTAGAGGGAATAAGGGGTTTTAAGACCAATTATGAGGTTTTAAATGGAATTTAGGGAGATTTGGATGGTTAATGAGGGATTTTGAAAGGGAAAAAAGGTGATGAAAACAGAAGCTTTGTGGGAGTGAAATAACGGGGAAAGGAGGCCTTTTTGAGAAAAATTGTTCCACAAACTTAGAGGCTTTTTAACTGGAAACAACAGTGAGGATTATTCAAAGGGAAAAAAATTAGCAAGCTTCAAGAATGATATGTTTTCAGAGGAAATTTATTTCTTGAAGGCTCCAAAGCATTTTAGCCACCTGTTTTCTTGTCAAAAAATTCATAGGTGGCTAACACCTTCCACCTTGAGTTGTTTGTTTCTTGTCTTCTTTTTGGATTTAAAATTTGCTTCTATGGATGACAAAATTTCTTCATATCTATTCTCATTATATATATTGTAAGAGTGTTATGTAATTATTCCATTTTCATCTTGGTCAAGTCCTTAGTTTTTTCTATGGTAGATACCTTAACATCATATTTCGAGGGAAGCGATCTCAGGACCTTTTGTATGACCAAAGGATCTTCAAATTTTTCTCCTAATCCTGTGATGGAGTTGAAAACTTCATCAACTCTGAGTAAGTAAGTCACAACATCTTCTTTTTCATCCATTTTCATATTTTCAAATTGAGTTCTATACTTTTGAAGTTTTACCTACTTGAATTTATTCTCACCTTCATACAAATTTTTAAGTTTATCCCAGATTTTTTTGATTGTGGTACAATTCATCACCTTATAATTAATGGTTCTTGAAAACCCACCCATTATGGTATGAAGAGATTTTTAATTATAGCTAAACAAATTCTTCTCATCAATATTAACTAAAATATTTTTTGGAACTTTGTAACCATTTATGATGGAGAGAAAAACATCCAAACATAGAGCCTTCAAATAGGTTTACATACAACTACTCCATAGTGGATAATCATTTCGATCAAACAACTGAGTTTTTTTTGAAGAGAGGCATTTCGCATTTCCATATTTTCTCACAATCTTCCCTCCAATGATTATACTATTAGAGGGTAACCTTCTTTGATACCAATTGTTGGAAATACTGGGGGGGGGGGGTGAATTAGTATTTCGTAAACTTCAATACTTCAACTATCAGAACAATTAACCAATAACATCAAATAAATTGGACACAAGTTATGTGTGTGTGTGTGTGTGTGCAATATTTTTATATTACAAGGGAAACTACAACTTCGGGTTTACCATCTACAAATGGAAGGGATACAACCCCAATATTTACTAGCTCCCACTAGAAGGAGGTAACAACCTCCTGAAGGAAGCTACAACTTCCTACCGTAGCACCACCATACCACCCTACAGAATAAAATATAAAATAATATTTTCTTGGGCTTTCGTACTAGGGAAAATGGCCCAATTACAAAAACACTCAAACAAATTCAATTATACCTCTTATCATATCAATAGGTCAACTTAAGTATTGCAAACCTTAAATCATGAAACCCACAAGTGATCTTACCCCAACTTATCTCAAAGTCTGCTTCCAAAGGATGTCTTCAAAAAATTCAAGATCTGCTCAAGAAAGGATTGGTCTAGGGTTGCTTTAAAATGTCATCCAAATTAGCGACAACAAGTCTATTCCAAGGGAGCTTTAAGATCTATTCAATTTTTTCTCCAAGACTGCTTTAAAGAGGTTTCAATTTAAGTTGCAAGGAGGTCTTCTATTTCAACTCCAAATTCAGCTTCAAGTCCACTTCAAGAGGTCTCCAAGTCTGCTACAAGGAAGCTCAATTATGCTCCAATACTTCAGGAAGTTGCTCCAAAGATTCTTGAAAGTATTCTACAAAATTTATTTGATTTATGATAAAAAATGATATAATATTTATTTAAGAAACTGGTCCAAGGTCTGCTTAAGATTACTCCTGAAAACAATATCAATAAAAACTCAGCAAACCAGCTACAAGTTTGTTCCAAACAACCTCCATATAGGTTAAGATTTGAGACAAAGAGATACCGAAAACAAGGGTCAGAGTCTCTCCATAAAATGTTGAATACAATCTCTTTCACAAGTCAAATTTTACTTTTACATTAGGACTAAGATTGTCCACAAGAGGTCCAAAATTATAGCCTCAAGGCCAAATTTCGTAGGCCTCAGATCAAGCCACAAAGGGCCTCGTATCAGGCCACAGAAAGGCCTCATATAAGGCCTCATAAATCCACATAGAGGTGCGAAATTATGCCTCAGTAGAGTATGAAATTGTTCCACAATAAATGCTTCAACAGACCTGAAATAATCCTCATAGAAAGGGCTGAAAATAGTTCCTTAACACCAACAAAGTAAGCATTGAAAGACACCACAAAAAGAATTACTTAAAAACAAGATAAAATCCTTCTTGATTTTTGGCCTTCTTCAGATGTTCTAGTAATATCATACCTCATATTACTTTTCATTTGTTTCGACCTCAAATGATCTGCACTTTCTTGCCTCAATTTCCCATGAGTTGGGTATATTTATAGTGATTGAGGAGGCCTATAATGGGGTCAGCTTGACCCATGAACAAACTCCAAATTTGTTGGAGTTGACCTGAACATAATAATAATTATTTTTTGAAAATTCATGACTATATTGAAATTGACTTGAAGAAGATGATTTGACTTGTTAAAGGGGGCTTTAGGCTTCATAAAAATATTAATTTTGGTTCTTTATAATATCTCTTTTCAAGGAAAATTTAGACAATTGGATTTAGGCCTCTTAAATTATAAATTTTAGCCTTCCTTTTACGGCAACAATGAATAATAGGGCCATGATCCTTTTGGGGAAAATGTGTTGTTCTAAGCCAATCTTTGGGGCACCATACTTCAAAAATAAATATCTCTTCAACTAGGAGGACCCAAAAATTGTGTCACCTATCAAACGAAATGGCATGACAAGGGATATCACTCTAGGAGGTCCTTGTAACCAAATTATTTGAAATGTGCATGCACATCATAAAACAAGTATAGGAACATTCACCCTTTGACATCAATGAATTTTTTTCCAACAAACTATAATTAGAGAAGATGGTTCCAATGTAAAAAAATTGGACAAATGCTTCATGAAAAAGAAACAAGAGCCAAGTATTTTCATCAAGAATTATAAGGACTAGGATTAAAAAAAAACCATATAAAAGTGTGTTCAATTCATGAGAAATAAAATAATTTGAGAGTGAAGATGATCCAAGCTAATAAAGTTGTGAAATCTAGAAAAAATCAGCAACATACCTAATGGAAATGAAATTCTTTGGAGATCATAAAAGGACCTTCTTTTGAAAACATTGGAAGAAATTTTAAGTAATAGAAGACAATATTCCCTAAAATTTAAAATAATATAAGGGCATACTATTAAAAAAAAAAAATTAGAGGTGTTACAGTGAATCCTTCATAATCCATTCATTTATAACGCAAGTTTAAGTTTAAGGACTAGGTCTTAGGAAAAATAGCTTGTCCCAAAGAAGAGGAAGAATAAATGGAAGAAGAAAGAGGAGGTTCAAGTTTCATGATATGTTACTTCAAGCTACCTCCAATTGTTTTATGTTCTTCCAAAAATGTGATTCTAAATGGCCATATTGTCCATAAAATATGGAAATGTTTGATGACCTCCTTGCCTTCATATTTTCCTCCTTGTTCAACATTTAACACAAAGAAAAGTTGAAACAGTCTCAACCACTTGTTACTTTTATTTTTTTTCCACTACTTATTTTTTTTTGGAGGTGTATGAGTGGTGGGGGATATGAGGCCAAGGGGTTAAAAATATCTTTTGTATCATTTAGATATTTCATTTCAATTTTGATGTACATTTTTGTTCCCTTTTCAATATTTGTATGTTATTTTCCTAGCGCCTTGTGCAATCTTGGAAAGTTAGAAATGAAGAGGAAATTTTTATTGTCTAGGTATGCCCTTTTCCTTGCACCTTGTGCCATCTTGGAAATACAAAAATTGGGGGGAAAGGTGTTAATTTTTTCAACTAGAGTCAAATTTCACTTTGGACAACTCAGATGGTTGATATTATAATTTAATTCATTAGGGAAATTTTGAGGTCTGAAATGGGCCTCCTAAGGAAATTATAAAATAATAGTGGAAATAATAAAATAAGATTTGATTACATCATCAAATTTTAGAAGGAAAAAAGAAAAAAACTACTTATTCAACTCGTATTTTGAACTTATCTCCCTAAGGGTTTACTCAAATTTCAAGTGGGAATACTCGTTGGATGCAAAATTTAATTCCTCATCCAAGGAGTACCCATGTTGCATACTTCTGATGGACTTTTCTACATGAAAAATGAGAAATACATAAAAAACCTGATTGGAATCATGTTTTTTATGTATTTCTCATTTTTCATGTAGCAGGGTCCAACAAAAGTATGAAACATGGGTACTCTTTGGATGAGGAATTAAATTTTGCATCCAACAAGTATTCCCGCTCGAAATTTTAGTAAACCCTTAGGGAGATAAGTTGAAAATACAAGTTGAAAAAAATAGTTTTTATTATTTTATTATTTTTTAATATTTTTACTTTTTTATTCCAAAAATGGTGAATCATCCCCCATGATTGACATCATCATCTTGAATCCTCTTGGTTCTTATAAATTTTATTTTAGTTGTACACTTTTCTTAGGAGGTCCATTTTAGACCTCAAAATTCCCCTAATGAGATTCCTCTTTTCGAGAGGACCAAATCAACCTATAGATCACCCCAATCGGTTAAGAAGAAGTTAATTTATCAATTATTTTATTATTTTATGGGTCGGCCTCAACACATGTGGATTTGGTCAAAGCCCCAAGCGGTCCCTCACAAAGTTATAAACATAAGCGACCCTAAGATCATTTACACACATTTGCTCATGATATTTTCTTCATGCTCTTTTGTTATTGGTTCCTATTTTCTGTTTTGGCTCGCATAGGCTCATCAGGGGAAGCTCGCACAAGGGTTCAAGATTGTAGACGAGAGGCTCGCATAGATCTGGGTCTTCTAGGCCTGAGACGTAGGCAAAATACTGAAGTTTCCAGGATAGAGTTGCGGGTAGACCGTGTTAAAGTCGCGACTGAGCTGGTATAATCGCAGGTAGACCTTGTTCAAGGTGCAACTAGGGTTTCTAAGTCAGATCGGGCTAATCTAGACCTCAACCGCAGTCAAAAAGTGCTTAGGTTGTGGTCAGGGCTGCTATAATCGGAGGCTCACCATGTTAAGGCCTCGGCTAAGGAATTTTATGAGCATATCTGAATTGGATGATAGTCAGTTGCTTGTGCAGTGTATTCATTCATCCGTTGCTCAGTCACAGTTGCTTCAGAACAGTCATTAACAACATTCTGGATTTAGATCTAGGACTTGGCATTTGAGATCACTTGGTTTTGGTGATTCTTCATATCTGAAGATTTGATATACTTTTTTTCGTTGCATATATGTATTGGGCCCATTGTATTCTCTGCTAATTTTTTTTATGATGATTTATTGAAGAAGAATATTTGAAAGGGTTTCCCCCATAGTAGAGTTTTTCCCTGGGCTTGGACCAATCTGTGGTCTCTTATGGTTCTAATATTGTCTTCTTTTTCACTGCATGCATTGATATATCTTCAGTTACTGTTTATGGTTATTTACACTGCTAATATTTGGATGCACTGTTAATGAAAATTAATTTGGGCTAAAGTAATTGATTCAACATAGAACAATATGAAAAATTAACATGGTATGAGTGCTAAGATGAATGAAAAGCCCAATAGAAGACAAACAGTGAAGCCCTTGTTATCGGAAAGAAGATCTACAAGCCAAGGTCAAGATGTCTTCCTCTACCTTCAATGAGCACGATAAATTGGGTGATGCATCTAACTTTGTTGCATGGAAAGTCAGATTGGAGATCATAGCTGACAAGAATGATGTGATGGAATACATTCAAGGAAAGATGCTTGAGCCTCCAGAAAATGCCTCCACTGCCATCAAGAACATATATAAGAAAGGTGAGTCCGAAGAAAAGAAAATCATAGCTGATGGTTTACAAGATCATTTAATTGCATACGTTGGGATTTTAAGAAAGTCTAAAGACATGTATGACAAAATATTTGGCATGTATGAAGTCAACAATCTAAATGAGATCATCACGTTGAAAGATCAACTCAAGGAAGTGAAGATGAAAAAAGGTGAAACTGTTCAGTATTACATTATGAGGATCTCTCATCTTAGAGATCAACTATAGATGGTTGGAGATAATGTGCCTGATAGAGAGATGGTTGTCATGACACTTAGAGGTCTCCCTTATGTTTGGTAAACATTCAGAAGCATGAATAAGGAGAGCATGTTGCATATGTCGCCCATAACAAAAGAGATCAAAAGGAGCTCCTTCTAGAAGACCTTCTCCTCAAAGCTCGAAAGGAAGGAATGACATATCACTATCTCATATTGATTACTAAAAATGCGACAAGAAAGGTCATTATGCTTGTGATTGTCCCAAGAAGAGAAAGAGGTCATGATACATCACCATAAGTAACAAAAATGATAAAATAAGAAGAGACAATCAAAGGCACAGCCATGACAGAAAATATTAAAGGAAAAAATATTCTTCAAGCGACTATGGAGAAGAACATCATTCTCAAAAGAATCCAAGGGCTCCCAGGTATGAAAGTAATGATGTGAATAACTCTGAATATATTTTCATTTCTACACTTACTAGTTCTTCTCCACCGGATTCATAGGATAGTTGGTTAGTTGAAAATGGGGCCACTCATCACTTCTCTGGATACAAAGAAGTCCTCTCTAATTTGTTAGAGAGGGAAACTAAATTGAAAATAATTTTTGGAGATAACTCCACTCATCTCGTAAAAGGATTTGGATCTGTTAAGTTTTAGTTGAACTCTGGGAATTAATATTGTTGCATGATGGTATGTATGTACTAGGTCTAATGAAAAATTTGATTTCTATATCTGCATTAGAATATAAAGGGATGAGGGTTGCCTTCATCAATGTAAAGGTATTATCTTGACATGTTGATTCACATATGAAAGATGCATTCACATTAGGTTTGAGATCTGAGGGACTCTACAAATTCACATGAAGGACACTTTTAGCATTGTTTCATAACACCAGTCATCTTAGTGAATTATGGCACCAGAGGCTGGCTCATCTTCATTATGATTATCTTTCGAAATTGAAGAGACTGGTCTCAGGTATTCCCGATGTTCAAGCTCAACATGATGGATTATGTCCAGGATGTGCAAGTGGAAAGAAAATAAAGGGACCATTCCCCTCAAGTAAGAACACAATAACTGACATCCTCCACCTCATTCATTCAAATATATGTGGTTTGATGCTTGTGCACTCGCTTGGTGTTCATATTTATTACATCACCAATATTGATGATTTCTCAAGAAATACATGGTTGTACTGCCTCAAGCACAAGGATGAAGCCTTTGAAATATTCTAGGAATTCAAATATTTGGTTGAAAATCAATCAGGGAAAATAATCAAAGTTTTCAGGTCTGACAACGAAGGAGAATACATGTCAAAAGAATTCATAACATTCAGCAAGAAAGAAGGGATCAAGAAGGAAACTATTGTACCTTACACACCTGAACATAATGGCTTAGCTGAAAGGAAGAATCAGTCGATATTGGAAGTTTCTCATGCCATGCTTCATGATCAGAAGGTACCAAATTTTCTGTGGGTTGAAGCTACACACGATGTTGTATATGTGCAAAACCGAGTGCCTCATAAAGCATTGAGAAACAAGACTCAAGAATAAATATTTATAGGTAACAAACCTGAAATCAATCATCTTCGTATATTTGGATGTCCCGTATTCTTTCATGTGCTAAAAGAGAAAATAAACAAGCTAGAAGCTACAGGTGGAAAAGGTATGTTTATGGGTTATTGTAAAAACTCTAACGCATAAAGAATATGCATTCCTGGCCAAAGGAAGGTTGAAATTAGTAGGGACGTAACCTTTGATGAAAATGATGCACTTAGTAAACCAAGAGACCTTCCTCTGCCTCCTAAGGAAGATGATGATGAAAAAGATATTCTAGATGGTCCTTCTATGCCTGAGTCAGATTATATGGATACTCCCATGGAGCCTATGGATCCTTTAGATCCACCTCCTAGTGATCCTCCTACAAGGAAGATACTGCTTTGGCTTCACGACACTCTACAAGATAGTGAAAGAAATATTCCTATTCGTCGATCCTTCAGAGAAGGAAGGAACCTTGCAGGTATCAGGGATATCTAGCTACTATGAGCACTATGATTCAAGTTGAACCATCCTCATTCGAAGAAGCAGTTAAAGAACAATTTTGGAAGGACGTTATGGCCGAGGAATACAATCTATTGCAAAAATTGATGTATGGGATGTTGTGTCGAGACCGCATGGGAAGTCTGTTGTAACTTCAAAATGTTTATTTAAGATCAAACATGGAATCGATGGTAGCATTGAGAAATACAAAGAGAGGTTCGTAGTTCGAGGTTTCTCTCAGAAGGAGGGAGAAGATTAAGATGAAATATTTTCACCTGTGGCTCGATATACAACTATCTGTTCGATAGTTTCCCTTAATGCTAATCAAGGATGGACCCTTCATCAGATGGATGTAAATACCACTTTCCTCCATGGTATGTTACATGAAGAGGTGTATGTTGAACAACCATAGGGATTTGAAGTGGAATATCACAGCATGCATGTTTGCAGGTTGAAGAAAGCATTGTATGGATTGAAGCAAGCTCCTCGAGCTTGATATGTTCGCATTGACATCTATTTAATGAAATTGGGTTTCACAAGAAGAAATGTTGATCCCAACCTATATTTTAAGGTTTTCCAATGTTTTCCACTGAATTTTTTTCTATATGTTGACGATCTATTCATATTAACAGGAAGTGAACCATTGATGATTAAATGTAAGAGGAAGTTAGCCTCTGAATTTGAGATGAAAGAATTCAATCTCATGCACTAATTTTTTGGCCTTAAGGTGTGGAAAAGACTTGGCGATATTTTTCTCTCACAAGGAAAGTATGTAATTAAGCTGCTGGAAAGGTTTGGTATGACTGAGTGCAAATCCATGACTACTCCGATGGAGATGAATTTCAAGAAGTTGTGTGGAAAAACCTCTGGACCTGATATGGAAAATCCATCCAAGTATAGACAGCTGATTGGGGCCCTGATGTTCCTCATGAACACCCGTCCAGATATATGTTATGTAGTTAACACATTTAGTCAATTCATGATTGATCCCCTTCATGCACATTGGATTGCGGCCAAACATGTATTGAGATACTGTTAATTTTGGACAACTAGGTCCAAACTCCATGTTGTGATGCTCAGATGAAGATACCAATATTTTTATTGGACTCCTCTTTCGAAGAGGTGCAAGATCGATCTAAAATCATCTTGATCCGATGAGAAAAACATTTATTTTTAATTTTTTCAAGATATGTGCACACCGACCTTAAGGTTTTGTGCCCCAGCAGTTGTGTTAAACACCCTCATTGATGGATATATATTGGTAAACATTGGAGGACATTTTCACTCATCTTATCCACACACATTTCTCTCTCCTCATTTGATTGGTTCGATGACCTTGGTGGCTCTCCTCTCCACATGTGGGAAATTCCAAGCAGCAATACATTTCTGATTTCGGTCTAGGGTTTCTGCAGCAAAATTTGACCAGCGTTGAATTTGGTCAACACAAGGTCAAAAGGACTTGAAACTCTCCCAAAAGTTTGATTTTCAAAATTTGTTGAAAATGCAGCAAGATGATGGAGCCTAGTGAAATGAAGTCGCCTTCACTAGGTGGGCCCGCAGGCTATTTTTGGCGCAAAGTCTATTTTTAGACATATGGATCATGGAATGGGAGTTGCAGTATGCTATTATTGGAGGATTGGTCATGTTGGTAAAAATATATGGACCTCTATTTTTAGACATATATGTCGAAGTCTATTTTTAGACTGCCTATCTAAAAATAGAACAGTCGAATATTATTTACCCTTGATAATATTTGGACTCTAAACTTTAGTTTAATCTCTTGGAGCACTTTAGTTTGACCCCCGGAGGTGGGGCATGCAGCTGACATGAGGATTTATGCTATTCCCATGGGTTTGGTGAGCTAATGCATGGTTGACTTCAGTTAGAGCTCAAGTGGCAGAGTTCGGTGGAGTTGATTGAGGAGTTGATGGGGTTGAGACTAGTTGAACTAGTTGTGATCAGTTTAACTGGCGATTACACTAGAGATGATTTGGGTGAATTAAATATTATTTAATTCACTAATTATTAACTCATTATTCAACTAAAGAACACATCAGTTAACTCAGTGCATGGAGAGTTCAGTGAAAGACCAGTGGAAGAGGTAGATGAAAGAGTGAGATCAACAACAGTTGTACATTAGTTGTGCATGAGATTTGCACAATCAGTGGGATGAGTATGCCAATGATGATTGCGCTGTTCAATCAAGGTGAATTCAAACTTGGTTCAGCTACATTCACACTTTGGATTGCGCAGTAGAGGCAGGCAGCTAGTGGAGGAGTTTTGAACCCGCGACTTGTTCAAAACTGAGCTAGTTTTGTGTGTAGCTTTTGGAGACAGTACTGAGTACTTGTGAGGAGTATTGTATTGTGTAAAGTTACATGTTCTCATCCATTTATATGATACATATAGATGGGGGTTTTCAGCTATAAGCTTTCCCCATACATGCTGCGTTCTATGTGTGCGAATTGATGTTCTACCGCTTGTTTTATTTTCCGCATGTGATGATTAATTTGTAGAAGAGATTATGTGTTATGCAGAAAATAAAATTTGTGTATGATCAGGTTAATATTGGTGAATAAATATTCATTATTCAGCAAATTTATACATGGTATCAGAGCTAAATTAATCGTCAAAGATCTATTACGGTGATTGCAATTATTTCCTCGGACAGAGTCTGCACTCGGGCCAGGTAGCCTCCGGATTCATCTTTCTTCAGAAAGTGAAAGGTATGGTAAATGCCCATGTAGTCAAGCTCTGATTTGGAAATAATTTGTTCTCAAGTGTAGATCGGAAGCGGTTGAGTTATCAGCTCCTGGAATTCGAATTTGCAGATTTGTGTTCTTGGTGCTGCGGCGAAAATGTCTTTCAACGGATTGCGACTAGAATATGCCTTGGAAGGCAGTTCGAATTATGTTGCATGGAAATACCGCATGGAGGATATATTAGATGATAATGGGCTGTTGGAATTCATGTAGAAAGAGATTCCAAAGCCTACTTCTACTGATGCTGCTGTTGTCGAAGCATGGCAAAAGAAACAAGCAAAATGTCGAAGGATTCTGTTGGAGGGCGTAAAGGATCACATTGTATCCAGCCTGCATGGAAAAGCTTCTCCATATTTAATGTGGAAAGCGTTGACAGATCTATTCCAGAGTAAGAGCGACCAAAGGAAGCTGGCGCTCAAGGATAAGCTCAGAAACATTAAGATGGAGAAAGGCGACAGTATCGCCAAATACCTCACAAAGTTCACTCAATGCAGAGATGAGCTGGGAAGTGTGGGGGTGACTGTCGATGAAGAGGACTTGGTGGACCTGGCTCTCCTTGATCTTCTGAAGGCTTGGCATTCCTATCAGGACTCTGTCAATGGTCGGGAGAAGTTGCCGGGATGGGAGCGACTTTGGGCGGATCTCATGCAAGAGGAGATAAGGAGGACTACCAGGGACGGATCTTCATCAATTATCCCCGATGAAGAAAATTGTGCTTTGGGCACTTGAAAGATGAGCAAGAAGGCTTCTCGGTCTCATTCGGGTGCGAAAGACAAGAAGCAAGACTGTCGAGGTGAAGTGTTTTCTTGTCACCGGCTCTGGTTTCTTATGCCACAAATTGTCCCATGAAGAAGAAAAATAAGAAGGCTGCTGGATCTGCAGCGGGAGAGGCATTGGCTTCTCAATTCAAACTGGATTTTTCACTGATCGCATGCTTGGTTTCAAGTGTGATGGGATCAGTATGGTTCTTGGACAGTGGTGCGTCGTTTCACATGACCGGAGATCGAGATTTTTTTTCAGATCTGGAGGAGAAAGATCTTGGAGTGCACATCGAGATGGGCGATGATGGTAGATATAGTGCGACCGATATCGATACCATTTCCTTTGAGAGGAAGTCTGGTAAACCCTTTGTATTGAAGGAAGTATTGCATGTTCCGGGATTGATGAAGAATCTGATCTCTGTGGTGATGTTGGAAGACAAGGGGTATGATGTGGTCTTCAGCGAAGGAAAAGCCTTCCTGCGCAGTAAGGCTACTGGAGAGACCCGGAAGATAGGGGTTCGGACCAAGAACCTGTATCAGTTGCAAGTATATGGCTGCGCAGCTATGGCATGCAAAGCGAGAGAAGTGGTGAGCCGGGATGATGAGGGCGAACTGTGGCACCGGAGATTGGGCCACCTTCACCATGGAGCTTTGAAGATTCTACAGCAGATTTCTACTAGGCTTCCTAAGGGAACCCTTGCGCAGTCAGATCAGTGCAAGGGGTGTACTTTAGGAAAGTTTGTGAAAGCCACCTTTCACGAGAAGGATAGTCGTGCCATGAAAATCCTTGAGAGAGTTCACACAAACGTGTGTGGTCCTTTCTCAGTTTCTTCGAAAGCAAAGAACAAGTATTACGTGATCTTTGTTGATGATTTCTCTCGAAAGTGCTGGATCTTCTTCATGCAGAAGAAGAGCGATACATTCGCGAATTTCTGTGAGTTTAAAGCACTGGTCGAGAAGGATTCGGGGAAGAAGGTGATTGCTCTAAGGAGCGAAAATGTTAGTGAGTTCATCTGGTATTCAAGGGGTACTACACGTGCGATAGGGATTCAGAGAGAGCTCATCGCACCCCATAACCCACAGCAGAACGGGGTGGCTGAGCGGAAGAACAGAACTATTGTGGGTGCTGCACGGGCGATGTTGCATGATCAGGGCCTACCCCTTCACTTGTGCGATGAGGCATGCAATACAGCAGTATATGTGCAGAACCATTGTCCTCACAAGATTCTTGGCATGAGTACATCGGAGGAGGCTTATTCTGGCAAGAGGCCAGACATTTTACATTTGTGGATTTTTGGTTCTCCTATCTACATGCATGTGACGAAGGATGCCAGAAAGAAGCTGGATCCGACCGCAGAGGTTGGAATATTTGTGGGGTACACTGATACGCCCCACAACTATCGGGTGTATGTGCCAGACAGTCGCAAGACTGTTGTGCGACGGGATATCAAATTTCAGGAGGAGAAAGCCATGCAGTGTTTGCTTGAGAGGGAGCCACACTTGCATGCAGATGAGGAGCTGTTAGCTCCTAAGGATGAGTCTCAGGATGTGGATTAGCCACAAGATGAGATTCATGGAGTGGAAGAAACCACTCATGCAGCGCCAACCATCAGAGGGCGCAAGCGCACTACAGAAGCTGAGCGACTGGCTCAAGATGCAGAGAAGGTTGTAGGACCACCTACAGCACAACGCAGACAGAGATAGTCACCGGATCGGTACACTGGATACATGGCTCTTATGAGTCAATGTGTCGTGACGGAGCCATCCTCTTTTGAGGAAGCTGTGGAGGAACCCGCATGGGTAGATGCCATGATCGAAGAATATGATTCGATTGTCAGAAACAGTGCATGGGAGATTGTCCCAAGACCGGAGGGGAAATCAGTGGTGGGTTCGCGATGGATCTACAAAGTGAAGCAGGCGGCTGACGGGAGTGTGGAGAAGTACAAGGCGAGATTTGTCGCCGTGGCTTCTCACAGATCGAGGGGATCGATTATGAGGAGACCTTTGCACCTGTCGCAAGGTACTCTTCCATACGGACGATCCTTGCTCTCTCAGCGCAGATGGGGTGGCACATCCATCAGATGGATGTGAAGACTGCGTTCCTCAATGGAGTTATTGAGGAGGAGGTGTACATAGAGCAGCTTGAAGGTTTCGAGATCTTCAGCAGTGAGTCGCATGTGTGCCGACTCAAGAGAGCACTGTACGGGCTGAAGCAAGCACCTCGTGCTTGGTACACTCGGATAGACAGCTACTTCACAGGGCTTGGATTCTCCAAGAGTGAGGCGGATCCAAACCTGTACCAGATTGTGGTGGAGGGGAAGCTGTTGATCATCGTACTGTATGTAGATGATCTGATTTTGACTGGCGATGAGCACTTGATACTTTCATGCAAGGAGGATCTTGCACGAGAGTTTGAGATGAAGGACTTGGGCATCCTTCATTATTTCTTGGGATTGGAGATTTGGCAGCGTAGCGAAGGACTGTTTGTTTCTCAAGGCAAGTATGCCCAGGAGATTCTGGAGAGGTTCAACATGCAAGGCTGCAAGCCTGTTGACACTCCTCTTCCTGGTGGTTGGAGGAAGGAGGATGCTACTTCAGCGGAGGTAGTGGATGCCACTGTCTATCGACAGTTGGTGGGTCGCTCATGTATCTGGTCAATACACGACCCGATATGTGCTATGCAGTTAACCAGCTTTCGCAAGCTATGGTTAAGCCTACCAAGCTCTTTTGGAAGGCAGGCAAGCATGTATTGCGCTATATCAGAGGCACATCGGGATATGGTCTATGGTACAGACAGGAGGATGGAGCGAAGCTTTCTGGCTTCACTGATGCAGATTGGGCAGGGAGCCCAACGGATCGGAAGAGCACATCTGGAGGAGTTTTCAGCATTGGGTCGACAGCAGTTTCCTGGTACAGCAGGAAGCAGAGATCCGTGGCACTCAGTTCAGCAGAGGCCGAGTACATGGCAGCAAGCTTGGCTGCATGCGAGGCTATTTGGATGAGGAAGATCCTCGTCGGATTGTTCGGGTCACATTTGGAGCCTACTGTGATTTATTGTGATAACCAGAGCTGCATCAAGCTCTCGGCTAATCCAGTATTTCATGATAGATCCAAACACATCGACATCAGGTACCATCATATCAGAGACTGTGTTCAGCGGAGGATCATGTTACTTTCATATATTCCCACGGAGGATCGGGATGCTGACATTCTGACGAAGGCGCTCACCAGGAGCAAATTCGAGTTCCACAGAGGCAGGATAGGGGTTGCAGATAATCCATATCTTGCTGAGAGGGAGTGTTGAAAATGCAGCAAGATGATGGAGCCTAGTGAAATGAAGTCGCCTTCACTAGGTGGGCCCGCAGGCTATTTTTGGCGCAAAGTCTATTTTTAGACTATGTCTATTTTTAGACATATGGATCATGGACTGGGAGTTGTAGTATGCTATTCTTGGAGGATTGGTCATGTTGGTAAAAATATATGGACCTCTATTTTTAGACATATAGGTCGAAGTCTATTTTTAGACTGCCTATCTAAAAATAGAACAGTCGAATATTATTTACCCTTAATAATATTTGGACTCTAAACTTCAGTTTACTCTCTTGGAGCACTTTAGTTTGACCCCCGGAGGTGGGGCATGCAGCTGAAATGAGGATTTATGCTATTCCCATGGTTTTGGTGAGCTAATGCATGGTTGACTTCAGTTAGAGCTCAAGTGGCGGAGTTCGGTGGAGTTGATTGAGGAGTTGATGGGGTTGAGACTAGTTGAACTAGTTGTGATCAGTTTAACTGGCGATTACACTAGAGATGAGTTGGATGAATTAAATATTATTTAATTCAATAATTATTAACTCATTATTCAACTAGAGAACACATCAGTTAACTCAATGCATGGACAGTTCAGTGAAAGACCAGTGGAAGAGGTAGATGAAAGGGTGAGATCGACAGTAGTTGTACATTATTTGTGCATGAGATTTACACAATCAGTGGGATGAGTATGCCAATGATGATTGCGCTGTTCAATCAAGGTGAATTTGAACTTGGTTCAGCTACATTCACACTTTGGATTGCGCAGTAGAGGCATGCAGCTAGTGGAGGAGTTTTGAACCCGCGACTTGTTCAAAACTGAGCTAGTTTTGTGTGTAGCTTTTGGAGACAGTACTGAGTACTTGTGAGAAGTATTGTGTTGTGTAAAGTTACATGTTATCATCCATTTATATGATACATATAGCTAGGGTTTTTCAGCTATAAGCTTTCCCCATACATGCTGCGTTCTATGTGTGCGAATTGATGTTCTACCACTTGTTTTATTTTCCGCATGTGATGATTAATTTGTAGAAGAGATTATGTGTTATGCAAAAAATCGAATTTGTGTATGATCGGGATAATCTCAGTGCTTGAATCTTCATTATTCAGAAAATTTCTACATCAACTCCTCTTTCTTCACTCATATCTTATTGCTTCCTTTTTTCCTTATAGAGGGGTTTGTTACAAGAGTAAGAGGATCGTCATTTTTATATTTCTCTTGATTTATTCTACCTCTTTCGAGCTTGTTCTTTTGACACAGAGCACTAAAGAAAAACTTGTATCCCTCTCGTCCATTATTTATTCTCATCCTCATTAGCTAAGTTTCTCTATTTTTTTGCATATTCTAAGAAGTGAGCTTTGCTCTGTTGTATATGTAGTGTGATTCCTCATGCCTAAAGTTTCCACAAATGTAGCATTTGATATGGCTTAAGAATGGAGAAGAGGAGTTAATATTCTTGAAATCACCATTTTCAAGCCTTCTATCACTACCAACATTACTTATCGTTTTCTTGCATGGCATCTATAGTCTATGGATTTATGCCCAAAATTGTTGTAAGAAAAATAATAACCATGAAAATGCTTTTTGATAATGGAAGATACCTTTTCTTTGAAGGATTTTTCCTTCAGAGGGAAAGGACTTTTACAAGTTATTCATGTGCCCTCCATGGTTGTTTGAAATGTTCCCTTGTGTTCTTCCTTGAAATTGCTTAGTTCTCTTATGGTTGCTTCCTTTCCTTCTCTTGTTGTTGATTCTTTCTTCATTGTTCTTGTTTTCCAAAAATTCCTTTTCCCTTGTTATTGTTGGAACCTACAATTTCCCTTACATGGGTGTTTGAACCTTCAACCTTTGCATTCTTGGAGCTTCGCTTTTCTTTGAAACCAAAACTAGCCTTGATGAGAGGGAACATTTTGTTAACATGCATCTCATTCAAGGCTTTCCTTATCTCCCCAAGCTTCTAATGTTGAGACATTTATTTATTTTTATTTTCTAGATCATGTCTCAATTACACTACTTCAACTTGTAGTCTCTCACAATGATATTCTCTTTCACCTAGCTAAATTCTTAGCCTTCCATTCAATCTGTTAGCCTCTTCTTGTTGAGCATTTATATCAACTATTTTTTTTCTTGACACTTCATTTCCAAGCTCAAATTTTTTCAATTACTCTTTTCTCTTGAGATTTTCCTTTGATAGGTCCTTCATCTCCTTTAGAGAAGAGATAAACCTATTTCTAAAGTAGATCCTTTCATTCAGATCCTTATCTTCACTATAAGATGTGTTAGCTAAACTACCAAAAAGATATAAATTCCTCTTTGTCTCCATGGATTCTTTCATAGGTTTGATGAGTTTTTATGCAACTAGCTCACAATACAATAGAAATAATAGATCAATGACCTAAAAAATACCCTCTTAGAGGGGGAAACCTCTTTACATTACAAAAATGAACAATTATTGGATGATACAAATGAAAATACATCCTTTCTATATATAGGAGTCTAAGGGCTCACAATATAATCAGAGCCTACATAACAATAATAATGTAAGGGCACAAAAATAACAATAATGGGCTTCTATGGGGCACAATAATAACAATATGAGGACTACATGGACACAACAATAAAAATAAGAGGGCTACAGTAAGAATAACAATAAGGGGCTACACTAGTATTATAGGGACCTAACATGCCCATCTCCTTCAAAAAAGTGTTGTACTCAACTCTTGAGTAGTTATGGATGCTTCTATATAAAAGCATCATCCTCCCATGTGGAATTTTCAACTGGTAAGTTCTTCCATTTGATGGGATACTATGAAATTGATCGATTTCATAGCTATCATTTCTTGTTTTCATGACTTCTTCCATTTCCAATATGATTTTTCCTTCCTAGTCAAGTTATGGAAATATTGTTTGAACTAGGAGCGTGTCCCCTATAACCTTTTTTATGCATGAAACATGGAAAAATGGGTGTACTCCAGACTATGAAGGAAGCTCCAATTCGTATGCCATAGTACCAATAATTTGCAATACCTTGTAAGGAACATAGTACTCTGTTGGTAATTTAATATCCTTCTTAGCTTGCTTGAGGGACATTTGTTTATATGGTTGTAGTCATAAAAATACCAAGTCGCCTACATCAAAAATTATTTTGTTGTGATACTGATATGATTGTTGTTTCATTCGATTCTACACCAAAATGAGAACCTTTTGTTGATGCTCAATGTGGTATTCCACTACTTGAACCTTAGAAATTTCTCTTAAAGTTGATGTGATGGACGATGGATGATATCTATAAAGTTCCATAAATGGTGTCATTTTTGTTGCAGTATGGAAATAAGTGTTATACCACCATTCAACCAGAGATAACCACTTGGCCCATTGTGATACAAAGCAACAAATATATTCTTCCTAACATTTGTTAACTATCTTAGTTTTCCCATCAGATTGAGGATGATAAGATGAGCTATGAGCTAATTGAGTACACAAACAAGAAAATAATTATGTCCAAAAATTTCCATTGAAAATGGGATTTTTGTTGCTTACAATAATATTTGCGTTTCCATATAGCTTTTGAATTGTTTCCATAAATTCATTAGAAATTGTACTGGATTTAAATGGATGAGATAATGCACAAAAGGTATGCGTAATTGGTAAGTCTATCAACTACCAACATGATCATGACGCTCTTTCCTTCGAACTAGGGAACACTACAAGGAAAAGACCCTCTAGTGGAGGTTATAACTGAGGTTTTTAGTGTTATAAAATTGGCCAAAATTGTCAAAAAAACATTTGCTACAACATCCGTTTTTCGGTAACGAAAGTTTTGGTGGAGCTTCTAACAGAATTTTAACACAACTAAAAAAAACTAGGTAGCCGAAGGTTGTTACAGATGTTTTTCTCATCGGTGCACTAATCGGGTGTCAACGCACCAATGTGTTTTATAGTGAACACACTGGTACTATATACCTACCAAGCACCTGGACGGAAAAAAAAATTAGGATGTCTCGGGGCATTTAGCAATGTCTCGATGCTTGTCAGCCAGACATTCACCTCGGGGCGGTCGAAGGTGGATGCACCAGGCCGTTAAGGTCTAAAACTTCATTGGGTGCACTGTAGGTGATACAACGCATCGGGTCATTCTAATTGGTATTGGTATTTGTGTGGTGCCCATAGGTCGTATCAACGCACTGGTGCATAGTATTGTACAAATGCACCAGTGCACAGTATCACACAAATTCATCGAGCGTTCTAATTAGTATTGGTATTTGTGCGATTCCCATAGGTCATATCAACGCACTGGTGATCAGTCTCACATAAATGCACTGGTGCGTAGTATCACACAAACACACCGAGAGTTCTAATTGGTATTGGTATTTGTGCGGTGCCCATTGGTTGAAATGCACCGGTGCGCAGTATCATACAAACGCACTGGTGCACAATGCGTAACACGCACCGGTGTTCATTTTGTATTTTTTAGAAACATCGACTCGTGACAGTGCAATTATTGTGATTGTTTTAAATTCATTATTCATCAAAATTCGACACATATCTTATAACAATATTCATATCAATTAAATTTTTATTAGTGCATTTGAATGTGATGTTGGGATTAATTTGTTATATCATGTCATCATATTTCTTATCTTTTCATTATAATATTTAATCATCCATATATTTAATGAGTGGTGTTACATTTCACAGCAACAATGGAGAACACAATAGAATAAATTAAAATGTGTGTGTGTGTGTGTGTGTATATATATATATATATATATATATATATATATATAAGACACTCTTTGTCATACAAAATGGGACAGTTATTGGTATCCCTTTGTCTTTCAATTGGGAAACTATGCCCATTACATTAAACAAAATGTCTAATTTCATAGAAAAATATTTCAAAAAATACAACGCCTTGATTTGATATCCAAACATATTGATCACCATTCTTCGCTTGAAATGTTGTCACTTATCGAGCTACTTCCATGAATTGGGTTATTTTGAGGAATGTTTTGTTCACGGTGTTGATTTTTTTCTTCTTCTTCACGTTCCATTTACAAACATAAAAATAAAATGTAATGAGTGTATATATGTTGGTGAGAATAATGAAAATTGCAATATTAAAAAAAATACATCAATGTGAATAAAAAAAATGATGTACCATAGTAAGAATTGGCTCATAAACTATACACATTCTTTCAAAACCAAATTTCATGTCATCTTTCAACATTTCATTTGTTGGCGTAGTTCCATACTTTGTTTCTTGCAAGCTTTATACCCCATAAAAAATCATATATTTATTATAATTTTTTTTTTTTTTTTCTATTAATTATAGATAGAGCTAAGTAAAACAAGATCGATAGATTCTTACAAATTCCACAACTAATTTTTGATATGCCAACATATACTGACAACCCATATTTAACCCAATGTCAATCAATTCGTCCAATGGTTCTTCTTTGTATGTTAGCACCTGTTTGAAGACATTCAATGATGATTGTTGTAAAACAACTTAAAATATACAAAAATTAAATCTAGTTAAGTTGTTATAAGGAAGTAACAATTACTCACAAACTTAGATATCAACCCTTATCTTCCTTGTCGTCCTGTTTTATGTGCTAAATGGGTTCCATTCTCTTTTCTTTTTTGCAAGAAAATACTTGAAAATTAATATTTAATGCTAAATTGTTTATTTATTATACATACTCGAAAATGTAAATGATTAGATATTACATTTGAAGAACATTGTTGTTGAGATGGCTCCTCGTGCGATGCAATTATGTCCATTTCTTTGACCATCTCCTTGTACACCTTTTTGGACATTCCTACTGGCATCTTTATGATATCAACTCGTTTATCCTTTGAAATTTTCATAATTTTACTGAAAATGTAACATGACAATAAACTATTTAATTTTTAGATTGATATATGAAAAGTAAATATAACAAAATTTATATTTATAAATGATTTCTTTCTAGTAATATATACCTATAATTCTAGAAAACATTCAAAGAAATATTACTTTTTCATTCCTTTTTTTTGTACGTTTTAGCAATTAAAAGTCTGACATGTCTCATTGACCAATTCTCTGGAAACTCATCCTATAGTTTAGATAAAACTTAGTTCTTCGAATCATTGGATTGAATTTGGTATTGTAAGTGGAAAGAACATCTATACATTTGTTCCACTAGATCCCTCAAAGTTTTGTAAAAAATTTTCCCCCGTTCGTTAACCTCCAACACCACTCCAGATGAGCTAAGGAGAAATTCATTTTCATTTGCATGTTCTATTTTTTTCTTTTCATAGAACAACATTATTTTTCAAAGTTGCTGGTCCCTATAGAACATTAAACATATGTGAATTAATATATTCTTTGAAACATGTTATCTAATATTTTTCAGTATATTATTAATAAAAATTAAAAAAATAAACTCATATTGGATCGATAGTATTTTTTCATTCACTTGATTCATCATTCTGCAATTTTTCCATCAAGCTTTTACGCTCTTCTGGTCCTATATCAGAAATAATCTTATCAAGCTTTGTAATTTTATGACTCTGCATGATACACAATAAACAATACATATTACTTAAACTTACATATAGTTCAAAATTAATATTTTTTCGAAAGAATTTACAAAGAACTTTCCTTTTTTTCTTTTCTTAATGTGTTATCAGTATTTTTGTTGCTTGATCTCTTGTTAGCCATTTGTTTATCAATATGAAACCTGTACCGTACCATTCATTAATATATTTTATAAATAAATCACAAACTTTTTAGGTAAAAAAAAAATCAAGAAAATGGTGCGCCTTTCAAGCAGTACACACCGACGTCGATGTAGAGTGTTGTTATAAACAAAATGTAAAAACAGTAAAAACACCGTACGATTCTCTCTGTCAACAAGGACAGCCGGTGTGTTATATGTTAACCAATGCACTGATTAACATAAACAAATTAATAAAAACCCTCTAGTGTTAGTTTTTGTAGCATTTGATGTCGTGGACGAGGCAGCGCGACATATTCTTATAAACACATCGAGAAAACAGGGGACCACCGTACGATGGTCTCTGTCAAAAAGGAGACCCGACGCGTTATATGTTAACTAGTGCATCGATTAACAAAGACATAAAATAAAAAATTGTTTTTGTCAAACGGTACGTGCGCAGTGCACTATAATGAAATAGCGCACCGGTGCACTATTTTACATATTGCGGATGGATAAAAAAAATGTTTTTGAATTATTTTTATCAAATAGTACATGCACGGTGCACTGCGATAAAATAGTGCATTGATTCCCTATTTTACATAGGGTGCACCGATTAAAAAAATTCTGCTTTTTTTAAAATTCACGCAACGGCCGACATGGATTGGGATCTTACTCTGCAAGTCGTCCTGTGGGTTAGGTGTCATAGGCATATATATATAGCAATACAAACCCTATAAATCTAAGATGAAAAGCCCTAATTCTGAAGTCACGGAAATGGGAAAAAGCAAAGGCAGAAAAAAAAATAATCAAGGGCTTAGCGTAAGAATGAAATTTTTTTGTTTTTTTGAAAATGAACAGTAAAATTTAAAATTTTTACTTACCATGTATTAAATCAAATAGAAAATGTAAAAGAAAAATGATTATTAAAGTAAAATTTAATCACCAGATGGTTTGAAATTCTATGCTACAAGGTTTGAATCACCATAGGTTTGGAATTCTAATTGTCTGAATAGTTATGTTCGAAAGTATTTCGCTGCTCCACAGTGCTCTCGTGCTCTCTTGCTCTAGGTATGTCTCTCATGCAAATCTCTCCCTGAATTTTTTTGCAAAAATATTGAAATAATGAAAAGTTTTTACTATTTAAAGAATTGTTTTATGAAATTAGATATTCGAAAATAATTTGCCTCCCATTTTTCAATTTACCGCCTTTTTTTCACTTAAAAAAAATTAAGTTGTGCTTTTTTTATTTGCGGCTATTCAACACCAGTGTAATAACACAATACCGGTGCAGAGTAACTAAAAAGCACTAGTGTGGTTAATTGTACATTAGCACCAATAACAGTAATTCCATTTTTAAGGCACCGAAATTACGTTTAGGTGTGTACACCAAAATTTATTATTGATTTTTCTCAAATGCAAGGAGAAAATATCAGAATTATATCAAATGGAAAATTATTCAAAATCCAGCTCGTTCCATAATATTTCTCAAATTCCATCGCGGAGTTCTCCCTATCCATCTCAAGATGTAATATTTACTTTAAAATTTATTTATATTTTCATTATCTAATTGAATTTATGTTTTTTATCCATGTCAATAAGCTTAATAAAATCAATGTATACAAATTTGGAGGTTCATGAAGATTCAGAATCAAGTTCAAATGCACAAAATATTCAAACAACTCCAAAATGTCGGAAGCTCTTATTAGGATTAGCATACCACAAATCACATTTGGTAGATGAAACTGGACAGCTGCTTCACCTTGCCAATTGTAACATTGCATCTTCTAGCCACAATCGTGGGACAATGATGGTAATAATTATTATTTGGTATATTAATGTAATTATTTCAATGTCAAACCAATTAATCATGAATTCTCGACTTGCTTACTAATTGATATCATAGATTTTGTACTAATCATGTTCAAATATATTTTTTGAAATTATTAGGATTATAGTGATGATGAGCGACCTACCTACCATCTTCCGTTGCATCCCACGATAATGTCAAATCAAGAGAAGCTTAAATTAAGAGAAAAAATTAGAGAGGAATGATAACAAGAATGGTTGAATCAACCACCTATTCAATTCTCAGTACGTCCAGATTCACCAATTAGGAATGACTACAACAATAGTAGTTCTTCACAAGATGGAAATGGAGGCAATCAAATAGAGGTTGGTATGGATGATTACTTAAGGGATACGACTGTCATGGAGACAATGTTGTGAGATGCATTCCAAAAACGATGATTAGCTAGGAGATGATGCTCATATCGTTGATACCTTTTTCGAAAGCTTTGAATTTGCTTCCACTACCCCACTCTTTGGACTTGGCGGTCAATCAAAGTCTACCCAGTTGGGGACAACGATGTTACTGAACAACTTGAAAGAAAATTTTGGCTTGTCGAATGCATGTTTCTCGAAAATTTTGAGGTAAGTGACCATAAAGTCCTCCCTTATATTTTGAGAAATATAATCACACAATGAACATTACAAATGGTCAATTTTATGAACGCTAATAATTATATCGGCATTAATGCACATTTAATATTTTCTATTGATCCAGGTGGATATCGGTGGCCACCCACCTATTCCATTTGGACCCGCACCATCAATTCTTTCAGTTTTTCACTTCCAGCAACTTACTATTTTTAGCAGGATTTCGGGTCATGCACTCCCGGAGCCATTTTGGGGCCTAATGAATAGGTGGATATTGGTGGCCACCCACATATTCCATTTTAACCCCCATCATAAGTTCTTTCAGTTTTTATGTTGCAGCACAACTTACTATTTTAGCAGTTTTTTGCGTCCTGAACTTCCGAAGCTGTTTTGAGGCCCTAAACAACATTTTTTTGGGAAAAACGAGAGCAACATGGGTCCATGGACCGATGTTTCTCACTCAAAATTTGTATTCCTTGAATAGATATTTCTAACAAGCTATCGAGTGCGACAAATGGATATCGTATGCCAAAGTTACGTCCTCGGGAAGTTGAAACACAAATTTATCCAAACGGGACCCACAATTTTGGTGCTTCATCTCATAGTGTTAGGTTTTTGGATGTTTAGGGTTATAAATTGTTTCTCAACAATAAATAGGCCTTCGAGCCTCATTGTAACACGGTGGAGGGACCTGTAGCCATCACATCTCTTCTCCGAGATACGCTACCAGTGCCTTCGCCCGCTCATCTATTTCCATTATGTATGTAATAGGCCTTTGAGCCTCAATGTAACACAGTTCAGAGGCCTGTAGCCGCCACATCTCTTCTCAGAGATAAGCTACCAGTGCCCTAGATAGTTTCCATTATTTTTGTAAGCCTATTTCAGTCATTTTTTATTAATAAAACGAAGCATTATTTCCACTGCATCTCTATGTTTATGATTTTATGTGTATTCTGTTGCATTCCTGCATAAATCCAAATCATACATAATAAAAAACTACAGGTTATTCAAAGATAAGTTTCTTCCAAATGATAATGTCTTGCCCCATAGCTTCGAAGAGGCAAATAAAATGTTGAAAATGTTGGGTGTTGAGTACATATCATATCATGCATGTCCAAATGATTGTATTCTATATAGAGGAGAATATGCAGACAAAGAGATATGTCGAAATTTTGGGCATGACAAGTATGATAAATTAAAAAAGAAAGGTAAATCATGTGGTCCTCCTTTTAAGATATTGAGGCACATGCCTATAATCCAAAGGATTCAAAGGCTCTTTCGTTGCAAATAATTATCTATGTTGTAGGGATGGGATACCTCACACAGAAGTGAGTTGGGAGGTATGTGAATCACAATGGATTCAATAGCCATGAAGCATATAGAGGATACATGGCCCAAAAAATTCAAGGATGAAGTACGAAGTCTACAACTCAGCATAGCCATAGATGGCTAAAACCCATATTCCCTCCAAAACACCAAATATTATGTTTGGCATGTAGTAGTGATCAATAACAATATCCCCCCATGGTTTTCCGTGAAGAATGAACATCTTATGTTGGCTATCATAGTCCTTGGTAGAAGACAAGTGAAGAATATGGATGAATATGTACAACCACTGGTAGACGAATTTAAGCAATTATGGAATGGGATAAATTTATACGATGTATCAAGACCCATCACAACAGAGATGAGTTTTACATTGTATGGAATATGTGCTTACATGACACATGATTATCCAGGCTTAGGATTTTTCTCTGATAAATTACACGTTTATTGATTTGTTTATATACGTAACAATATTCTTTCACATATTAGTTATTTAATTCATTGTAATTGTTTTGATCTTCATGATATTCTTTAACGTGACATGCATATATATTGTATACAATAATCTTGCAAGTTTTGTAACAAAAGGGTATTTTGGATGTAAATGTTGTGGACCTTCTCTGAAATCTAGATGGTCCAACGACCTACGAAAGCCACTGTATGACTGCTCCAGGGGAATTCCTCCCAGAAGAACACCCTTACAGAAGAGCAACATCTTCTTTCAATGGTAAATGAGAGAGAACCCAAAGGCCTCCAATAACGACACCAACTGAATGGCTTAGAGCATATGAGAGGGAGAAGGAGAAGCAGTTCATAGAAATGTTCGATTCAAATGGGGAGCCTATGTTTGATGATCCAGAATTGTTCGACACCTATGTTGAGAAATTTCCCATTGGGATGAAAAGGAAATCTATCTTTTATAACCTCCCATATTAGGAGCATCTTAAGATTACCCACTTATTAGATCCCATGCATATATTTAAAAATGTTTCATATTCTTTAAGGATGCATATATCATCGAAACAAAGTGACACATTGGCTGTTAGGAAAGATCTTATTACTTCAAAAACAAAAATTAAACATTGGCCAAGACGATTAGAAAGTACGGGATCAGAGGCATGAGCGAGTCCCTTTAATTCATGGTATTTCAAAGAAGGTGATGTCCCATGGATTTTAAAAAAAGATGATCTTTCTTTGGCAAAGGAAGTTATAATGGGTGTGAGGGTGGCATCTTCATATGGGTCTTCACTACGTCGTTGCTTCACCGTGGATGACCATTTGTCGGGGTTGAAATGGCATGACCATTTGAATCTTCTAAGAGTATGTATAATGTCAAAATCATGATTTTATAGTTTTTATATTAATAAATTTTATCCCATGCATGGATCATAAAACATAACTAATTTTGTATATTATTGCATGTGTTTATAACTTTGTAGTGTCATTATCCTTTTTTTGTGTGTGGGTGTGTGAAACATGAATTCCCCTAAGACCTAGGACATTCCATATCTAAATTATCTGCATTTGTACGTTGGATCACGTCAAAGGAGATTCATGTGGCTAGCATTCCATGGTGCGTAAAGAGATAGTTGAGATTAATAGTTTGCAGATTTCTGTGGTGTGAGTTTTGTGAATGAGGATTCAGAATCTCCACAATATTCATTTTAACATCAATGTTTCGAGTCTAACCAAGACTCATCATCAGGACTTAAACCTATAGTTGAGATTGTTTGTATGTTTGAGAAGGAACTGCCGACGAGTTTCATGGACCTGCAGGTTCATCTTCTAATCCACCTAGTAGATGATGAATTAGTTGGGGTGGTTTCTTCTCGTTGGATGTTATTCTTAGGGAGGTACATGAAAAAATTGAAATGTTTTGTTCGACAAAGGGAAAAACCTGAGGGGTCTATGGCAGAGGGGTACATATCGTATGAGTCTTTATATTATGCCAGTGAGTACATCAAGAAAACTGACAACGGACTACGTGCGATGATTTGCGACAATGAAAGGGATGAAGACAAAAGAGAAGGGGAGGTGCTCCAAATGAATGGATAAAGGCATTTGATAAAGAGTAAGCAACTTATAATTTTTCAAATTTAAAAAAAGAAAATATTATTGTTAAACTTCGATATAATGTATATTTTGATCTCATATGTACTATATGTCGGTTTGATTTCACTAGCGAATACAAAAATTGAAGAAATCAATAAATTCGTTCGTTATAATTCCGAAGCGACACAACCATGGGTTGCATTGTATGAATAAAAGAGGATGAAATGGGATAGTGACAGGAAAGAATTCAGACGGTTGAATGGTAGTAATATTCCATATCCTGATCATTTAAAAGAAAATATGCCCCAACAATTAGGTTGTTGACCAAGTCAGAGAGAAATACAGTGCAACTGGTCATTATCTGCGTGCTGAAGAGAATGCGCTAAACGTAAGGATTGGGTGCACCCACTCAGTAATAATCTATTTATGTACATTTTAAAATTAATAATGCACCTTTGAAATGTAATTACATCTATAATTCATATTTTCATCGTTGGGTTATTATAAGACACATGACACTGTGATTATTTAACTTTTTTATAGGTGCATTTGTTCCCATCTATGTGGGCATATGGACACCATTTTCGCATAGAAAATTTCGATGATGGACACATGACATAAGACTGTGGAGTGGAAGTGGAGTTCAATCATTCTAGTTTATCTAGCCATCGTGATCAAAACCTAGTACGAGGGATGTTAGGTTACATCAGAAAGGTACAGGAGATCATTGACGTGGATTTATCTTCTTTCAAATGTGTTATTTTTAGGCGCAAGTGGTGGGACACCTTTGATCGGAATAATGTAAAGGAATATCACAATAGTAGGCTGATATGTATCAACTCTAGAAAGATGTGGGATGAAGCTAAGGAGCCCTATTTTTTCCCCTAACACTGCAAATAGGTGTTGTTTACCCAGATGTGTTGGATAGGGATTGGTGGTTCGTATTGAGACATGACCCTAGATCAATACATATTTTTGAGAACAATAGTGTTATCATGCCAAACGCGCTGGAAGATAATGAGGGTGATCATGAGAACCGAGAGTGATATGGTACATGTGTTATTTCATCATTTATACTTTTTAAGATGAGTTTTTATAAAGAAGAGGACTTAATTACCTTATAACTAAGACTCTTTTTTTCGAAACATTATAATATGTATTTTGACTTAATTGGTAATTTGCATTGTGTTAATGTTGAAATAATTTCACTTGATAATTTGCAATTATGATGATCTTGAAAACAATGGGGTACTGTATAAAGTTCTTTTTTTGTATGTAATATATAATAAAATAATGATAATTCTAAAGTACATGAATTTATTTGGATTATTTTATAAACTTTATTATGTTACAAAAATTCATATTATTCTAGATTTATTATTTTACAATTATTTATATTCATACAGATTTACAATTTTACAAATATGGTAATTTAACAATATTTATGGTATACATTTTACTCACTGTAATTATGGTTCAAAATTGACAATTAATTTACAATTTTACAAATTTAAAAATTTAAAAATTTTAATAAAATTTAGTGATGACAATAAATACAATTACAATTACAATTTTACAATTTCACAATACAATTATAATTTTAGAATTTTACATACAATTACAATTAAAATTGCAATTACAATCATTTCACATTAATAAAATTACAATTTTACAATTTCACATACAATTACAATTAAAATTTTACAATTTTACATATATACAATTACAATTAAAATTACAATTATAATCATTTAACAGTAAATTAAATATTACAATTACAATTAGAAATGCAATTACAATTTTACAATTTTACATACAATTAAAATTAAAATTTCAGTTACAATCGCGACATAATTTAATAACTATCATGATTTAATATTAAAAATAAACATCACGATCATGATAACCATCGTACAAACATCATATTCGACTAAAAAACACATTCAAATTCGCTAACATCATCTAATCATCGTGATCATGATCATCTAAAAAAACACAAGCATTATATAACATAATCACAACACAAACATCAAATATACATCTCAAGTCAAATAATTGTTATCACATACACATCTATTTGCAAGCTGCACATTAAATGAACATATCTATGTAATATTCCAAATTAGGAAAGACAGTGATATTGAACACCAAACTAAAATGTATAGAAAATAATGATGCAAAACATATGAGAAAATCATAGATCCATTAGATTATGTATTAGAGCAGCAAAATATACAATGTGTTGAGGAAAAAATCACTCAAACTAGGAAAAAAAGCCTCCAAAGCCCAGAAATACTAGAATCCGAAGGGATGCTACAACATAGAAATGATGGAATACATGACAGCGCAGTCCTAGTGAGGGTTACTGCTAAAAAAATATAAAGATGAATGGATCTGCTAATATATTACTCAAAAGGAGCTGAAAATGGAGAACTAGTCTCTCAAACACAATCCCAAGATAACCCGGCAAGGGTTTCTTGAAATACACAAGATGCAAAATGTGTAGACTGCAACACTATTGATGAATCACACTGTATCATTGAAGCTCTACCAAAAAATGGCTGAAATGATAAAGAAATGGCTGTAACTCGTCCTCCCTAGCTTTCTAGGTGAAAGGCTGCTCCTTTCACTAGGAACCTAGCTCACAAATAGGGTTTTTCACCCTTCCACTACAACACCATGAAAATAACGTAGTTCGTCAAGGAGACTGCGTTGTGGCTGTAGGTGACTTCTTGGCCCAATGCTGGATAGTGGAAATGAAGCAAAGAATACTCCTCTTAGATTTCCTTCTCAAGTCCTCTAAGAAAGAGTGGGGAATTCCCGCATGGAAATACCCTTGTACTAAACAGTACAACAAACCCAGCTAAACAGCTGAAGCATGTAATAAGTCATAAGACTCAAACATAAACAATATTCTAAATGAATCTCAAGGCTGCCATCCATTCCCTTATATTCTTGGTGAGATTCCTCACCCTTGGCTCCACTCATTTATGATGTTACTTCCATGCAAAGACTCCTCCTCCAAAACTGCGTTGTCCCCACTAGCTCCACTCTCTTCTTTGGAAACGCTGTTGATTTGGTCAAATTTGATCTAGTCTACATGCATTGATCCCTTTCACACCCAAGGTGGTTTTTATTTGACTATATAAACTAATCCACATCCATACTAGTAGTGATTTATTCCTACTAAAGAGATTTAATGGTCTCCCTACCCCACTTATTCCTCTAGACTGAAAATAGAAGCAACATATAATATTCCAACTAGCTGAAAGCTAATTGGGAATGTTACAGTCCTGTCCTCCCAAAAGTTTCTTTTCCTCAAGAAACAGAAAATAAGGATGCTGCAAAATCTTCTCTCCCTCCCAATTGGCATCCTCATCAGGAAGATTCCTCCATCGAATAAAATATTCTTTAATCACCCTGCTCCTTAGCTGCCTCTCCCGAGTATCCAAGATAGCCTCTGGTTGAAAAAATATATGGCCCTCATCATCAATAGGTGGGAGATCCATAGTGGCAACCACATTTTTTCCAATGGCCTTCTTGAGGCATGAGACATGAAAAATTTTATGGATCTTGCTCCCAGTAGGAAGCTCTATCTCATATGCTACTTCTCCAACATGACATATCACCCCGTATGGTCCATAGAACTGAGGTTTAGGCTTCTCAACTCCTTTCTCCTTGAGTGTAGATTGTCTATATGGGTGAAGACGAAGATAGACCAAATCATCCACCTCAAACTGCCCCTCTATCCAACCATGGTCTACATACATTTTCTGTTGGTTTTGTGTTGTAGCAATGCTATCCTTGAGGGCCCGGAGTATATCCTGAATCTCTTGAATCCACTCCTTTGGTCTAGGAGCTTCACTTGCCCCAAAAATCACATCAGCAAATGATAGTGCATCATACCCATAAAGGGCTCAAAATGGGGTCATGCCAATGGACATTGAAAAGTTGTGTTGTCGAAATACTCCCCCAAATGGAGCCAACGTAGCCATGCTCTCTGCTGCCTCGAAACATAGTTCTGCAAGTAGCCTTCCAACCACTTGTTCACTATTTTAGTCTATCCATCGGTTTGTGGGTGATAGCTGGTGCTTGGTGTCAACTCAGTACCCACTAACTGAAAAAGCTCTTGCCAAAATCCACCCATGAAGCGGCTATCCTGATCATTGACTATGGTATTTGGAAGACCATGGTGTCTAAACACATCCCTGAAGAAAATTTCGGCTACCTGTGAAGTAGTATATCATGTAAAAATAGGAAATAAATGTGAATAATTTGTTAGTCAATCAACTACTACAAAGATACAATCCTTACCCTAAACTATAAGTAAACCGGTGATGAAGTCCATGGAAATACTTTCCCATTTTCCATTCGGAATAGGGAGTGGATGTAATAATCCTACAGGATGGTTGTGCTCACCTTTGTTCTACTGGAAAACTATGCACTCCTTGATGTGTTGGAGCACATCCCCCTTGAGACCCTTCCACGAGAATCTCTCCCAAATAGCCCGATATGTCTTGGTGAATCCTTGATGCCCTACAAGTGGAGAATCATGTGATGCCTACAAAATCTTCTTCTTGAGCTTAGAATATATAGCCAAGAAGACTCGATCCCGATAATAGATGACCTCATCCATCACTCTATACCTCTCATCAGTCACCAAACCATCTAGGATCTCACATGCAAAGTGATCTTTGGATTATTCCACTAGAAACTGAGCCTTCCAATCTGCATCCATGCTCATCAAGGACAGCGCTACTGGCCTCCGAGATAGAGCATATACCACTACAATACTCTTCCCTTTGACATATTCTATGTCAAATTAAGATGCTTAGATCTTACTCACCCATTTTTTCTGCCTCTCCTAAAGCTGCTTCTGCTCAAGAAAGAATCAGAGACTATTATGATCAGTCTTTACTCAAAATCTATTACCCACCAAATATTGCCGAAACTTGGCTAAAGCATGCATAATAGCTAGCATCTCCTTATCATATATGGGGTATAGCCTCTCATGTGGCAGAAACTTCCGGATTTCAAAAGCTATGGGGTGTCCCCCTTGCATCAGTACTACTCCAATTCCTTCTCGCGAAGCATCACATTCCAACACAAAGGGTTGGGTAAAATCACATAAGACCAATACTCGGCATCTACTCATCACCTCCTTGAGCTTATCAAAATCTCTCTGCACTGTGGCTGTCCAACTAAAATCTCCCTTCTTAGTTAGATCTATAAGTGGTGCTGCTAGTTGAAAGAACCCTTTTACAAACTTCCAGTAATAGGTACAAATGCCTACAAATCCATGAAGTTCTGTGAAATTATTTGGCTCGGGCCAATCTCTGATAGCACAGATCTTTTCTTCATGTAATGTCACCCCATCTACTCCAATGATGTGGCCCAGATAGAGCATCTATGTGAGCCAAACTCACACTTAGAGAGCTTAGCATAGAACTTCTTCTCTTTAAGAATGCGTAATATCGCCTCAATATGTTTTAAATGCTCCTCCCATGTGCGGCTATAAATAAGAATGTCATCAAAAAATACCAATACAAACTTCCTCAAGTGACCACGGAAGATGTGGTTCATGCAAGTCTCGAATGTTTCCAGAGAATTGGTTAGCCCAAAAGGCATTACCAAGAACTCAAAATGTCCATAGTGACATTGGAATGTTGTCTTGGGGATATCTTGATCCCTCACTTTGATTTGATGATACCCCGATCTCAAATAAATTTTGGAGAAATACTTGGACCCTCTTAGTTCATCCATCAATTCATCGATCTTGGGAATTGGGTATCTGTTCTTCATGGTCTTTTTGTTCAAGATGTATAATCAATGCACATTCTCAATGTGCCATCCTTCTTCACCAAGACCACTGAAGAGGTAACAAGACTGGTCCTAGACCGAATGTGTCCTAAGTCCAAAAGCCCCTAAATGGCCTTTTCAATTTCATCTCTATAGGTTTTGGGATGCCTATTGGGTGTGGTGATCACTGCTTGGATCCCATACTCCAACTCAATAATGTGCTCAAACCCTCGGTCAGGAGGCCTCCCAGGTGGAATGTCTCCAAATATTGTAGAGTATTGGTCCAAGATAGATTGTACATCGAGATGTACTGGTGAATCATTGCTCCCTACTTCTGACAAACGCAGTTCCACTACCCACTCTATGTCCCCTCTGCGCAAATCTGCTTACAGCCTGCGAGATGAAACAATCTGGGATGGATAGGTGTGTATGCCTTTGATTTTCTGATTTTTATCACTCCCCTTTTTTGTCCATTCCATCTCTAATGTCTCCCAATCTGTGGTAACCTTCCCTAAGGTGATTAACCACTGGAAATCCTCTTAGTCATCAATAATTTTTACCTGTTTAGATGACTAAATGCTTTGTCCTGGATTTCTAGAAACAAAATTCAAGAATCATGTGAGTTCTAGAAATCTCACTGCCTTCATTATATTTAAGACTAATTTTTCGCTCTCCTACTACTCGGTCAGGGCATGCCCATCCTATCACTACCCAAAAACAAAATCATGGACTAATGTCCCTCACTCTCACTATGTTTTCCACCTCTACCTATAACACTTTGTCTCTGTTTTCCTAATCCCTCTATTTTCACACCTTGGTTCGCCAAGTAACCCAAACTTTTTCCTCTACTCACAAAGTGCCTCAAGCAATGGTGATTTTAAACTCCCTTTATAAGATCTTTAGATAAATGAATTTTTTTTAGTTGTCTAAGATGGAAATGCATAAAAGTATGTCAAAACCCTGTCTTCACCTCCAAAACATAATTCAAGCCTTTCAGTCAAAGACCTATTCCAAAGAACACCCCAATAAGTCATATAAGCTCTCCTAGGTTATGCATTGTCGTGGTTATAAATTCCCTATTTCTACAAATATTCAAAGGAAAAGTCAAGAAAAAACAAGGGTGAACTTATCATTGTCCAAAAACATCAAGGAGCTTCAAAGGTATCTCCTTGATCAAGCATTAGAGCCTACAAAAGAACTGTCTACCTATGATAAAGTATTTCTGCAGGAATGCTCTATTATAGTTATCAGCAGAACAGATGCAAATTAAGAGGCCTAAAAATCATAAGGACATCCACAACAAGTAAAGAGATACAACAGGATTAAGTTCACAAAGAGGATCATGATCTCATGACAAATTGTTGTGAAGTGCTACCCATCAAAGAGCCCATGCATAAGGTCCCGAAGACAGTGGCACATGAGCACAACTGTGCACCAAATCAAAGATTCAATCAATAAGAAGCCAGAGTGAAAAGCCTCCTTGGTGACTACAGACAGATATTAGAAGATGATATCAGGAAATAATTTCAGGGGTTTGTTAAAGACAACATTCTTTCACTGCAACAAAGGGTCATAAAACTCCATCAAAGGGACAAAAGGTTTTCAAAGGAATTTTGAAAGCAACCCTCTAAAGTTGAAAAAATATGGAAAAGGATATCAGTATGAAGGACACAACACTCTCAGAAAAGGTCAACATCCATCAAGTGGTCAAGCAGAGAGGCATAGTTTCAATATGTAAAAATGGAAAAACCAAGAAAAATCACCAGTTTTCCAAAGGTTTTTGATAAGGTGCCAACTCCAAAAAGAAATGAGAAGACCAAAAAACACTCTTCTATGACACTACCTATAAAAGGAAAAGAGCATATTTGCAAGGGGGAGACACACCAATAAACCTTAGTGAAGTGGGTTCTATATTTAATTTTTTCAAAAGGTATAAAAACAACTCGAGAAAACATATCCCATTCACCATTTGATTATTTGCAAAGGAGCTGAGGGTTTTCAAGTTTTTCAAAAAAACCCGACAGAGTCTTCGGGTAGATTTTCCAGGCACTGCACTCCTAAAAAATCGTGCTGCGCTCCTGTGCAAGGCTGCCCATACAAATCCCTGAATGGGGCTTCATTCTTATGTAGAGGCACTGCGCACCTGTAAAAGAGTCATTGTGCAGACTCTGCCCGTCTGTAATGTGCACCCTCAACCCAACCAATAACGGGCAGCCTTCACCCGTGCTGTGCTCCTGTCATTTCAGGAACTACATGATACCACGTTCAAGACCGCCCGGGCACACACAGATGCATGTAGGAGGTGACCCAAACACGTTTAGGGCGGCCTAGGAGGCACACATCTGCATGTAGGAGGTGACCCAAACACATTTAGGGCTGCCCAAGAGGCACATGGCTGCATGCAGGAGGTGACCCAAACACGTTCAGGACCACCCGACAATGCATGCAGGAGGCGCCCGTGTTGCGCTCATGTTCATTCAGGAGCTGCCTGACCATTCGTGCAGGAAGCGCCTGACTTGCCCACAAAGTGTTTTAAGCCAATTTTTTTCAGTTGTGAAGATATTTTGAGAGGTATCTGAGCTTTTCCCACATGTTCCTATTTTTCTGAGGGTATGATTATAAAGAAAATTGAAGGTTGAGGTTAGATAAGGAAGTAAAACCCTAAAGAAAATATTTGTTCTCCACACTGCTGAACCTTGACATCATTGCAACCTCACCATCTCATCCACCCTTTTCACATCATTCCACAAGCAGTGTTAATTCTTTTTAAAGGCCTTGAGGTAGGGGTGAAGGAAAAAATGTCTGAAGAAGAGAATGTTGACAGTAGTGAGACAAACCAAAGGCCTAAAGGGCAGCAGAGGAAGGGTGGGAAGCCAAATAGGTTTGAACCTATAAACACTGAAGAACTGATGACCTCTCCTACTATAGTTTCCTATTTTCAAGGATTAGTATGCTATGAGTTTTGTGAGAGAGTACAAAAGATCTAGAGTCACCCTCAGTTGACCAAGCGCTTTGCCCTAAACCTTCATAACCACCAATTACACCTAGCTAGGGTGAAGTTTGAGCTAACCACCAATTCCATCTCTATGGCCACTAGAATACCTTGCATAGGAGCAAGGTGGTTCAAACAAATGCATCTAGAAATAAGCCACGATCACCCATTCTTGAAACCAAGTTGTCAAGCTAGTTGAAAAATCATGTTCCCCTTCTCTCATCTATTGGACATATATGCTTTCCTAATGAAGATAATTATGAAATACTTCACCTGTGAGGGTAGGTTCTCCAGAGTCTATTCCTACCACATAAGACTCCTCATTCATTTCATCAAAACCAAGATGCTAAATTTTCCCTACTACATTTGTAAAATTATTGAGAAAATGTCTTCCATCATGCAAAAGAGGCCTCCATCCCAAAAAATGTCAAGCCTTTTTCATCATTCCCTCATCAAAGTGATTGTCTCACACCAAGTAGAACAACAAGGCATCCCATGGGAGGTTTTTATTGCCCATGATGATTTCACAACTCCACAGCCTATCCCTTTGCAAAGTCTTCCATCATCATCTCAACTTCCTCCTCACACACCTTCATCACCCTCCAATGACCTTGGTTCATCCTCTTCACATGAATCATCTCCTCAAATAAACCTCCCTCTTTCACCTCGTCCTAAAAAATCAGAAAATGAAGAAAGCAATGAAGGAGGGGAAGATGACCAAGAAGAAAGCAGTGAAGGAGAGGAAGATTAAAATGAAGAAAGCAATGAAGGAGAGTAAGATGAAAATGAAGAAAGCAGTGAAGGAGAGGAAAATAAAAGTGATAAAGGAAGTGAAAAAGAAGAAAGTGTTGATGAAGAAGAAGATAGAGATGAAAGTAGTGAGCTCAATGATGAGCAAAAAGACCAAAACAATGTGTCAAATGATGAAGAATATGACTCCAAGGATACTGGGACAGAGGCAACTTATCAAGAGGAAAACAATGAGCTAGAAAAATAGGAAAACAGTGAGCCTAATGACAGTCAAAAAACAAATTACAGTCAAGGAGAAGAAGTAAACAATGAAGAAGATGAAACTGAAAATACAAAGGACAATGGAGAGGAGGCATACGAAAGCAGTGAAGAAGACAAAGAAGACAGTGACCAAGATGGCAAGAGCAGCTAGGAGACAGAGTTCGAAAGTGATTTCAGTAGGCAAAGCAATGAAGATCATGAGCCCAATAATGAGGGTAATCAACCAGACAGTGAAGAAGAAGTTAGCTAAGAGGACAATATACATGATAGTGAAGGGAAAAATTCTGAAGACAAGGATAGTGAGCATATAAAAAATGAAAATGATACAAGTTATGAAACAAAGGTTGAGATTGAAGGTGAAGACCATAGGTAAGACAGAGAAGAAAGTGGGCAGAGAAGTGAAGAAAACTCACCTAGTGAGGAAGAAAGTGACCATCAAAGTACAAAAGGGACTAATGAGATTACCTATGACAGTGACCCCATAGAGAGTGCAAACAGTGATACAAAGGCTGAGTTTGACAGTGAACACAGTGGGTCAAAAGATGAAGAAGAGGACAGTCATGAAGATGAAGATGTACCAACCAGTGATAAAGACACTTCTAGCATTGCAAAAACAGAGGATGACAGTCCTAAGGGTCTTGACAGTGATGATGGCATAAGATATAGTGAGAATGCTTATCAAAATGGTAGTCAAGAGCAAGGTGAAAAGGATGCACACACAAAGATCATCCATGAGGAGAAAAGCAATCCTAAGGTCACTAATGATCAAGGTTTCCGAATGAAACTTGTTGCACATTTCCCCATTACCTATCAAAGAGGAGAGAGGCATGTGTTTGTTGCCTCCAAAGGGCAAGGGGCCATGCCATCTGTTGGGCCGTGAATACAACCACTTTGTAACACTTATTTCATCCATTTTTACTCTTCTCTATTATATCATTTGTTATAATTTATCATTTAAATCCATTTTATAAATGATTTATGCTCTTATGGATGAAAATTATTTATCTTCCTTTATTTCTAATAAATTGATGATTATGAATTATTTTATCAATGATAGTTTTAATAAGTTGGTTATAAAATTATTCACCATTTTTAGCCTCCAAGGTAATTTCCAGATTGAAGATTTGATCATTAAAAGTGCCAACTCAGAAATGCGCTGGAATAAGGAGTGACAGTTTTGCGGTTGAGATTCTGAGCAAATGAAGACGAATATGGAAAATCCGGAACATGGGTTTTGTCCAGAACGGACCCAATTAACTTTAGCAAAGAACGGTTTGCCCAAATTCGGCCTGTGTTGAGAGATTCGCAGAGTTCTTTAAGCATGATTTTCTCAGTTCTGTTGTTGCGGCCGTCCTCCAAATCTCAGCTGAAAAGCCAAATTCGACTTGCTGTTATTGAAAGATGGATGTAAATCTATTTTCTTGTTGATCAATTGGTTGGAATAAATCCAATATTGTTATGGGAAGATTGTATTTACTATTCAATTTCTCCTCCTTCTGATTATAAAAGGAGAAGCACGTATTGTGTAGGGAGATGATTTGGAGATACGTTTTTATGTAATTTTCTGTTAAACATCAATTCTGATTATTGAGTCTTGTGAGAACTGGTTCATTGTACTTCTGTCCGATGCATTAATATAAGCTTGGTGGTTCTCTCATCTTTGCGTCTGGATTAACTTAAGGCGGTGTTCCCTTGGAGGCTAAGGGCCCGGCCCCGGAGGACACTTGCTGCTGTATATTATCTCCTTGGTTTATGCGTGGTTTTGCTTATCAGCTTGAATCGGTAATCTGATGTGTTTTGTTATCTTATATTACAGCTCTGTTATATTTCATATTTCGTTCTCTGCAACAGGAACACCGTAATCTGCATTCTAACGTATTGCTATTCCTTTAAAACCGTTATCGTAACATTGCCGTTCTCTACATAATGCTATTGCTGTTTAATTGCAGAGTAATCAAGCTGTAACCTTCTTAAGTTGGTATTACTGCATTTCTCTATGGTTTATACTTCACACGATTGCTATTCAATTGACGTTGTGGTTCCATTATGGATTGTAATCATTACCCTTTCTAACCAGGATTAATACTTGTAGTATCAGACTCAGATTACTATTAATGTGTGCCTGTGTTAAGTTATTATGCATTTGTATTTGGCCGTCCAGCGTGTTGTGTGCGTATATTATTTATTAATGTTGTTCATAATTTATCAATAGTCATTGCTGTTCCATTAGCGTGTTCTACTTAATTTGCCTTAAAAGTGAAAGATTGTTATTTGATTGTGAAGAGTGCATTTGGGTCAATAGATTAAGTTTGGTTACAACTCGCGAGACTTAGCTGTTCGTTTGCTGTTCCATTTTAGATTTGTTGTTCAATTCTTTATTTGCTGTTTTATTTACTCGCATTTGTTGTTTTGGTGTGAGATCGAAATTTTGTAGTGAGCACGGCATTCAACGTACAGCTCCCGGACCCCGTGCAGTCCTATATTCCTCCTCCAGTTTCGAAAGGGATGGGTTATCACGCTGCCCGAACCCTTGGTGATAAAATTTGCCTAGTTTGAATGTGTGATTTATTCTTTTATGATAACATTAGTTATGTTTCATTTACTTTTGGCATTTTAAGCACTATGCGCAAATGTTACTCTTAAGGTAAAATAACCGCCTCGGAGCGAGTACACTCTTGAAACAAAAAGTAGGTCACACAGGTTGACAATTAATGTGAGAGTGAGTGAGGTTACAAGACACCATTTGTCGCTCACATTTGAGCGCGGGTCTTGAGAGTGTAGCCATGGGGAGAGTGTAGCCATTTCTAAAGAGTAGTGTGAAGCTGATGAGTGCCTGCTAGGGAAGAGTTGGATCCTAAAAACGGAAGGTAAGAACCTGTGTGCGGAGCATGTACAAGCCCTGCTCCACTGTCTGCTTTCCTAACAGATTTGTTGTTGCCTTGTTGGGTAGAAATAAATGTTTGAATTTTGTGTGAATGATTAGGAAAAAGATAGAAATTTTTGAAAAATGAATCACATGATTTCATTCAAGTGGTGATGTAAGCACCACCCATTTCACTAACTAATTGACAGGAACATTTGAAGAAGGAGCCTCGAAGAAACACATGAAAAACATCTTATATTATGGTAAGAAATGGCTCACGTTTCTACTTTTGAATTTCCTATCAAAGATCTAGGAGGAGTGATACAAATACACATAATTCCCCCATCTTTACCAAATTTTCATGGTTTAGCAAATGAAGATTCAGATACATTCTTATTTGAGTTCGAAATACTTTGTAGAGGATATGATTATTGTACTAATGATCAAAGATTGAAAGTGTTTTCTCTTACTCTAAAAGGAGCAGCTCTCCGATGGTTCATGAGCCTAGGTGGGAATTGCATCCAATCATGGGAGGACATGAAGAACATATTCTTGAAAAAGTACCAAGACTATTGCAAATCCAATGAAGATATTTTCGGTATGATACAAGGGGAAGATGAAAGTTTGGAGGACTATGTAGATCGATTTCAATACAACCTTCAAAAATCAAAATATAAGCATTTGGAGAAAGAGATCTTAAAAACACTCCTTCTTAAAGGAATCAAAGATGAATTTTTAGAACTCTTAAATCTGATAGGAAAAGGTGATGTTTTTTAGTTATCATATAATGATGTTTGTGAGTTGTGCATAAGGTATTCAAGAGGAATCTCCAAGGCTGGTGAGAATTCTAGAGATGTTTGTTCTTTGTTTTCCAAATCTGCTACAAGAATAGGAGACATAAGAGCTGAAATCAATGATTTATTTGAAAATTTTAAAGTTGATTTTATTAGCTCTCTAAGCTCAAAATTGGATGTTTTGCAGGTTCATAAAAATGAAGAATTTGATGAAATGTTTTTCCCTCATGACCAAAAGGAGCAGCCCATAGATGGTTACTCTTCCTTATCTAGGATGGAAGTATCATATCAAAGAGGTGAGGAAGCTGCAACAAGGTCAAAACCATGGAAATCATGGCCTACAGGTATGGTTCAAAACACTTCTTCTCCATTCTCTTACTTGCATAATCCATTATGGAGTACTCATGTTCTAGGGCAGCCATGTCAATTTCAATATAACCACCAATCTTATCTACAAGTTTGGCATGGTTCACCTTATGATTGCATGACTACTCTCCCTCATCTTGTAGCACAAGCACATTCTCCATATTCTCCACCAGCTCTTTCACAACATCCTGCTTGCATATCAAATTTATCCACTCAACCCAACCAACCACATCATCACTATGCTCCATTCCATACACAATTTCCTGCTCAACTAATTCCACACCCTCACCACAATAAACCAGTACAACATGCTTACAATGTTGAACTGCCAAATTTATCCACCCTTCCCACCCATTCTATCTCACATGCGCCATTAGAGAAAACTTACAATGAGATTCAGAATGTTTCAAATTCAAAAATTGTAGAAGTTATGGAAGAAAATGAGCTTACTTCTAGTTTGCATCAACAAGTCATTTTAAAAGCTCAAGAACTTCATGATATGATGGCTATGGGAAATCAAGAATATAAAGGATATATTGAACATTGGTTTCACTCCATCACTTGTTTGCAACATTGCTCCACGCTTCAACGATTTTTGACTCCATCTTTTCAAGGGAAGTTGGCTTCTCATACCCTAATTTTCATTAATATGCATTTTTCAAATTTGGGTATGTGTATACATGAAGCCTTATTTTGAAAATAGCTCCACTGGAAGTACTCATATACGTAGTCATATTCATTTTTCAAATCAAAATAGGTTAGTGTAGAAAATAAAATAAATAAGGGAATAAATAAATGCATTTTGTTTTTCCATGTAAAACTAGTGTTTTTTTTTGCAACATGTTATGCAAATCAACATTGGTGATAATTGTTTTTAATTCATTGGTGTATGTAGATGAATTATAATGGAAATAATAGTTCTACAAACACTTATATTCATTTTTTATCACCAATTTGAAAAAAATTCTTGAATATCATTTTTTGGCTTGCGGGCTTGATGGATTTTCTAGAAAAACAGTCGGGACAGTCATGTTTTGAGGGACCAAAAATGAATATTTTTAAAACCTGTTTCTACCCTAGGTAGCCCTTGATGTCTACTTTCTAACCCAATTTGAATCAGTCAATTTCGATTTGAAACGAAAAAGTTAGAACCAAAACATTGACCGGATGTCTAGTGGGCAGCTCAGGAACAGAGTTGGGACAGTCAGTTTTTGGAGGCCTAAATGACCATATTTTTAAAACATGTTTTTATGGTAGATTCCCCTATGAATCTAGTTTCCAATGAAATTGGAATCACTCATTTTCGATATCGTATGGGGAAGTTATGATCAAAATACTGACTGTCTATCGTAAATCAGCACCCTTAAAACTCTGTTTTTCCGGATGTTCCTTACAATATTTGACCTATCAATTCTTCTTGTCTTCAAAACCTGTTTCTATTGGAAATAAATAAATGAATCTACTTTCATTTCCAATTTGAATCATTCGAATCCGACATCAAACGAAGAATCTATGCTTAAAACATTTACTGTTGTTCTAAGTGGGGTAAGCGAAAATGACTATGTTATGCAGGTTGTTCTAAGTAAAATTGACATATCATATCATTGAATTTTTAAAACCTGTTGCTATTGGAGATTAACCTTTGAATTATCTCTCATTTGGCTTTGGAATCACTCAATTCGGACGAAAAACAAAGAAGTTGTGATTAAAACACTGCAGGTTAGCATGATTGGCCACTGCTCTCCCGCAGGTAACAAATAAATTTTACTTTGTTATTTTCTCCATGAATTTGTTATACAGAGTAACTACTTGTTAATTTTTTTTCATAATTCTTGGATTAAGGGAGCCCGTACACCTCTCTTTCTCCATGATTTAATGTTTTATTGCAGGTAGATACTCGTTTTTTGCAGGTCCTAGGAGAAAAAGAAGGTCAATTTATGGACAAGTGATTTTGAAAGAAATTTTAAATAAAAAAAAGGAATTTCATCCAACTCATTACCCAACGGATTCATAATAGGACAAATGAAGAATTGATTTCAATCTGAAGATTCATGTCTTATCACTGCTGCCAAAACATTTTTCAAAGAGATCATTTTTTTTTGACATAACATCATAGCTGTTGTAACTTAATTTAGTTATTTACATATTGTTTTTAAATAAAACATTGTTTCTTTTCTGATATTTTTTTATATTTTGTGTTTCAGGTGTTGCTTCATTCAAACTGTGACCCATCCTCAGCATCAATACAGTGAACAGCTAATTCATTCTTTGCGTGCTTGCATTTCATGCTTGTGTATTTTTCCTGTTCTTTTTCTGAAGGGACAGCGTTTGTGTGCATTTTTGTCGTTTTTGCTGTTCCTTTTTCAAAGGGACAACAATTTCGTTTTCTTATTTCTTTTCCAAAGGAACAACACCTTTTTGGTCAGCAATTCATTTTGTTGTTCCTTTGTCACGGGTCATTTTTCCATTCCTTTTCCACGACTCTTTTTGCTGTTCCTTTTTCACGTTTTGCTGTTCCTTTCCGAATGGAACAACACTTCTGCACTTCCACTTTTTGTTGTTCCTTTCCGAATGGAACAACGCTTCTACATTTTCACGTTTTGCTATTCCTTTCCAAATGGCATAGCAGTTCTGCATTTCCACTTTTTGCTGTTCCTTTTCGAATAAAACACCATTTTTGCACTTTTACGTTTTGTTGTTCCTTTCCAAATGGAACAACACTTCTACACTTTCACGATTTGTTGTTCCTTTCCGAATGGAATAGCACTTTTGCACTTTTCATTTTTGTTGTTTCCTTTTCCAAAGGAACGACACGTGTGTTTTTGCTGTTCCTTTTTTAAAGGAACGGCACTTGCGTTTTTGCTGTTCCTTTTCCAAAGGAACGGCACTGTCCATTTTGCTGTTCCTTTTCCAAAGGAACGGCACTTGCGTTTTTGCTGTTCCTTTTCTAAAGGAACGTCACTTTTAGTTTTTGCTGTTCCTTTCTTCAAAGGAACGACATTTGCATTTTCACGCTCTTTTTGTGTGTATTTTTGCTTTTTGTGTGCATTTCCTTTGTTGTTCCCTACAAGGAACAACACTTTTTTGCGTGTTTTTGCTGTTCATTCAAAAAAGCAACACTTTGGGAGTATTTTTGAGAGCAACCTTTTCTTCCTCTTGTGGGACTATTCCTAGTTCATCTCAACCACATTTTACTGATTCCCCTCCATGGCATAAAGTACACTATTTTTATGAGGACAAGAATTATGGATTCTATTGAAGCGAGTTAATATCATTCACGTTATGATCTTTAACAGGACAGCTCCTTGATGATAGAATATTTTCAAAAGAGACACAATTATTTATATACTACTTTACTGCATTGTTTTCTATTGAACATGATATTGATTGATCATCTTAATACCATGCTGGTTCCACCCTTCTGGATTATAATCTTCTCTGTCTGTAATAAATGAGATTATGGGTATATTTTTCTATTGACGTGTTCAACTTCTTCCACCATCCCTGCTCTTAAGGAGTACTGAGCCTCCCTCTTTTTATCATAAAAATGTGTAATAATAACAAAATTTTGTTCACAGATGGAGGATAGGGGGTCTCATTACGAGCCAGCCTACCATGTTCATAAGGTTGTAAGAAAGTGACATTCCCATTATGGCCACCACACCAGGGTTATGATCCATTGGATAGTCAAATTATTCTTGGAACAGGAGGTCTCATCACGAGCCGGCCTGATCACTTTTGCTACATCCCAGTGAATGGCAGTGTGGTTATCTGGTTACCACGCCAGCACATTGATCTCTTTTGTAGAACAACAATGTAACTCTCTAGTTATAAATTGAGGATTCTGGCTCATATGGGTTAAAAAGCAACCCTGCCGAGGCTATGGACGCCTGCTGGCAGCAGCGGCTCTGCTTATGGTATTGAAGTTATATCTTATTGTCAATTATTACTATAATACCCTTTTCTTATTTTCTTTTTCTTTTTTATCAGAGAAGTTATTTCCTTAACTTTTTCCCTATTTTGAACCTTTATGCATGAGAAATTGTTTTATAATCAATCACATCATTTTTCAGCTAGAATACCATCAGTAAAGCATCTTTTTGGCATATTGTTGTTCTTTTTCCTCTTTTTCATAACTTATTATCAATCCAAAGCGTCCTATCTCTTATTCATAACTATCTTTACACACTCTGCTCTCATTATAATCATAACTCTCGTTGTCCTATCATTGATATGTGTACTTTGCTTCATTCACTGCTATATTGTTCATTCCCTTGCCTTGCCATCAACACAACACCTCTCATATACTTTATGGTCATGGAATTCCTTTTCCAATTGGAGGGGGGAATGTCTGCATTATGGGATTGCATGCGATATGATTACTGCACTCTGCCATAACTTGTTGATTTGACAAAAGTTTTTCTGATTGAAAGTTTTGCATGCATCTTATCTGTTTCTATCCAAACCTAACACTATGGATTCAAGAACATTGTATGCAAAATAGTGCTTTGTTTATAGGAGAACAACAAGTATGGGCAGAATTCTATTCACAGCATGACTACAGTATTGCAACTAACAGAAGAGGCTCGAGCAACTCGCGAACGTGAACAATTCTTCAGACATTATGTGCTTACCTGGATTCCACCTTTTGCATCACTTTCAGCACCAACTCTGCCTACATCAGCTTCAACAACTGCCAGTCCATATATGTCATTCCACATTTTTGGAGGTAAAACTTGAGGTAAAATAGCATAATTTTTTGATTTATTACGAATTTAGGAGAATTTCATAAAAATCCATTTTGAGCATCATTTATCATCTTTCAGTCCACATCTATACCACTCCCTATTTTTCAGCGGCATATCATTTTCGAGTATGGGGGAGTGTTCCTTTCATTCATTTCTTTCTTATGACCATGTTATTCATATTCTTTATCATCCATTGCTATTCTTATTCCTTCTCAACACCTCCCTTATTCCATGTTGTTTTACACCAAGCATAGAATTCAACAGTTGGTAGCAACCACCTCTATTTGTTTTCTAGCATCGCATGAGGGCATGCTAATTTTTCAGAGAGGGGGAGGAATTGCTACGCATGATGGATGTTTTCAATCTTCTTTCTCATTTAAGGCATACAATTTCATTTTTACACAATGCAGAAATTGATTTCCATAATATTTTTAAAACTATGAACTCAATTCTTGTGATTTTCGGAAAACACAGAGGTATCATTAAAATACACAAACCCAAATCATTTCAAGTTAAATTGGTTCATAAAATTTCGGAAATCATGCACTCTCACCTACAACCATTTTGTTTATATCTCATGATCCGTGCATCAAAACGATCTGATTTTTGGATCATAGAGACATTCATATATTATAAACTTACTTGCAACATTTCAACAAAATCTGGTTTGTAGTTTTGAAAAAATGGTTAATGAAGTTTGTTGTTATCTATATCATATTTTGCTGCAACTTCACACATATAGTTGAATGTCAATGTAAAAATTGTTATGCCTTCATTAAGATTGCTAAAATTGAATATTCATTAATTAAGGAAGCATTCATTTGTTCTCAAATTTTTATTGCTTGGTTAACACATGGGTTTTGTCTTGGGGTTACATGAAGACATGCAATATATTCAGGTTTTCGTTGCATGAGGACATGCAACATATTGAGTGTGGGGGTGTGTTGGGCCGTGAATACAACCACTTTGTAACACTTATTTCATCCATTTTTACTCTTCTCTATTATATCATTTATTATAATTTATTATTTAAATCCATTTTATAAATGATTTATGCTCTTATGGATGAATATTATTTATCTTCCTTTATTTCTAATAAATTGATGATTATGAATTATTTTATCAATGATAGTTTTAATAAATCAGTTGTAACATTATTCACCATTTTTAGCCTCCAAGATAATTTCCAGATTGAAGATTTGATCATTAAAAGTGCCAACTCAGAAATGCGTTGGAATAAGGAGTGACAGTTTTGCGGTTGAGATTCTGAGCAAATGAGGACGAATCTGGAAAATCCGGAACATGGGTTTTGTCCAGAACGGACCCAATTAACTTTAACACAGAATGGTTTGCCCAAATTCGGCCTGTGTTGAGAGATTCGCAGAGTTCTTTAAGCACGATTTTCTCAGTTCTGTTGTTGCGGCCGTCCTCCAAATCTCAGCTAAAAAGCCAAATTCGACTTGCTGTTATTGAAAGATGGATGTAAATCTATTTTCTTGTTGATCAATTGGTTGGAAGAAATCCAATATTGTTATGGGAAGATTGTATTTACTATTCAATTTCTCCTCCTTCTGATTATAAAAGGAGAAAGCACGTATTGTGTAGAAGGAGGATTTGGGAAGACGTTTCATGTAATTTCCTGTTAAACAGCAGCTCTGATTATTGAGTCTCGTTGAGAACTGGTTCATTATATTTCTATCCAATGCATTAATATAAGCTTGGTGATTATCTCATCTCTGCGTCTGGATTAACTTAAGGCGGTGTCCCCTTGGAGGCTAAGGGCCCGGCCCCGGAGGACACTTGCCGCTGTATATTATCTCTTTGATTTCTGCGTGGTTTTGCTTATCAGCTTGAATCGGTAATCTCGTGTGTTTTATTACAGCTCTGTTATATTTCCTATTTCGTTCTCTGCAACAAGAAAATCGTAATGTGCATTCTAACGTATTGTTATTCCTTTAAAGTTGTTAATGTAACATTGTTGTTCTCCACATAATGTTATTGCTGTTTAATTGCAGAGTAACCAAGCTGTAACCTTCTTAAGCTGGTATTACTGTATTTCTCTATGGTTTATACTTCATACGATTGCTATTCAATTGACATTGTGGTTCCATTATGAATTGTAATCGTTACCCTTTCTAACCAGGGTTAATACTTGCGGTATCAGACTCAGATTACTATTAACGTGTGCCTGTGTTAAGTTATTATACATTTGTATTTGGCCTTCCAGCGTGTTGTGTGCGTATATGATTTATTAATGCTGTTCATAATTTATCAATAGTTATTTCTGTTCCATTAGCGTGTTCTGCTTAACTTGCCTTAAAAGTGAAAGATTGTTATTTGATTGCGAAAAGTGCATTTGGGTTAATAGATTAAGTTTGGTTACGACTCGCGAGACTTAGCTGTTCGTTTGCTGTTCCATTTTAGATTTGCTGTTCAATTCTTTATTTGCTGTTCTATTTACTAGCATTTGTTGTTTTGGTGTGAGAGACGATCTAAGGCTGTAGTGAGCTTTGGCATTCACTGTCTAGCTCCCAGACCCGTGGTCTATGCTCTAATTTCCTTTCCATCAGTTTCCAAAGGGATGGGTTATCACTGCCGAACCCTTGACTGATAAGCTGCCTAGTTTTCTGAATGTGTGATTTATTCTTTTGAAGTAACTTAGTTATAGACAAGCATCCATTTACTCTTGTATTTTTTAAGCACTATACTGCAAAACATTACTCTTGAGTAAATAGCCGCCTCAGACTGAGTACACTCTTGAAACAAAAAGTCGTCCCTGGGTTGACAATTAATGTGAGGTAATTAGGAGTTACAAAGACACCTTTTTATCGCTCCACACCATCCTCCTCAACTCAAATGATTGACAAAGGTAAACAAAAAATGAAGGAGGAAGAAGACAATCATGAGGAGGAAAGAGAGTTTGAACTCATCCACATAGACAATGATGAGGAAAATTAAACAAGAATTGCAATCTCCCTTCTACAAGAAAGGAATGCAAAGATCAGGGACTTGGAAGGTGGATTAGAGAGAGCTAAAGATGTCATTTACTTCCATCAGATGCAAAGAAAATAGATGAGTGGCCAATAGGCCCTCTATGAAGCAAGAGCACTTAGGTACCGAAAAGAGGCTCAAAGGTCACAAGTAAAGTTAGAGGATTTCATGGGTGCCTATGAAGAAAGTAGTGATGAAGAGGGTCAAACTAGAAGGAGACCTAGTACTATGGGTCTTAGGAAAGCATTGACAAAGCAGAAAGAAGAAGAATCAACCTAAGCACAACAATTTCCCCTCACTGAACTCCTTTCCATGGAAATTTAGCATGATAAGGAATCATGGCTGAAAGGGCTAACATACACCTTGAAGCCAAGCTGGAGAAGGCCAACAAAAGCTTGGACTTGCAGAGGAGAATGGCTAAGCACTATGCACGAAGAAACCAAGCTGCAAGGAAAAAACTTAAAATTGCCCAAAATGAGGTCCAAGCGCTAAAAATGAAAAATACCAAGCTAGCCTTGATATTTTGGCCCAATATTCTCTACAGGTCACCCTGGACCCATGAGGCACCTACCTACAAAATTTGGGAGAAATTGAACAAATTTTGTTTTTTGCAAATTTTGAGGCTAGGAGCGCAACACACACTGTGCTGCGCTTTTTCCCAGGGCATCTTCAAGAAGAAAGGTTTACATTTTTGGATTTCTCATCATGAGAGGAGCATGCTCACCAATTTTCATCTCAATTGGAGTTGTTCTGGTCCCCCAAAAGGGTCAAAAACACTCATATTTTCACCATTCTGCCCACTTTTTTGAGCATGTGCTGCGCTTGTGGAAGTCTTGGAATTTTCACTTTTTTGGAAACTTTTAGCGGTTATATTGAAGAAATAAAGGTATATCTGGAAATTATACTTCAAGGGCTTTCCAACGAGCCATCATGGAGCCTTTTTTGACATCGGGAAGGCCTCCAAATCACTGCTGCAAAAGACCTATTTTTCCTGTCTCTGTGCTGCGCTCTTGGCATAATTCCAAATTTTGACACAATGTGCTATGCTATTGTGGGTGACTGGGCAGAATGTGCGTTTAGAAAGTTTTCATATGCTTGTTACGTCCTAAAAGTCAATTTAATTGCTATATATGGTTGGAAAATATATTTGTTAGATATTTTTGTGCCTTGGGCCTTGCAAAGCCTCAAGGACAAGTTAGGATATTTCTTGTTGGCCAAGACACTTCTAGATGCTTTAGTAGGCATTCCTCTTCCTTACTTGTTATATAAGACATGAGGATTCATTGTAAACAGTTGGGAGTTGATGTGTTTAAGAGAAATACATGGTTTTCAGAAGTTGAAGAACAATCTAGTGTTGTGGAGCTTATGGATGATTTGCCTTGGTTGATAATGATGAAGGCTTGCTTGCAGGATTCCTTAGTTTAGTTAATGGTGAAGTATCTCTCATTTTTTCATGTTCTTTCTTGTTTTTCATATGTCCATCTTTCTATATTGCAATAGCTCAGAAGAGTATAGGATGAGAAATGTTGTTTGAGGCACCTTAGTCCTCCTGTTTGCTATTGTCTTCATGTTTTCTTCTGCTGGGTTAGTTTAAGGAATTCTTAGTTGCTCATTAGGCCCACCTAAGCTTGTCTATTTCATTATTGGATTAATATGATAGTTTACAAACATGATGCATGGTAAGCCCTGCTTTTTTAATGCTATCTAAACTCTGTCTTGAAATCTCTCTTTGATGTATTGATTGATTAGGTTAAGCCAAAGAGGTATTGTTTCGATCTTTCCCTTTGTATATGATTATAAATTTGCCTCAAAGTTCTTTATAGTTTAATGAATGATGTTTAGGCATTCCCTCTTCATTTATTAATGCTATTTGTCTCTTATATGTTTTCAAATCTTGAAAGTAGAATCATTGAAGTTAGATAAGTTGTCTTACTTCATTTGCTCCATTGGATTGTATATCTTGAATGTGTATTTGTTTAAGAGTATTGTTATTGAGTAAATGATGTGCCCTATCTCATAACTAGTATCTTTTGCTTATCAATATTTAATATCTCTCTATTCATAGGTATTTGACAAAGGATTCTTAACTGCCCTTTGCCCTACCTTGGTTCCCAAACTTAATGTCCATTTCACCTCACACATAAACTTTAAAGATCCATTAACTACACTATATTTTCCCTGTGATGTACCCTGATTCATTATCAATATATCAATGACCTCATAGAATCCACAGCCCAATTTATTTGATAACCTCACACTCCACCTATCCTACTTGATTATATTACCCCAAACAAAACAAATAGCAAACCTACACTTAACAACTAGCCTAAAATCAACCATCCAAAGTGAACAAGTTCACATCATTCACATAATAGAGAGAGCCCTCTCTGAGTCCAGGAAGGCTAGGTCCTAGGACTCCAAAGACTGGTCTAATGTTACCCTGTCATTTGTTTTACCATCTGCCAAATCACGGAACAATAACATAATGGTGACGATGGTGGGACTAAGTACATAGTAGCCTAAGAAACTCTTATAGACTCCTTTAACTCTCAGTTAAAATTTGAAATCCTATGATTTGTAACTATGCCATCACTATCACTAACAAAATGGTGATCATGATGCAACCTCTGATGTTAGTGACAATCTAAGTATCCCTTAGGACTTCAGAAACCTTCGTCAAATCATAGAGAACTCAAATGATAGTCAAAGAGTAGAATCTAGCCTTTTCAACATCCTAGAAAAATGATGACTCAGTTATAGGACACTCTTACAAACCTTAGGGCTACATATAAGAACTGAGAAAACCCCAAAAAATTTCTAGATTGGCTTTTTGTCAGTATTGGTGGTGTACCATAGACACATATCTTCAAAACAACTAAAAATATCCACCTAGCGACTCCACTAGCCTCCAGTAGGCCTTCTGACTTTACTAGGATCCATAGAATCCTATAGGATTGTGCTGAATCAACCCTGAGAAGTCTTGACTCCTAGTCACACACTTTGTGAGTGTAGCACAAAAAGAGGTAAACTTTTCAAAAAAGTTCAAAAACTTTCAAACTCTCTAAATTTTGAGTTTTAAATCTAGCTTCGCGAAGAATCAATACCAGATCTCTTCCGGACCCAAACCCTCCTACTATAGTTGATGACCCAAAAAATATTTTGTGGTGAACATCTGAAACTGGAAACTTAGATACTAATAGGCCCATTCACAAAGCAAGCTCTGTACCTAAACATCTTACAGCCTTGGAAGATCCCCAGTTTGACTTGCGCCATACAAGAAACCTTTTCATAACCAAGTCACAAAGTAGAATTGACCAAACCGATCTTGAGCCCATAAACTTGCAGAAGAGTCCTAGCGGAGAAGCTTCTCCTTCCACACCACCTCATTTCCACCTTCTCCACCACTTTGGCTCCTTTCACCCCAAATCTACTCAGAATCAATTTGCTAGTCCAAGTACTTCTGCCACACCCATTCACACCTCCAATGTGAAAACCAATCCATCTCATATCACAAATCCTATGCTTATAATTCCACCATTATCTCCCATCATAGCAGCTTGGTATGCACCCCTTGTATTACCATAGCCATTGGTACCTTTGCCAAATCATTAGCAATCCAGAATCCCGCACTTCACCGGGGCAGAATCTACCACTGCCCAAAAGCATGTAGATAGAATGAATGTTGCTTTTGACTACATGGAATTAGAAGAGGAAACCATGAAGATGAGGATGTTTGCCCAAAGCCTAGGAGGAGAAGCTAAGAAATGGTTCAAAAGCCTAACTCCCAACAACATAAATTATCTCCCTTCCCTTTACCAAACTTTCATAAACAAATGGGAGATTAAGAAAAACCCTCTCCAGATCCTCTTAGAATAAAGAAATCTTAAAAGAAACACAGGGGAAAGTGTCCAAGACTATTGCACTAGGTTCAATAGTGTTTATAACGCGCTACCACCAAACATGAAACCTCCACTAGGCCTAGCCTTAGCTAAATTCCTGGAAGGTTTTAAACCCGACATGGCCTATCAGCTAAGAGAAAGAGAGCCCCTAACCTTAGAAGACATTAAAAAGGGAGCTATAAGTGTAGAGGCCAACTTAATTTAAAAGAGAGCTAGGCTCAGATCAAAAAAGAGGGTAACATACAAAGATGAAACCATTCCCTCAACCTCTTCATCTGATTCCAAGATCGCCAACCTACTTAGAACCATGGAAAGAATGATGGAGAGAATAAGCATAAATGAGAGAACACCCCCTAGGGACAACCAACCAAATCCCCAAAACAGAAACCAGAATCAAAACTTTAGAAGAGACCCACCCCAAATTAGACAAAGGGAAAATGATCAACAAACCAGGCCACCCTTCCAAGATAACTATGTTGATTAAGGGGAAAGGGATATTGAACAACCAGATGAAAATCATCTAAACTTAATAGGCTTTGCTAGCGAGGGTGATGTTTTTCTCACAAAAGAAGAACAAGGTTTTTTCTCCTCAAACCAAGATGAAACAAGTTACGAAGATTTTTAAGACCTTGAATTGGGATTAGAAAATGCCATAATGGAAGTCCATAGGCAATATGATCTTAGGAGTAAGAAAAACCAAGACAACTCCAAGAAAAACAACTCTGACACTGCTGTTAAGAAAAACCTCGAAAGCATTCTTAAAATAACAACAGACAATACCAACACCATGGCTAAGAAAATGGATCCTATCAAAGACAAAACTAGCCAACCAAATGATAACACAAACTGTCCTAGTACCTCTACTAGTGGCCCTGAGAAAATTCTATTGACCAAAGCCTTGAATCAGAATCAACAAGTTAAAAATGTGGAGAAATTTATGGCTGATAAAACTAATGTAAATACGTCCAAAACCAAAGTACCATTTAGTTTTGAAGGAGAGATTGCTTAAATCAAAATAACCATCCCTCTAACTGAACTGGTAGCTCAGGATATGTACAAATCTCAAGTTCTAAAAGTTCTAAACATAGGAAATGATACCAATACTCTGAATTTGATAGATGACAAACCAGAGCTGTTGTTTGGACCCGAAGTAGATGGAAAATACCAAGAAGGAGCCATTCCCCCATTCTATGTTAGAATTTGGTAATGCCATGCTAGAATTTGGTGCCTCTCACAACCTCATGCCAAAGGTAGTGATGGAGAGATTAGGCCTACAAATAACCAGGCCCGACAAAGACCTGTATTCCTTCGATTCAAGAAGGGTTAAGTTCTTAGGCCTAATCAAAGATTTATGTGTCAAACTGACATAAATCTGTGCTAAGAGCCTAGTCATGGACATAGTAGTGGCTGACATTCCCCCCAAATATGGTATGCTTTTGTCCCAATCTTGGGGAGCCAAGCTTCTGGGGAACATCCAACTTGAAATGTCTTATGCTACTATCCTGATTTTTAGTCAAACAAGGAGACTCTACCGGGAATCTCACATGAAGTATATGGTAAGTAGCCTAGATGGACCCAACAACACCCCTATCTATTCCATTCATTCAGACTTGGACTCATTCATCTTGTATAATGAAAATGACCTTGATGAACAAGTGAGTGAGGATCGTGAAGATCTAAGCGCACTACAACAACCAAATCAGTCCCTCTATGATGAGTTCGACAGTCAAAACTATCACGATCCTGAAACACCACACGATGATAAAAATGAACTTGATTTTCTGCAAATTAAAAATGAAATGTCAGAAACAAAAAATAGTTTAGAATATGAATCATATTTCTCAAAGGAAGAACAAAACACAAAAACACAACTTCTTCCTTTTTCCAATCCAGAAGAAATGAAATACCCTCACAAAACAAAATAGTTGGGAATCTGGAGCAATATATTCTTAATTTTTTGCCTTACCTAGATACTTCATCATCCAAGGGTTTTTCCTTTTAAGAAAAATTGTCAATTTCCACAAATATTACTATGTATCCCAAAGAAGTATTTTCTAAAGCTTATATAGAGAAAGATAGCATGGGTAACCTTAAGAGACCTGAAATGATTAAGTTGTATAGAATTTTATCACTACACACAAAACAAAGAAATACAAGGCTATGCAAAAAGTTTCAGAATGCTTATGTGTGTAGGCGGGCTAATCTAAAACCTTGTAACACAAGCATTGTGTTAAAAAGCCTTCCTTTCAAAAATAATCATGAAAACCTTGAAGATTTGAGGTCACTTGGAAATAATGCAAAAGAGCATAGGTTGTGTATAGAGTTTAGGTACCTAGATCAACCCTTCCTAAAGAACAAATACCTTTTTACCAAGACAGATCATACTTTACAAAGGGTAGGGGTTTCTAATCAAATCTCATTGCATGATAGTTTTTCAGGTTACCATCAGATGACACCACTTCATATCAATTAGCTCAAAGATTTTTTCAAGTTTCCTTGGGACAATTTCATGTTTAAACAAATACTTCCTGGGCTAGAGAGTGCCGGAGAAACCTTCCGAAGAACTATGCCTTCAGTTTTCAATTTCTTGACAATGGTATACATGGATGACTTCATCATTTGTTTTAAAGATGATAAAGAATACCTTGCCTACTTAAGGAAGATCTTTGACATAAATAGATTTGAGAAGAAAGGGTCAAAGAAGAAGCACCAAGGAGATCATGGATTTTCTGAAAACCCTTGGAATAATCCTTATACCATGTTGTCAAATGGAGGTAACTATGTTTTCTGTTTACAAGAGATGAATGGACAAAAAATATTAAGAGATCCTTTTGAAGACAAGATGCTCAAACACCATTGCTGTAAAAATCCTTAGCTATAGTTTTTCACTCATTTTACATACCATTGTTTGAAGAAAAGGCCATGAAGAGAAAAACACAAAAACATAGAAAAGAATAGAAAAGAGGGGAGATTCAAAAACAAGGTACAACCCCATACCCAAAAAATAGTAGTTCTGAAAGTGTGCAAGCCTAAATGCCACTACTGGTGCAAAAGAATGTCTTGTTCAGTCATCTAGCCTAATCATGGCTAAACATGTTTTAAATTTATTGTTGATAAGTTAGTGAAATAATGTTGGTCAAATCATTGAAGCTTGACTTGTCGAAGAAAATAGATTAGGAATGAAAGATACTGGTTCCACATGGTTAAAACTGAACCAAAGAGAAGGATAGGGATGCCTAGCAAATGATGAAACTTAGCCCTCACACCTTCTAGTTTTTTTTTCTTATGAAAATAATGTTGTGTGCAGTTTGTCTTGATGCCACGACTCATGATGAACCAGATTGTCTAATCCTGGTTGAAATCATGGTTTAAATTTATTGTCAATAGCTTAGAGAATGAAGTCTGTCATACTGCTTAATCTTGACAGTCAAATAGACTAGGTAGAGAAAAAGAAGAGTTCACTAGCATAATCTAAACTCTTGAAAGAAATAAGTGTAGAAGTAGATAGTTTATTTCCTTTCTTTCGAAAGAAAAAATGTCAATATGTTTGCTAGTTCAAGTGCACTCAAGGAAGAGAAAATGTTAGGAAAGTAGGTTGGGTAGGTAGAGGTGGAGTTAAGCTAATCATGCTTTCAGATGATCAAAATCGCTACTTCAAGGAAAGCAGCAGCAAAAGAAAAGAAGTAAATCCGCCTAATGGATGAGGCACTAGTCTTCATAAACCAAGAGATCTGAAATTCTGGACACCTCCTGAAAAGGAGCTGCCCTCCCCAAGTGGAGCCACTGTTAGTCATCAATAATTTTTACCTGTTTAGATGAATAAATGCTTTGTCCTGAATTTCTAGAAATAAAATTCAATAATCATGTGAGTTCTAGAAATCTCACTACCTTCATTATGCTTAAGACCAATTTTTTGCTCTCCTACTACTCGGTCAGGGCATGCCCATCCTATCAATCCCTGAAGAAAAAATCATGGAATGAAATCCCTCACTCTCACTATGTTTTCCACCTCTGCCTATAACACTTTGTCTCTGTTTTCCTAAGCCCTCTATTTTCACACCTTGGTTCACCAAGTAACCCAAACTTTTTCCTCTACTCACCAAGTGCCTCAAGAAATGGTGATTTTAAACTCGCTTTATAAGATATTTAGATAAATCAAAGTTTTTTAGTTGTCTAGGATGGCAATGCATAAAAGTGTGTCAAAATCATGTCTTCACCTCTAAACCCTGATTCAAGCCTTTCACTCAAAGACCTATTCCAAAGAACATCCCAATAAGTCATATAAGCTCTCCTAGGTTATGAATTGTCATGGTTCTAAATTCACTATTTCTATAGATATTCAAAGGAGAAGTCAAGCAAAAAAAAGGGTGAACTTATCATTGTCCAAAAACATCAAGGACCTCCAAAGGTATCTCCTTGATCAAGCATTAGAGCCTGCAAAAGAACAGTCTACCTGTGATAAAGTATTTATGTAGGAATTCTCTATTATAGTTATTAGCAGAACAGATGCAAAGTAAGAGGCCTAAAACTCATAAGGGAATCCACAAAAAGTAAAGAGATACAACAGGCTTAAGTTCACAAAGAGGATCATGATCGCATGACAAATTATTGTGAAGTGCTGCCCATCAAAGAGCCCATGCATAAGGTTCTCAAGACAGTGGCACATGAGCACAACTGTGCACCAAATCAAAGATTCAATCAACAAGAAGCGAGAGTGAAAAGCCTCCTTGATGACTACAGACAGAGATTAGAAGATGATGTCAGGAAATAATATCAGGGGTTTTTTAAAGACATCATTCTTTCACTGCAACAAAGGGTCATAAAACTCCATCAAAGGGACAAAAGGTTTTCAAAGGAATTTTGAAATTAGCCCTCTAAAGTTGAAAAAATATGGAAAAGGATATCAGTATGAAGGGCACAGAACTCTCAGAAAAGGTAAACATCCATCAATTGGTCAAGCAGAGAGGCATAGTTTCAATATGTAAAAATGGAAAAACCAAGCAAAATCACCAGTTTGCCAAAGGTTTTTAAAAAGGTGCCAGCTCCAAAAAGAAATGAGAAGACCAAAAAACACTACTTCTATGACACTACCTGTAAAAGGAAAAGAGCATATTTTCAAGGGGGAGACACAAAAATAAACCTTAGTGAAGTGGGTTCTATCTTTATTTTTTCAAGAGGTATTAAAAAAACTCGAGCAAACATCTCCCATTCACCATTTGATTATTTGCAAAGGAGCTAAGGGTTTTCAAGTTTTTCAAAAAAACCCGGGCATATTTTCCAGATGCTGCACTCCTTAGAAATCATGCTGTGCTCCTGTGCAAGGCTGCCCATACAAATCCACGAAGGGCGCTGCGTTCCTGTGCAGAGGCATTTTGCACTTGTAGAAGAGTCACTGTGCAGACTCTGCCTGGCTATAATGTGCAGCCTCCGCCCGATCGATAACATGCAGACTTCGCCCATGCTGAGCTCCTGTCAGTTCAGGAACTGCACAACAGCACATTCAATACTGCCTGGGCACACACAACTGCGTGTAGGAGGTGACCCAAACACGTTCAGGGCCACCCAGGAGGCACACAACTGCATGCAGGAGGTGACCCAAACACGTTTAGGGCTGCCCAGGAGGCACATGGTTGTGTGCTGGAGGTGACCCAAACACATTCAGGACCACCCAAAAATGCGTGCAGGAGGCGCCCATGCTGCGCTCCTGTCCGTTCAGGAGCTGCTTGAAAATTCATGCAGGAAGCACCCGACTTGCCCACAAATTGTTTTAAGCCATTTTTTTAATTATGGAGATATTTTGAGAGGTATCTAAGCTTTTCCCACATGTTCCTATTTTTTTGAGGCTAGGATTATAAAGAAAATTTAAGGTTGAGCTTAGAGAAGGAATAAAACCCTAAATACAATATTTTTTCTCCATACTGCTGAACCTTAACATCATTGCAACCTCACCATCTCATCCACCCATTTCACATCATTCCACAAGCAGTGTCAATTCTTTTTAAAGGTCTTGAGGCAGGGGTGAAGGAAAAAATGTCTGAAGAAGAGAATGTTGACAGTATTGAGACAAACCAAAGGCCTAAAGGGCAGTAGAGGAAGGGTACAATGCAAAATAGGTTTGAACCTATAAAAACTAAAGAACTGATGACCTCTCCTACTATAGTTTCATGTTTTCAAGAATTAGGATGCTATGAGTTTTGTGAGAGAGTACAAAAGATCCAGATTCACCCTCAGTTGACCAAGATCTTTTCCCTAAACCTTCATAACCACCAAGTACACCTATCTGGGGTGAATTTTGAGCTGACCACCAATGCCATCTCTATGGCCACTGAAATACCTTTCATAGGAGAAAGGTGGTTCAAACAAATGCACCTGGACCTAAGCCACTATCACCCATTTTGAAACCAAGTTGTCAAGCTAGTTGCAAAACCATGTTCCCCTTCTCTCATCTATTGGACAAATATGATCTCCTAATGAAGATGATTATGAAATACTTCACTTGTGAGGGTAGGTTCTCTAGAGTCTATTCCTACCACATAAGACTCCTCATGCATTTCACCAAAACCAAGCTGCTATATTTTCCCTACTACCTTTGTAAAAGTATTGAGAAAATGTCTTCCATCATGCAAAAGAGGCCTCCATCCCAACAAATGTCAAGCCTTTTTCATCATTCCCTCATCAAAGTGATTGTCTCACTCAAACTAGAACAACAAGGCATCCCATGGGAGGTTTTCATCGCCCATGATGATTTCACAACTCCACAACCTATCCCTCTACAAAGTCTGCCATCATCATCTAAACTTCCTCCTCACACACCTCCATCACCCTCCACTAACCTTGGTTCATCCTCTTCACATGAATCATATCCTCAAATAAACCTCCCTCTTTCACCTTTTCCTAAAAAATAAAAAAATGAAGAAAGGAGTGAAGGAGGGGAAGATGACCAAGAAGAAAGCAGTGAAGGAGAGGAAGATGAAAATGAAGAAAGCAGTGAAGGAGAGTAAGATCAAAATGAAGAAAGTAGTGAAGGAGAGGAAAACTAAAGTGATAAAGGAAGTGACAAAGAAGAAAGTGTTGATGAAGAAGAAAACAGAGATGAAAGTAGTGAGCCCAATGATGAACAAAAATACCAAAACAGTGGGTCAAATGATGAAGAAGATGACTCCAAGGATATAGGGACAGAGGCAGATTATCAAGAGGAAAACATTGAGCTAGAAAAAGAGGAAAATAGTGAGCCTAATGATAGTAAAAAAACAAATGATAGTCAAGGAGAAGAAGTAAACAATGAAGAAGATGACACTGAAAATAAAAAGGACAATGGAGCAGAGGCATATGAAAGCAGTGAAGAAGACAAAGAAGGCAGTGAACAAGATGGAAAGAGCAGCTAGGAAACAGAGTTTGAAAGTGATTTCGGTGGGCAAAAAAATGAAGATCATGAGCCCAATAATGAGGGTAATGAACCAGACAGTGCAGAAGAAGTCAGCCAAGAGGATAGTATACATGATAGTGAAGGGAAAATTTTTGAAGACAAGGACAGTGAGCATAGCAAAAATGAAAATGATACAAGTTATGAAACAGAGGTTGAGATTGAAGCTGAAGACCATAGGCAAGATAGAGAAGACAGTGGGCAAAGAAGTGAATAAAACTCACCTAGTGAGGAAGAAAGTGACCATCAAAGTACAAAAGGCACTAATGAGATTGCCTATGACAGTGACCCCACAGAGACTGCAAACAATAGTAGAAAGGCTGAGTTTGACAGTGAACACAATGGGTCAAAAGATGAAGAAGAGGACAATCATGAAGATGAAGATGTACCAAGCAGTGATAAAGACACTTCTAGCATTGCAAAAATAGAGTATGATAGTCCTAAGGGTGTTGACAGTGATGATGGCATAAGATATAGTAATAATTCTTATCAAAAGGGTAGTCAAGAGCAAGGTGAAAAAGACGCACACACAGAGATCATCCATGGGGAGAAAAGCAGTCCTAAGGTCACTAATGATCACGGTTTCTGAATGAAACTTGTTGCACCTTTCCCCATTACCATCAAAGAGGAGAGAGGCATGTGTTTGCTGCCTCCAAAGGGCAAGGGGCCATGCCATCCTCCTCAACTCAAATTATTGACAAAGGTAAACAACAAATGAAGGAGGAAGAAGACAATCATGAGGAGGAAAGAGAGTTTGAACTCATCCACATAGATAGTGATGAGGAAAATGAAACAAGAATTGCAAACTCCCTTCTACAAGACAAGAATGCACAGATCAGGGACTTGGAAGCTGAATTAGAGAGAGATAAAGATGTCATTTACTTGCATCAGATACAAAGCAAACAGATGAGTGGCCAACAGGCCATCTATAAAGCAAGAGCACTCGCGTACCAAAAATAGGCTCAAAGGTCACAAGTAATGTTAATGGAGTGCATGGGCACCTATGAAGAAAGTAGTGATGAAGAGGGTCAAACTATAAGGAGACCTACGACTATGGGTCTTAGGAAAGCATTGGAAAAGCAGAAAGAAGAAGAATCAACCCAAGCACAACAATTTCCCCTCACTGAAATCCTTGCCATGGAAATTGGGCATGATAGGGAATCATGGCTTTAAAGGGATAACATAAACCTTGAAGCCAAGCTGGAGAAGGCCAACAAAATCTTGGACTTGCAAAGGAGAATGGCTAAGCACTATGCACGAAGAAACCAAGTTGCAAGGAAAAAAATTAAAATTGCCCAAAATGAGGTCCAAGTGCTAAAAAAGGAAAAAGACAAATTTAGCCTTGATATTTTTTCCCAAGCTTCTCTACAGGTCTCCCTAGACCCATGAGACACCTACCTACCAAATTTGGGAGAAATTGAACAGCTTTTTATTTTTTGCAAATTTTGAGGCTAGGAGAGTAGCACACCCTGTGCTGCGCTTTTTCCCATGGCATCTTCAAGAATAAAGGTATAAATTTTTGGATTCCTCATCCTTATAAGAGTATGCTCACCAATTTTCAGCTCAATTGGAGTTGTTTTGGTCCCCCAAAAGGGTTAAAAAGACTCATTTTTTCACCATTCTGCCCACTTTTCTAAGCATGTGTTGTGCTCCTAGAAGTCTTGGAATTTTTAGTTTTTGGGAAACTTGCAAAGGTCATATTGAATAATTAAAGGTAGATCTAGAAATTAGACTTAAAGGGATTTCCAACGAGCCATCACAGAGCCTTTTATGACATCAGGAAAACCTCCAAAACATTGCTGCAAAAAGACCCATCTTTGTTGTCTCTGTGCTGCGCTCCTGGCATAATTCCAAATTTTGACACAGTGTGTTGCACTCCTGTGGGTGACTAGGCATAATGTGTTGATCAACGGTTTTCATTGATGTCAACCCAAGCAGCACCAGGGGCTAACCCAAAATTGAATTGGAAGTTTGACCTACCAAATTAATATATTCTGGGTCAATACTGCTTTTGATGGTTTCTACTTGTTGAGATGTTTCCGTTGATATATGGCACGCCATGTAATTCTTCACGGTTTGAGAGATATTCATGTTTGAAGTTTGTACCCCAGTTAGTGGGCTAAAACCCCATGGGGTTGGGGCATGGGACATTGAAAAGTCATAATTAATATTTTTTATGCTCCTAAAATCCCTCCCACCCCTCTCAACTTAAGCATTCATATATATTGTGATCTTCATTTCCTCCTTAGGCAGGGGATTCGGCCATCTGAAAGAGGTCATCGTGGAATTGTCGCTCTAAATTTTTTTCTACAAAGGCTCAAAAGCTGAAATTTTTATGAGGCGAAGCCTAAATCCTGAGGAAGCTACAGTAAAAATTTCAGATCAATTTGTGCAAAATTTTTGGAGATATGAACTGTGGAAGTAAGGGTTTTTGCAGGCTCCTGAAATTCATCTCAAAGAAGTGACCTTGGTAAAATCGTCATAACTCTCTCTCTGAGTATTGTATTGGAATGCTGTAAAAAGTGATGGATAGTGCATAGTCTGTACGTTTTCCTCTATCAATTTCAGAAACAAATGAAGAAACAATGACACATGGCATGCCGTACAATTGCGCTCTACTGAAACAGTCCATAATTAGGGCATCGTGAGAGATTGGGTATAACTCTCTCTTCAAGAATCCAAATTGGGTCAGAACTGTGGCATTGGAAAGATGACTAAGAGGAATAATACAAGACTAAAAATCAGATATTGAGGATCTGAAATGACAGAGATACACCAGATTCAATATCGAGATCCTAGAAGGCAAGAAAAAGCTAGATCATGTGTTGTCAAGGGTTGCAAAGGACCAGAATTTCTACGGCAGAAAATTAAAGCAAGGTGCAGTAGAGGGTAGAATGACAAGAGCAGCATCCAAGGTGCATAACAGCATCAAGAAGTTCATCATATGAATTCTTTAAGTGGGCAGCACTACATTCAATCATTGTAAAGGTATCATTTTACTTAGTCATTGTAAATACATTATTGTACAAATTGCACTAGTATCTATCTGCCAAGGGTTGAAGAGGCAATTTTGGGAGGTCTAGGATCATCATTAGGTGGTTGTGTCAAAGTTGGGGTTATGGTCTAGTATATCTTCTTCTTCTACATCATTCGATATCATTATAAAGCGGACCATTTTCCCTGGTGTGAGAGTCCATTCTTCTTTTATTCTTCTATAGGGTGGTAGGGTGGTGCTAGGGTGAGTTGTAGCTCATTGGGTGTTGGTGCATCCGTTCAGTGACTATTGAAGAATCTCGGGCGTTGGAGCGTCCATCCAGTGGGAGCTGGAGAAGAATGCTTTTCTAGATTCTAGGAAGTTGGAGCTTTATTTTCAATTGGAGTTGAAAAGAATTATTAGAAAAGAATTAGGTGGTTTTTGTCCCGGAGTGGGCTTCCACCTTAAAAATTGTGTGCATTTGTGTTCCTCTTGTTTGCTTCTATCATTGTACAAACACTGATAATAATTGAAGATTAACTAATGCTATAATTGAAAGAAATATTGATTCACCCCCCCTCTCAGTATTTCCAACAATTGGTATCAGAGCTTGGTTCCTTCAATAGCAGTTTAACAACTGGAAGGAGGTCATGGAGCATACTAAGAATGGTGTACCTCTATTCACTAAAAATAATTATGCACTTTGGAAAGGAAGAATGGAGGTCTATCTCTTGGCGCAAGGTTACGAAGTATGGGACACTGTTCAAAATGGATTTACATCAACCACGGATGAACAATGTAAGAAGAATTTGGTAAATGATGCAAAAGCAAAGAATATTATTATCAGTGGACTTATTTAATCTGCTTATCATAAGGTGTTGGGTTGCAAAACTGCAAAAAATGTATGGGACAAGCTTGAGAATATATATGCAGGTGACTCAAATGTCAAAGAAGCAAAGCTTCAAATCTATAGAGAAAAATTTGAGAAACTCAGAATGAAAGAAGATTGCAACATTGCTGCATACTTTCAATACGTTGATGAAATAACCAATACTCTGGAAGGATTGGGAGAGTCAGTTGACGAGAATACTATTATACAGAAGATTCTTAGAACGTTACTAGGGAGATTCAATCCAAAGATATCGGTCTTAGAATACAGTGCAAATCTGGACAAACTCAGCAAAGAGGAATTACATGGAGTTCTCATAGCATATGAAATGAGACTTGATGAAGAAGAGGGTACTTTGCATCTAGAAACTGTGTTCGTTGCATCTAAGAAAACCAATAAGGATAAAAAACCTTCAATTGAAAAGACATGCACCTGCAAGTGTGAAGAAAAGGGAGATGATGAAGAAGGTCTTTCAGATGAAGAATATGCTTACTTCACGAGAAAACTACAAATTGGTAAGGGACAATTCAAAGGTAAACTTCCATTGATATGTTTCAGCTGTAATGAGGTTGGGAATTTTGCAGCAAAATGTCCAAAAAAAGTAATGGCAACTCAAAAAGAAAGAAAGGCTTTAAGAAATTCAACAAGCAAGGATCCAAAAGGAACTTTCTCTCTAAAGAAGATAGCTCATCATCCGATGAAGACAATGATAGTGAAGAAGAAGCCAATGAGAGAGTATTTTTTATGGCTAAGCACAATAAGCAAGAGGTATCAAACAACGAAGAAGAAGGATGGACCATAGATGAATTTTATGAGGAAGAAATCAAGCTTATAAAAGATCTCAAGGTGGAGAAGATCCGTTCCAAAACTCTTGAAGAACAAGTTCAAGGTCTCAAAATTGAAGTTGAAGAACACAAATGCATTGAAGAGTCACTTCAAAAGAAGTTGGAAGAAAGCAACCAAGAAAGGGAAGAATTAGAAGCCCAAGTAGTCTCGCTGCGTGAGGAAGTGAAGAAAGGAAAAACTATCCAAAACTATGCCAACAGCTCAAGGTCATTGGAAGAACTCATCAACAATCAACGATCTTACAATGACAAAACTGGCATCGGTTACAAAGAAGAAGAAGCAGGACCTTCTACAACAAAATACAATGAACCTATGAGATCCGACATGCATGAAGACTTCATTGGACAAGATTCGCAAGAACAACCTTGGAAGACAATTCCTCGACGAAAATTTCCATCCAGGTACCAACATATTTTTTATGGCTACTGTTATTCATGTGGAAAATTTGGTCATAAAGCTGTAGAATGTCGCACGTACCCTAGGAACGAATATAATTCTAGGAGATCTGTCAAATATGAACCTCTCAAGGCTCAAAAAAATATCAATAGATTTGAACATTTAAGAAATAATATTGAATGTTACAAATGTTGAAACTTTGGACACATAGCCAAAGACTGCAGACTTGAAAATCCTCCAGAAGAATCTTCGAAGCCACATAATGAACGAACATGGAAGAAGAAGAAGAGTGATAATTGTGCTCTCGTTCTCAAGGCTCAAAAGAAAAAATATGTGTGGTATGTTGATAGCGGTTGCTCAATGCATATGACCGGAGATAGAAATAAATTTGTATCTCTGAAAGAGAAGAAGGATGGAACCGTGTCCTTTGGAAATGATGGATCTTCAAATGTTATAGGATCAGGTACTGTCACTCTCAGAAGCAAATATTCTCTAGCCAATAATGTTCTACTGGTTGAAAACATGAATCACAATCTGCTCAGTGTTGGACAAATGTGTGATCAAGGACACACAATACTATTCAACTCCACGAAATGTGAAATCGGGAAAGGCGTGTATGGTGAAATTGTGGCTACAGCAAGTCGAGCTCCAAACGACATATATGTTCTGGATGAAGCAACTAAAGCATGTATAATAGCTAAAGAGGATGATACAATAATTGGTAGCAATGATGATCGACTAAGTAAGAATTTTGCTACAAAGGTGCAAAGTGATTTCGAGATGTCTTTACTTGGTTGCAAATTGAGCATAGATGACTCATCTAAGGATGTAGATCAAAGGTTGTACAGATCTATGATTAGTAGTCTTCTATATGTAATAGCCTCCCGACCAGATGTTATGCAAGAAGTTGGACAAGTAGCAAGATTCCAAGCAGCACCAAAAGAATCACATATTAAATATTCGCCAGCATTGGAATATCTTTGCCAGAAGCTTGGGATTCTCCCAAGTTCTCATTAGATTTTCCTTTTTCAGAATATAAAGGGGGAGTGGAAGTGTGTCCAGGTCTGCAGGATGGTTGTGTGTCAGCGTGAGTGGACGTGTGTACAGGTTTTCAGGATGGTTGTGTTTCAGGGGGAGTTACCCTTTGCCATTGATGTCAAAGGGGGAGAGAATGTTGTAGGAAGAGGTGTCATGATCACAGGGGGAGTACTTGTGTTGCCATCAATGCCAAAGGGGGAGATTGTTGATCAATGGTTGTCATTGATGTCAACCCAAGTAGCACCAGGGGCTAAACCAAAATTGAACGGGAAGTTTTACCTACCAAATTAATATATTCTGGGTCAATAATGCTTTTGATGGTTTCTACTTGTCGAAATGTTTCCGTTGATATATGGAAAACCATGTAATTCTTCACGGTTTGAGAGATATTCATGTTTGAAGTTTGTACCCCAGTTAGTGGGCTAAAACCCCATGGGGTTGGGGCATGGGTCATTGAAAAGTCATAATTAATATTTTTTATGCTCCTAAAATCCCTCCCACGTTCACTCTTGAAGCCCCTCTCAACTTAAGCATTCATATATATTGTGATCTTCATTTCCTCCTTAGGCGTGGGATTTGGCTATCAAAGAGGTCATCGTGGAATTTTCACTCTAAATTTTGTTCTACGAAGGCTCGAAGCTGAAATGTTTATGAGGCGAAGCTGAAATCCCGAGAAGCACAGTGAAAATTTTGCGATCAAGTTTGACAATATTTTTGGAGATATGATCTGTGGAAGTAAGGGTTTTTGCAGGCTCTTGAAATTCATCTCAAAGAAGTGACCTTGGTAAAATCGTCATAACTCTCTCTCTGAGTATCGGATTGGAATTCCGTAAAAAGTGACAGATAGTGCACAATCTTTACTATCAATTTTAGAAACAATGACAAGTGGCATGCCGTAAAATTGCGCTCTGCTGAAACAGTCCATAATTAGGGCATTGTGAGAGATTGGGTATAACTCTCTCTTGAAGAATCAAAATTGGTTCAGACCTGTGGCATTGGAAAGATGACTCAGAGGACTACCGCAAGACCAAAAATTAGATATTGAGGATCTTAAATGACAGAGATACACCAGATTCAATATTGAGCTCGTAGAAGGCAAGAAAAAGCTAGATCATGTTTTGTCAAGGGTTGCAAAGGACCAAAATTTCTATGGCAGAAAGGCAAAGCAAGGTACAGCAGAGGGTAGCATGAAAAGAGCGTAAAAGGTAAAGATCCAAGGCATAACAGCAGCAATAATTTCATCATATGAAGTCTTCAAGTGGGCAGCACTGCATACAATCATTGTAAAGGTATCATTGTACTTAGTCATTGTAAATACATTTTTGTACAAATTGTACTAGTATCTATCTGCCAAGGGTTGAAGAGGCAGTGTTGAGAGGTCTAGGATCATCATTAGGTGGTTGTGTCAAAGTTGGGGTTATGGTCTATTATATCTTCTTCTTCTACATCATTCTATATCATTGTAAAGTGGACCATTTTCCCTGGTATGGGAGTCCATTCTTCTTTTATTCTTCTATAGGGTGATAGGGTGGTGCTAGGGTGAGTTGTAGCTCATTGGGTGTTGGTGCTACCATTCATGACTATCGAAGAATCTCTGCGTTGGAGCGTCCATCCGTTGGGAGCTGAGAAGAATGATTTTCTAGATTCTAGGAAGTTGGAGCTTTATTTTCAATTGGAGTTGAAAAGAATTATTAGAAAAGCATTAGGTGGTTTTTGTCCCGGAGTGGGTTTCCACCTTAAAAATTGTGTGCATTTGTGTTCCTCTTGTTTGCTGCTATCATTGTACAAACACTAATAATAATTGAAGATTAACTATTGCTCTAATTGAAAGAAATACTGATTCACCCCCCCTCTCAATATTTCCAACATTATGTTCATTTAGCAAGTTTTCATATGCTTGTCAGGGCCTAAAAGTCAATTTAATTGCTATATATGGTCGAAAAAGATATTTGTTAGATATTTTTGTGCTTTGGGCCTTGCAAGGCCTCAAGGACAAGTTAGGATATTTCTTGTTGGCCAATAGGCTTCTAGATGCTCTAGTAGGAATTCCTCTTCCTTACTTGTTATATAAGTCATGAGGATTCATTGTAAATAGTTGAGACTTGATGTGTTTAAGAGCAATACATGGTTTTTAGAAGTTGAAGAACAATCTAGTGTTGTGGAGCTTATGGATGATTTGCCTTGGTTGATAATGATGAAGGCTTGCGTGCAGGATTCCTGAGTTTAGTTAATGGTGTAGTATCTCTCATTTTTTCATGTTCTTTCTTGTTTTTCATATGTCCATCTTTCTATGTTGCAATAGCTCAGAAGAGTATAGGATGAGAAATGTTGTTTGACGCACCTCAGTCGTCCTCTTTGCTATTGTCTTCATGTTTTCTTCTGTTGGGTTAGTTTAAGGAATTCTTAGTTTCTCTTTAGGCCCACCTAAGCTTGTCTATTTCAGTATTGGATTAATATGCTAGTTTACAAACATGATTCATGGTAAGCCTTGCTTGTTTTATTCTATCTAAAATCTGTCTTGAAATCTCTCTTTGATGTATTGATTGATTAGGTTAAGCCAAAGAGGTCTCGTTTTGATCTTTCCCTTTGTATATGCTTATCAGTTTGCCTCAAATTTCTTTATATTTTAATGAATGATCTTTAGATGTTCGCATTTCATTTATTAATTCTATTTGTCTCTTATATGTTTTCAAATATTGAAAGTAGAATCATTGAAGTTAGATAAGTTGTCTTACTTCATTTGCTCCACTGGATTGTATATCTTGAATGTGTATTTGTTTAACAGTATTGTTATTGAGTAAATGGTGTCCCCTATCTCATAATTAGTATATTTTTCTTATTATTATTTAAGATCTCTCTGTTCATAGGTATTTGACAAAGGATTCTTAATTTTCCTTTGCCCTACCTTGGTTCGCAAACTTAATTTCCATTTCACCTCACACATAAACTTTAAAGATCCATTAACTAGACTATATTTTCCCTATTATGTACCCTAATTCATTATCAAGATATCAATGACCTCATACACTCCATAGCCCAATTGATTTTATAACCTCTCACTCCACCTATCCTACTTGATCATCTTACTCCAAACAAAACAAACAACAAACCTACCCTTAACAACTAGCCTAAAATCAACCATCTAAAGCGAACAAGTTCACATCCTTCACATAATAGAGAGAGCCCTCTCTGAGTCCAGGAAGGCTAGGTCCTAGGACTCCAAAGACTGGTCTGATGTTACCCTGTCATTTGGTTTACCAATCTACCAAATCATGGGACACTAACACACCCAATATCACATTGGTGTCTGGGATATCAACCACAAAGAAGTGGTCTGTCAGTGTGTAGATTCCCATAGTGATGGTTAAGGTTGGAAAATATTTGGTACACTACATGGTTCTAGCTCCTGGAACCAAAACTGAGAAACTCTCAAAGTATTCTATGTGAATGCCCGTCCTTTGCACCAACTGTGTATCAATAAAGTTATGGGTAGCTCCACTGTCTACCAGTACTGATACTCTTTTCCCTAGAATAGTGCCTCTAACCCTTAAAGTACGATACTTGGGAACTCCCCTCAACGCTGCAAGAGTCCCTCCCATGGGAGAAAATGCCCCCACTACATCTCCTGTGGGTGGTGCACCTCCTCCTGCTGCTACAATGCTAGTCTCCTTCTTCTCATCAGAAAATATCTCAATGCAATGTACCTTCCCTAAAACACATTGGTGGTTTGGTACCCATGGCTCCCGAAAAGTGAAACAAAGTTTTTTCTTCCTTAGATCTCTCCGATCATTATCAAGAGATTTCTTCTCCTGATTCTCCTTTGTGTAAGAGGAGATATTTTGCTGAAAAGGGGATTTCTCCTTGGGTGAAGCATGTTGTAGGTCCCTAGCCCTCTCCATAGTTCCTTGGAGCGTAGTTAGTCTAGTAGATTTCACCAACCCATGCAATGTTTCAACCATCCCATCAATGAACATGCATACTCTTCGGGTCATAGTGAGGTCAGATAACATGATTGAAAGCTTTAGAAAATCAGAGATATAAGTTTCTAAATCTCCTAATTTCTTGAGCTTGGTTAGCCCAAAAAAGTGTGCTTCCAGAACCTTGGGGTCAAATATCTTCACCAACATTTGGGTGAAGTCTTAATATGAAGTGATACTAGCATTCCCAAGTGTAGATAACCCATGAAACCACCACTCATGTGCCTCACCTTCTAGGCGCAATGTTGCTATTTTGATAGCCTCCAATTCTGAAACTCTGTTGAGTTGGAAATAAGTATCCAACTTCTCTACCCAAGCCTTGGCTGTGCACTTGGGTGATCCATCATAAGAGGGAAAAAGGAATCTTCCCAAATTGCGTTGTAGATCTGGGTTCTGCATGTACCCTCCTCTTTTATGGTAATTGAAGGATCTCCTACCATCCTTGATCCCATAGAAATCTTGAAAGCTAAAATGTTCCTTGAACCTTCGGGATTGAGATTCATATTCCACAAAAATAGTCACCAAGGGTTTCTTCCCTCAAGGGCCCTCCTTCCTCACCTTCCAATGATAGGAATGTGGGCATAGTGGAGCGTTATGAAGAAGTTTGTGCTACTGTTTTCTCCCATCACAAATGTGAAGTGCCAGAGCTTTCTCCATGGTGAAACCCTCTAGGGGATTCATTTTATCTTTCAAATCTCATCTCCTTGATATCTTTTGCAATGTCCTGAATGGTTTGGAGAAGACATTTTGGAATCTATTTCTCCTCCATGGCTATAGATGTGTTTTCCCCACAAGCGGAGCCAATATTAGAGCTCTGATACCATTGTAATATTCCAAATTAGGAAAGACAGTAATATTGAAAACGATACTGAAATGTACAGAAAATAATGATGAAAAACATATGAGAAAATCATAGATCCATTAGATTATGTATTGGAGCAGCAAAATATACAATGTGCTGAGGAACAAATCACTCAAACTAGGAAAACAAGCCTCCAAAGCCCATAAATACTAGAATCCCAAGGGATGCTCCGACACAGAAATGACGGAATACATGACAGCGCAGTCCCAGTGAGGGTTATTGCTACAGAAATATAAAGATGAATGGATCTGCTGATATATTACTCAAAAGGAGCTGAAAATCGAGAACTAGTCTCTCAAACACAATCCCAAGATAACCCGACAAGGGTTTCTTGAAATACACAAGATGCAAAATGTGCAGACTGCAACACTATCGATGAATCATGCTATATCACTAAATCTCTACTGAAAAATGGATGAAATGATAAATAAATGGCCGTAACTCCTCCTCCCTAGCTTTCCGGGTGAAAGGCTGCTCCTTTCACTAGGAAACTAGCTCATAAACAGGGTTTTTCACCCTTCCATTGCAACACCATGAAAAATAATGCATTTCCTCAAGAAGACTGCACTATGGCTATAGGTGACTGCATGGCCCAATGCTGGATAGTGGAAATAAAGCTCATAATACTCCTCTTATATTTCCTTCTCAAGTACTCCAAGAAAGAGTGGGGAATTCCCGCATGGAAATACCCTTGTACTAAACAGTACAGAAAACCCAGCTAAACATCTGAAGCATGCAATAAGTCATAAGATTCAAACATAAAAAATATTCTGAATGATTCTCATGGCTGCCATCCCTTCCCTTATATTCTTGGTGAGCTTCCTTGCCCTTGGCCCCACTCATTTATGAGGTTACTTCTATGCAAAGACTCCTCCTCCAAAACTGCATTGTCGCCACTAGCTCCACTCTCTTCTTTGGAAACGTTGTTGATTTGGTCAACCTTGATCTAGTCTACATGCATTTCTCCCTTTCAAACGCAAGGTGGATTTTATTTGACTATCTAAACTGATCCACATTATGGCTGGAAGTGATTTATTCCTACTAAAGAGATTTAAGGGTCTCCCTACCCCACTTATTCCTCTAGGCTGAAAATAGAAGCAACATATAATATTCCAACTCGCTGAAAGCTAATTGGGAATATTACAATATAACATGACCTAAAAATATACACATCATGATGAACACCAACATGAACATAAAACACATGGACAAAACACACACACACACACACATATATATAACTGTATAATGTCAAAAATATACAACTGTAATATAACTACATATAAATGTCAAATATTAGTTGGTGGTACATCAATAGTAGTACTAGTTGAGGCCTGCTTAGTCGATGGTGCATCCTCGACATGCTCAGATAGATGTTGATCATGTGCATGCTGATCTAGAGGTGCCTCATGGTGATCAGGATCAACCGTATGCTCATGATGACTCATGGATGGCCCAGCTTGCTGATCTGTGGATGGTATGGCTGCATGCTCAGTTGATGGACCTGCCTCCTCAGATGGACTTGCTCCCTCCTTAGAATCAGGTGCATGCTCATGATCATGATTTTTGGATGCTGCATGATCCTCATCTCTGGTGCAAGGTGGAGTGCCAGCTGAATGATGATCATTTCCCTGGTCATTATCATCAAATGATGCGCTACTCAATTGTCGATGTAATGCATCTCCACCATGCCTACGTTGACCAGACCTCCTCGCCCACGCGAGTAATATGGTAGCTCCAACGATATGTCACATCAGGGTCAACATATCACGGGGCATGCCTCTCCATATCATTGTTGGTGTATCATTAGTCTGTATCTCTCTGATAGTGACTGACTTGACTCCCTCCTCCACTAGGAGTCGATAGAGTTGGTCGTCCAAGTCCATCCTAAATTGAGTGTCATGCCTATGCCTCACACCTGTCGATACCTACACATGATCATGAGGACTAGGTTTGTCACCAGCCTGATCCTCCACATTGCCATCTCCTCGTCAGCATGATCTAAACCTGGAGCATTTGGTGGCAGTGGCATCTCATCGCCAAAAAATGACCCAATATGTACAAAATATATATAAGTACACAACAATAATTAGACAATTTCATTAAACAAGTTAAAGAACATGTTAGAATAAATTTAAAGAAAACACTAATATTACCTCTCTCATCCGGCAGCTCATCATCTGTGAAGAGGATGTTGGCACACCCTCTCCAATCCAAACCAACATATGGACATGGCACCATAATGAAGACGTGATCATCAAAACTAGATAGCAACTCCAGTGCATCATGAGATATCCTGGTGGAAAACTCAGACTCTCCCTTCTTGGGCATCATCTGGCCCCACATCTCTATCTGTACGTGCAGCATAGGCCTACAAGGCTACCAAACAAAAGTAGGTATCATCTCTGGAAACCTCTTAAAAAGTAAAAAAAATAACTCTAAATAAAAAGGGAAGTTCACCCTCCCTTGTGCCTGAGAACTACATCTATCTAATGTTGTACAAAACTGCTGAAAAAAAATCATAGACCACCTCACAAGTCATGGCGCCTGTAATAGAGAATCAACATAAAATAAAAGTGGGCACCTAAGGCGTTTCCCATCAATGGTATGGTGTGAAATGGTTGACAACAATAGTGAGAGGCACCTCACCTCCTCTTCACCAAACGAAGCAATACGTAAACGACCACTGGAGACCTGAAATCTACAGGAGAAAGTATATCAGCGCTAATGTATCTCTGGGAGTACACCAACTGACTCCCTGCTGCATAGTCGATGGGGACCTCTGGGAATGAGGGAAAATCCTAACCTCTCCTAGATCGGCCAGTAATAAAATATATGTCCACCTCAGTGGGCATGTACCACTGGTTGACTACCCCAGAAATCCTGTTGGTGGGTATTCCACCTGAAGATGAGCTGTCACAATAACCCATTATGGCCCTTCAGGGATGTAGCCTCCTCATAAAACTTGAGGAGGCCTACCTCTCTTAGCAACAACTGGGTGGCTTCAGTAATAGGGTGAGGGTACATAATTCTCTCCCTCTCTCGTGCCTCCCATAGGCGAACCACGTTATAATAGTCTGCCATATGTTCTTGATGTTCCCTCTCTTCTCTCCTTTGATGCCATTGAATGATTCACATATTAAATACATTTTTTTATAGAATGAGACATGTATTTATATTATATATATATATATATATAATTTTGGAAAAAAAAAATCGATGCGCCAAAAAAAAATAGTCATGCATCAGTATCAGTGTGTCGATTTTTATCACACACCATCCTCAGTGCACATGGAAATTGCAGCGCAACGCAAAATAGGAAGTGTACTTTCTTCTACGGCGTGTTGATGAAAATATCCACCCTGGGGTGGATAGTTAGGTCAATGCACCACCCAACATTAATTCATGGTCAATGGTGTGGTCTTGTAAACGACCGCATTGTTGACTATATACCAGTGTCAGGAGGGCAGTGCACTGTCCAAAATATTCACCCCGAGGCAGATAGTTTTTTCAGTGCACCACCTTCTTGACATCAATACATGTTTAATGGTACAATCGTTTAAACAATTGCACAGTTGACTATGTACCAGTGTCGGGAGGGCGGTGCGTTGACTAAACTATGCGTCCCGGGGAAAAAATTTTAGTCAGCGCACTGCCCTCCTGAAACTGGTATATAGTCAACGGTGCGGTCATTCAGAGGACCACACCGTTCAATATGCACTAGTGTTCTGAGGGTGGTGCACTAACCGAACTATCCGCCCTGGGGCATATAATTTAGTCAACACACTGCCCTTCCGATAATGGTACATTGTCAACAGTGCGGTCATTTAAATGACTACACCGCCATACAGGTTTAAAAAAAAAATGGTGCACCATTTTCGGTACCGCATTGAACCCGGTGAGGTGTACGTTAGAACCGTTCACGGTGCAGCCTATAAATTTATAGGCCAGACTGCAAACGGTGCAAGCTGAACGGCTCAAGTGCATCCAGTAATATATATATATATATATATATATATATATATATATATATATATATATATATATATATATATATATATATATATATATATAGTGGTAAATTTTAACTTTTTAGGCAAATCTAATTTGCTAAAAAGTTTAATTATTGATAAACAAGTAAAATACATGTACATTTGGGCATCGAGGAGGCATATTTACTGAATAATTTTCAAAACTAAATCTTCCCACCGTTTTCCAAAATTCGAAATCCAGAAGGTGGGCAATGGACGACAGCAGTGCATGCAATGGGAGCACCGATGGCAAGGAGCCTCATACAAGGGAAATTCACACCGATGCTTGAGAGATTTGGAGCACTGAAGAAGTGAAAATGCAAATTTTTTGGCCTACAATTTTTTTTTATTCAACCATGTTTCAGTGCGTGGATTTTTGAGGCGCATCGAGCGGTTTATGCCTAGTGCATCGGGCCTGTTTGTGTTTGAGTGCGAGTTTTTAAGACGCATCGGGCCTGTTTATGAGTAGCATACCACTGTGCTACAATAATAAGACACACTGGGCATGTTTGTATAGAGAGCATGGTGTCTCGGTGTGCCAATTTTTAGTACGCACTGGTGCTTTCTGAGTTAAACGCACTGGTGTGGTTTATGATTAGAAACGCACCAGACAAAAAACATCTGCAAAAACCTCCACCCGCCAACCTCCTTTAGAGACCTCCGCTACAAACAGATATCCATGCTATTTTTGTAAGGGGTTCCTCAAAAAAATCCACTATCTAGGGTCTTTTCCTTGTAGTGCAAAATTTTAAGGATGTAAAATTATCATGAAGTTTAAAAACATTGGCGAATATCACTAGTCTCTATGTGCAAACCGTAAAATTTTTATTGATTTATTTGTAAAATTATTCAAATTTACAATGATTATATATATAATCTCTATATAATGTTGGCGATTTTTAAGGTAAAATAATTTTATATTGTAAAATTTGGGTGAATCATTTTTATAAAAAATGGAATTTGGCGAATCTTTTTTTTGGAAAAATCATGGAAATTTAGCCCACTTGCGAATATTAGCCCCTGAAATTTTCCATGCTTTGGACTTGGGTAAACCTATGATAAAATCCATTAAAATATCCTGCCAATGTTGACTTGGAGTCGCTAAATGTTGTGACAGAATCGAGGTCTTAATTGTTTCCACTTTATTCTATTGGAAGTCTAAACATTCTGCCTAAACTTTTGAATATCAGATTTAAGGCCATCCCAAAAAAATTCCTTCTTGAGCCTGTGGTAAGTTTTTAAAAATCTTGAGTGCCCTCTTAAGGGAGAGGTGTGAAATTCTAAAATAATATTTTTTTTAGTTAGGAATTCTTACAAATATATAAGTGATCTTTGTACCATAATGAATCATTTTTCCAGCTAAATGTGTCAGATGTACTGGGATCTTGTTTCAACTTTTGAATGAGTGTCCACACTTCTTCGTCATTCTTCCATTGATCCCTTGCTTCGGTTATCCAATCTAGTTGGATAATAGAAATGGCACAAAACAATACTTCCACATCCTCATCCTTTCTTGAGAGTGCATCTACAACAACATTTTGCTGCCATTTTTTGTGGACGATTTCAAAGTCGTAACCCAACATATTTGTGACCCATTTTTGCTACTCTTCTGAAGATAATATTTTTTTCCAAAAAAATTTAAGGCTATCATGATTATTTTTTACCTTGAAGTGTCTTCCCATTAGGTCAGGCCGTCATTGTTTTAATGCATGTAGTATTGCCAACATTTCCTTCTCATAAATAGGTTTGTGTAAATACTTTCCTTTGATTGGAAGGATTTCAAAAGAAATGGGTCTTCCTTCTTTCATTAAAACAACACCAATTCCATTTTCTGAGGCATCACATTCCACAATAAATGTTTTTTTGAAGTTTGGCATAGCTAAGACCGGTGCTTGGAATATTTCCTCTTTAATATGTTCAAAGGCCATAGTTGCTTCTCTAGTCCAAGAAAATGCACCTTTCTTCAATAATGTTGTTAGAGGTGCTACTATTCTCCCATAATTATTAACAATATTGTGATAATACCTTGTCAACCCAAGAAATCCTCGAATATGCTTTATGGTTACGGGGATTTTCCATTCCTTAATGGATTTAAATTTGTTAGGGTATACCTTAACTCCCTCATGAGATACAGTATGACCCAAATATTCACCTCATATACTCCAAAGAAACATTTGGAGGCTTCTGCATATAATTGTTTCTCCTCCAATAGTTTGAGAACCTTGTCAACATGTGGAACAAGATCCTTCCTAGGCTTGTTATAGATTAGTATATCATAAAAAATTACTAACATAAATTTTTTAAGGAAGGGTTTGAAATGGAATTCATCAAACCTTGAAATTTTGAAGGTACATTGGTAAGGCTAAACGGCATGAACAAAAATTAATAATTACCCTCATGAATTATCAACTTCGTGAAGTAAATTTCTCCATGTAATTCATCCAATAATTCAGCAATGAAACGAATGGGAAATTTATCTTTAACAGTGAGCTTGTTGAGCTCCCTATAATCCGGACACATGCACCATGATCCATCTTTCTTATGCACCAATACTACTGGAGAAGAGAAAGACCCTTGACTAGGTTGTATTATACCAACCTCTAGTGTTTCTACAACCATGTGTTCAATTTCACACTTTTGGGATTAGGGGTATTTGTAAGGCCTGATGTTTGGAGGAACATTTCCTGGAATCAAATGAATATATAGATCACGATAAAAAATAGGTGGGATTATTTTGGGAGTCTCAAATACCTTGGAATGATAGGCCAATACTTTTTGGAGATATGGAGAAATAGATAATTTCGATGTTTGAACCTCTAGTGAGCATAATTGTGTAATTACACCCCATTTTTATTACTTGAAAAGGTTTGTCATGCCATTAGAGATTTTTGTATTTCATGGTTTTCCTGCGATACCCCTTAATTCAACTTCCTTTCCTTCCCAAAATAATTTCAAGAAAAGTTCTTGAAAATTAAAAATTATCGTACCCAAATATTGTAACTATTGGAATCCTAATACAACATCAACACCACCCATTGGAATGAAAATAATTGGACTATTCAATACATATTCCCCCATGGTTAGCTTTATATTATGGCACTTTAGAGAGAAATTTATAGTTCCTCCATTTACAATCATCACTTGAGACTCTGGTGCTAGATACAGGAAGAAATTCAATTTCTTGGCTATCTTACAATGAATAAAATTATGGGTAATAACTAAATCAATCAACATTATTACCTTTTTTTTCTTGATATGTCCTTCTATATTGAGAGTTTTAGGAGTGGTCATTCCTTCCAATGCTTTACAAGATATGGTTGGATTTATTTCTTCTTTCTCTAGGGTTGGTTCCTCATGTATATCCTCTTATTTTGACGCTTCTTGTTACTTTTCTTCCTCCTCTTCACAATCTATGTAAAATAATTTCTTCTCAGCACACTTATGACCTTTAGTGCACTTGCTATCACAACTGTAACAAAGCCCTTTTTCTATTTTTTCTTCTATTTATTTTAGTTTCAACCTTGTAGGTTGCAGAAGGTTAGGAGAAACAACACTTCCATATTTATAGTTGTCAGTGGTGGACTTTTTGCCATAGTTTTTCTTTCAAATTTTCTTTCCCCCCTGAATGTCTTCTAAAATGAATCGATTTCCCAAAGGAAAACCTCATGTTGGATGTTATCCTTTAAATTATTTATGAAGAAATCAATCCTATGTTCCTTTGGAATATAATTTACCCTTATATTCAATTTTTGGACGTCCTAAATGTGCTCCACCATTGAACCCTTTTATTTGATATTTATCAATTAGCTAAAGAAGGTGTTTCTCTTTGTATCCTCATAATGTGCTATCAGTTCCTCCATAAAATTTGATTAAGTGATAAGTAGTTTACGAGAATAAATCCATCGATACTATACAAATGGTTTGGGTTCTAAATATAGATTTGCAATGTGTGCCTTTTGTGTGTGTTGCACATTATGGAGATCGAAATATTGATCAATCTATAGTATCCATGTTACTGATCCTTGTCATAAAAATTCCTCATATCTATATTTCGAATGTGGTGGTTCTTAAACCCCAAATTGGATTCTCTAAAATCATGATTCATATTTATTTTGTCCTCATCGTGATTTTAATGGATTACCTTGTCACCATCGGGAAGCCTTTCTTGCAACAACTTTGTCAACCCTTCTAACTTGACATTCATCGCATCCATGTCTACTTCAAAAACCTCCTTGTTTATATTTATACCATCCATATCTCCTTTTAAGCCATCCATGTCACCTTTTAAGCCATCCATGTAATCTTTGGTTTCTCTTTGTGAGAGTGAAATTTGTTGCACTTTGTCCCTTAACTTTGATATATCATGTTGCAATTCTTCCTCTTCATGTCTCATAATAGAGCTTTATAAAGGCTTAATGGGTGTAGAATTATTTTTTTTGGGAGTAATTGTATAACCAAATACTGATATATATGCTTCAATATTCCCTTTTAATCATATCAACTAATTTTTTCAAACAAAACTTATGCAAATTAAAAAAAAAAAATACACACCTTTTTCTTGCTTTGTAGGAGCTCAATCTTGAATTTGTTGTAGCTCTGTAATTTTGGATCCTCAAGGTCTTAAATTTTGTCCTGTGGTAGCCCTATGAGTCTTATTTCCAACTCCACAAGTCATACTGATATTATAGTATTCAAGAAATATTTATGCCCGATCTCCCATGATGACCTGATTATAGACTATTTCAGTAGAAAAAAACTTGTACGGATTTCCACGTGTCATTTTTTCGACCTTCAACACTGAAATTGCTACACGAAAACCCAAATTATGTCATATTTCATCCCCTTTTTACATGATTCCAATATTAATCCTAAACAAAATTTATGACGATTTTCCCTAGGTCACCTGTTTGAGGCCGAATTTTGGATCCTACAAAAACCCTAACTTCCTTGAATCATATCTAAGAAAATATAGTGAACCAAGGTCTAAAAATTTTACATATAGTTCACCAAAATAACAAATCCATGTGGTATAAATTTTAGGTTTTTAAGCCTCGTAGAAAATAAGTTATAGAAAAAGCTCCAAGATGGCCTTTTTGAAGAAGCGAAACCCTAGTATCCAAAGCTCTGATACCAAATGTTATGCAATCATCTCACAAAAATGTTGGGTGTGGAGCCTGATTATCTTTTTTATTTTGTATCACATCATTGGACCCCTGTACCTTAAAGGGGTGGTAACGTCGCCCATAATTAAACGTTGCCTGGGGAGTCCAGGGGGGAGGCTGCGACTTTATGGAGCCCCCGCTAGTGGGGGTTTCGGAGGCAGCGCCCCCAAAGCTAAAAAAATATTTGAAAATGCCTTGTAAAAGTATAATAATTTCTAGTCAATTTGGGCCGTTCATTAGGCAGATGATCTCACAGTAGAAGTTATGTTTAGTTTAGGGTTTCTTGCCCTAGAAGGCAACCCCCTCGCTTGTATGAGGGTATTGTATTGCGGTTATGTATTGTGTGTATTATCAGAGTGAGAAATAGATAGGGAGACAGTGAGAGAGAACATAGGATATTACAGTGGATCTGGTGTAGGTTGTGTCTTTTCATTTTGCTGGATAATAGAAAGGAAGGACTGACTATTCGGGGTGGACATAGCCCAAACTGGGTGAACTACGTATATCTGTGTCTCTCTGGTTTTATGTGTTTTGTGTGCTTGTGTTTTCTGCATATAATTTATTTGTTCGATTTCTCTGTAATATATAATTTTATAACAACTAGTATTAGAGCCGAAGGTCTATTTAGTTGATAAACTCGTAGGAAATAAGGGTTCCTAGTTCGAGTGGGAGCAATGGCGGAAGATGGTAAGTTTAGGGTAGAGAAATTTAACAGCCAAAACTTCCCGTCGTTGAAGATGTAGATGGAAGATTATCTGTATCAGAAAGATCTGTACCTACCATTGAGTGGAAAAAAAAAGAAGCCGACGGCTATGAAAGACATAGAATGGGATATTCTCGATAGAAAGGCACTTGGAATAGTACGGTTGTGCCTCGCGGCATCAGTAGCCTTCAATATTTCGAAGGAAACAACAACAGAGGGTTTGATTAAGGTGTTGGCGAAACTATATGAAAAACCCTCGACCTCAAATAAGGTATTTATTATGAAACGTTTATTCAATATGAAGATGTCGGAAGGTTTATCTGTTGCAGAACATTTAAATGATTTTAATACAGTTACCAGTCAGTTAAGTTCTGTAGGGGTAAAATTTGATGATGAAGTTAGAGCTCTGTTATTTTTGTGCTCATTTCCAGAAATTTGGAATGGTTTAGTTATGGCCATTAATAACTCTGTCTATGGATCTAGTACTTTAAAGTTTGATGATGTTGTCAGTGCTATCCTTAGCGAGGAAATGCGACGGAAAAGCTACGGTGAGGCATCGGGTAATGCTTTGAGTGCAGCGTCTAGGGGAAGAAGAATGGAAAGAGGAAAGAGCTTAAGATATCACAGTAAATCAAGGAAAGGTAGATCCAAGTCTAGATCGGGGATAGTGTGCTGGAAATGCAGAAAGAAAGGACACCTAAAGAAAGACTGTAGATCTCGAAAGGGAAAAGAAGGAGACGCACAACAAGAAAACAATCATGAAGCAAATGTGATAGGTGATGTGTTACAATATGCTTTGATTATTTCTTTCGAAAATGTTACTGATTCCTGGGTATTAGATTCAAGGGCCTCATTCCATGCCACACCTAATAAGAAATATTTTCATGACTATGTTCAAGGAGATTTTGGACAAGTCCATTTGGGTGATGATAAACCCTGTAAAATTGATGGAATGGGTAAAGTTCTTGTAAAAAAACATAATGGAAACCAATGGCTATTAAAGGAGGTAAGGCATGTTCCATTTTTGAAGAAAAATCTTATTTCAACAGGGCAGTTAGGCAGTGAAGGTTGTGTGACAACTTTCATAGATAAAACTTGGAAGGTCACCAAAGGAGCCCTGGTAATAGCAAAAGGTGAAAAGGTTGGTACATTGTATTTATGCAATGGTATTTATAACTCTGTTAATGATTTAACTTCCAAAGGAGCAGATGTAGCATTATGGCATCATAGGCTTAGACACATGAGTGAGAAGGGGATGAAGATTCTTCACTCAAGAAATATGTTTCCAGGTTTGAAGAATGTTGATTTGGATTTCTGTGAGAATTGCATTTATGGAAAACAAAAGAGAGTTAGATTTCTCAGAGTTGGGAAAGAAAATAAGAGAAAACAATTAGAGCTTGTGCATATAGATGTAAGGGGCCTGCTCAGGTATCATCTCTCGGTGGCTCTCGTTATTATGTTACTTTTATTGATGATGCAACTAGAAAAACTTAGATTTACTGTATTCAGAATAAATCTGATGTATTTGATACTTTCAAGAAATGGAAAGCTTTGGTTGATATTGAGACAGGAAAGAATTTGAAGTGTCTCAGATCAGACAATGGAGGTGAATATTACAGCAAAGAGTTTGATAGGTACTGTTCAGAGCATGGAATTCACAGAGAGAAGATAGTTCCAAGAACACCACAAGAAAATGGTGTCTTATAAAGGATGAAAAAAACAATCATGGAGCGTGCAAGGTGCATGAGATTGGATGTAGGATTGCCTTTGCAATTTTGGGTAGATGCTGTAGATACTGTTGTTTATCTAATAAACAGAGGGCCTTCAAGTTCCTTGGATGGTGGTATTCCAGAGGAAGCGTGGAGAGGTAAATAGGTAAACTACTCCTTTTTAAAGCCTTTTGGCTGTGAGGCCTTTGTCCATATTAATAAAGAAAATAGAACAAAGCTTGAGGCAAAATCAAATAAATGTACCTTTATTGGATATGGTGTTAATGATTTTGGTTATCTCTTATATGATTATGAAAATCACAAAATCATTAGGAGTAGAGATGTAATATTCAATGAAAAGGTCTTGTATAAGAATTAGTTGCAGGAAAAGAAACAGGAAAAAGAAAACAAAGAATACACAATTCTTGATGAGATAACAGAAAAAGTAAAGTTTCCTGAAATAATAACAATCAACAGCCACAACAACAACAACCACCATAACAACAACAAGCACCTCAAACACCCGAAAGTGGTGTCAGAAGATCTACCAGGATAAGTAGACCCCCTGAACGATACTCTCCTTCATTATATTATTTATTGTTGACTAATTCTGGTGAACCTGAATGTTATGAAGAAGAAATGCAGGTTGAATTCAGGAAGAAGTGGGAGCTAGCCATGGAAGAAGAGATGGACTCCTTAATGCATAACCAGACTTGGGACTTAGTCAGGTTGCCTGCAGGTAAAACAACATTGCAGAATAAATGGGTTTACAGGTTGAAGGAAGAAGTTGGAGGAAAGAAAAGGTACAAATCTAGACTTGTGGTCCAGGGGTTTGCACAGAAGAAAGGTATTGATTTTGATGAAATATTTTCTCCTGTTGTTAAGATTACTTTAATCAGAACTATTTTAAGTCTTGTAGCAGCAGAATATTTACATCTTGAACAATTAGATGTAAAGACAACATTTCTCCATGGAGATTTGTAGGAAGAGATCTATATGGAGAAACTAGAAGGATATGAGGTCAAAGGGAAAGAAAAATTAGTGTGCAGGTTAAAGAAGAGTTTGTATGGCTTAAAACAGGCTCCAAGGCAGTGGTATCTAAAATTTGACAAGTTTATGTCTGAACATGGTTATACTAGATGTCACTTTGATCATTGTGTTTATCTGAAAAAGAAAAATGATGACATATATATTATATTGTTATTGTATTTAGATGACATTCTTTTTGCAGGGTCTAACATGCAGGAAATAAATGTGCTCAAAAGAAAATTGGCAAATTCCTTTGCAATGAAGGATTTGGGAGCTACAAAACAAATCCTTGGTATGAGAATAACTAGAGACAAGAAAAATCACAAATTAACACTATCTTAGAATGAGTACATACAAAAGGTGTTGAAAAGATTTAATATGCAGAATGCAAAACTAGTTAGTACACCTTTTTCTAGCCATTTCAAACTTATCAAGGAGATGTGCCCTAAGACCCAAGAAGAAATGGACTATATCTCTAAATTTCCATATGCATCAGTAGTTGGAAGCTTAATGTATGCAATGGTCTGCATAAGGCCTGATATTGCACATGCAGTAGGAGTTGTAAGCAGGTACATGAAAAATCTAGGAAAAGAACATTGGATTGCAGTGAAATGGATTCTTAGATATTTAAGAGGTACCACAAATCAAGAATTATGCTTTGGTGGTTCAAACATTGCTCTACAGGGATATGTTGATGTAGATATGGCAGGTGATAGAGATAACAGGAGGAGCACTACAAGGTATGTATTTAATGTAGGTGGAAAAAATGTTAGTTGGGTTTCAAAAATCCAAAGTGTTGTTGCACTTTCAACAACAGAAGCAGAGTATGTTGCTACTACAGAGGCTAGTAAAGAAATGATTTGGTTACAAAGGTTTATGGATGAATTGGATAAGAAGCATGATATGGGCATGTTATACAGTGATAGCCAAAGTGCCATTCATCTTGTAAAGAACTCAACATTTCATTCTAGGACTAAACACATTGAGCTCAAGTACCATTTCATACTGTCAGTATTGGAAGATGGACAGTTGAAGCTGGAAAAGATACACACTAGCCAGAATCCTGCAAATATGCTAACAAAAGTAGTAACCAGGGAGAAAATGAGAATATGCTCAGTTTAAATTGGTCTTCAAGGATGATGATGAAGATGAGAAACAACCAGGTCAAAAGAGGAGTCACTGTCCAGAAAATGAAGCAGCGGTGGAGTTGCTACAATCAGTCTCCAAGTGGGAGATTGTTTGGTGTGGAGATTGATTATATTATTTATTTTGTATCACAACATTCGACCCCTGTACCTTAAAGGGGCGGCAATGCTTCCCGTAATTAAACGCAGCCTCGGGGATCCAAGGGGGGGTGGCTGTGACTTTATAGAGCCCCCCCCCCTCGGCGGGGGTTTTGGGGGCAGTGCCCTCAAAGCTAAAAACATATGTAAAATTGCCTTGTAAAAGTATAGTAATTTCTAGTCAATCTGGGCCGTTCATTAGGCGGATGATCTGATGGTATAATTTATGTTTAGTTTAGGGTTTTTTGTGCTAGAAGGAAACCCCCTCGCTTGTATGAGGGTATTTTATTGTGGCTGTGTATTGTATGTGTATTCTCAGAGCGAGAAACAGATAGGGAGACTGTGAGAGAGAACATAGGATATTACAACGGATCTGCTATAGGCTGTGTCTCTTCATTTTGCTGGATAATAGAAAGAAAGGACTGGCTGTTTGGGGTGGATGTAGCCCAAACTTGGTGAACTACGTATATCTATGTCTCTCTGGTTTTATGTGTTTTGTGTGCTTTTTTTTTCCACATATAATTTATTTGTTCCATTTCTCTGTAATATATAGTTTTCTAACAAAAACAATATAAATAATAGATCAATGACTTTTAAAATATCATCTTCGAGTGGGAAACCTACTTTACATTACACAAATGACCAATTATTAGATGATACAAATTAAAAGGCCTCCTTTCTATATATAAGAGTCTCAGGGGTCACAATATAATCAGAGCCTACATAAAAATAATAATGTAAGGGCACAACAATAAAAATAGTGGGCTTCTATGGGGCAAAATAATAACAATATGGGGACTACATGAGCACAAAAATAACAATAAGGGGGCTACACTAACAATAAAAATAAAGGGATACATTAGTATTATAGGGACCTAACATGAGTATCCCTCCTTCATCACTACTGGTGGTACTCTTATTTTCTCCTATCGATCAACACACGTGGGATCTCTATTCTTCCTATGAGATATCCTCATTAGCTATTGATACAAAAGTAGGTATATCTTCACAAACATTAGATGCATGGCTATTTATATCTTCAGAAAATTCACATAAGAATCTAGAAGATAAATGTCCTATATCTTTACATTTATCATAGATAAATAGCTTACCTTCTAAGCAACATGGAATTTATTCTAATTCTTCATCATCTTATTGAGAGTGATGAGAAGAAGCTTTCACACTGGAAGAAATATCTTCAATATTTTGGACATATTTCCTTTGATATGAATTTTTCTTCCTCCTCTTCTTATGTTTATCTCCACTAGAAACATTTTCATTTTCCGGTTCACTACTTGAGCAACAAGGTTCACCAGTTTCCTTTTTTGTTGCATAGTTCTCTACTCCATGTATACATTGCAATATTTCAAGCATTTCCTTTTTTGTCTCACAATGTTTTAAGCAACATGGCCTTTCTTCTAATTCTTCATCATCCTATTGAATGATGAGCAAAAGCTTTCACATTGGAAGAAATATCTTCAATATTTTGGGCATATTTCCTTTCAGATGCCTTCTTATTCCTCCTCTTCTTCTGTTTATCTCCACCGGAAACATTTTCATTTTCTAGTTCACTACTTGAGAAAAAAGGTTCATCAGTAAACATTTTGAGAAAAGAGGTTCAACATTTTCTGGTTTAGTTTGCTTGAGCATAGTTGTCTACTCCATGTAGACATTTCAATATTTACAACATTTCCTTTTTTGTCTCACAATGTATTACTTCATCATCATCTGGCTTAGACAACCCTTTCATGATGATTTCCTTAGCTTCTTCATTATTCTCACTCATTTCTCCATTCAATAAGGAGAACCATACATCAACATATAAATAAATTAAATAAGCTTCCATTCTAACCTTCCAAAGTGCATACTTTGATCCATTCAAAAATGGAACTCGTTCTAATTTAAGCCAAGTTTGATTAGCCATTGTTTCCTTTTGATCTACCTTCAAGAATTTAAGTTGTTCCTTAAGGAATTAGGCTCTAATACCAATTGTTGGAAACAATTTTAATAGTGAGAGGGGGGTGACTCAGTATTATGGCTAATTTTAAAATTTTATGCCAATTTATCTTTACCCATTCGAACTTGGCATCCAATATATGAGAACAACCATTAAAATACCATAACATCACCCATATCAATCAATGCAATCACACACATATGACACGTATATTTAACGTGGAAATGCTTCTGGGAGAAAAAACACCAAAGATTGTTTTGTTATTGATGTAAATATAAGAGCACCTATTATGTTCAATTTGTTTGTGAGCCACCACTCACAAGATAGACCAACTACCCTTGCTTGTTTGCTAGAACCCACTAGTAGGAAGCACCAACTCCCTCCTTTTGTAGACACCTGATAAGCTTACTAGAATAACCATGTGAAGCACCAACTTCACAAATTTATTGCAAACACCAGCTTCCATCTCCTTGGATTTATGCAGTCACCAAATTTCAGGAGGTACCAACCCCTAATATTTCTTTAGACACCCACTAGAGATGGAAGCACCAACTTCTTGTATGCTGACTCTAACTCACACTTAATAAGGAACTAATGCTCACTGTATTTGGAATCTACTCTACCTATTTTCAGCTCTATTATCCTCAACAACCTTTTGGACCACACACCATTTTGTCCTTTGCTCACTCTGTATAAGCTCACTTTTCTCCTCAACAACTTACACTCAACACTTAGCCCCTTCAATTCCATATGCTCTCTCATTCTCTCACAGCATCCTTGGCACACTCTAATCCTATTTCCTTTGCATATACACTCTCAACCTTTTCTCTGTAGCCCATCATCACTCAGCCTTTCCTTAGTAGTGCACACACACACACACATAAAGCTCTTCACTGAGCTCACTCAGTAATTTTTCATCCCCTATGTTGCTCAATTGCAATAATAATTTTTGTTCTTTTTTTCACACTGGTTGATGTTATATTTATTGTCATCCACACTGCATGAGAGTGTAATCTCAGTAGTTCTCTCCATTTTGTTGTTGAATAAAATTTCCTGGTGATTTCAAATAAATTAAAAATAATAATGGGCACCAGTGTGATCTCCCATATTGAGAAGTAGATCTTATTCAAACTGCAAACATAACATGGCTCTCCATTCCTTCTTGATTTCCCACAAAGTTCATATTATACTCCAGCATGAATCTCTTAGACTTTGATCATAACTCTTGAAATTAGCCATTTTTTCATTTAATTCTCTATGGCGTGCAAGGAAGATCAGGGATGGAAACTTTTGTTCAAGCCATGCTCCATTATTTCATTCTACACATTGTGGCACTTGATGCCTTGCATCAATACTTTCTTAGAAATTTATTTTGAATTTAATTCTAAATTCTAGCTGTCGTCTCATTTTCATGATTAGAGGTGCTAATCTCTTCACCAGTTGTTGACTCATCCATGCCTCGTAACCAACTAGTAGAGGTCCTCCAAATATGGAAAAAGTACCAAAGCGTAGCCCAAGGTTCCAAAGTGTTGTCTAATATAACTATCCAATCCCTTTTTTATTATAGCCCCCTTTTCTTAGGCCCTTTAACTCTTTTTCTGCAATAGGACAAGGTCTCCACAACCATTGGCTAGGCCTTTAGGTGCTAAGTCCCTCTACTCCCTTCGAGGGTTGAACTCCCTTTGTTAATGGCTGGACGCCATTGGTATCACTTTTACACAAAATGATCAAGGCTTGGCGCTAAGTCCAGAGCTCTCAAGCTCGATGCTCTTAGATTAGTTCCTCTTTACAAGCATTTGAGCTACTCTTGGAGGTCTTAGCTATCTCGTGGGGTCTTCCCTGTGCTTTCATTGGCTAAAAAAAGGCCCCTCCAGGATGAGTTTTCTAACCGATGTGTATCGATGCTTAGTACCAAACACATTCTTCTTGTGCCCCTTCATAAAAATGGGGCCTTCCTTATGTGATGAGTTGTCCTATTGGGGTCTGCCCAACGCATTTTCCATTATCCCGTGCTCTGACACAACCAAGTTTTCCCAATGCCTAGACAGTTTGCTAGTTCCTCTACACACATCGCTCCAAACTTCTAGGGTATCTCTTCTGGGATGATGTCATGCTTATATCATCAACCCCAAGTGGCGACTCCATGTGTCACTTGGATTTGGCCCATTAAGCCACCCAAAACAACCAAATATGCTTGCCATATGTCCCTCGTACAACCACATCATATTGATTTCATCTGCCATTATGAGCTTCTGAGAGCCAATCAAATGCTTCCATGTCTCCTATTGGAGAGGAGAGAGAAAGGGTCCTAAGGCCCTTTTTTTCCACCAATTTCCTTTATTAATAAAAAACCCACCAAGTTCAAAAAACTAGCTTTGACACTACTCTTCTTTCATTTGTGGTATTAGGAGGAGTGATCCCAAGTTGATTCTCCATCATTAATCTACGCGATCGGTGGTTTGGGAAACCACTTCCTGTGACCACCAAGCCTTACAATATTTTCATCTCAAGTGTTGTCAGAATGTCGTCGCATACGGTGCCTATCTCCCGTTGCTTTAAACCTATGTTCCTTAAAAAAAATTCTAGGCTCACGCTTATTGATTTGAGCTATCATAGTGGATATCTCCCACTCGAATCCTCATTGGTCGCTTCTTTGTTTCCATATACGGTGTCCACCACTTACTACTTTCGCTTTGTGCACACTTTGCAATCCTCCGGGCAAAACTTTGTAGGATTTGTTATCATTATGGGGCCCTCTCGATGCCTTAATCATTAGTGACCACTACTAACCATACCACCAACATCATCCCACTTAATTCCTTTGTGTCATGCTCTGCCTCTGTGTCCCGAAACCTGTCTCTTGGTGCATATTCACTGTGTGCGCCTTAAGGTTGTGTCAGGGTTGTACCGTCGGGATTCCTTTGTTGGGGAAAAATGTCAAGTGGGCTCTGTCTGTGTCGAATAAAAAATGTGTATGCTACTTTTCTAGCACTCCTTATCATCCTGCTCAATTCACCTTGACACAAATACTTGTGCACCATAACTATACTGTCAAGGTATATTCTTCGGGCTTCCCCCACTAGGACATTATATATTGTTGGATTTTCCTATGTCTAATGGAGTGTTTCTCCACTTGTTTGTTTTCCATGCCACATATGTTAGGATCTCCTATAGAGACTCAACTAAAAGGCTTTTCTAACTCCATCTACTACCAAATCCAGTCACCACTTTGACCCAAGACCACATTTAACTATGTCATCCAACTTTGGGGCACCTCAACTTTGACTTGCTCTATCTCTCAAACTAGGAGCCCATTTTTAAACTTCCATATATTATTGGAAATCTCTTTCCAAGCTCTATCTAACTATGCCACTTCTAAGAGCATCTGAGCTAAGTTCATAAGGCATAAATTCCTTCCAAATCTAGGACTCCCAACTATCATAGCCATATTTCTATGGTTTTTCCACTAAGCCTACTACTATGACGATTCTATATAAGCGAATATAGCAACCCTGAGTCTCCCCTTAAGCTTATGCCAACATCTACCACAAATATCCATGCTAGTCTAGTTGACATCAATGCCAATACTCTTGCCAACTGTCACACAATGAAAACTTCCTAACATCCCTCAACATGATTGTTGACATCAATGCCAACTCACTTGGTTCCATTAGCCATCTAGATAATTCCAACTATCCAACATCCCTTCCAATAAAAATGAAAATATAAGAGACTTTTTAATAATAATTAGATTAGTTTTGTCTATAACAAGTTGATATAAACTTATGTTACGATGGACATTGAAATATTTTATTTACGATTCACAATAAAATAAATTTTTTGTTATTAATGTATCTTTTTAATACAAGTTATCAACTGAATACAAAAGGAATTACACATCTCCTTCATATTGTATTGTAATATCAATAATATTATTTAAAAAAAAATACATCTCAACTTCATATTGAGTGAAGGAATTACAAATTTCCCTGGTAGTAATAGGTAGAAAACAATTATAAATTAAATTGAAAAAAATACTTTTAATTGCTTTATCTCTATACAAAGTGTACAAGTTAAGGTGGAAATTGAAGTATTTTTATTTATGACAAATATTGAAATTTTTTATGTTGTTATTATTATTTTTTATTTATTAACATAATTATCAGTTTATTATTTTTTAAATATAATTTTATGAGACAACATCTTTCATGCTAAGATATAAAGTGCTTAGCTGAGAGTTAGTTGATAATGAATGTTACATGTACATAGTTTTTGTTTTTCTTATAGTAAATTGGTTGTATGAATTTACTATGTGTGGTTACTTTTATGAATTTTTTTTTATTATATTCATAAAATTTTGAAGTAAAAATAATAATTTTGTAAATATATAAATAAATTTTATTAATAAAAATTGATGTTAAATAAAATTTTGTTTTTAATTAACTAGTGTAGATTCATTTTAATCTCGGATTTATTAAGTGTTGAGAGAGATTAAATCTTTCGAGATGAAAACATCTTTTAAAACGAAAAACTTCAATTGCCCTTTAACATATTTGACCTGTCTTAATACTTGACAAAACTAAAGTGTGTATATATATATAGACACACACACTCTCTCTCCAATTTCAAATTTATCATTAATATAAATAAATTTCTTTTTAAGAAAGATTAAATATTTCGAGATGCAAACATTTTTTTAAATGAAAAACTTAAGTTTCACTTTAACAAATTTCATCCCTCAAATTTGATCCCTCTTAATAATCGATAAAACTATATATATACATCAAAAAAATATGCATTAAAAATATTGATATTACTATTCACCCTCAACGACACTTATTTAATATGATGTCACTATTTAATCAAATCATTTTCCATCTTCTATAGAGGAATTTATTAATGAAAGAATGACGCTCTCATCACCTTTAAAAGGTTTGAACTCTGTCATGTGGTGCAATCTGTCTTGCTTATTATACCTGTCAAGGTAGGCATATAGTGATCGGTATGTCGTTGACTGCATATTAATTATTCTGACTTGTATTTTATATCACTCATTAACTAAATTTAACTAAATTTTCCTAGGCTGACCAACGCAGGTAGGGATGACAACATTTAACTAAATTTTCCTAGCTATTTGATTGGGAAAGAAGAATGTGCTTCTTATTGCAACTCTGTTTTACATTACCTGATCAACGCATTAACTTTGCCACATTAACCTCATTAAATTTTCGAAGATCATACCCTATGTTTTAGTTCAAGCTTTAAAGTCATTATATAATTTTTGAAGATTGTATCCTGTATATTATTTTGAGGCCAGTTGTGTTTTTAGCCTTAAACTCATTAAATTTTTGAAGGTCATATCTTATGTTTTTGTTGGAGATTTAAAATCATTATATAAATTTTCGAAGATCATTATCTTGTGTTTTATTTTGAGACCAACTATGTTCTTTCATGCAAGCACATATTATTCGGTAGGTATGTCGTCCACAATGCAACGACTTCAATGGTCAGAGGGTTTGATGTCTTAAGTTTTATCATTAATGTTGCATTGAATCAATTTCTTAATTTAATTAAGATGTAGTGAAGTTTTATACTATAATTATGTCGGATAAGTTTGGAAATTGGTGCATAATAAGAACATCCTCAAAGATTAGAAATGTATGGCAGAGTCCTTAAACATATTTCACTCTTGATCTTGATCTTTCCCACATTGATACTCTGAGAATTGCAATGTCTTTCTTATATGGTGGAAATGGATTTTAGAGCCTTGGAATTTGATTTTATGTCACTCTCTCATTGATTGATAAGATTTTATAGGAGAAATGGAAAATAGAAGATATGTGTGTAATGTGTAATCGTGTTGATTTAAATTTAATTGATCTAGATTGAATCATTATATTATTTTTCATCTATATTGATGCATTTAAAGTGAAAAAATTAGAGGAATTACCACGTAGGGTCATTTTTATTGGTGGTTCCCAGTTAATTGAAATCTTATGGAGCCATTTTGAGGCATTAAATGATGTTTTTTGGGTCAAAGTTTTCCTTCTTTATAGTTTGGCATTGAAATGCTATTCTCTACTTAAATATCTTTCCAAATCTTGCCAATCAGAGTTTGTATGTAAAAATTATTCTCTTCTAAATTGACCTACCATGATTGACCACCATAATATGAGTCGACGCCATGTTAGACCCCATTACTCATGCATATGGGGATAACCACATATGGACTTTGAAGAAGTCTCTAGAAAGTCTAAAATTATAGCTCTATTTGAGAGTTTTTGGAAACAAACCTTACTCCTCATTGGTTATTAGACTATGTTAAATACCAAGCCACTAGAGGTGTACATATTCTATTTTATACTATTGTATTTTGTTTCATAGTTGAGTTGAGTAGTTGAGAGTGGGAAGTAATAAATAATATTAGAGTTGGTTAGGATTTTGTAACAACATTGTAGGCCATATGTATTAAGTAACTCAATATAGAGTATATCTTCTTTGTACATGCAGATTTTCCATTTCAGAGAAAAGAGATTGAAGTTGCTTCACTTTCTAGTTGGGTTACTTCCATAAATGTTTCCCAGAGAAAATATTTGTTTCTATTAGGATGTTGTGTGTATTTCTTTCTATTTCATATTTCTCACATTTCACCTAATTCAATTACTTATGCAAAAAATAAACTAACTAAATAATATAAGACCTAAGAAAAAATTGAGAATTTATATTTTAGTAAAGTTATTAGACTGTTGTGATGAATTGTTCTAGTGGAATATCCATGCTAGTTTACATATTATATTGGAATTAAAGTAGGTTTCTCTCGATATTGTTTTTAGAAGTTGTAGGGGGTCTAGGAAGTGGCATGATGTAGGAGCATCTTCCCTAGTAAATGTATTTGTTCCAGACCCAAGGGGTCCTAAATTTTCTAAAGGGGAAACATTTTTTCCCTCTAATTGTAAATTTGTGTAAATAATAATTAGGGAGTTTTAATATGTGTACATGTGTTTCGATTCAGAACGAATCTGGGACTCCTATGGTTGATGAGTTATTGTTTGGGGAAAATAGGTACTTTGTAATTGTAATCATAATATGACGAGGTATTAGATAGCTTCACAGTGGGGATAGGTGTCCCATTTATTTAAAGTTGTGTTAGGATATTTGTTAATTAGATAAATATGTATACAATGCACAGTTCATTCCAAAAAGGAGGCAAGGGGTCTAAAAACAAAGCTCATAAATAGAGATAAATTAGGAAATAGTCTAAGGAAGGGTCTCAGAGACCTATTAGAATCTATGTAAATTGTTCGTAATTATGTTTTTCTAAAAAAATATAAGTTGCATTAAGATTTTTCCAGCTACCTCATGTGTGATGTATTTCTCTGTCAAAATATAAATTGATGGTAATGAAATTGGGCAAGTATCTCAGCATTGAGCTTGATTGGTTTAATAGTTGTGTCCTCCATTCTATACCTAATTCCAATAAACAAAAAAAATACATGGATGCACAACTCTACATATCATGGATGGTCTGAGATTCCTGGGTTGCTAAAAATAGTATTTAATCACAGAGTGAAGGGCAAAGAAATTCAAGGGTGTTTATGTAGCTAACAGTGAAGTTAAGAGTTTGGTGATTGAATATTTATGTTGGAGGTAAGGTCTAGAGATTGCAAGTAATTGGAAGGAACTCAACTCAACAAGTGTGTGTGATCATAGAAAGAATAAGATGACTAGTGGTGTTGTAACATAATCCAAGTACAAAATGGAGGAAGGGAACTTTTCTAAAATTTATGGTCTAGAAGGTGAAAGCCAAAAGAAGATAGAAGAAACTCAACCATTCCGAGTGGTTGTGCATGGGCCTGACCTTTAACCTCAAGTTGGGACCCGAACCATAACCTAGTGTGGGTACCACCAACTAAAATTTGAAATTAGGATAGTTGAACTAATCCCTAGTTAGTGTAGTCAGGTTTCACAGGAGCCAGTGTGGAGAAGATTCAAAAGTAGAAGGTCTAACCTATGACCTCATGTCAGGGCCAACATAAAACCTGCTTGGGTGGGACCCACGAGGATACACACACACACAGCAGTCTATATATATTATATATATATATGTAATAATATATATATATATATATATATATATATATATATATATATATATATATACTCTATAACTTGGGTTGTGTTTTATAAAAAAATAAAAAGAGGTTTCTGGTTATATGGGTGTTGGCTACAGGCATGGGTAGATGCCATTGATTTGAGAGAGAACGCATACCATAATTTCCCAAAATCAAATTTTTTGAGAGAGAATGGGACATCGAGTATGTTTTGAAATGTGACATAGGAGTTGAAACTACCTAGGTTACAACAATTAGAGTTATATGATTTTTTAAATCAACATGTGTTCATGAGAAGAGTGAGAAATTTGGAATTATGAGTTCATTTTTGTGTAGATTTTTTTTTTATTTTTTTCAAATTCTGGGGGGGATCCTTAACCCACAAGATCAAGAGATTGAGAAATAGTGTTTGGAAATTTCAAACCCTAGATTTTGTTTGTGTCAAGTGGCATCAAATTTGTAGTAAAGGAATATTGCATCCAATGAAATATTGAGGAGGACTACAATGGCAGAAAATGTTGAGGCTAATAGAGATATTGATGGAAAAGAATATTTACTGGGGATAAGAGAGATTTGAAGGGTTTTGGAACCAGTGAAGAGGATATTACACTCTAAAGAGGCCAGAGGAAAATAAACGAAAATAATTGAAGAAGAATTATTAGAAGAAAGACTGAGGAAACTGGGATGTTAAAATCTCAGAATTATGGAAGGTAAACATGCTCTTTACATTTTATTCTAATTTAGTGAAGGAGTTGATAAATGTGGGAATAAAATATCACAGCCAAATTAGCTGTGAAAAAATTGAACAACGCATGTAGAGCTCTTAAATAGAAAGGGAGGATCTCATTGTAGAAGAGCCCCATAATAGGAGAAGTTGTGGTAATTCTGAAGTGAAGAGAATCAGTGGTGTTGCAAAGGATTGTGTCAGATAGGAACCCTTATAGAAAAGAGTTTGAACTTGAAGTTTACAATTGATGTTGGTAAGAGGAGGGGAAAAAGGAAGTCCTAAGAAGGAGGAGAATATAACAATAAACTTTCTCAAGAGGTGAACTGTAGGGAAACAACCAAGAGAGAAAGGAATGCTCCAGAGGTTCCAATAGAGGGAACTAGAGAAACACCAATGACCAGGGTAAGGTGAGTTTTTCTGATAAGAAGTGAGGTTAGAATTTTTTTAGGTCTAGGATTCAACTCACAATGAGCATGGAAAAGATCATGAAGAAAGAAGTGACCATTTTTGGTAATGGAAAGGGTTTAAGTGAGGACCACAATCGAGAAAAGAAAAATTATAAGACAAAAGGCATAAAGAGGAGAATGAATCAAGAGGGATATAAAAAATAGCTTGCTATGTTAAAGGAAAGACTTAGTATCATAATGTAGTTGCTACAAGAGAGAGAAGAATACCAAAGTAAAATGTGGGACTTGAGAAAAAAGGCTAGAATTCCTCTGAGACACAAGGTTTTTAAGAAGAAATCCCCATAAATTAGAGAAGTAGGGAAAAAAAGGGCGAGTCCCTTGATAAAAGCCTATATGGAGGAAGAAGTGCTAAGAGTAGATGAGCCTAGGGAAGGAGTAGTTCACTATTGTGGACCCAAAGAAGGACTCATGGGAGGTCCAAACTAGGAGGAGGTGATAAAGCATGAGGCTGGAATGCCTTGCATTTTTTAAACTAAAAAATTTTGTGTGGATGTAGGTTTTACCAATGAAAATGATGAAGAAGAACATATTGGACCAACTGAAGGTCTCATGGATTATGGGATAAGTACAAATATGCATATGGTGCTAGAAGCAAGGGCCACACTCTTTTAATACTAAGTAGTTTTATTTGTGTACAAATACGAATAATGGGAAGTTATCGTAAGTTGTCATAAAAAGTACAGGTAAATATAATTTACAGAAATATGTTACAGAGGAAAGGGATGAGACATTGTTTCCTTTTAAAAGACTAGGGAATGAAAAATTTTCTCCAAAGGAGAATGAGAATGAGATGACAACTATAAAGGGAGGTGAAGGCAATCCCACAAAAGAAGAAGGGAAACATGCAGATGCCATGCTATCAGGGTTTGAAGAAGATTTGAAGTATATAGAGGATTGGTAAGTTACTCCAAAATTTGAGAAAGGCTACTAGTAATAAGGAACTAGGGTAAGTGAAGCCTTGAAATATTTTGATGCCCAAAAGAAGAATACGAATACTATTGATCAAGGATATAAATTATCAATAGAAAGGGAGGAGGATGAGATAGGTTTGGAAGATGAGGGATTTTCCACTGGTCTCAAGAGCTCCTTGGAGAGTTAAAATTAGCATAAGGGGATGTTAAAAATGGATTAAATGAGTCTGAAGAGTCTTATGGATTTGAACCTAACATTTCATGTATGATTCCAGGTTATAATGTAGACAATGATGAACAATCATATAGAATTGTTATGGGGAAGAAGGAAAGAGAATAAATCCCCTCTAAATGCATTAAGAATCATAATTTCATTTAAATATGGGATTAGTAAGTGTTTTCTCATAAAGAAGGCCAAGATGAAAACCATACACTAGTGGACAAAGATATTTTGACAGATAGTTAAGGAAGCCTATTGTTGTCGAGGATAGAGAAGAATTGGAAATTAAATTTATGGAGTTTTTAAGGTGTTATTAGTGTATAATATTAAAATATTTTTCCAATAAAGGAATAAGCTTACCACCGAAGACAAACAGTCGTGGTACATGACCATAACAAAGTTAATGGAAAATGAATATGTCAAAGACTCTGATTTTTCAAAGTCCCCTGAATTATAATATTGGAATTAAATTTGACCAAAACATTGAGCAACATGTGGAAGAGAATAAATTGATTTTTAGTTGGGTAAATTATGGGATGATTGTGAGCATGAGGAAGATTATGATATTTTGTGACTTCCAGAAAATGGAGACAACATGCGAAAATATGTGGTTAACAGTGTAAAATTTTATTAGATCAAAAAGAAGGCAACAAAAAAACAATGTATTGGACCCTGGAACTCAGAAGGTGATGACAAACCAACAAGAGAAAGTCCATGATCAACAAAAATATAAATTTTTGGATCCTAGGAAGTGGAATACAATAAAATTCATGCAACAAGACAACAAATTAAGGAGTCAACAACAACATAAATTTTGGATCCAGGATCCATATGACCAGGAGGTCAAATTATTTTTCCACTTGAGGAGTCTGATACAGGAGCATCATCCCTAGCCAACGTATTTTGTTCCAGAACCAAGGGGTCCTAAATTTTCTAAATTGGAAACACCTTTTTTTCCTATAATTGTAAATTTTTGTAAATCATAATTAGAGAGTTTTAATATGTGTGCATGTGTCCTAATTCTAAAATAGTATAGGACCGGTAGGTTGTTAGTCAATTTTATGAGTTTGTGTTTGGGAAAGTAGGGCCTTTCCAATTGTAACCAAAATTTGTTGAGGTATCAGATAGCTTTAGAGTTGGGACAGGTGTCCCATTTGTTCAAAGTTTTGTTAGGATATTTGTTAATCATATAATTTTGTACACATATGTACAATTCAGTCCAAAAAGGAGGTGAGGGGTCTAACAACCAGGCTCGTAAAGATCGAGATAATTTAAGAACCAACCAAAAGAAGGGGCTCAGAGACTTGTTAGAGTCTATGTAAATTGTTTATATTTATGTCTTTCATAAAAAAAAACATAAGTTTCATTATTATTTTTCGAGCTACCTCCTGTGTGATGTATTTCTCTATCAAAATATAAATTGATTCTAGTGCAATTGGGCGAGTATCTTAGCGTTGAGTCTGAATGGTTTATAGTGTGTCCTCAGGTATATAACCCATTCCAATATATGGTAATAAAATAACTTTATGTTTAGTTCCATATCTCATGCACAATGTGAGATCCCTAGGTCACTAGAAAAAAATAATCTTCATAGAGTGAAGGGCATATAGATTTAGGGGTGTTCATGTAGTCAATGGTGAAGGAAAGAGTTTAGATATTTAATCATTTATTTATTTATTTAAGGTCTATAGATCACATAGAAGTGGAAGGAACTTGACTTAGAAAGTGTGTGTGATCATAGCGATAATAGGACGAATGATGGTGTTGTAATTTAATATGAGTACAAAAGGGAGGAAGGGTGTTTTTTAAAACACACAGCCTAGAAGGAAAAATCTTGAAGAATACAAAATAAATTCAACTATTCTAAGTGTGAATGGATAGGCCCAACCTCTAACCTCTTGTCGGGACCCAAACCCCGACCTAGTTTGGATACTTTCAACCAAAGTTCGAAACCAACACAATTGGAAAAAACCCTAGTTGGTGTAGTCAGGTTTTGGAGGAGACGACTTGTGCAAAGAAGAGTTGCAAGGAGAAGGTCCAACCTCTGACCCCAATTCAGGGTTGACCTCTGACTTGCTCAGGCGGGACCTATGAGGATATATATATGACTTTGGTTCATGTTTTATAAGAAACAAATGAGGTTTCTAGTTATATGGGCGTTGGTTATGATCATGGGAATATGTTGTTGGCTTGAGAGTGGGAGCACACCATCAGTTCCCAAGACCAATTAAGTTGAGTGAGAATGGGACGTTGAGTAAGTTTCAAAATGTGGCGTAAGAGTTGAAACTGCCTATATTCCAACAAGAAGAGTTCTATGCTTCATTAAGTGAGTGCAGTAACATGAGAAGTGTGAGGAATTTGGAATTACGAGTCCATTAATGCACATAAAGGTTTTTTTTTGAAATTTTGGATGGGTTCTCAATCCATGATCTCAATATATTGAGAAATAGTGTTTGGAAATTGTAAACCCTAGATTCGGTTTGTGTATCATTTAAATAGAAAGTCACAGAACCCTAATCATGGACAATGAGTTTGTTCACAATAACCCTCATGATTCATTAGAAGATAGATTTGTGAGGTTGTAAGTGCAAGTTTCGAACATTAGTCATAATATTAACCTATTTATGGCAGTTATGGTAAACCAATTTTTAATTAGAGAAGATGGAGGTTCCAACTCAGAGGTAATATTAGAGGGGAAATTGCAGGATCATGAACACCTAGAAAAGGAGTCAAGGAAAGAACCCAAAAAAGAGTAGAATATTTCAAAATCCATTACCTGATTAATAGATCTTGTTCAATATGGAATCAAAGGCCAAATTAAATTTTTACCAATATGATATTTATTCCTTAAAACTAAATCAATAGTTGTAGCAATTAAAAGTGTATTTTAGGATTCACCATATAAACGAGGAGCATCAAATATCATTTTCTAGGCTAGAGTTAGAGGGTCATTCTCTAACCTAGTGGAAAATCCATATGGAGAGATTGATCCTCGATTAACTAAGTCGACGGATTTCAAAAATGTCATAAAGTCTCAATTCTATGCTATTAGATATGTATAGGACTAATGGATCCAATGACTCTACTTTAGGTAGAGGTAAGGGCAAAGCATACATGAGTACAGCAAAAAAATTAGAAATATGGCCATCATGTTGGGTATCTCTCCCTATATCCTAGATGTGCTCCTCAAGTATCTAGTGGGGCTACACAATAATTTAATAAGGCAAGTGATGTCGTTCAAGCCAAGAGTAGTGCATGAGGATTTTGGATAGGTTGTATTATTTGGAAAGAGTTAGAAAAAATAAGGGTCAATCAACCAAGAAGCTTCCAAGGGAGGGAAGAAGAAATGGAAAGGGGGAAAGGATGAGAAGAAAAACAACCACTATACATTAATGCAAGGATCCTTGCAATCATTATTACCATTGCAACATTAATGGTCACACTAAGGGGAAGTGCGGGAAACTGTATTTAAAGTTGAACCCAAAGAACCAAAATAAGGATGTGAATAAAAAATAACATTATGTCCATAGTTTCAAGAAATCAAGTGGAAAACATCTTTGATTTGGATGAAGATATTGTCTACACATAAGTGTAAAATGTCTTGAACCTATGTGGTTTTCATCACATATTAAGATCCATATTAATAATATAGAGATAGATGCCCTATTTTACTTAGGTTCATAGGATAATCTCATAGTAGTGTATCTATTCAACAAATAATTGTTAGAGGTTGATGATCATCCTTGACTATATCCACTGGGATGGGTGAATAAGGATGTAGAGATCAAGGCAACAAATCATAGTAGAATAAAATTTTCTACAAGTGCTAATTATAATGATGAAGTAAAATTATATGCAGTGCCACTTGATGTATGTGGAGATATGTTTGGGAGTCACTACATGTATTTTTGGGATGAAATATTCATGTAGAGACCCAATTAGTACCACCTCATCAATGATGGGAAATCATTTATCATCAATGCACACAAATCCAAGTATACTATTTCAATAATAAATTCCAACCAAGAAAAGAAAATGATCACTTCAAGTAAACAATTTGTTTTACTTTATTAAGGGAAAATTAATTTGTTGATGAATTTATAATGGAAAATGAATCCTTGGATTTGTATAATAAAGAACAAGTAAAAACAATAGAAAGGTTTCTATAGGAATATATGGGAGTATTCTAGGAGCCTAAAGTGATATCACCCAAGAGACAAGGGGAGAAATAAATTATGTTACTACTAGACTCCATTACCTAATATTGGGATACATAAACAAAACGTTTCAGAATCAAATGAAATGGAAGAACCAGTTGCAGGAGTTGGTAGAGTAGGGTGTGATTTGACCAATTACCTCACCTTGTGGGTCACCCATCATAATTGTACTAAACAAGGATGGGAATTGGTGAATGTACATAAATTACATAACATTAAACAATTTTATTCTCAATAATATGTACTCCATATCGAGGATTGATGATCTATTAAATCATTTTCAACATGGAAAGTACTTCACAAAACTAGATTTAAAACTAGTCTATTCCCAAGTTTGAGTCAAAGAAGAAGAAAATTAGAAGGAATCCTTCAAAAGTGGAAAATTTTTATATGGATAGTGGGTCATGCCATTTGGTTTATGTAATGCACCATTTACATTTATGATAATAATGAATGATTTACTAAAACCTTATCTATATTCATTTTCTATTATTTATTTACATGGTATATTGGTTCACAATGCTACCTAGGAGGAGCACAACTCACATTTATGAAAGTGCTAAAGACATTGAAGAAGCACTAAATACTAGTATATATCAAGAAATGTGAGTTTGTATAGTAGTCATTTTTGTATTTAAACTATGTGATTGGTGGAGGAGAGATTAAGAGAGATTCTATGAATATGGAGGCCATCATGTTGGGTGGTGCCTACAAATGTATCTAAGGTGAGGAGTTTCTTTGGGGTGGTATGGTACCTAAGGAAATTCACACCTTCATTTTCAGTAGTAGCTACACTATTCCATGCCACAATGGAAATTGGAAATATATTTCAATGTGGAAGGGTTAGCAAAAGGATTTTGATGATTTGGGGAGAAATATCAATTAAACACTAGTTCTCATGTTGCCAAATGTGTATTATTACTTCGAATTGGAGATGAATTCAAGTAGGTATGCCATGGGTAATACTTATGCAAGGAGAACCCCTATATGCTAACATTATGAACTATTTCATTGGGAAATTATTAAATACAATATTTGCAACAAAGAGCTCTATGCCTAGGTACAAGTTGTCAAAAAGTGGAAACATTATAAAATAGGAAATGAGATCATCATCCACACCTATCACTGTCAACTAAAATATTTGTACATCCAAAGTAAGATGCAATAGACTAGTCACTTACAAGTAAAAGGATTTCTTACAACATTTGAATTTAGCTATCAAGTATCAGAATGGAAACACAAACATTTGGACAAAATTATTTCAAGGCCACCCAAATAAAATATTACATCTTTGGAAACTCTATTGCACATTAGGTATTTCACCCATGATGGATACATAGAGGCATATATAGATAATTGGGAATTCAAGGAGGTGTTTCAACAACTGTAGAGACAAATTCATGTATAACATGGTTAACTGGTTACTATACAATATGGACAAGCTTTTTGTTCATAAAAGTGAGTTACTGCAGCTAATTATAGAGGCTTGTACCTCCAAGTTTTCAAGGCATTTTAGTATTGGGAAGACAATTCCCAACTTATAGAGGTATGTATACTTACCTAGAATATAAGAATATGTAGCAAATTAAAGTGGAGAATGTATACTTTGTTGTACCACTAGTTCTATTAAAAGGAAACAATGTCTATATAATTCCTAACCTATACCCACTCATCCTTGGAAAATTATTTCCATGGATTTTGTAGGGGGTTTACCAACTATCGGAAATGGACATGAATACCTATTTTTTCTACTTACTAGGTTCAAAATTACGTGCATTATCATGCCATATAGAAAGATAATCAAAGAGAAAGAAGTAGGAAGCATATTCTTTAAACAAGTCTGGGTACACTTTGAGATGCTAAAGAGCAACATTTTAGAGAGGGATGCATATTTTTTAGCGTATTTCACACTTCATTGTGGGAGAAGATGGGCATGAAGTTAAACAAGTCTAAAACATTCCACCCACATATGAATGGGTAAAAACAATTATTCAATAGTAATTTGGTGTAGCTTTTGAGTGGTTATAATAAGAAGCATTTGAAGATCCATGATGAAAATATGCGCTATATACAACACTCTTATAACAGAGTGGTCCACACCTTTACTAGTAAGTCCCTATTTGAAACTTGTTTTGGACATTTTCCACTTTCTCCATTGGATGTTGTATATGGGTAGTAAGGAGTAGTAATAGAGGATATCCCATGAGATGTTTTAATATTAGAAAAAATGCTAAGAAGATTAGGAAAATACTTTTTCAAGTGCAAGATGAATTGATTAATTAATAGGAAAAATACAAGGCCAAGCATGATCAACATAGCATAAATATATCATTCAAAGTGAGAGAAATATTTGAATACATTTGAATAAAGAAAGACTACAAGGTTATGGTAACACAATGAAGGCTCTACGGTATAGGCCCCCTTTTAAAATATTTTAAAAGGAGAGAGATAATTCCTATAGACTCAATATACCCATCTATGAATGTGAAAAATTAATTTGAAAAATATCTATGAAAAATATGAAGGCTCTACGGTACTTATCTATGAATGTGAAAAATATCAAACACTATGACCCTTCTCTGTTTTATCAAGAAAAGGAGTAGGTTCTACCCTCCATAGGGGATTTAGCTCCAAATTCCTAGGCAAAGTTGATAGAAAATATTGTTTTGTAGAAGAGGCCTAAAACTACAAGACAATGGTAGCATGACCTTTTATAGATTGGGCTGAAAGGAAAACTTCTTAGAAAAGGTAAATGGTACTCCAAGGATAAGGTAGAGGAAACATTTCCTCACTTTATCCAATAAATATTTTGGTGACAAAAATCCACCCAAAATGGGGAGGTATGATTCAAATTGGGCCATTATATTATTTTTCATCTATTGCAATGCTTTAAAAGAGGAGAATTTGGTGGAATTAGCTTGCAAGGTCAGTTTTACTAGCGGTACAATTTGGAGAATTAGGTTTTTTTTTATGAATATAGTTTATATAAAAATAATGTAAATATAGTAATGATTAATTAGTGAAACATTAATTAGTAATTATTACTAAAGATGAATGTCTAATGGGACATGACCGATCATGAAGAGACATGTGCCTAGGTATATAAACGAGCCTCATTTGTAACTATCACATATCACTTATACATTCAATAATTCTTATATAATATATATTACTTATACTAAAATGGATACTTACATATACCATATATTCTGATTATTTTGTTGCATTTATGAAATTTGTTCCTTACATTGGTATCAAAGTTGTTTGATCCTCTGGCCTCTCAATCGCCGCAGAGAGATAGTCTAATCCAACCTTCAACCATCAAATTTTTGTAAACCTTATTTTCATGCAACTTATTGTAAACCTTTTTGTAAACCTTCTTATCATGCAGAGAGCTAGTTTGATCGAGTCTAATCTATTTCCTGTAACCCTTCTTCCATAGCCTCTCTGCCAAATTCCACCTTAACCATCTGATGTCCACTCCTCCACAACCAGAATGCACCGCTGACCCCATTGAATCTCTCCCCATGCCACCTTCCGCCCTCGATTTTTTGTGTGCCCAACCATCATTGACAATAACCACAACATTGTTGCACTACCAAATCACACAACAAATCTGATTGTGTTGTAAATTCTTATTTCATATGACTTTGAATCATTGCTTTCAGTACAATCACCATTTTTGGTCTATAATAATTTCATTCACAATTTTTTTGTATGAAAGAACCACATATGTCCGTACAATCGTTAATTTTCCTGTACTTAAAAAAAAAAAAAAATCACTACAATTATGTTAAAAAAAAACACTACAATTCAATTTTATCGGTACGAATTAGTGAAACCATTCTTACAGTTTCCACTGTCGTCCTTGTGGAATTCAAAATCCAGTTTCCACTGTCGTCCTTGTGGAATTCAAAATCCAGTTAACACTGTGGCCTTGTGAAAGTCAAAAGTCGTCACTGATATACCTACAAGGTGTGAATTTTCATAAAAACACAATTCTTATAATTAAAGGGTGAAGATCAATATATGAATAGTTAAGAGGGATATAATTAAAGAATATATATATATATATATATATATATATATATATAAACATATATATAAATATACATAGAGTTTCAAGGTCCAAATATATATTGATTATGAGAGACATTCACGTATAAAAATAAAAATAAAAAGAGGCATTTAAATTAGAAAAAAAAGAAAAAAAAGGTTTTTTGAAAGTATCAAAAGATATACCCTATATATATATATATATATATATATATATATATATATATATATATATATATATATATATATATATATATATATATATAAAATTTTTGAGGAAAATAAAATTTAAAAGATTCATAAAATTGTTTAAATCTATCCAATAAAAGGCACTAATTATATTTAGAAGTGGGTATCTCATACAAAGATATATAAATTTCTTGATCAATTATAAATTTCTTGAGCAAAGCACACTGACAAAATCATTGATAAATGCATAATGGAGTCATTTGTTGCATAAAAAATAATGAGTTTTAATACACAAATGAAGGAAGGAAAATATGGGTCTCGTAAACAAGTCTATGTTTTGGATTAAATGTTTGATTTTTAAAACAAAATTTGAATACTCATTGGATTTTAAAAATCACATAAAATGTCGGAAATTGTTTACTTTTGAAGAATGTCAAGGTAATACACAAACAAAAATTAAAATATTAATAGAAAAACTCGTAGAAATTTAGCAAAAAAATAAAGCATCGGAAAAGAAATATAAAATTTCGAATATCGATTTTACAAATAATCAACATAAAGTAATAAAGAAATTTGGCATCTACGGGACCATAACCAAAAATTACTTGCGAAGGTTAAGAAGTTCAAATATACAATGAAAAAATTAGAAGATGAAAATGAATGTCTCGAGAATAAATTCAACAAGAATCTATTAGAAAAAGAAGAAGAAAATTTGTGTTTAAGAACCCTTAATCAAAGGTTATTAGAACAAATAAAAAATTTATAAGACAAGGACACTAAGAATAAAGTTAACAATCTAGAAAATGAAGGACTTTCATGGTTAAGAAGTCATAACCAAAATCTACTTAATCAGAATAAGACACTTAAGGATGATAAGAAATCATTGAAGAATAAATTTGAATATCTTGTCACAAAAGAAGCATCAAAGTCTTCACACATAACAGTCCAAGTTGAAGAAAATGGAATAAACATAGACTCCATTAATTTCAATCCAAATCTAATAGAAATGAAGACATATTTAGATGTTGCAGTTCAAACAATGGAAATTCAAAGTGATAATTCAGTAGACAACTCAACAACAACAATACCTGAAGTAAATAAGGAAATTTCCTCACGCACAATAAGGGAAATTCAAACCAGAAGAAATCCTTATTGACATCTGAATCACAAGAGAAGACTTATCAGTCAATCTACATATCAGTATCCCTAAAAACATAAACAAAAAAAATATACTCCAAACTGAAATTTGTAAAATCCACTCATGTGATAACAATTCATCACAAATTTCCGGTCACCGCAAGATTCCACATAGTATTAACCTAGGATGGTCATATCCCTTCTCAATTCAGAAAATCTATTTATCACTACAATGATCTTATCATCTTGTATCAATGAATATCACAACTTGAATATTGTTGAAAGACTTGAATAGTTTACAAGATAAAGAAACAGATCATACACATTGTGAGCAATGAGATTTGAGGAAAAAAAATTTCGAAGAGGAAGGAAATGTTATGAATATAATTTATATAAAAATAATGTAAATATAGTAATGATTTTTTAGTAGTTAGTATTGAAGAGGCATGTCTAATGGGACATGACCAATCATGATGAGACAATTTCCCAGGTATATAAGCGGGTCTCAGTTATAGTAATCATATATCGCTTGTACATTCAACAATTATTATATAATATATATTACTTATACTACAATGGATACTTACATATACCAGATATTCTGAGTTTTTTTTTTGTGTATTTAACTTTATTTGTTATAGTTGGAACCTTCCAGAGCCATTTTGAGGCATTAAATGATATTAATTGGGGTAAAAAATTCCTATTTAGTGCAAGACATTGAGACATTGTTCTACATTCAAATACCTTTCCAACATTTCCAGAATCGTGTGAATCAGAGTTTGTATGTAAACTTTCTGCCTCCTACAATTTGACCTGCTATTAATGACCACCATGGTATAATTGGATGCCATGTTAGCCTTAGTTACTGATGCATATGGGGTTATCCTTGCGTGGAGTTTGAAGAAGAATATAGAAAGTCTAAAATTGTAAGTCTAGTTGAGAGTTAAGGGATTCATCTAACCTCTAGTTGGCTATCGAGCTATGTTATATATTGGCCACTAAGAGCAGTAGGGGTTCCATTGTATGCCATTGTATTTTGTTTCATAGTTGAGTAGAGTATATGAGAGTGAGAAGTAAGAGAGAAAAAAGAAAGGGGTTAACATTCTATAACATCCTTACATACCACAAGTCTTAGGTAACTACATTGTATAGACTATCTATTATTTGTACTTGCCTGTTTTCCATACTTGATAAAAGAGAGTAAAGCAACCTCACCTTCTCGTTAAGTTTTCTCTTATAAGTGTTTCTCAAGATACATTTTTTTGTCTATTACAAATAGTGTGAATATTTCTTTCTATTTTCTATATCTCATATTCAAGTTAGTTTAATTAATTAAACAAAAAATAAGATAACTACTAAAGAATTTGATATTTAAGAAAAAAATAATAATAAATCTTTTACCAATTTTATATTTCTTGAGACAACTCGTTTCAATGAAATATTTGGCGATTTATAAATGAGTGATTGAACTAGACTGTATTTTTGTGTTCGACAACATTTGCTGTATTTTGAATTATAAAATGCCTCTTAACATTTTTCCTTTCAAAATTATTAAGAAAATCAATTTTATTAATATTAAAAAAAAGTAACATCAAAATAAATTTCAATATTTTTGAACATATACCTCTATACTTTAAGACGAAGGAGATCTTTAACTACACATCACATGGAATATGAGCATCTAGCATAGCAATAGAATGTATCCTTTAAAGTTAACAATTCTTTTACGTTTAGTACCTAAAACCCTAGTGTTAATTTTGCGCATCTAGTGGAAGAATACAATATATCCTTTAAAGTTAACCATTCCTTTTACATTTAGTACCTAAAATTTCCATGTTTGAAGTTCTCATAGTAATATGCTATTTCTCTTATAAAATATAGTGAATATGTTTTTTTACTTTATGAAAATAAAACACTATTAATTTGGAGGAGTAATGTTTATATTAGTAATAAATATAATTATTTTAATACTAAAAATAATTTAACACTGTATTCGCTAATTTTTTTTTTTTTTTAAATTATAATTGTTGGTTTTAATTTTATATAGTTGATTGATATAAATAAATTATTAATAAAGATGGAAAATATTTAAAGCTCACACAAACATTAACACACATATTTTACTTTAAAAACCAAAACTAGAAAAGCTAGAAATATTTTTTGATATATTTCTTTTTAGAATGTTACAGTAAAATATGTATAATGTGGCATCCATAAACTCTCAATCCATTAAACTATGGATTAAAATACAAACATAGTTCATTAACCATAACCACAAATCGATGTGTTGAATCATGATGTCCCACACAATTCTAAAAGTGGAAATTGTGTGCCAAAAATGGGTACAAACACCCAAAAAATTTGGGGGTGAATGTCATGAAAATGGGGCTATACCATGTCCCCCTCCCCCTACTGATCCCCATATGATATCCCTACTATGTCTGGTGTAATGAATCATACATTGGGTTATTCATGTAAATAATATAACACATATTGTACAATAGTATCTATGTCCTAAGAAGATGTAAGTTGTACAAAGTTTCAGTATTATTTTAAATAAAAAATCATAAATAATTAATTGAAAGTTTTTTTTCTTCCCATTGAACCTTGTGCAAAAGAATATCTTTACCACCACAAAACATAAAACACACTTTGTCACTTTACTGTATTTATCATTTTGGATATCATATATACCAATTCTACTACAACAGTAAACTTCTCCCTTGAAATTTAAAGAGTCATTTTTACACCTTGTTTTTGGAGCATCAATATTTGAAGTTTTAACTTTTCCTATTCTCTTTACCTTTCACAGGCATACACAATTAAAAAATTGTAATTCTCTCTCTTTCATTTACAATTTTTTCCTCATAAGACAAGCTTTATTTAATAAATATTAAATAAAAACCTTCGCTAATAGGATAAAATATTGAACATAAAAAATAAAAAATGTTGATTTCGAGGAATCATTGAAGGTACTTTCACATCTATGAGGAAAAAGCTTAATACGAGGAGAAAATATTAAAAAAAAAATGATTTCAAGGGATGATTGAGGGTACTTTCACAATGAATTTGAATATAATGTAAGAAGATGAACTCTATGAAATACAATTTTATGGATTTTTTGTATTACCATGTGAAATTAAAACTTTTCCATTGGTGATGTTATTTTTCCATCAAACTATAATACACATGTTAATGTTGGTACAAATATTAAGTACCTGTTTATGGAATTTCCTTAAGAAGATTTTATAATTGTAAACAACTAGTAGAATGTTCTATGGTGTTTGTAACTGCCTCCTCCCACATTTACCCAAGCTAACCAGTCCACTAGGGTAAACATGTGATGAAGATTTTCTATTATATGATTTGACTCCTCTAGTACATTTGAGGAAGTGGAACCGATAAGACCAATCCAACCTTCCACAGATGCTACATTCTTCAGGATCCAACTAACCCTTCCTCGTGACCAACCCCTAATACAACTTACAATTTTTACTGAACTAGAGCCCCAGTCACACTAATGAAAAGCTGTCCATGCGACTGAAACCCTCTAGTCGTAAGAAAAATAAGGCATCCATGTGATTGCATCCTTTTTTAGGCAGTTCTATGCTAGCAACCTCATATTCTGAGCCACTTTTTTAGGGACAAGACTCATGCATATGCCCATAAATTGATGAAACTTACAAAAAGGATAAATAATAATATGACAAGGCCTTTAATGAAAAACTTGAATAAGGACCTAATTTGAGAAGGCCTAGCCATGATAGGCAATTCGTTAAACACGTCATGAACATGTAATCTACAAATCATATAAACACATCTGAACATAGGAACTTCATAATTATATGATATTTATCTAGAAGGACATATGCCTCCTTATAATAGCTACAAGATCATATATTAGGTCATGAATTCATTAACATTTCATCTACTAATCAAAATATGATGAGATCCATAACTCAAGTTTGTCATAAAACATACACTTAACCAACATATAACTAGTAGAATAACAATGGTATAACAACCATCAATATCACATAATAGCAAGTACATTTACCCATCAAATACAAGAGGAAAGAGCTCTTAGTAACATATGAAAAATCCAACCAGGTAGGACTTCCACATACCACATGACTATATATTGGGTTGAACCAAATATTTCTTTAAGCCAATCACCCCCATTCCGTATTCCAAGAATAAATGTGGGATGTCATCGAATAAACTCAAAAAAACCAAACTAGGGCTTCAAGAGGCCAAATCGCCTCAAATATCAACTAGTGATTCCACCTCATGGTCAGAATCACTAACCATCACCATATTGGTCTCTACCCAAGATGTCTAGGACTCTAGAGCATCTGTTCCAATCATGGCTTCCAAGACTAGTAACTAAACCCACAACTACCATTAAGCATCCAAAGTGTTTGTCCAACCAGGGTTTCCAGGACTCGTACCTCAACCTAAGATGTTATAGGACTTCGAGAGTGTTTTTACAACCAAGGATTTGATGAACTAGTAACTCAACCCACAACCATAAGGATCATGAGCACCAATAAGGATACAAAGGTAAATCTAAATCACCATGGCTATCCAGGAAAGGGAAAGGCTAGGAAAAACCATTTTCAATCCAAGAAATACACAATGCCAATTATAGATCACAACCAAGAAACTATATGCATGTACCATGCACGCCAAAACTAGCATGAAAAACATACATGCAACTCGATACCTGAAATAAAAACTCATTGTATTTGCTAATCCTGATGCCATCTTGTGCTTTTTCCCTTATCCTTTCCTAACTTTCTCCAAATCCCAAGTATTCCACACTCCTCCAAAAGTGCTCCAAGAAAACTCTAATTGTCCAAGAGTATGAGAGAAAATGGAAGAGAGAGCTCGAAAACTGAATTGTCAAAATCTAACACTGACAAAATATGTGAACTGATCCTTATAAGCCTTTTTACCATTAAGGCCTCTATTTTATTCATTTTCCATTATTTTCCTTCAATTTTCTCCTCACATGTAACCTGTGACCTTTCACCTTCATTTTCTCCTATTTTCCATTATTTTCTTTAATAAAATGCTAATTGATGTCTCTTTTCCTTTCCAAACCCTTTTCCATTTCCTTTGCCAATTTACATAGCCATTAATTAATCTCAAGTGATCCCCATCACTATGTTTTTTCCTAACATTCAGCTTGGAATACGTGTCCCATGACCTTGGTATTATTTTTCCTTTATTGAATTTATTACATAAATTTGTAACCCGATTTTATTCCAAACCCATCCCCCTTAGGGGAACATCATCCTCGGTGTTCAATGACACCTACGACTAGAAAAAGCACTGAAAAAAAAGAAGAAGCATACTTCTGATGGATCTTTGTAACTTAGCTCAATGCATTATTTAGAAAAAAAACCTATTGAAAACATAACCAAAATGAAAACATGAAAAACATACCTCTTATTGGAGCTTTATAACACAACTCATTGTGGTATTTACAATATAAACCAAACATAAATATGCACATATACCAAAACTGATTTGCCTCAACCGTAAATCAAGGAAGGATACATAGCTCGTATCTGATCAGTCATATCCCATGTAGCTCAATTGGCCCCAAAGTGCTTCCACTACACTTTAACCTGCTCGATTTCTCAGTTCTAGAGCATGAGCATCTTTTTCTATAAAATGCATTGAGGTTCCAGAAGAAATTATCCTTTTGCCTCCACTTGCAATACAAACCAGTCTATCACATGATCAACGTCTTTAACATACTTCTTAAGAAATGAAACATGGAAAACATCATGGACTTTCATCTTTTGGGGGAAGTTCAAGTCGATAGGACAATGGTCCAATCCTCTTAAGGATCTCAAATGGCCCATAAAACCGAGGTGCTAACTTTGCAAATGACCTAATCCACAAGGATATCTTCTTTGTTTTGATGCGCAAGTACACATGTTCTCCAACATGAAACTCTTAAAGTCCTTGTGCTGATATGCATAAAGAATTTTCCTATCCTATCTTTCCCTTAAATTATTCTTTATAAACTACATGTCTTGTTCCATCTCTTCTAAAATGTCTGATACAATCAATACCTTGTTAACTGAATCACTCCAATTGATAGGAGTATTACAACTTTGTCCATAGAGTTCCTTAAAAAGACACATCTTCAAAGATTCTTGATGATCCGAATTTATGCAGGAATGAAATAAAATACACATATAACAAAAAATATAAAAATTTAGTGAAAATAACAGTTCATTTCATTAATATCAAAGAACTGAAATGTGTTTACAGAAATAATGGAAATAAACTAGCTAGGGCGCTGGTAGCTTATCTTTGAAAAGAGAAGTGGCGGCTACAAGCCTCTGAACTCTATGTTACAATGAGGCTAGAAGGCCTATATATTATTGAGAAACAATGGAAAACCCTAAACATCCAAAAACCTAACCCTAGGACATGAAAGGCCAGAATATGGGCCCCGTCGGGGTAAATTTGTATATCAATTTCTCGGGTCGTAACTTTGGCACACTATCTCAGTTTGACACACATGATACATCGTTAGAAATATCTATCCGAGGAATACAACTGCTAACAATGAATATCAAGTCTAGACTGAACTCATATTCGTCAGAGAAACAATTCCCAAAAAACATCGTTTATGGCCTCAAAACGGCTCCAGAAGTTCAGGACCCAAAAAACCGCTAAAAATAGTAAACTGTGCTATAATTAAGGAGAATGAAAAGCTGAAAGAAACAATGGTGGGGCCTTAAGTGGAATAGGTGGCTGGCCACCAATTTCCACCTGGATCATTCCTCCCCCCTTAGGAAGCAATGGTACCCATTGCGTTGAGTTCTTCCATGAGATGAGGAAACTTCTGTTGAATTTAGTCCCTGGTGAACCACTTGCCTTGGTGCAAGAGTTGGCCAACTTTGGCAACCTGATATAGTTGGATATTTTGCTGGATATTGTTCCTAATTTTCATGTACATGATACAATATGTGGTGGCACGTTCCATGCAGTCTGGGTTTAACTCTATTGGTGTGATTTGTTCTGCAATGTCAGAGGTGTCCAGTAGAGGTGGGAAATAGGGCCAAAGGCGGTCCACATTGAATATTGGGTGCAGACCAAGGAATGGTGGAATACTGAGCTTGAAGGAATTATTCCATACAGCCTTGGTGATGGTGTACGACCCATATCGGAGCGGGCGAGGCTTGCGGTGGGGTCCAGTGAGGCGCTCCTTCTGCAAATGTAGCCACACTTTGTCGCCCACCTAGAAGTGGTGTGGCACTCGATGTTGATCATGTCGTTGCTTGTAATTAGCATTGGCTCTTTCCAATATGTCATGAAACTTCTGGTGGATGTGCTGAATGTGCTCAATGATGTTGTTCGCTTTGTCAGCTTTGGACTGTACATGAGCCAAATCGGCCCAAGTAGCCACAAATGGCATGGATACGTCAATGGGACATAGTGGTTGGAACCCCAGGCCCGCCTGAAAGGCGTTGTGGCTGGTTGAGATGTGGAGGGCCTAGTTATAATTGTGTTTCACATAGGGAAGGCTATCATCCCATGTGCGTGAATGATTTGAATTTTACATGAGCAGAATGTGTACAATCATCTTGTTGATGACCTTTGTCTGGCCATCATTTTGGGGATGGAAAGCTGTGGACTTGGTGAGTTTGGTGTCCAGCATTGACTAGAGGTTGAACCAAAATATTTTGAGGAACCTGTTGTCTCGATCTGAGATGATAGACTGTGGGATCCCAGAGTGCACCCACACTCGTTCAAAGAAGATTTTAGCAGTGGCTTCTGCTGTGACATTATTCTTGCAGGCCAACATACTAGTCATCTTCGAGAATCTGCCGACAACCATGAAAACACAGTCATTCCCATGCTTAGTATAAGGAAGTTCCAATGTCTAATCCATGGAGATGGATTCCGAGGGTCCACTAGGGGAAGGTAGCAGAGTATAGAGGCCTTGATTCTTGATGGTTAGTTTTGCAATGGAGCAAGGAGTGCAAGATCTGATGTACTTCCCAACATCCTGTCAAAGGTTCGACCAATAGAAAAACTTCTGTAGTATTGCCACTATTTTCTCGGCCTCAAAATTCCCAGCGACTCGACTATAGTTTGCTTCCCAAATCATCTCAGCACACTCACTTGAAGGAGCACAAAGGTGTCCCAGGTGACATAGCAGTGCATCCTAGAGGTGAAAATTTGGAACTTGCGTACCCTCCAAAGAGTATCTTGTATGTGTGGTCGAATTTTGGATCACTCTTGTAGAGAAGCAGCCAATCAAAAGTCTCGTTCCCACAAGAGTTGAGAATGGTGGTTAGTGCCATGATCCATGGTTGGTTGAGGCAGTCTGCAAAATTATTGGTGCTGCCCTTCTTATACTTGATGTTCAAATGAAATTTTTGCAGATATGTGGACCACTTCTGATGGCGATAATTCAACAACTTCCCTTGTGTTTGTATGAACTACAGGGGTTAGTGTTCTGTGTGGATGACCGTTTCCTTCCCCAAAATGTAATGCTTCCATTGGCGGCACACCTGCATAATGGAATACATTTCTTTTTCATAAGTGGGATACTTGCGGACTGTGTCGGATAATGTCTCATTGTGATATGCCATTGGATGCCCCTATTGAGTAAGAAAAACCCCAATAGCATAGTCATAGGCATATGTCTTGATCTCAAATGGTTGTTGCAAGTCTGGTAATGTGAGCACTAGGGCAGAGCAAAGCTGATGTTTTAATTCTACGAACGCCTCCTGTTGAGATTCTGACCAAAATAATTTTTCTTTTGCTCCTCCCTTGGTGACTTGAATCAAGGGCCAAGTGATATGATAGAATCCCAGCACAAACCTGTGGTAGAAATTAGAAATACCTAGAAATATACTAAGCTCTGTTAGAGTGGTTGGGGACATCCAATCCCGAATTACTTGGATCTTGGTTGGATCCACATGCAACGCCCGTTCATCAATAATGTATCCCAGATACTGAAAGTGGATCATGCCAAAAGTGCACTTCTCCAAATTGGCACAAAACTTGTGTTGCCACAGTGTTTGGAGAACTTATCGAATGTGGTGGAGGTGCTATTCCCAAGTCTGGCTGAAGATTATGATGTCATCCAAGTAAACTATTACAAATGAGTTGGTCAATGGCCACAAGATGTCGTCCATCAACCTCATGAAGGTTGTGGGAGCATTCGTCAACCCGAAAGGCATGACTAACCATTAAAAAAGGCCCTCCTTGGCTTTGAAGGCATTCTTCCATACATTAGAGGGTTCGATTGGTACTTGGTGATACCCAGACTTCAAGTCGATCTTGCTGAAATATTTCGCCCCTTTGAGTTGATCCAAAAGGTCATCAAAGCATGGGATCGGGTACCTATTCTAGACAGTGATCTTGTTCAACACCCGATAGTCAATACAGATTCTCCAAGTCCCATCCTTCTTATGCACTAACATGGTCAGGCTCCCACAGGGCGATGAACTCGGTTGTATGTGACCTTTTTTCAGCAGCTCCTGAATCTGCCTCTTGATTTCATCGTTCTCCAGAATAGATCCCCGATATATCGATCCATTGAGCAGCGGTGCACCTGGTGTCAAATCGATGGGGTGCTTGACCTGATAGTGCAAAGGCACCCCTGTGGGTGAGGTGAAGATGTCCCTGTACTCCTCCATGATCTTGTCCATTCGTTGTTGTCATGTGGAGGAGGCTTGTCTGGAGGTTGTGGCCACAATATTCTTCTTGCCCTAGGGGCGGATCATTAGGAAAAAAAAAAATTCGGTTTCATAAATGAGCTTACTACATTTTTTTGTAGTAACCAAAGAGATATCCGCAGGTGGTGGTACCTCTTGTATCTTGTACAGCTTATTTCCCAAAGTAACAATAACAACGCGAGGTCGGGACTCATACACAACATGTTGCTTCCAGAAGTATGGTTGGCCTAATAATACATCACAAACATCAAGAGGAGCAATGTCACATAATACCTCATCTGTGAAGGGCTTGATGTTGTAGGGAAGGCAGCACTGTTCGTTGATTCGAAGATCCCGTCCTTGGTGAAGCCACCCGATGGTGTACAACTGTGGGTGTGCTATGGTCAGCAAAACAAAACACTTCATGACATATGTTGACATGAGGTTCTTTTGGCTCCCACTGTCGACAATGAACTGTAGTGGGGAACCCTTTACCCACATCTGAGAGTGGAAGTGACACTCCTCCTACTTTGGATCTTCTGGTTCCTCCTTCTGGATCTTTGTAGTGGTCACGGTGGCATTGGGATCCGCATCAATAATATTCTTCCCTTTATAATTCCCCTTGTCGGGTTCTAATTTAGAGTTGGAGCATGCATTTGATTTAGAAGCCTCATCTTGACCACTAGTTACTCGATGGCCTGACACTCACTTGTGTTGCGAGTGGAGCTCTTATGGAACTCACACCACTTTCCCGTGTCCTTATTCGGCTTCATGGTGTTTTTATTTTATTGCGGCTTTTCTAGGTTATCTTAGGCCGCCATGCCTTGGATTTGTCCTTTTTTCTGCGGTTTGTGGGCACCTTTCCCTTGATTTTGATTTGAAGATCCAAAGTCTCGTTTCTTTTGTTTGAATTTCTGCTCAATCTTGGCAGCATACCGGTTGGCATACCAAGCGAGGAGATGTCGAGGAACTCCATTTCCTCCTGAATTTATCTATGCAGAAAACTGTAGTACTTAAGCACCAAATTTTTCTCTGAATCTTTGATACCCAACTTTGTGCATAGGGTATGGAACAGATTTGTCAGCTCATGTACACCTTGATCCCTTTGTTGCTACAGCGTATTCCATTGTATCTACTTGTACCCATAGCTCCCCATGGGATAATATTGTTCCTTGATGGAGTCTCAGAAATAATTCTAAGTGGGCACAACCGAAAACAAAGAGGTTTCCCCCTCGTACTTTTTCTCACAGGAGGTTTCCCACTAGTCCTTGACATGGGGGGTAGCTTTGAGGAGTGCAAAAATAAAATTCTCCCAGTTGGAAAAGTCATGAACTGAGAAATATCCTTATAATAGATTCAACCATCTATCTATGGCATCTATATCTATTTTTCCCTCAAATATGGGAATTTCAAATTTTACTTATACCTTAAAAGGAGTTGTGCCTTCAGAGTGGCTGCTAGATGCAGATGCACCGCCAGTGGGCAGTCGTTGAAGGATCTGGGCAAAGTTATCCATCATCGCATTCCTCTGTTTTTCGAGGGCCTCCTCGAGAAATATTTTGATAAGATCTCTTACTCCCTCATCGTTATTTTCATCCCCCATGGGTGGTCGTCAGGGTTTGCGAGGATGATCTCGCAAAGGTTCAACCAGATCGAGCCCTAACTCCTTATACCTCGACCTCGTTGGGTACATGCAAAGAAATATCGAGAAAGAGCAGACCGATTTGATAGCACTGATCCGTATTTATGCAGGAACACAATAGAATACCATATATAACCATAAATATAAAAATGCAGCAGAAATAACACTTCATTTCATTAATATCAAAGAACTGAAATTTGTTTACAAATAGAATGGAAATAAAATAGCTAGGGTGCTGGTAGCTTATCTATGAGAAGATATGTGGTGGTTACAAGCCTCTGAACTCTATGTTACGATGAGGCTCTAAGGCCTATGTATTATTGAGAAACAATGGAAAACCCTAAACATCCAAAAACCTAACCCTAGGAGATGAAACGCCAGAATATGGGCCCCGTCGAGGTAAATTGGTACATCAATTTCCTGGGGTCGTAACTTTGGCATACCATCTCCCCTTAAAAAACATTATACATCGTTAGAAATATCTATCCGATGAATACAACTGGTAGAAATCAATATCAATTCCTAAACAGACTCATCTTCGTGAGAGAAGTGATGCCCAAAAAACGTCGTTTAGGGCCTCAAAACATCTCTAGAAGTTCAGGACCCGAAAAAATGCTAAAAGTAATAAATTGTGCTATAATTAAGGAAACTGAAAGAGAAAATTGTGGGGGCCCCAAGTGGAATAGGCGGGTGGCCATCAATATCCACCTGGATCACTTGATACCTGTTGATGTAAGCAAACTCAACCAGGTAGATACTCTTCCCACTTCCGTTGCTGATCGGTGTGAAGAAAATCCCCTCTGTAGACAGGGGCGATCTCTCTAACCCTAGAGTGGGTCTAGTAATGCACGACACAAACTAATGAACCCTTTCCTAGTTTGTATTCAAAATGGAATAAGACGAAGAAGAAGAACCTACCCCTTCGTGATGATATCATCAAGTCCTTTGGTGAGGACCTTGATTCTACGTTCCTTCAAGCTCGCTCCTCACTGCTTGTGGAATTCGAATACCTATAAGAAATCAAGAGACAACAAAAAGAAATGTGAAAAGATACATAGAATGCATCAGATACAAACTACCTAATATATCAAGGAGTATTAGGCTACTTGCATAATTATATAGAAAAATATGGAAAGTGAAATATTAGATGTATTATTAATTATTAAAAAAGGAAGCATACAACCATGTCCTTGATCTTAGAAACCTCTCTTTGGTGATTTCCCAGTCCAAACCGAGGCTCTTCAAGAAATCCTTCTCCCAAGTGGAAATTTGGGCATAAACATAGTATAGGGATGCAAAGGATCAATGATCAGGAAATACCAACTAGTATTGGAAGGATGGGATTTAATTTATAGGTAGGGAGAGGAAGTTAGGGATCCATAAAAGGAGGAAGACCCACTTCTCAAGCGAAAATCCCCTAGTGATAAGATCAAGAGATCCAAATGAGAGAGCTCGAGCATATCTACATCGAACCATATCAAGCTCGTCGTTCTGGAAGCTTCTAGTGCATGAATATGCTCCTCCATTTGAGGAAACACAACCAGAAGAGGTTCAACGCACTTTTTCCTATCAAAAGCATGCTGGAAACACTAGGTCAAAGTTTTGCAACATGCCATTAGCACGGGAAGGAAACTAGCAAAGAGCGCTAACCCAGAAATTTAGGTTTTAAATTGAGCTTCTTCAGAAAATATTCAAGGAATATTTTTATTGGTCTTCAGGGACATATTGATGTATTATTCGTGGTGGATATACTGCACAGTTGTCATCTTAGGGCACTTTAGGATTAGGGACGGGAAGTGAACGAGGTGACAAATTATTGTGTAACAGATGCCCCATAAGGCCATTAGGGGAATTTTGAGGTCTAAAATGGGCCTCCTAAGGAAATTATAAAATAATAGTTGAAATAATAAAATAATATTAGATTACATCATCAGAATTTAGAGGGAAAAAATAAAAAACTACTTTTTCAACTCGTATTTTCAACTTAGCTCCCTATGGGTTTACTCAAATTTCGAGTGGGAACACTTGTTGGATGTAGAATTTGATTCTACATACAAGGAGTACCCATGTTGCATAATTTTGATGGACCCTGCTACACAAAAAATCAAAAATACATGAAAAGTGTGATTTCAATCATGATTTTTCATATATTTCTCATTTTTTGTTTAGTAGGGTCCTTCGGAAGTATGCAACATGGGTACTTCTTGGATGAGGAATTAAATTTTTCATCTAGCGATTATTATCGCTCAAAATTTGAATAAAACATTAGGGATATAAGTTGAAAATACAAGTTTAAAATGTAGTTTTATTATTTTATTATTTTTTATTATTTTTACTTTTTTTATCCCAAAAATGGTGAATCACCCTGCATGGTTAATTTTTCTTAGGAGGCCGATTTTAGGCCGCAAAATTTCTCTAATGATGAAGGCAGAATAGGGAGTGATGGGTGAAATTATTTACGAACTAAGGCAAGGACTCTTAATACCACGAGGAGACTTGCAAAATCAAGCATATCATAGATATATGACATCTCTATACGAATCATGAATCCTCGACATGGGCGCAAATATCTGACTAGAAGGGATCATATATAAGGATCCACGGTATGGACACAACCATCAAAATTAAAGGATCAAGTAATAAAGATCCATGACGTGGAAACAACCATCCGTATAGAGGGAGACATGAGTATAATAATGAATAACTCATAACTCCATGCAACCTTAGTTTATCATACAGAATCTAGGGTCTTCATCTCAATATCAACCCAACCAATAGTATGAATGCTATCATGTGAATAGATGTGTTGAAGTCAAATTTAATATCCCAAATGAGGGAAAATATACACTATTGGGAATGTCTTAATATATTCCAATATGGAGCAACAACAATATACAAATACATCAATGGAAACAGTAGAGATGAATTAACACATAAAATGCCGGGAGAATCGAATAGCCATCATCTCATATCACAGCAGCATAAGATATATAAATCCATGAGGAAATAGTCACTCAAGCAAGGCACTACAAGCCTCAAGAGAAATGTGCATGAAAATATGAAGAACACTACTACATGAATAAAGCCCTAGGCTATAACTGCATAGTTTTATATGGAACAACTGCCGAAACACATGTCAGTACATAGATATGAAAATATATGGTTCATACAATCATCAGGAGAGAATATATAATCTCCCAATCACTACCTCAAGTCAATCCTAGAAGGATTGGCTAAAATAACAAAAACTACAAAATGCCAGAGTTGCTGGGTAGCAACAGCAACTCAAGAACTGGAAATAAGTGGAGAAGACTGAAGATGCTACAATCACTGACAAGAGCTTCTCCAATGGGTCTCTAGAATGAAAGGATGATCCTTTCACCTAAGATCTCACCCTCCAAACTATCTTCTAATCCCTCATAGCAAATTCTCTCCAAGAATAACGTTGTCTCAGGAAGGGACTGTTAGGTAAACATGACTCGGGGTAGAGTCAATGTTGACTAGGGTAAATAGTAGTGGTTTTTGGGCACATGGTATTGTGAACCCATGGTTTTGGCCTATGGTATTTCATGTAATGGAGCCTATAAGAGGCTGGGAATACTTCATTGTAAGGTAGGCCTAGAGGTGAGTGGTGAAGGCTCACTTGGCCGGATTGGCCAGGGTTTTGGCCATTGCTTAATGAAATTTCATTGGTTGGGTTTTTCCCTAGGTTTGGGGTTTTCCCGGATAAACATATGTGCTTATGTTTATGTGCTTTTTTCTTGGTTATTTTTATGTTTAATTATTCCTCTCGGTGAATTTTTATTTCTGCAGTAAATTCTAACAAATGGTATCAGAGCCAAATGTTGGCTTCAGAGGAATGCTTCTGTTGCCAAGGGTTTTATTGGCTTGTGAATAGAGATATGATATGATGTATTGATGCAGATCTGGATCTCAAACCAAAGGACGAGATTGATGCATAAGTTGACCATAGATTAGATCTGAGCGTAACATTGAGCTTGTGAAACGTGTGAGATCCAAATGTATGAACTCAAGTCTGCATCCATGCAAATGTGCAGAAGATGAAGAAGATGGATGAGTGGAATTGGTTGGTGACAGTTCCACCATTCGAGTGCCAATGGTGGTGAGGAAGCCATGAATTAGGTGGCAGCATGGCTGGCCTCACGACTACGAACCAACTGGTGAAAGCAGCTTCGATTTGGTTGTTGTGGAGGCCAGAAATCGCAAGCCAAGGTTCTCCTGTATTGTTTTTTCACTTTCAGGTGAGGAGTGGAAGGTATAGTAGTGCATCACTGGTGAGAAAGACAAGATGGCAACCTTACCAGGGCAGCTATTATGGGAGATCGTGAAGAAGAACAACTGTTTCCTCATGAGACATAACGACAACAGCAGCGCCAAGGTTCAGTTTAGTAGAGAGCCTGAATAACAATCTCCAAAGGTGTAATTATACGAAACCCACTCCTGTCCAGAATTACGCTATACCTATTTCGCTAGCGGGTAACGTTCCCCACCCACGTTCCAAGCGGAGGCGATTTGAGTACACCGAGTCCTTTGAGGTCCCCGCCAAGGAGGTCCCCCAGAAGCTCCAGTAGCTCGCTGCTAAACATAAGGTGGTTCTGTGTATCCGTCGGAAGTATATTCTCTACAAGCCTTTCATGGTCGAGGTGAAGGATTGTTGCTGTCATAGAGCCGGTGAACCCAACATGAAGAAACCTGGGGTTTTGAAGCAGAAGCGTTATAGTTCCAAGTGCTGCAGATGCGGGTTTCGGATCAGGGAAATCGTGCCTATCAAGGATCATAATTAGAGAGACAGGACATTTGTCTATGAGAATGAGGGGAAGGCGGTCTTTAAGCTCTATGCCGTGCACTCTGGGCATGAGCCAGGTCCACATGAAGGAAGTGCCAGGATCATACACAGGTTTGTAGGGCCGACGAACTCGGCGATCAAACAAGGGACCGTGTATATTAATAAGGAAAAGCAGTATTTGTGTTTAGTCGTTATGAAATAGATCAAGGAGTTAAAGATGGAGCTTGGGTATTTGGAGGGGAAGGTTGTGCTAGAATAGCAAGCCATTAGCTACGTTAGGAGAGCAAAGTGTTTGACAGAATGTGTCAATCAAATGTTTTGAAGAACGTCAAAATAAGAGAGGATATTTGAAGGTGGATTAATTAAAAATTGATGAACCATGCATCTGAAGAGAATTCCTAGAGGACTAGCGGTTACAGAGGCTGGTGACCCATGTAATTTGGTAGCTGGATTATTTTTATATGGACATTGATGTACAACTATGATGTCCTCTTTGGAGAGGACATCATGAATGAATGTAAAATAATGGTTACACAAAGACACCAACAATGAAACAAAAAAAAAATAAAATATATATATATATATATATATATATATATATATATATATATATATATATATATAATGGAGTTAATTTTATTACATGTAAATGGGCATACTGCTGTAAGACCTGGTATGGCATGTGTACCCCTGGGTAATCACTGGTAAAGTCTGGGCTAGACCTAGGTGATAGGGGGGATGTGAAGTTTACAATTACCCTGGGTAAAAATTTGAGGGGGGAAGAGCTAGAGTGAGCGGGCTTGTCCCACTTAGCAGGTTTGACTAGATTTAGTCAATAATCCCCAAGTCAAGTTTAAGGGGGGAATTGTTAGGTAAACATGACTCGGGGTAGAGTCAATGTTGACTAGGGTAAATATTAGTGGTTTTGGGGCACATGGTATTGTGCACCAATGGTTTTGGCCCATGGTATTGCATGTAATCGAGCCTATAAGAGGCTGGGAATACGTCATTGTAAGTAGGCCTGGAGGTGAGCGATGAAGGCTCACTTGGCCGAATTGGCCAGGGTTTTGGCCAATGCTTAGTGAAATTTCATTGGTTGGGTTTTTCCCCAAGTTTTGGGTTTTCCCGGATAAACAATTGTGTTTATGTTTATGTGCTTTGTTGCTGGTTATTTTTATGTTTAATTATTCCTCTCAGTAAATTTTTATTTTTGCAGTAAATTCTAACAGGGACTGCACTGCTAATGATGGTAAGTGGTTGGCCTGGTGCCAAATATGGTGGAATTTTCTCATAAACCTCCTTTACTGATCTCCCAAGGGAATGGAAGCTCCCTCCTCTGGAAAACTAGTCGAGGATGGTGTTGTAGAAAACCTCCCCAGCAACACTGCACAATCTCCAACTGAAACTGCGTTGATGAAGAGGCTGATGCTTGACCTCAATGCCTGAATATGGGGAAGCGAGTGCAATCCTTCAAGAAGGAGAGGAAATCCTAAACATGACTTCCTCGTGCTAAGCAACACTGCAACTCTACTGAACAACAAGAAGCTACAACAGGTCTAAGAGAGAAAAGATGAATAATACTCAATATGAATCACAATGGTTTCCTTTCCCTCCTTTTAAGCAATGTGAGCCCCCTCTCCATGGGTCCCACTCATGAAAAATTCCCCTTCAAGGAACCTTCCCTCCTCTTTCACTGTGCTGTCCCACAAGATGCCTTCCACCTCTTAGTACTGCGTTGTTTGACTTGGTCAAACTTGACCTAGCCCTCCTACAAAAAGTCTCTTTTCACACATGGGGTGTGAAATCCAGCTCTATAAGTGATCCCCTTTCACACTAAGATGATTTTTATTCCCTACTAATGAAATGAATGGGTCTCCTACCCATCTTATTCATCTTCTATGTGAAAATGGCAAAATTCAATATTCCATAAAATTTTGGAATATTATAGTCCTCCCCTCTCAAAGATTGCTTGTCCTCAAGAAAGTGCAAGGATAGACTGATTTATTTCCCCTTACTCTCACTGAAGCATCCATGCATTATGAACTCCTCCAAGAAAAGGATGCCATATCATCAATCAAGTGTCCAAGTTGTCCCTCCAACATATACAATCTAGCTTTTGGTGAACATCCCCAAATAGCTATCATGTAGAAGCAAATATCCATGGAGGAACAATAGGCTTGTCTAAGGGTCTCCTTGAGGCATGAGATATGATATAAAATGGGACTCATCATCCCCATATGAATCTCCCATCCCTAAGCAATCATCCATACAACATAAGCTGCCTCCCAACATGGCAACTCATAGAGATCTCCCTCCACCTTGAGCTCCGGAAATGAAGGCGGGTTGGAAATCTGAATATGGAAAGCTTCACAGCTTGCCCCATGATGTCCTCTTTTCCACTTATTATTAGTGTGGAGTTTGTGCTAATCATGGGCTGCAAAATTATTGCCCTCAAGTGGCAAAATGAAGAGCAATCCTCCAAGGACCTCTCCTCCATCAATGAAGAACAAGTTGGCCCAAGACACTTCATCCATGATGAATAGGACATGATCATCATAGGATATCCCAATGAAATGTTTGCTATAGGTTACACCATGTACACCAAGGTACAAACAATGTCTCATAGGGTCACAACACAATCTCATCCACTGCAGCTGCAGACAATAACATGGCAAGCACTGTACAGAAAATATCACCTCTACTACTGAATAGTAAATAGATGAGTGAACCAACAATACAAGATCAAATACATACCCATATACATACAATGGATGGATATCATCATCAAACTCATGGTCCACCCCAAAATAAGGCAAATAGGTGGTTGTGGTGGCCATGCCTCCCCTCGTGTTCCCATTAGAACATGCAATACATAAACTATGTGAATCACCTCCCCTTAATGACACATTCAACCCTTGTGCCCTACTCAAAATCATGCCTCCCATCAACATACCAGCAACATAAAAAAGGGAGATCATGACCAACAACAAAATATGGGAACCACTGGTAGTTTCATGTAGTGCTTGGAGGTACCAACAGTCTCCCAAGTGGATGCAACACAGTTTTAAAAACTGCTGTTTCAGAAATGTACAAGGAAAAATGTTTTGAAGTACAATGCTAATCATTGAATTAGATGAACATGTGTGGAGTGGAAATTTTTTTTCCCAAGGTCACATGTAAGGTGGTTGTCCCCATCATATGTTTTGGTCCAACTTTGCTCATGGAGAAACATGAAAAATTTTCCCCTTTGAGGAGCCATGCACTGCAACATAATGATAAGAATATGCAAATCAGAAAATGTAAACACAAGGATCTTACCATAGGCTGGAAGTGAGATGATATATGGATACATGTGTGTGTCCCTACTCCCAAGTGATAGAGCTGTGAGCTCATGCAAAAAGGATCTTGCCCATGCCAATCTTTGTCCCTTGACGGGCTCCTTGCCAAGGACTCCTCCGATGATGCTGCTGTAGATATGAAGCACCTTCCAAGATGGAAATTCCTCCTGATTAGTCCAAGCCAAATAGTAGTCCCTTTGCACTATGAGAGTGCCCTCCTCTACTCTGGAAGCACCATACATCATATGAGATAAAATCTGCTCGTGCTCTCTCCAAGATAGCTCAAGCAACCCAAGTGCTTGTTGCCTTCTCATGCTCGCATCATGTAACTCATGTGATGAAGGTATCATGACTGATATATATACCATGTTAGCACCATGTATCCCTACTCCCTGCTGCTTAATTATGTAAACATCCTGCCACCTCTTCTCCATTCCCATCCTCCTGAAAAGAGGATGCACCAAGTGATGGCCAAACTCCTTCAAGAGGAGCCAACACAGCCAAGCCTCCTGCTACTCGGTATCATATATTTGCAAGTGGCTAATCAACCTCTTGCTCCTCATCCACACTCACTCAACTCCTTGTGGATTTCTCCTCCTCTTCTCTCCATTAGTTTTCCTCTCATGAGGATCACCATTCTCCCAAGCCATATCTTCCCCTTTGTATTCCATGGAAGTTTGAAATTTAGCTTCTTGGAGACCTTCTAGAGAAGATCTCTCACCCATGATTATGTTGGATCCATGAGGACCCAAATGTGATGGAGGTAATTTCTCCTCTCCACCTATGTTTAACAGCGCTACTAATTCCTCCAATGGTGTGGTAGCTGTCTCAACGTCCGGTTCCAAATTCGTTTCATTGTTTTTCATGGGAGTGTCATGGTGTGTTTTATCCTCCAATTGTTCCCATCCCAACCTCAATGGTTGGATGTAACTCATCAAATAAGCATGAGGATGGGGGTTTACTTCCTCCTTTCACAACGTAGTGCAATGAAGATGCTCTAAAATAGCAAAGTGTATTGATTCATGGACCTTCAAAGATGAATCCCCACATTCTTTTAAATGTCCTTCTGAAATAAAAAGTGGGACTTTAATCATACCTTGATGGATCTTGGGATGTTCTTGTGTGGCTGCAATGGATTTTCCTTCCGATGCAATGGTTGCCTCCTCAATAGATATGGAAGGCTGCTCCTCCAAGGTTGCAGCAGCATTGGTGCAATCCTCCTCCCATGATGGTGTGAGCCTTTCCTCCTTTGTTCTCTCTCCATCAAAGGTTTTGATTAACCTTCGATAAAATTCTGCAAAAGAACTCACCCTTGAATGGACCAAGGGTTTGAACCACCAAACAGAGGCTTCATCCTCCATGTGCAGTGCTATAATCTCTACTGCTTCTTTCTCTACCACTGGATGCAGTAGAAAAAATGCCTCCAACTTCCTCACCCAAGATCTTGCTGATGTATCCCCATCAAATGTAGACAATAGGAACCTATTGTCTTTGATTTCCTTTCTACTGCAGGGCCTTCTCTCCTTCTTCTACTGAATAAACTGTGGGAACGTTGTAGCTCCCCTAAATGCTCTAGAGTGAGATTTATATTCACCCAGGTACTCACTTAAGATCTAATGATCCAAGTATCCTCAATTCCTATCTTCCTTGCCTTCATAAGAATAGAAAGTGCATGGACCTTCCTCTTATTCTCTTCGCTTCTCCTCCTTGGGGAGGCTCTTCTTTGCCCTAAAAATAGATGAGAGCAAGCTCATATTCTCCATCATTCTGATCTCCACTTCTCCTCTTTTACTCCTCTGATAGCTTGATCTCACAGGCTGTGCCAGAGATCATGCTCTGATACCACTGTAATATCCCAAATGAGGGAAAATCTACACTATTGGGAATATATTAAGATATTCCAATATGGAGCAACAACAATATACAAATACATCAATGGAAACAGTAGAGATGAATTATCACATAAAATGTTAGGAGAATCGAATAGACATCATCGCATATCACAATAGCAAAAGATATGCAAATCCATGAGGAAATAGTCACTCAAGCAAGGCACTACAAGCCTCAAGAGAAATGCGCATCAAAATATGAAGAACACTGCTACATGCATAAATCCCTAGGCTATAACTGCGCAGTTTTATATCGAAAAACTATTGAAACACATGTCAATACATAGATATGAAAATATATGGTTCATACAATCATCGAGAGAGAAGATCTAAGCTCCCAATCACTACCTCAAGTCAATCCTAGAAGGATTGGCTAAAATAAGCAAAACTGCAAAATGTCGGAGTTGCTGGGTAGCAGCAGCAACTCAAGAACTGGAAATAAGTGGAGAATACTGAAGATGCTACAATCACTGACAAGAGATTCTCCAATGGGTCTCTATAATGAAAGGCTGATCCTTTCACCTAAGATCTCACCCTCCAAACTATTTTCTAATCCCTCACAGCAAATGCTCTCTAAGAATAACGTTGTCTAAGGAAGGGACTGTGCTGCTAATGATGGTAAGTGGTTGGACTGGTGCCAAATATGGTGGAATCTACTCATAAACATTTTTTACTGATCTCCCAAGGGAATGGAAGCTCCCTCCTCTGGAAAAATAGCCGAGGATGGTGTTGTAGAAAACCTCCCTAGCAACACCCAACAACATTTCACAATCTCCAGCTGAAACTGCGCTGATGAAGAGGCTGATGCTTGAAATCAATGCCTAAATATGGGGAATGGAGTGTAATCATTCAATAAGGAGAGGAAATCCTAAATAGGACTCCCTCGTGCTAAGCAGCCCTACAACTCTGTTGAACAACAAGAAGCTGCAACAGGTCTAAGAGACCAAAGATGAATAATACTCAATATGAATCACAATGGTTGCCTTGCCCTCCTTTCAAACAATGTGAGCCCCCTCTCCATGGGTCCCACTCATGATAGCTTCCCCTTCAAGGAACCTTCCATCCTCTTTCACTGCGCTGTCCCACAATATGCCTTCCACCTCTTAGCACTGCGCTGTTTGACTTGGTCAAACTTTACCTAGCCCTCCTACAAAAAGTCTCTTTTCACACATGGGGTGTGAAATCTAGCTCTATAAGTGATCCTGTTTCACACTAAGAGGATTTTGATTCCCTACTCATGAAATGAATGGGTCTCCTGCCCATCTTATTCATCTCCTATGTGAAAATGGAAAAATTCAATATTCCATAAAAATTTGGAATATTACATCAAACATGACAGAAAACCACCTAATTACCGATCAATGATGAAAACCATTAACAGGCACGAGAAAAACCACTAATGAAGACAATGGTTCTCAAGGTACAACAGTACAAACCACGAGTGTGAATAATGTAGTTGAGGTTGAACACCCACATAATAATCTGATCGAAGGTCAATGAGGTACACCTATCGTCGAATGAGAAGAACTTGCCATAGAGGCATGCAAGCTCTAAGGTACTGAAAGGTGTTTCTAGATCATCTCCCAAGATAATGAGTTGGATTCGACAAGAAGTGATCCATCAAAGGAGGGCCATAGTGTATCCCACATCATCAAAAATAAATGAAGGATATAACAGAGTAGATGAAAGTAATCCAAGACTATAAGAGAAGGTTAGATGAACTTTTATGAATGGTAAGACACTATAGATAGAACTTCTCTTGAACATATCAGTGACATGACTTCGGAGTATGGAAACATTTGACTCAAAATGGGAAAAAAGGTCATGATGAAAAAGTGGTGATCAGATAAGAGGAAAAATGGATTTTCCAAACCCAGGAAGACATGCGACGAATAAGGATATCCCCAACTTGACACAAGAAATAGCTAAGTGTCATATTCAAGAGTGACATGCTGCCTCAAAACACATGGTAAGTTTCAATTTCAATTTTCCCTCGTTATTGCTAGAGAGTACCTCTTTATTTTTGATAGCAAGCTTGAAGAGGATAGAATATTCTTAGCATATAAGTTAATTATTTGAATGAATCCATCCTAGTAATTTTAACGATCCTTAGGAATGAGTAACTTGGTATTGTCATGGTGACAAGCCTTTCACCGTTTAAATTTTACAAGTACGATAGAAGAGTAACTTGGTCTCTTTTTCATGTTTAGGAATCTTGAAAAAGAGAGAGAAAAGAAAAATCCATCAGGTTCCTTTTTGTAAATCGCCCCTCGAATGGTATAAAAAAATATCCAAGGGAACCTCTTCACCATGTTCGATCAAGGTATTCCTTTTTCTTAAATAGTCAATCGCATTGCGAAAAATGGATAAACATATACTAATATGACATCAATTCATTTAATTTAACGAGTTCAAAATGACAAGTACTTGGCGATATTTTCATTTTTCGAGAGTCGTAAAAGAGATTAAAGATGACTCTAGGGGGGTTCCTTTTTATTTTATTTTTAATGAGTCTGAAAAGAGATAAAACAAAACTCATTGCATCAATAAAAAATGATCACTGTCACCGTCGAAATATATCCTGTTACTACACAAAGAGAACCACACATCAATGATATTGAGAAAAATAATTAAATATTGGAAAAAGTATTTTTAAAACTTATAAATACACAAAAAATAAAAACATTATTACCATTTCATTTTGGGTAAATTGGAGAACTCATTTTTAACCTATTTTCCTTTGATCTTCAATAAACCGGTGCAACAAATCTAGGACACTAATCGATGATCCGTCAGTTACATATAAGAGATTTGTCTCTTCTCATCATTTTTTCCCCCATTTTTAAACCATCTGATTTGCAAATTTTGTCGTTAAGAGGAAATTTTAAAACTTTTATATCGTGGGCGATCAGCGCGGGTTTGACCTATCAAACCCGCGTCAATCACCCATAACCCATTAGGCCAACATGCTATCGTCATGGATCTAATTCTAACAGTCGTGCTCGATGAAGAGAAAATTAAAAAAAAAAAAAAAAAAAAAACTCCATTCTTAATGGTTTATTTCAAAATTTGATGAGTTAAAAACTCCTAAAATTTTGATTATGGATTATTTTCAGGTGATTTTGATGAAGATGGCCATCGAATGGAAAGAAAGAGGCCACGAAGTAGAATATAATCAAGCCGCCCAAGATCCACATGTATCAATGCTTTGATAAATTACAGTGTGCTTAAGTTATTTCACACTTTTGGACTCAGAGCTCAACTCGACCTACTGGAATATCTCATTGGACTATGGGATGTAGATCATCATATTTTTATCATTGGGGTCCAAGAGATTGAGATAGACATATCAGACATCTATTTCATTACTAGAATTTCTAGGAGAGGGAAGAGAATTCAACTCTTTGGAGCTCATACTGGGAGTGAGAGCACAAGTATGCTCATTGGGAGACATTGTCCTGGTGCTGAGAAGACCACAAGAAGGAAGGTAGGCATTAAAAATATCACCAATATACCTCTGAGGACTGTCTTACACACTATAGCCCGTGTAGTTGGGGCTCTAGCATCGCATGAGATAATGAAGTCTTAGTTTTAGTATTCCATTGACTACCTCACTCCCACCATGTTCAACTGGTGCGAAGGATTGTTGTCTAATATGAAAATACAACTCACAAAATGAAAAACTGGATGGCTAAAGTAGTTTGGATATGGATCCATATTGATCACACTCTTCTTGGAGAAAGTGTCATTATTTCAATACTAGCAGATTGAGGTGGATGATTTGGCCCCGAGAGAACCGAGGTTGCTCAGGTGGTGTGAGATCATGCCTCTCCATGGAGGTGGCCAGTAGATGCATTTCCCTTCAACATTTTTAAGTTGGTTACATCATCAGTTGATTGTAGTGGATGATTATGCATATGATGGTACGGATTTCCAAAGAGATTCAGATATTCTCCTTCTACCTGGTGCATAGTGGACCGATGCAAGTAAAAAACTTGTTCATGGAATTTTTATTTGTTGATGTTTTTTTTAGTTATGTGTTCTGATATTTAGTATTTTAATTATTTGGCAGATTTTGGACCAGAGAGGCCAGTAGGGATGTCCCTGATCACGAGGAAAGTAGCATGACAGATTGAGGATGATCCTTATGAGTAGGGAGAATACCCAATCGCGGAGGTTGAGCGGAACTTGGAGGGCCTAACTAGAGGCATTCCAGAGTATGCAACTTTTGATGACATACCGCTGCGCTATCAGAGGAATATTGTAGGAGCCTCAGGTAGACTTCATTGGTTACTATCTCGAGTCATTCAGGATGTCACTTGCTATTGTGAGCACCATATGGGAGGATAGTTTCCTTTAATTTTACTTGTATGCACTGATGTAGGCTTGTGGAGCCATTGTGTCACAGAACACACATGTTTTGATATTTTGCTGCAACAAACTTTTACTTACTTGATATATATATATATATATATATATATATATATATATATATATAGATATATAGATATATATATATATATATGCATGTTTCTACTATCACTAAATGTTCTTATATCATAATGATGTGTTTGGTTTTTTACATATTATGCAAATGTCGATATAATACCTAATTTTCCGATATATCTATTAATGTATTCAAATTTCATGGAATGTGTTGATATGTAATATAATAAAAATCTCTTTCCAGTAATCGAACACGTAAGTACATGTGAAAAATCTAAGGATTTCTCACTTAGTAATGACCATTTAACTGTAACACAACAACTTGTGAGTATAGCTTAATGAACAAGTCTATGATGCTAAGATAAATTGCATTTGATAATAGTTCAATGATCACACTATATTCGACAAAATTATTAGTGTTTGACCCAGAAAAATACCTTGTAGATTAACCAACTCGCCATCGGGGACAAAAAGTGCCCATGCTGCGAAATATAAGTTTTGTGTGCTACGGAAAGCACCATCAACAAAACCGACATAATGGTTCGATGATATTTGCAAACCATGTGGAACACAAGATAAGCAGAGGAAACATGTCTACAAAGAAAACAATCACACAAAAAAATTCAAAACCACACTAATGAATCACACACTAATGTACACATTATTGTACTTGTGATCAAGCATAATACTTCTCAGATGGAGTCCAATACAGGACACAGATAATCGATTTTTGTCATGACTAATAGATATAAACTTAGGGTTATACCATTGATATGGCTTGTCGGCATTACCTCGACCAATTTTGTGAGATAATTCACAGCAATGATGAAGTGCCCATGCCCCCTAGCCGAGTAAGGGTTACGAACCATGGAAATAATTCCCTCGTGGAAAAATGATCAAACGGTAAGAAAGGAGTCGAAGGGAGTGGTTGGGGCATGTTGTTTGAAGAAAACAATGTAAATCTTGATCTCATCGGGAAAAAAAAGAAGTCCCGACATGAATATGATCGACAATACCTGTTTTGACATAGATGTCGATCAGAATGGCGGTTGAGATATTTCCCATGTTTCCTTCAGACAACATTTCATGAACTAGAATGGGATGTTGAAGTGGGCCAGTAAATTAAGATGAAACACGAGTTTCTAGAAAAATAGAGATTTCACCCAGGCTTGGGAGAAACGAGGAACGATGTTGACCATCATCCTAAGGGGTTTCTTTGAGGGACATAACTTCCATGATACTCTCGTAAATGAGAAATATCTCATTCAAGGGATCATTATAATCCAAAGAACCAAACCAAGAAGAATATGAATACATGTCCAGAGATGGAACCAGGTTATCATTAGTTTCGGAAGCAGCGCTAGAAGCTATAAGAATGACTTGATAGTTTTTTTTTGCAGGGCTGAGGGACATAACGTAACTGAAACTATCAATCTAGTCCAGACTAAGAATAATACATGGATCATGACCAGATGATATCATGTTAATAGAGGTGACATTAGGAGGAGGGAGCAGAAAAATTCCCATAAGGTACAATTCCATGAAAATGTTGAGATTCAACAAGATGATGAGCTTAGTGAAAAGAGTCGCCTTCACTAAGTGGGCCCGCAGGCTATTTTTGGCGCAAGTCTATTTTTAGACATGATGATCATATTTTAGAAGTTGCAGGATGCTATTTGTGGATGGTTGATCAAGTTGGAAAAATAGATGAAATTCTATTTTTAGAATATTGGGCGAAGTCTATTTATAGATCGTCAATCTAAAAATAGATGCATGTCGATTATTATTAGCTCTTAATAATAATCAGACTCTAAACAACAATTTATTCTCTTGGAGCACTTCAGTTCAGTGCACAGATGTGGCACATCAGCTGATAGAAGTAATTATGCTATTCCTAAGGGTTTACTGGATCTATTTCATGGAGGACTTAGTTAGAACTCAAGTGGCAGAGTTATGACACAGTTGGAAGTAGTTATGGAGTTGTATTCAGTTTAACTCAGTTAGACTCAGTTGAGCTAGTTGTATCTAGTCTAACTGATTGATACACTAGTGAGAGTGGAGTGAATTAATTAGTTAATTAATTCACAAATAATAACTCATTAATCAACTGAACAATACAATAGTTAACTACAGTGCATGGCAGTTTCAGTGGAGACCAGTGGAGAGATAGGTGAAAGGGAAAGATAGACTATCTGTTGTGACTATAGTGATGCATTGATTGCATCACACACTCAGTGGAGATGCCAATGAGGATTGTGCAGTCAAGGATGGAGTAATTCGAATTCATTCAGATCTATTCTTCAGCAGAGATTGCGCAGTGGAGGCAGACTAGTAGGTGGCAAAGATCGGTGCATGGATTTGCAAGATTGGGCCTGATTAGTGTATGAAGATTGTACTGTACTGAGAGCTTGTGATAAGCTTTGTATGATTTGTATGATATTTTCATATGATCTCCATGTTACATAATACATAGTTGGGGTTTTCAGCTTCATGCTTTCCCGGTTAAAAACTGTGTTATGTGCAATTGATTATTTTTGTTTATGCTTCACATGTGTGTGCAATTAATTTTTTCCGCAAAATATTAACAAGTGGAATAGATTCATTATCTTGCCTAAAGTTAAATTGTGAGATCAGGTGGATCTTGGACATATGCATGCTTAGTGCATATAATTTCTACATCAGCGCCAGAAGCAGCGCCAGAAGAAAGAAGAATGACTTGATATATTTTTTTTGCAGGGCTGAGGGACATAACGTAACTGAAACTATGAAGCTAGTCTAGACTAAGAATAATACATGAATCATGACCAGATGATATCATGTTAAAAAAGGTGACATTAGGAGGAGGGAGCAGAAAAATTCCCATAAGGTACAAGTCCATGAAAAGACCTGGCCCAACGTTCTAATATGTAATAGAGGTATTCCCAATGTACGGATCAATTCGAGTTGAAGAATCTGGGGAAAAGAAAGAAAGTTGATCAATAGTGACAATAGTCTTCTGATGAAGAAAGTGGAGAACGCAGAAAAGGGTAAATATCCCGCGAAACATCGTATGAGTCCAACTACGTCTTAGAAGAATGTTATAATTGAGGTCGACATCCACCACCTCTACTTCCATGTTCATCGTTTTACCCTCCAAATGAATTGGAAAGGGTTTGAGAATTCCATATGGTTGAGAAACTTTGTCGTTGAAAGCTTCCAAAGTTTTAAGGGACTGACTTAAAGGAGTAGAGTCGATGGCTTTCCAACATGCAAAAAACATGATGCAGGTAGAAGCACCTTCATCAATAATAGTCTGATGAATGATTTTACCCATCAGAATGACTTGGATAAGAAAATCCAATTGTGACGGGAGCTGAGGAACATGATTATCGAGATCAAAAGTAATAAGATTTGAATCCATTAGATAAATCCCTTCGATAGTAGATAATAGCACCTTTCATTGTGATGGGCACAACTGAAGGACTTCCAAGGCCGACATCGCCGAAGGAACTTGAGCTAGATCCTCTACGATGTTATAGTGATGGGCATATTATGCGTTCAGATTATAAGATGATTTACGAAGAACACCCTTAGGAGGTGGTCAAACAATGGAATCACTATTAGGTCTCTCATTAAGGAGAGGACTAGAAGTAGGATGAGTGGAAGAGGCAGGAACGGATATTTTGAAGGATTTGGGTATTCTTTCGATTGGGTAGCAACAAAAATAGGTTTTGTGCCACTCATTAAAACTTGGGAGCTTTAGGATGCTGAAGACTGGGTTTGATCTATCATTTGTGTTTGCTGAGAAGGAAAATGTTCTTTTAAGACTGTCGATGTCTCGGGTGTGCCCTTAAGAACATGGGTGCATTAGGGGAATTTTGAGGTCTAAAATTGGCCTCCTAAGAAAAATGTAAAACTAAAATAAAATTTATAAGAACCAATAGGATTCAAGATAATGATGTAAACCATGGGGGATGATTCACCATTTTTGGAGTAAAAAAGTAAAAAGATTAAAAAATAATAAATAATAAAACTAATTTTTCAACTCGTATTTTAAGCTTATCTCCCTAAGGGTTTACTCAAATTTCGAGCGGGAATACTCGTTGGATGCAAAATTTAATTCATCATCCAAGTACCCATGTTGCATACTTTTAATGGACCCTTCTACACAAAAAAGAAGAAATACATAAAAAACGTGATTGCAATCAAGTTTTTTATGTATTTCTCATTTTTCGTGTAGAAAAGTCCATCAAAAGTATGCAACATGGGTACTCCTTTGACGAGGAATTAAATTTTGCATCCAACGAGTATTCCCGCTCGAAATTTGAGTAAAACCTTAGGGATATAATTTCAAAATACAAGTTGAAAAAGTAGTCTTTTCTTTTTTCCCTCTAAAATTTGATGATGTAATCAAATCTTATTTTATTATTTCCACTATTATTTTATAATTTCCTTCGAAGGCCCACTTTAGACATCAAAATTCCCTAATGACTTCTGTACGCCGAGGAAAATCCTTGGTGCAATGATCCTCATCACATATCAGGGAAGGATACTTGGGATTACGCTTGGAAGCATCATCGACAAACGCCTTAGCAGAATCTTGTTTAGGGGTGTCGATTTTTTTTTACCTTTCCCCTTATTTTTACCTTTTGAGGACTTGTCTACTACGGAATATTGAACAACATTAACCTCTGAGGTTTTACTAGGATTCTTCAAATTATTCGAAGAAGTGGAGGGAGAAGTGGAAAAAGTAGACTTAGACTTCGAAGAAGCCTTCGGCATAATATTAGCATTATGGGCCAATGTCCCAATGAAGGCATCAATAGGAGGTGTATCAGTAGATTTGGATGATGATGGGTCCATTGAAGGTCATGGTGCATCAGGTAAAATATCATATAAAGTTATAGATTGGGAATATACCATATCTAAATACTAAGCATAGGTGATGGCTTGCTATTTTGTCACACAACCACCCATGTAAATATATTTGGTGATTTTAGGAAGGAAATATTTTATGAACCACTCAGGCAACAATTGATCAGGGATCTCAAATTTTATAAGGCAACACCTACGCCTCCACTCATGAATATGATATGAAATATGAGTATCAGTCGATTGTTCCAAATATGACAAGAGATGGGTTCCAGTCTCATGTCGTATAGGAAAATGGAAATGGGTGAGGACGACCATAGCTAAGGGATTGAAATATTGTAAGAAAACTGGAGGAAGTTCAATGTACCACTTGACAGCAACACCCCGTCAAAGTGCACTGGTAAAGACGTAGACTAATCGAATCATCAACCCAAGAGTTGGAAGAGAACCACAAATGGTATGTCATGACATGGGTTTGGGGTTCTTCCCTAGATTTTCCTTCAAAATTCAGGCAATCTCTAGTAGTTTTAGTTAGAACTCGAGGCCATTGCGGCATGTGTTGGATGGAGCCATTTGCCAATTTAGAGACATTTTAAAATTCCAACATATCCAAAAATGGAAACAGAGGGTTATAAGGAGAAAATGGCCTCTGGAAGTTACCCATTTGTGGGTTCCAACCTTGCTAGTAAAATTTTTTTCCCCATAGGGATTAATTCTGACCATACTTCCCAAAATGTCCCCATTGTTGTTGGTAAGGTATATATTATTGATAGGGACCTTGTTGTGGTTGTTTCTGAACGTAGGGTCCTTGCTAGGGTTGTTGATAAGGCCCCTGCTGAATATAAGCACCCTATTGGGGTTATTGGTAAGGCCCTTGTTGGGTATAAGTTCCTTGTTGGGGTTGTTTTAACTGAACTTGAGGCATTTGCTGGCATTGGACACTAGGCTGATTGGGGTATGTTCCAGTTTGACCCAGAGGAATGTTTGGGCCAGATTGGATTTGAGGGGAAAAATTAGGATTAGTTACAATAACACCTAATGCATTTTGGGGTTTATGTACATATTATTATGAGATGTTCGGTCACTGAACATACTGATATTGTACGTTTGGTTGATGAACATACTGATATTATATGTTCGGTTGTTGAACATGGGGTTGCTAAACATAGTGGTATTGAATGTGAGGTTGTTGTTAAACAAACTGAGCCGAAGTAGGATGACCACCAAGTAGAGAGGTTCCTACGATAAAACTCGTTGAGTGTGAAAGAAAAGTTCCACTAAGACTATATATGGGATGTCCCACCCTCGATATAGTTCCAGAGGTCATATTTCCCCCACCCGAAAGGGTAGGTATGTATAAAGGATATGATTCCCCCTTAGGCATGGAAGAAATCATAGATGGTCCACTCAAAGGTGGGACTGGAGTGATCATGGGTAGTGACACAAGAGCATATGATCCTAGTAAAACTATCATTTAACCTACATAAACTGCAGGTTGTGTAGCAGGTTTTAAAACGGTAGCTGCACCTAATACAAATGGGTCGAAATGTGGGGAAATTCATGTTGAACAAATGAGGTTTGAAATAGGGATGTGACCCTAGAAGCCCTTGAAACAAGGTTTCCAAGAGAAATATACCCGGGTGGAAGTGAAGACGCAACTTGACTAGAGGGCATACTCATCCCACTTCATATATCTTGAGGAGTGGAAACATAAGGAAAAACTTCCGGAGGGAACATAGATGCGATGTTAAATTTTGGGATATGGATCACAGAAGTTTCCAGAGTAATACTTTTAAGAGTACACACAAATGGAGTATCATCAGCATTCGATTCCATGTGTGGTAGAAACAACTGACGAAGAGTAGTGCGATATGATATAGGAGAAGCACCTAAAGGAATGTTGGGACCTTGGAAAGGACTATACAGAGGCTCAGGAGATATCATGAATGGATCATAGATCGGATTTGGAGGAAATACCACAAAATATGCATCAGGTTTAGGACTTTCCAGGTCGAGATCCTCAGAAGGTGTAGACCAATCATTAGGTGGTGGCTAAGACGCGGTAAGTTGGAAACTTATGACAATTCCAATTTCAACACCTTAAGATTAAAGAGGCTCAGGTTGAAATAAAGGGATCTTAGTATGAGCTCCTTGAGTTCCTTCAGGGGATGAGTGAGGCAAATTCAAAGATTTAGCCACGATGACCTTTAGAACAAGATCAATGAAGGGAAAGGTGAATCACTTTTTGAGAAATTAAGATCTATGATTAACTAGGAAAGATAAGGCTAGGAGTACTGCATGGGTAGGATGCTATCTTGGGCATTAAATTTTATAATTAAACAAAATAAATAAAAAAGGGTAATCTAGACGAAAGGATTACTAGGTATATTTGAACTACAATATACACCTTGGAGAACCAAGGACTTAATGTACGACAACCAATCTCCCCGAATTTTATGTTCAGTGTATCATGTCTACAAGGCATCCAGCTTGGTTACTTATGGCAGGTTTGCAACCTAGTGGGGTCTCCCAAAATATACTCAATGGTATGTGTGAGCTCAGTCTGTAGTAGCTTTGTCTAATGTGTAACTATTCGATGAGAGCATCCTCATATACTTACCATACATGGAGCATAGTTCTATATAATTCCATACATAGGATGAGATATCACCCCTGGGATGTAACACTGGTAGTTAGTGACAGCTGCTACACTTAACAATGTTGGAACATGTCTCTAGCCTATACATCTAGATTTTTGCGTTAATTCCAAAATTTGCTCCTTAAGGTTAATTGACTAAATTTTAAAGTTTATCTTTTATTATGTTTCAGTTTTGGGCTCAATAACGATGTCACGTGAATCCATACAATGCAACTAAATGAAAAAAATAATTCATTTAATTTCGATGAACTCTAAACTAATGAGGGAGAAATTGCAAACAAGAATGCAACAAATGAGTAATGCAACAAGCAATGATTCCCCCTGACGAGATCAAATTATTGAAATGCAACTCTAAAATGAATTCACTTTCATTATCCCAAATATAATCTTACTAAAAACGAAATCACTTCTTTCTTCACGAAGATGCACTAAATATATTTTGTTTTTATTTTACTTTGGATTCTCAAATGAAAACTAATGCAATTAATGAACTAATCAAAGCAAAAATAACCAAAGGGACCAAGAATTCAAATGAAAATTCCTTTCACTTTATCTTTTTCAAATGGAAAACAAATCATTCAAAAAGTACTTGAATGAAAATGAATTTCAATTTTTATTTTCAAAATGAAGGAAGAACAAACCAATTCAAAAGTTATAAATGACAATGACTTTCACTTTTTCTCTTTCGAAATGGAAAATCAAAACAAACATAAAATCTCAAGCTCTCAAATCCAACAACTATGATCTATGTTCAACAATCAATCAAAGGTAATTTCGATGTGAAATAATGATTTGGTTCAAATGAAAGAAAACCTTTGCAAATACAAGGCAAAAGTAATATGAAATAGTTTTTTGAATGATTGCAAGAGAGCCCTCAGACAAAGCCTGTTAGCCACCTGTAAAATTTGATTATCCCAAAAGGTGGCTAAATCTATTTTTAAGCCTTCAAGGAACAATTTTTCTCACTAAAAACGGTTGGCTCTTGAAGACTTTTTGAAGGCCTCATGCCTCTGTCCAACCCTCACTACTGTTCCCATCTTGAAAAACTCTGAAATCATACTGATTTCCAAAGCCAAAATATTGCTGCAAACACCATTTTCTCCTTTCCCTTCTTCCCAAATTAACCTCATCTTTCTATCCCCTTATTTCCCACAAAAATCCCTCATTTTCACATTTCTGCCTTTCCCCTCATCAAAATCCCCTTTATAAGGTTTAAGACTCACTCTTGGCCTTATCGAAACCCTCATTTCCTTTGAAAAAACGTTGAAAAATCATAAAAATGCATTGTTTTGACTTAAGCCCCCTTGGGCTAAGTCCCTAGCCTCTCCGCCCATACACCCTGGCGCCATGACCGCGCCTTGAGCTAGTCGGGTGCTTATCCGGTTTTAAATAAATATTTCTTCGCAAAACATTAAAAAGCCTTTGATATTTATTTAAACCGTCGAAATTCATTTTATTTAATTTTTCCGCCCATGCAAATTATGGAGCGATCACGACCGTCGATTCAATCCATAGATCCGACGGTGCAGAGCGTGCCTCCCTGTGGCCCCCCAACCGTGCGTCGTTTTCCCAAAACCACGTGGTTTTTATCGCACCACTCTTCGGCGAAGGGCAGTTTTTGCCCAAGGGCCAGCGATTCCATATGCTTCTTGACACGCGTCCCGAGCACTATTCCGGAAACTGCCATCCACCGCGTATTAAATTCATCCATCGCGCGTTATCGTTCGGACCTGGACGCCCAGCGATATCGCTGTGGACTGTCCGATCTGCGACCACTGATCCAACGGTGATCGCTCGCCGAAGTTTCTCGAAGGATAACGAAGGTGCCCACGCGATAACCGGGCTATGGCGCGGTGGAAAATCAATCTCCACTATCAATTTGATCTGTAGATCGACGGTCCATATTCCATCGCCTGATTTCCTTCGTTTGACTTTCAACCTCTGCTCCCGACCGTCGATCTCTACGCAATCAACGACTCATATTCGATATTCTTCCGCCCATTCTACGTTCTCTCCCGATCACGCTTCTTCCACTCGTCCTTTGAAGCAGTCAACCTATAAACGCATGGATTTCATAACTTTGTTTGTGTTTTGCAGGGTTTTAAGCGTTTTTCCGCTAAAATTGAGAAGATTCGAAAGTAGAGGGTGACGATCCTCTCTCTTTCGATTCACCAAGGGAAATCAGTCACAGGTGTTCAATTTCACGTTTCATCGGTGTTTATCCAAGCACTAATGCCACATGACCCTGCGCGACCCTGCACACCAGCAGAAAAATATGAAACCAACACAGGCAAAGAGTATCAACGTCGAAGACAAAAATGCACCAGAACAGAGGATTAAAGGACATATTTGTGGGGATTACGTCTAAGATGCTTATCAAAAGCCTAATCCCCAAATAAAACACAGTTTACAGGAAACCTAAAGTGTTTTATGAAGAAGGAATGCCTCCACCACCACAATCTGAGGCTAATTGATTCCTCGGCTACCGTAGGGCCACCTGTTCCTCAAAGTACTCAATCAGAGGCCGAAGTTATTGATCGAATAAAGATTTTCACCTCAGCACAGCCGGATAAGTTACTTCTGCAAGGAAATAAATGCAAAAGATATATGTAGAAGTAACCCTAGCATCACACAGAGCCTCAAAGGTCAACAAAGCTCCCATCGAGCTTAATTCATAAGTGTAAATCAATTAATACAGTAAAACAACTATACAGTTTCTTCATTGAGCCCCTCAAAGGCCAGAGACCATTAAATCTGTATTAATTGTAAATTGAGATCTTTTATCAGATCTCACCTCCTCATCCTTCTATATATACTTCTTCAGAAGATGAGTGAGGGGTTGGTTGTAGAACTTTGATATACATTTGAGCAAAAAATTCTGATTGTACATAGTATTCACTGGCTCTTGGAGCTTTGTTGGTGATAGATAGGTTAGGCTGAGATGTGTAGACGGTTGCTAACCTAAAGCACTAGACTTAAAGCTGTAACTGGTTTGGAGCATCAATACAAGCTGATTTATGGGATCTTGGTCTATGTTGACGGTGATGTTTTTCTCATTGTAACTTGTTGTTTTATTTATGTTTCCAACTGTGTTTCATATTCTCTTATAAAGAACAACATGTATAGGGTTAGGACCTACTGTATATCAGTAACCTTCTCTGATTGAAATTTTTTATCTGAATGTTTTCTTCCCTCTGTGTTATTTAAGAACGATTTAATTCAGTTTAAGCATAGGAATGCTGGCATTCCCTCGTCTTATTGTCTTACCTGAATGTTATTCTTAGATGTTATTTTCAATATATGTTTTGTGAAGATGAACTGAGGAAGATATGGTGAGCTACTGTCCCAAAGACAGATCCTGGCCGTATCTATTTGATTGTTTCCTTCTTGGTCGTTAAAAGTCGCTAGTTTCCAGTACTTACCGTATCTTAGGCAATTCTATCGTTATCTTTGTATTTGTATTGAAAGTAACCAAGTAAAGAAGAGCTAGGAGAGGATTTGTGGTGAGCCCGGCCCGCTAGTTTCTACTCCAAAAGTTGCCTTCAAGTTTCCCTTTGTTTTGAGATGTTTTCTATTGAAAGTGTATCAAAGGTTGGCTAGTTTCAAAGTACTTACCAGATCCTAGTTTACTTTTATGTTTTTCTTGAGTCCATGTCAAAGGCTGGCTAGTTTCAAAGTACTTACCAAATCCTGGGCTGCTCTTGTTTCTGCATCTGTTTATTTCTCCTTCTTATTGTATCATTCCATTCCATAAATAAATCTTCAAAGAGATCCTTAGACATAGATGACTTGCCCCATGGACCACTCTTGCCTCTTGCTATTCCAATTAAACCCTATTATGACTCCATAGCCCAATGGACTAAAACCTGCAATTTTCTACCTTTTTGACCGAATCTTACTCTGATTTCCTGCAACTTCTCACCTTTGAAACTTCTTGCACTCAGAACTTTCCACCTTGAACAGTAATCATGCTCAACCATCCAAAAAACAAACAAACCATTGGCCTTCATAACTAGCCTAATATCATTACCCCAAACTTCAAAGACAAATCCATCTTTGCACTTTTTGGAGAGATCCCTCTCCGGATTCAGGAGGGCTAGATCCTAGAATCCCAAAGTTGGTTGAAACGATGTTGTTTTTGTAATTGGACTCTGCCAATCTTGCTAATAAATTACAGATCCCTAACATTTCTGGCGACTCCGCTAGGGAACTCGGTTGAATTTTCATCTTAGTTTCCTTTAAAAACTTCATAAAATTTTGTGAGTAAAAGCAGCCTTTTCAAGCACTACCAAGAGATGGTAATCATGATGAAACTAAATTGAATCAGTGACAATGTAGGTAAACCCTAGGATTCTCTTAAGATTTTATCAAACCTTGAAAAATTAGCTGGCTTAGCCCTAAGAGTAGATTGTCTTTGTCTCATAACCATAGCTAAGTTTTGAAACAGAGTTAGGATATTTTTAAAAACCACACAACTTAAAAATAACTCAAAAAAAACCAAAAATATTTCAGATTGGCAATAAAACACTTACTCTTACATTGATACTTATCTTTTGTTGTGTTTTACCCCATATTCTTAGATAGAGTCTGGAAAGGGCAAGGTAGCTTCCGGATCTCATCCTCTTTCAGAGGTGAAATATCTGGTAAAAGCCCTCCCAGTCGATCCCTGGTTAGAGTTTGTTGTTTTCCGAGATATCCTTGAAAGGGGATATTTCACAAGCATGGTGGTGGACCATAAAAACTTTTACCTTTGAAAAGAGCTAAAAAATTCCACTTGGCGACTCCACAATCCTAAACAGACCTTAAGACTCCACTGGGAAGAACCCTGATCATCATAATATCATTCAAACTCAGTTAGAGGACTGTGGGATTGAAATTTAGGTAAACATATTAGTTAACCATCCAAAGACTGTCATACCTGGTTGAACTTTTCTTGTTTGTTTGGGTCTGAAAACACAGCATAGTGGCTCTTAGAAAGATTCACACTAGAGCCCATCCTGACCCTGATCCACCTGAGTTAGTTGATAACCCAGAAAGTATCCGTAGGAAGTCTCCTAGGATTAAATTATCAACTGTTTTCAGATCACCCTTGAGAGCTAAATCATACCATTCATCTTCAGCAAACCAGGGAGGAAGTGTATAACAAAGCATTGCAGAAACAAGACAACATTAAGAAGCTTTTTGAAAGAAGAACAAAGGCCAAAAATTTCAAGATTGGGGACAAAGTTTTAAAGTGGGACTCAAGAAGGGAAGAGAAGGGAAAGCATGGAAAATTTGACAACCTATGGCTTGGCCCTTACTCTATTCATTCAGCTGCTTGTAACAATGCATTTTTCTTGCAGGAGTTGAATGGAGCAGAATTGTTTGGGGGTCCTGTCAATGGCAGGATGCTTAAGCATTACTTCTCTTGATTCATGTTATGTTTTGAGGCCTTTTTTATCTTTTCCATTATGAATATTTCATCCACCATTGCATTCAAAGTTGTAAAAAACAAAAATACAAAAAAAAAGAAAAGAAAGAAAAGAGGGCAGATTTTGAAATCAAGAAAGGTATAGCCCCATACCAAAAAGAGAAACAAATTATGAAAGTGTGCAAGCTCAAATGCCACTCCTGAAAAAAACACTTCTAGTTAGTCAAACTGTTTAATCTTGACTAATTAGCTTTAAATTTTTTGCTGATAGGATAGTGAATTTGATATGCCAAATTGTCTAATCTTGGCTTATCAGTAGATAGTTTAAGATAGAAATGAAAGGTTCAAACATGATTAAAATCTGAACCTAAGGTTGCTAAGAGAAATGACTCAAATCTGTTCTATTTTTCTATGTCAAATAAATGTAAAAATCTGGTTCTAATTAGCTTAAAATCTGAACCGGAAGAAAAGGAAAGACAACTCAATAAGAGTCAAAACAGAGCTGTGAAAAGAGGAAGGAAATGTTTCCAAATTTTCAGATCTTAAGCCTTCCATTTTTTATTTAATTTTTGTGAAATAAATGTCTATGTGCAGCTTGTCTTTTATGCCATAGACCAGCATCAAGTTAGGCTGTTCAATCCTGACTTGAGTGCTTTTCAATTTCTGTTATAGAAACTAGAGAATAAAGATCTGTTGGATAGTTTAATCCCAACAAATAGTAGAATAGGTAGAGAAGAATCTGAACTCAACTGTTTAATCTGAGTTCATGGAGAAATAAGGAGTAGAATTAGATTAGATTTACTGCTTTCAACATAATAAAATGTTGTAAACGAGTTTGCCAATCCAAGTGCACTCTAATGAAGGAAAAAATGTTAGATCAGTAGGATTGGGTAGGTATAAAGTTGTATTGATGAAAATCCATTGATTTTTTTACTGCTTATGCATTTTCAGAGAAGATCATCCCAGTGAAAGAAGAGCAGCCCAATGGATTAGGAAACTAATCAGCCTCCCAGAGGACATTAAAATATCAGGCACATGGTCAGCCTCCCAGAGAATGCAAGTCTGAAAGTTCTTGATGCCTTCAAGAAGGCACCATCCCCAAGTGGAGCCACTGTTAGCCACCTGTAAAATTTGATTATCCCAAAAGGTGGCTAAATCTATTTTTGAGCCTTCAAGAAACAATTTTTCTCACTAAAAACTGTTGGCTCTTGAAGACTTTTTTAAGGCCTCATGCCTCTGTCCAACCCTCACTACTGTTTCCATCTTGAAAAACTCTGAAATCCTGCTGATTTCCAAAGCCAAAATATTGCCGCAAACACCATTTTATCCTTTCCCTTCTTCCCAAATTAACCTCATCTTTCTATCCCCTTATTTCCCACAAAAATCCCTCATTTTCACATTTCTACCTTTCCCCTCATCAAAATCCCTTTTATAAGGTTTAAGACTCACTCTTGGCCTTATCGGAACCCTCATTTCCTTTGAAAAAACGTTGAAAAATCATAAAAATGCATTGTTTTTACTTAAGGCCCCTTGGGCTAAGTCCCTAGCCTCTCCGCCCATACACCCTGGTGCCGTGACCGCGCCCTGAGCCAGTCGGGCGCTTATCCGGTTTTAAATAAATATTTCTTCGCAAAACATTAAAAAACCTTTGATATTTATTTAAACCGTCGAAATTCATTTTATTTAATTATTCCGCCCGTGCAAATTATGGAGCGATCTCGACCGTCGATTCAATCCATAGATCCGACGGTGCAGAGCGCGCCTCCCTGTGGCCCCCCAGCCGTGCGCCGTTTTCCCAAAATCACGTGGTTTTTATTGCACCACTCTTCAGCGGAGGGCGGTTTTTGCCCGAGGGCCAGCAATTCCATACGCTTCTTGACACGCGTCCCGAGAACTGTTCCAGAAACTGCCATCCACCGCGTATTAAATTCATCCATCGCGTGTTATCGTTCGGACCTGGATGCCCAGCGATATCACTATGGACCATCCGATCTGGGCCCACTGATCCAACGGTGATCGCTCGCCGAAGTTGCTCGATGGTTAACGAAGGTGCCCACGCGATAACCGGGCTATGGTGCGGTGGAAAATAAATCTCCACCATCAATCTAATCTATATATCGACGATCCATATTCCATCGCCCGATTTCCTCCATTTGACTTTCAACCTTCGCTCCCAATCGTCGATCTCTGCGCGATCGACGGCTCAGAGTCGATCTTCTTCCGCCCATTCTACGTTCTCTCCCAGTTAACCCTGACCGTTGGATGATGCCATCCAATGGCCACACTTCTTCCACTCGTCCTTTGAAGCAGTCAACCTATAAACGCATGGATTTCATAACTTTGTTTGTGTTTTGCAGGGTTTTAAGCGATTTTCCGCTAAAATTGAGAAGATTCGAAAGTAGAGGGTGACGATCCTATCTCTTTCGATTCACCAAGGGAAATCAGTCACAGGTGTTCAATTTCACATTTCATCGGTGTTTATCCAAGCACTGATGCCACATGACCCTGCACGACCTTGCACATCAACAGAAAAATATGAAACCAACACAGGCAAAGAGTATCAATGTCAAAGACAAAAATGCACCAGAACAAAGGATTAAAGGACATGTTTGTGGGGATTATGTCTAAGATTCTTATCAAAAGCCTAATCCCCAAATAAAACACAGTTTATAGGAAACCTAAAGTGTTTTATCAAGCAGGAATGCCTCCACCGCCACAATCTAAGGCCAATTGATTCCTCAGCTACCGTAGGGCCACCTGTTCCTCAAAGTACTCAATCAGAGGCCGAAGTTATTGATCGAGTACAGATTTTCGCCTTAGCACAACCATATAAGTTACTTCTGCAAGGAAATAAATGCAAAAGATATCTGCAGAAGTAACCCTAGCGTCACACAGAGCCTCAAAGGTCAACAAAGCTCCCATCGAGCTTAATTCATAAGTGTAAATCAATTAATACAGTAAAACACCTGTACAGTTTCTTCATTGAGCCCCTCAAAGGCCAGAGACCATTAAATCTGTATTAATTTTAAATTGAGATCTTTTATCAGATCTCACCTCCTCATCCTTTTATATATACTTCTTCATAAGATGAGTGAGGGGTTGGTTGTAGAACTTTGATATACATTTGAGCAAAAACTTCTGATTGTACATAGTATTCACTGGCTCTTGGAGCTCTGCTGGTGATAGATAGGTTAGGCTGAGATGTGTAGACGGTTGCTAACCTAAAGCACTGGACTTAAAGCTGTAACTGGTTTGGAGCATCAATACAAGCTGATTTATGGGATCCTGGTCTATGTTGACGGTGATGTTTTTCTCATTGTAACTTGTTGTTTTATTTATGTTTCCAACTGTGTTTCATATTCTCTTATAAATAACAACATGTATAGGGTTAGGACCTACTGTATATCAGTAACCTTCTCTGACTGAAAATTTTTATCTGAATGTTTTCTTCCCTCTGTGTTATTTAACTACGATTTAATTCAGTTTAAGAATAGGAATGCTGGCGTTCCCTCGTCTTATTGTCTTACCTGAATGTTATTCTTAGATGTTATTTTCAGTATATGTTTCGTGAAGATGAACTGAGGAAGATATGGTGAGCCTTGGTCCCAGTATGATCCCACAGACTATCTGATTGTTTCCCTTGGAATGTGTTATAAGATGGCTAGTTTCAAAGTACTTACCAAATCTTATGCAATTCTGTCATTATCTTTGTATTTGTCTTGAAAGTAACCAAGTAAAGAAGAGCTAGGAGAGGATTTGTGGTGAGCCCGGCCCGCTAGTTTCTACTCCAAAAGTTGCCTTCAAGTTTCCCTCTGTTTTGAGATGTTTTCTATTGAAAGTGTATCAAAGGCTGGCTAGTTTCAAATTACTTACCAGATCCTAGTTTACTTTTATGTTTTTCTTGAGTCCATGTCAAAGGCTGGCTAGTTTCAAAGTACTTACCAGATCCTGGGCTGCTCTTGTTTCTGCATCTGTTTATTTCTCCTTATTATTGTATCATCCCATTCCATAAATCAATCTTCAAAGAGATCCTTAGACATAGATGACTTGCCCCATGGACCACTCTTGCCTCTTGCTGTTCCAATTAAACCCTATTATTACTCCATAGCCCAATGGACTAAAACCTGCAATTGTCTATCTTTTTGGTCGAAGCTTACTCTTATTGCCTGCAACTTCTCACCTTTGGAACTTTTTGCGCTCAGAACTTTTCACCTTGAACAGTAATCATGCTCAACCATTCAAAAAACAAACAAACCATTGGCCTTCATAACTAGCCTAATATCATTACCCCAAACTTTAAAAACAAATCCATCTTTGCTCTTTTTGGAGAGATCTCTCTCCAGATTCAGGAGGGCTAGATCCTAGAATCCTAAAGTTGGTTGAAACGATGTTGTTTCTGTAATTGGACTATGCCAATCTTGCTAATAAATTACAGATCCCTAACAAAGCCAACCAATCTCTTGATGACACACACAAGCGTCAAGTGATTAAACTTCATCAAACACAAAAAGGGTCAAAGAGATAAATTCATCACCCAAGCAAGGAAATCAAGGTAACCCCAGTGGTACTAGATCATAGCAGACTAGAAAGACACCTCAGAGGCCAAGATACACTGGAAACTAAAGGGAAACCCTAATTTTTCTAATCTTTGGATCAATGCTCTTGTGAAAGGAAAAATTGTGCTGAAAGGTATATCAACACAATTTTTTTATATAAATCAGCTCTTTCAGTACTTTTGTAAGAAAATAAAATGTGATAGGTGAGATATAAAAAGAAAAAATAAAAAAAATAAACAATCAGACTAGACTTGACACCCTAAAGAAAAAATCAAGCACTATGCAGACTTATAGAGACCGAAATAGACTCAGATCTTGACGATCTGTCAAACTGATTAAAAAACAAAATCAGAAAAGGAGAGACAAAGAGGCTATAGCTCCCCAGTAGAGTCACCATAGACAATCCCATCTACGAGTAGAGGCGATCTCTCTAGCCCCAGAGTGGGTCTGGCAATGAACAAGACCAACTAATGAACCCTTTCCTAGTTTGCATTCAAAATAGAAGTAGGAGAAGCAGAACCTACCCCTTCTTGATGTTATCGTCTAGTACTTTGGTGAGGACCTTGATTCTATGATATTTCAGGCTCGCTCCTCACTGTTTGTGGTGTTCGAATACGTGTAATAAATCAAGAGACAAAAATAAGAAACATGTCAAGATACATAGCATACATCAAATACAAACTACCTAACAGATCAAGGAGTATTAGGCTACTTGCATAGATAACTAGACAAATATGGAAAGTGAAACATCAGATGTATTATTAATTATAGAAAAAAGGAAGCATACAACCGTGGTCTTGATGTTGGAGACCTCCCTTTGGTAATTCCCAAGGAAAAATTCTTGAATCTTTAAGAAATCCTTCTCCCAAGTGGAAATTTGGCATAATCACAGTATAGGGATGCAAAGGATCAATTTTCAGGAAAGACCAACCATTAGTGGAAGGATGAGATTCAATTTATAGGTAGGGAGAGGAAGTTAGGGATCCATAAAAGAATGAGGAAGGCCCACTTCTCAACGGAAAATCCCCTAGTGATAAGATAAAGAGCTCTAAATGAGAGAGCTCAATCATATCTACATCTAACCATATCCATATCGTTGCTTTAGAAACTTCTAGTGAATGAGCTTCTCCTCCATTTGAGGAAAAACTGGAAAAAGAGGTTAAATGTGCTTTTTCCTATCAAAATCATGTTGGAATCACTAGGTCAAAGTGTTGCAACATGCCATCAACACATGCAGGCAACTAGCAAAGAACACTGACCCAGAAATTTAGGTATTAAGTTGAGCTTCTTCAAAAAATCTTCAAGGAAGCTTTCAGTTGATCTTCAAGGGATATCTTGATGTATTATCCATGGTGGATATACTGTACAGTTGTTATATTAGAGCACTACAGGATCATGGATGATAAGTGAAGAGGGTGAAAAATTGTTGTGTAACACTGATGCATCACATACATCCTCAACATGTCCTCTAAAATCATATTGACCCTCTCAGTCTGTCCATCTCTCTGTGGATGATAAGTTGTGTTGAAGCCCAAATTTGTACCCAAACCTGCAAATAAATCTTTCCAAAACCTAGAAGTGAACTTAACATCCATTTCTGACATAATCTACTTTGGAAAACCATGTATCATCACTATATCTTTGATAAATACATGTGCCACATCACTCGCTGAATACGTAGACTTCGTCGGGATGAAGTGTGCTATCTTTGTCAACTTGTCCACTATAACCATGATGGAATCATGATGGCTAGATGTCTTCGGAAAACGTATGATAAAATCCATATATATGACCTCCGATTTCCACTCTAGAATTAGAATCGGTTGTAGTAAACCACCTGGATGATTACACTCTACCTTTACCTGTTGAAAATCCAAGCATCTAGCCACTAACTCTTCCACTTCTTTCATCAGATTTGGCCAAAAGTATAACTTATTCACCACTATCAATATCTGTTGATATCCTGGGTGACCTGAATATGAATTAGCATGAAATTATCTCAAGATAATCTTCTTGAGCTCACTGTTATATGGCACATAGATCATGTCCCTAAATTTGACCAATCCATCTATTGTGAGAAAATAGTCCACATCCTGATCACGTATACCTTGCATTAGGGGCATTTTAAGGTATTAAATGGGCTTCCTAAGGAAATTATAAAATAATAGTGGAAATAATAAAATAAGATTAGATTACATCATCAAAGTTTAGAGGGAAAAGGGAAAAACTACTTTTTCAACTCATATTTTCAACTTATCTCTATTAATTTTAGTTAACCATGGTATGTTCTATGCTTAGAGTAGTTTAATTCAATATTTCTTCTTATTAGCCCGATTCAATTTCAGATTAACAATCACATAATCATTGACATTAAATGTTGATAGAACATAAAATAAATAGACAGAAGTCAAGCCAACACAAGAGACAAGAATTTATATAATTCTTCTTATTCAGTAGAGAGAGAGAAAAATGTATTTTATAGCAGTCAATAGGATGCCCTAGCAAGCAAAGGATTTGTTGCTCAAACCAACCCTTTCAACCTCCAATTAGTTTCAGTCAAACATGGTCAAACTCGAGCTTCCTTCAAAGTCAAACTCACCCCAAAAATAGTCCACAAAACTGTCAAGTCAGTAGTCAAAATATGTGGTCAAACTAGTCAATGATGCGATCAACTCTATGGTTAATGCTATAGTTAATGGTGCAGTCAAAGGTTAAAATTTGACCTCAGTATTTGTGCCTCCAGCTGTGACCTTCCAAGATAGAAATTTCTACATCAAATACGCAGTCAAACAGTGAGCTTTGACCCACAGTCAACACTCCAGAAAAGGCCCTAAAACGGTCCACAATTTCCAACTACACATTTGATCTAGGTGGATCGAACAGGTCCAAGAACAAGTGGCTTAAGTACAAAGGCTCAGAAATCAAAGTGTCTAGAATGTGGCAAACTTAATGCAAGTTGAAGACCTCTTCTTTCTGATTCCAATGGCGTAGATGACACTCAATTTAGAGTCTGTATGGAGGAGTTAGGAGCAATCAAAGTTCGAGGGTTGACTTGGTGATGTGGCAAACTAAGGAGGACACAAATTGGAAGTTTTATGGCCACCGGATTAAAACCATCTCTGGCCGAATTTTGATCAAAATTGTGTGGTCATTAATTTGACTCCTTTGCTAAAATTAATGAATTTTCAAAAAAGGGCCGGTTTGTTTTATGAAACTAAAAAAATATTAAAAAAAGGGTAAGGCAGTTCATGACCCCTGCCCTACCCCAACCACATGACAAAATATTTATATATTAAAGGGGTCGGTGGGCCATGACCCTTGCCAAACCCCATGACACTAGAGGCCACATCTTAACCCATGCCTTATATGTACATATGGCTAGGCAGGGGTGTTGACCCACCGCCCAACCTGTTGGAATCACAATTTTCGTTAGACAAAAACCCGTAGGCATTAGTCTCCACTAAAATCGCTAGAGTTAGGATCCACGAGAGGTGGTTATTCCATGTCGAGAAACACATGGGGAGCATTGAACCCAATGTCCAACAATCTCCCACCCAACGCAAGCCAGGTGAGTTTCAAACTCAAGACCTGTCGCTCTGATACCAATTGTTGTAATCACGATTTTTGTTAGACCAAAACCCGCATGCATTTGTCTCCACTATAATCACCAGAGTTAGGATCCATGAGAGGCGGTTAGTCCACGTCGTGAAACACACGAGGAGTGTTGAACCCAATTTCCAACACAACCCACACCCTTTTGCACCATATATATACAACGTCGACTGAAATGGTGGGGAGGGCCACCCCATTCCAGCCTGAACCCCCAACTACCATTATTTAATTAAAATAAATATGGTGGTGTGTTTAAAAATGAAATTCATACAACAATATTCCGACTTAAAAAAGGAGGGGGCAGGGTTTGACCACCAGACCCCTCCCTCAAACCAAGGATCCTAACCAATCCAGCTAACGGATTCTTTGGGAAGTCCGCCACATCTTCATTATATAAACTCTACATTTCATAAGTGCACCCAGGAAGCTAGAAGCAGGAAATACAATCGAGATAGTGGAACCAGGAGCACTGTGCAGGACAGGGGTAGAACCATGATCTGAGCCATTTCCAAAGGGTTCAAATTTTCACTTTTTCATATTCATGAAAATTTTATATGGATTCTGCACCTCTTGGCACCACGAATCCAACGGTGTTCTCCATTTCTTCATCAGAAGTCTGCAATTTTCAGGCACTTTCAGCTATGGAGGTATAAGGGTGTAATTTCTCATTGTATACTTGTACTTTCATTTTTTGCCACTTAATGAAAGAGGGCCTCCCCACTATTTGAGCAGGGCCCAGAGATGTAGTCCCTCCTCGACGAACTACAATATTAATTTCGTGTCTTCTTGCATGATGTTAATTGCTTGTCTCTTCTTATGTTTATGCCTTTAAAGTTTCTTGTTTAAAGTTGCAATTTTTACATGTAATTATTTAATACATATCAAGAAAAATATTTTGGATCAAGTGGTATCAAAGTAGGTGTTTGTAGATGTGAATTACATGCTTGTATGATAACTAGAGACAAGCTACGAAGAGGCGAAGGGACACTAAGGTATTTTGATCCCGAAGCAGGATGTGCACATCGGAGAAGGAACATGGATGACGATGTTCGAAATGAGGAAGAGCTCAACAACCGCAATACCTTCTACACCATGGCAGATCGGGTCAAGAAATTGTTCTATAGACTTGAGAAACTAGAGAAAGTAGGGGAGAATGATTAAGAAGGACAAGGCTTAGGACATGGCGATAATGGAGGAGATCCACCTCCTTCTCCTCCAGCGAGTGAAAGTTCCTTCTACTCTTCTCACCATCATCATAGGAATTTAGGAAATGTAGCTAATAAACCTTTCTTTAAGTTAGATTTCAAATTTGATCTACCCATGTATAATGGTGAAAGTAGTGCAGAGAAAGTTAACAACTAGATTAGGCATCTTGAAGTCTACTGCAAGATTCAATGGATTGTGGAGGATGAAGCAAAGATCCAGTTGGCTTCTCTTCGATTGAATGGCACAACTCTCATATGGTAGGAGATCAAACTTCAAGGCATCGGTAATTTGCGTAACCTTCTTTGCTCATGGTCAAATTTTATTGATGCACTTAAAGATCAATTCTATCCCTTGAGTTATAAGAAAAAAGACTTAATGGAATGGAAGTACCTAAGGAAAGGTAAAGGAAAAAATGTGCAAAGCTTTACCGAGGAATTTAGAAAACAAGCACTAAGTTTGGGCATTTCATTAGATTCACTTGAAGTTGTAACTAAGTACATTGGGTCATTACATAGTTACATAAGATATTCATTATTATTGTTTGAGCCTCCTACCATCGATGACGCCAGTGTGAAGGCCATGCACATAGAAAGTAGGGGTCACATGAACAAAGTGACCACCCAAAAAGGACTGTCGCAGCCAAAAGAAGGGGAGAAAAGCCCTCTTGCACACATTGTGGAAAAGAGGGACATGAAGAAGAAAATTGCTAGAAGCTGCACCCTGAGTTGAGATTTGAGAGAAATGGAAAAAAGGGGAAGCAGAAGACTGCCACCGCCATACAAAAAAACCAAGGTTTTGAATCCGAGGAAGATGAAAAGGTCACAGCTGCAGGATTTTCATGAGGTAGACCAATTGACCTGGGGTCCAATTTCAGTGATGAAATGAAGCTTGCAGCCTTTGGAATCATAGCAGAAGGACCCATAGACTTGGGTTCTGATTCAGGCGATGAAAAAATAAATAAATAGATATTGTATCAAAGATGAAAAGGACACATATAATGGCAGAGTTCCAAGAACTTGAAGAGATTAACCAAGGCATCCAAGCAGAAAATGCTGATCTAAGAAGGCTCCTATGGGAAGCAAGGGAAGAAAAACAAAGTTTACTATGCCAGTTACAAGCTAAGATGAGGCCTTAGAAAAATTGCAACATAACCAACCCGAGGTAGAAATCAACCCTTCAATTTCATGTACTTTTCATGATGATAAATTTGCTGCTTTTGAAAAACATACTACATGGATTGGATCCAAACTGTTGAAGAAGATGGGGTATCAGGGAAAATGCCTCAACATCCATGGCCAAGGAATCGTAAACCCCATTGAATTAAAGGAATTTCCACGTCGTGTAGGACTCAGATACACTATAAAGGAAATGGGAGAAAAATCCAATAGAACTAGTGACCAGTGAACGACAGGCGAGGAAATCCCTTCCTCACAGTCCAGTGATAGTGAGGGTTCCATGAACACTTATCGAAGGAACACCAGGGGAAAGGACCCCAATGCAACCCGAAAATTTTGGAGGAAAAATAATCATTGTAGTCGTTGCAATGAAGTGGGACACCAACAAGCCATGTGGCCAATGATCCATGCTCTGGAAGCATCGATAAAGGAGCCGAAAGGTGAACATTTTCAAATAATGAATCCATCACATTCATGGTGGTCTGCTTTATTAAGTTGGTTTTTTAGAGGTAGTAGCTTGTTATGGCCACCATTTTAAATCATACGTTGCAAGTAAATGTAAAATGTGATGGTGTTTTCCCATCACTTCAAAGCACAACGATGATGTTTTGGCCTTTCCTTATGGGTAGTTGAGGTATTGATTGTTTTTATGTAATCCTTGGCCAATGAGTGTGTGTTATAAAATCTTGGCAAGGAAGGGTTGTTGAGTCATGTGTGGTGTGCATGATTGCAAATGATGTACTAGTTTTGCATGTAGGAGATTGAAAGTATGGTTTTGTGTGTGTTAATTATTTTGGGGTCCAAAAGCTCTTTAGTGGGGAGGAATGATCCAAGTGGATTGAAGTAGTCAAATTTCGAGGGTTGACTTGGTGATGTGACAGACTAAGGAGGACACAAATTGGAAGTTTTCTGGCCACCAGATTTCGGGCAACAATAGATGAGGAAATCCCTTCCTCACAGTCTATCGATAGTGAGGGCTCCATGAGCACTTATCGGAGGAACAAAAGGGGAAAGAGCCCCAAGGAGACTCGTAAATTTTGGAGGAAAAATAATTTTTGTAGTCGTTGCAATGAAGTGGGACTCCAACAAGCCATGTGTCCAATGATCCATGCTCTGGAAGCATCGATAGAGGAGCCGAAAGGTGAACATGTTCAACAAATGAATCCACCACATTCACGATGGTTTTATTTATTAAGTTGGTTTTTTTAGAGGTTGTAGCTTGTTATGGCCACCATTCTAAATCGTACGTTGCAAGTAAATGTAAAACGTGATGGTGTGTTCCCATCACTTCGAAGTGCAATGATGATGTTTTGGCCTTTCCTTATGGGTAGTTGATGTATTTTTTTTTTTTAATGTAATCCTTGGCCAATGAGCATGTGTTATAAACTCTTGGCAAGGAGGGGTTTTTGAGTCATGTGTGGTGTGCATGATTGTAAATGATGTACCAGTTTTGTGTGTAGGAGATTGAAAGTATGGTTTTTAGTTGGTTAATTCTTTTGGGGTCCAAAATCTCTTCAGTGGGGAGGAATCATCTAGGTGGATCGAACAAGTCCAAGAACAAGTGGCTTTAGTACAAAGGCTCAAAATAAAAGTGTATGGAATGTGGAAAAATTAATGTCAAGTTGAATATCTCGTCTTTTTTATTCCAACGACGCAGACGACACTCAATTCTGAGTCTATATGAAGGAGTTAGGAGCAGTAAAAGTTTGAGGGTTAACTTGGTGATGTGATAGACTAAGGAGGACATAAATTGGAAATTTTCTGGCCACCAAATTCCGGCCAACTTCGGCCAGATTCCAGGAAAAATTTTGGGGTCGTTAATTTGACTCCTTTAGTCAAATTAACAAATTTTTAAAAAAGGGCCGGTTTGTTTTATAAAACTAAAAAAATATTAAAAAATGGTAAGATGGATCGTGACCCCCGCCCTAGACCAACCACATGAAAAAATATTTATATATTAAAGGGGCTAGTGGGCCATGACCCCCGCTGGACCCCACGACATCGATGACCACATATTAACCCATGCCTTATATGTACATATGGGTAGGTGGGGGTGTTAACCCACCGCCCAACCCACACCCCTTTGCACCATATATACACAACACTGACGAAAATGGTGGGGCAGGCCGCCCAATGTGGGCTCGCCCCCGGCCCCAACTACCACTATTTAATTAAAAAAAATATGGTGGTGAGTTTAAAAATGAAATGCATAAAACAAGATTCTGACTTAAAAAAGGAGGGGGCGAGGTTTGACAACCCGACCACCTCCCTCAAACGAAGGATCCTAAAGTCTACCACATCTTCATTATATAAACTATGCATTTCATAAGTGTGGTGAGGCAGCCAGGAGTAGGCACGAAAATTGAGACAGTGGAACCCAGAGAACTGTGCAAGAGGGTGGCGGAACCATGATCTGAGCCATTTCCAGAGGGGTCAGTTTTTCACTTTGTTAGATTCAAGCAAATTTTATGTGGATTCTGCACCTCTCGACGCTACGAATCCAACGGTGATGTCCATTTCTTCATCAGAGGTATGAAATTTTCGGGCACTTTCAACTATTGAGGTATAAGGGTGTAATTTCTCATTTTATACTTGCACTTTCTTTTTTTGCCACTTGATGAAAGAGGGCCTCCCCACTATTTGAGCAAGGCTCGAAGACGTAGTCCCCCGGGCCAAACTCTGATATCAATTCTATGTATTCTTGCATGATGTTAATTGCTTCTCTCTTCTTATGTTTATGCCTTTAAAGTTTCTTGTTTAAAGTTGAAATTTTCACATGTAATTCTTTAAGTACACATCTCAAGCAAAATATTTGGATCACCGTTTAACACATTTGGAGGAGAGGGAAGCCTCTTATGTTGTACGAACCAATAATATAAGAGAGATATGTATGAGATGAGTTGACGATGAAATGAGCATCATGTCTCTCCTATTTATATCCATGACTAGGGGTGAGTGCCACATCTTTTGGGGATTGTGAGCCTACATTACAATTCTAGCCGACCTTGACAATTTGCACATGTGTGGAAAATAAATTCAAAATATAAGTTCTTGTCATCCAAACAAGATGATATTTAGATCAATATTGCGCCTCTCTGAAAGAGAAATCCAACAAAGATATGATCTCCATCATATGAGCAACACAACATGGATTTTGGACCTAGTTTCCCAAAATTAACACTCCTGCTCAACTAGGGATAACTTCATCTGTCCACCTGTGCAATCCTGTCATAGAGTACCATTGTTTACTATCATATATCATCATGAAATATTGTTTCATCTTGCTGTAACTATGTTAATTTCTCTTATCTGCTATAGAATAGATAAAATGAATGAGATTGAGTCACAAAGACATCACTGTACACTGAACCGTAGTCATTCGAGAGGTAAAAACCTCAACCAGACTCAAGAATGAGGCACATAATGACCTGAAGTCACTTTAGACGTAAGAACCTCATCTAGACTTGATCCGATATCAATTTTTTGGACACATCCCATCCTAGACATAGAGAGTATGACAATCCCCAATGCGTCCATCGGTCATGCTATCAGTCTCTATCTCATTTCCCAACTCATTGGCCAAATGAGAGGTACTTCCCATGAGTCCCAGACTCCATCGGTAGGATGCATATGGGGCATAGATCAAAGAGAGGGTGAACCAGATAAATATCATAATGGTGGGGAAGATGCATACCAACAAATTAAGGTGAACCTCAACTTATGGTTTCTTATAGCTCCAATAAGCTATCCCCAATCCTTGTGGAGCTCCTAGAGCTCATAGTCCAACTCAGGTGGGACCCTCAGAAGAGGGTTTGTCCACGATACCAAGCTTCTCACGGAAGGTTAGTAATTTGACCTTCCCCAGGGGCTTCGTGAGAATCTCTGCAACCTGCTCATCAGTCCCAATGTGATGGAGCCTTATGGCACCTCGTTGTACCATGTCTTGGACAAAGTGGTACCTAATATCAATATGCTTAGATCAATCATGGAACACGGGATTCTCAAAAAGATGAATCCAAATTTGGTTATTGAAAAGGATAACGGTGGTATCTAGCATATGTCCACATAGCTCACTGAAGATCTTTCTCAACCAAACAACTTCACAACAACCAATACTCACTGCAATGTATTCGACCTTGGCGGTGCTCAAAGAAACTGATTTTTACTTCCTGCTCATCCAAGATATTGAAGTAGAACCTAGAGTGAAGCAACATCTAGATGTATTCTTACGATCCACCACACTGCCTTCCCAATCAACATTGGTATATCCATGGATCCTCGTACTCCTATCAGTGTATCTCTGCCCATGGTTGATTGTGCACTGAAGACATCTCAAGATATTATTGGCACCAATCTAGTGAATATGATGAGGCTCAACCATGTATTGATTCAACATGTTCACTGAAAAAAATATGTCTATATGTGAGTTCACTAAGAACATAAAGGCCCCCATGAGTTGACGATACTCGATGGGATTTCCCAACTCAGGCCCAGCAACACTTCCACATAACTTCTTAAAGTTGAGCTCCATCGAAGTAGTCACGGACTTCCACTCCACCATCCAAAATCTCTCCAGCAACTTCACAACATATTTTCCTTGAGAAAGGAAAATCTCACCTCGCTTTTTCCAGACCTCCAAGCCTAGGAAATAGTGCATCAATCCTAGGTCCTTCATCTCAAACTCATAAGCTAGATCCCTATTACATTGATGAATGAGAGGGTCAACACCTGTCTCAAAGAGATCATCCACACAAAGAACCAGAATGAGAGGTTTTTCATTATCAACCTTAAAGTATCTATTCATCCTCTCATACCAAGCCCTGGGGGCTTGCTTCAACCCATAGAGGGCTTTCTTCAACTTGCAAACATATGTGTCTCTATCTTGGACTTCGAACCCCAGAGGTTGTTCCACATAGACCTCTCCCTTGATTAAACCATGTAAGAAGGAAGTCTTCACATCCATCTGATGGAGACTCCATCCTTTTGTTGCAGCAAGGGAAATGATTGATCAGATGGTGGTATAGAGGGAAACAGGCGAAAATATATCATCATAATCTATGCCTTCCTTTTGAGAGAAGTCTCGGGCAGAAAATATTTCCTTGTACTTTTCATCACTTCCATTGGTTCCATGCTTGATATTATAGAGCCATTTTGAGGTGACAACAGATTTTTCCTTTGGTCCTAGGACCACATCCTAGACATCATTCATCATGATAGTCTCATATTCCTCGTGCATAGCATCGTTCAAAACTTGATGCTATATGGGTTCTTAAAAAGTTCCAGGTTGATATTGTACAATAGTCATGGTTGCTAGGTACCCTTGGTACCTATTCGACTTCTTACTTTCATGGAATGTTCCCCTTGGAGTAGTATGTCCTTCAGCATCTTCGAGAGTGTCTCTAAGCCATGAAGGTCTTATTTTATTTGAAGAAGGTGGATCGATAGGATCCATCACTCCTTCAACATCAGAACTAAGGCCTTGAACGTGTGAAACCACTTGAATGCTTCGTCCTTCTTCTTCAAGAAGTATATCCAAGTTTTGCGAGAGAAGTCATCTATAAAAGTGATATAATATAAGCGTCCTCCTAGGGATGTTACGGGAAGCATACTAGATAGATCAGAATGTATCAATTTCAAAATATCATATGTCTTCATGACACTTGAGGTGAATGGTCCCCTTGTATGCTTTCCTTTGGCACATCCTTGACATACACCTTCATGATCATCTTTGAAATCAGGCATCCCTCTTACCACCTTCCTTGCTTAGGGAAGGGATTTGTAATGAAGGTGTGCAAACCTCCAGTGTCATAGCTCGGATAGAAGAGTTGTGCCACATGTCATGGCCCCTAATGGACTTCTTCCAACCTGATAGAGTGTATAAACCCTAAAACCAAGAGTGAACGCTTCTTTGAATTTCCTCTTCCAAATGCGTACCTTTCCATTGATGAATGCCACCTTGAATCCTTTGTTTTCCATTGCCAATATAGACACTAGATTTTTCTTCAAGTCAAGTACGTAGAACACATATTTCATGCAGAGGACTTGACCTTGATTTACATGAAGGGTCATAGTCCCTATCCCTTTCACGAGATAGGTGGCATTGTCTCCAAGGATAATTTCCAAATTAGTATCCTTTTCAATCAAATCAGAGAGGGATTACTTATATCCAGTGAAGTGCCTTGAGGCACCACTATCAATCAACTAATTATCCAGGATGTCAGAAGGAGATGCAACAGAGAGGGCATATATAATAACATATTCAGTTTTCCTATCAACAACATTAGATTCATCATACCTGTAATTCCTTTACCTTTTGAAAGTTTGACCATTTCCACTTCAATCAAAGGGAGCCTTCCTCTTTCCTTTGAACCCAATGTTCTGTTTATTTCCATTCCCCCTGAAGTTGTTGTTGTCATCATCTCTAGAAGAGTCCCTTATATTAGGGCACTCTCTTTCATAGTGACCAAACTTGTTACAAGTGTAACATATTCCTTTTCTTCCTTTGGGACCCACTCTTCCATGATTTTTATTTCTCAGACCAGGATTATTCCTCTTCTTTACATGAGCAGAGAAGGTAGTAGGGTAACTTCCATTCCCATTAGAGGGATGGTCTCTCTCCATCATCCTTGTATCCTCTTGAGTGCATATCATCAATAATTCATCAAAATCAGGAATCACATCATTATTAATAATAGTAGCATTGAATGCATACCATTCCCAGGGAAGTCCACCAAGAGAAATAACAGTGAGTTCTCGGTCATCTATGGCTTCTCCAACAGCTAAGAGATCATTCTTGATTTCGGTGAGCCTCATGAAATATGATTGGATGGATTATCCTTTTCCTTTCTTTATCTCCTTCAACTTGTTCTTCAAAAACAGATTTTTTTAGCATTTCTAACCCTGAACATGCTAACCAAATTATCATATATCTCTTTAGATGTGCCCAACTTAGAGATATAAAAAACCAAGTTCTTATTAATAGAATCCCTGATGATCTTCTTCGCCTTGACTTCCCATTTATTGTACTTAGTATTAGTGGCAACAGGTGCATTTGGTGGAGGCTCATTGATCTTCCCCTACACATAATCCATAACATCTTGATCTTCCAATGTCAAATCCAAAGACATTTTCCAAGCATGATAATTAGACTTATCAATCATCTTATCATAAAATTTGAAACCCTTGTATGATGAGGAGGCCATTGATCCCGATCCTTGATTATTTAAATTCTTCGGTGATTGATTTTCACACTTTCTTGGGCTTTGTCTTCACCTTAGCTCTGAAACCATGTTAATTTTAGTTAACCATGATATGTTTTATGCGTAGAAAATTTTACTTCAATATTTATTATTATTATCCAGATTCAATTTCAGATTATAAATCACATCATCATTGAAAGTAAATGCTGATAGAACATAAAATAAATTGACAGAAGACAAGCCAACACAAGAGACAATAATTTTTTTAATTCTTCTCTTTCAACAAAGAGAGAGAAAAATGTATTTTATAGCAGTCAACATGATGCCCTTGCCAGCAAAGTCTTTGCTAGTAAAACCAACCCTTTTAACCTCCAAATAGGTTCAGTAAAACTTGGTCATACTTGGCCTTCCTTCAAAGTCAAACTTACGCCAAAAACCAATCCACAAAACTGTCAAATCAACAGTCAAAATTTGCGGTCAAACCAGAAAACACTACGGTCAACTCTACGTTAAATGCTCCAATAAATGATGTGGTCAAAGGTCAATGTTTGACCTTGGTATTTGTGCATCCAGTTGCGCCCTTCCAAGATCAATTTTTTTGCCTCCAAAGCGAAGTCAAATAGTGACATTTGACCCACGATCAATGCTAGTCAACGCTCCAGAAAAGGCCCTAAAATAGTCTGCAATTTCTAGCTACCTATTTCACACGTGTGGAGGAGAGATAAGCCTCTTAGGTTGTACTAACCAATATGATGAGAGAGAGATCTGTGAGATGATTTGATGATGAAATGAGCAACATGTCTCTCCTATTTATATCCATGACTGGGGGTGAGTGACACATCTTTTAGGGCTTGTGAGCCTACATTACATTTCTGGTCGACCTTGACAATTTTCACACGTGTGGAAAATAAATTCAAAATATAAGTTTTGCTCATCCAAACAAGATAATATTTAGATCAATATTGCACCTCTCTGAAAGAGGAATCCCCATCATATGAGAAATGCAACATGGAGAGTGGACCTAGTTTCCCAAAATTAACAATCTCCCTATGGGTTTACTCAAATTTCGAGCAGGAACACTCGTTGGATGTATAATTTTATTCCTCACCCAATAAGTACCCATGTTGCATACTTTTTATGGATCCTGGTACACAAAAAATAAGAAATATATGAAAAATTGTGATTGCAATCACGATTTTTCATGTATTTCTTATTTTTCATGTAGCAGGGTCCATCGAAAGTATGCAACCTGGGTACTCCTTGGATGAGGAATTAAATTTTGAATCCAACAAGTGCTCCTGCTTTAAATTTGAGTAAAACCTTAGGGAGATAAGTTGAAAATACAGGTCGAAAAAGTAGTTTTATTATTTTATTATTTTTTAATCTTTTTGTTTTTTTACCCCAAAATGGTGGATCATCCCCCAATCATCATATTGAATCCTATGGGTTCTTATAAAGTTTTTTTTGGTTGTAAATTTTTCTTAGGAGGCACATTTTATACCTCAAAAGTTTTCTAATGTTGTAACATGTGCCTAAGCTCACTATACATGTCATCTTGTTGACCTGCCTACAAGCTCTGATCCTGTAGATCCGTCCCACATGAACTCATAGTTGCAATGCAATTTACTTGTACTCTTCTACTAAGAGAATGTGAAACCTTGTTCTCTTTCCCTTTAATTTACTCGATGTCAAAGGAAAACTCATTGATCATGGCAAACCATCTAGCTTGAATTCTATTCATATTCAGTTGGTCAAATAGATATCTCAATCCACTCGGATCACTCATCAATACAAACCTACTACCAAGAAGATACTGCCTCCACATCTTCAATACATGAACTATCGTTGCTAACTCAATATCATGTGTGACATTATTATGCTCATGCTCATTCAGTTTCCTTGATTCATAACATACCACTTGTCCCTCCTGCTTTAGGACTCCACCAATATCTCTCTTGCAACCATTTGTGCACACTACAAACTCCTTATCCGAATCTTCAATTCTAAAAATGGATCATTTTTCAATAGTTTCTTCAAATTCTTAAAATTGGTTGTACATTCCTCTGTCCATTCAAATTTCTTGCCTTTCCTTCACAATGATTTAATAGGATAAGAAATCTGCGAGAATTTCCTAATGAACCTCCTATAATAACCTACCAAACCCATAAATGACCTTGCCTCATTCACATTCCTACAAGCTACCCATTCCATGATAGCTTTTATCTTTTCCGATTCGAGTGTTATGCCTTCCTTGGAAATGACATGCCCCAAGTAATGTGCCTATGTCTGAAAGAAACTACTTTTGCTAAGCTTGGCATACAATTGAAAGTCTCTTAACAACCTCAACACTACTGCTAATTGTTCGACATGCTCTTCCTCATTCTTAGAATATCTCAATATCTCATTAATGAACATAATAAAAAACTTGTCCAGATAAGTACACAACACATTATCCATCAATCACATAAAAGTAACTGGAGCATTAGTCAAAATTAAAGGAACTACAACAAACTCATAATTCACATACTTGGTTTGGAAAGTTGTCCTATAAATGTCCTCTTCTTTGATGCGTACCTGATGGTATCCTGATTGAAAATCAATCTTCAAGAACATTTATGCTCCTTTCAACTTATCAAACAATTCATCAATCCTTAACAATGGATACTTATTCTTAATTGTTACCTTGTTCAACTTCCTATAGTCAAATGCATAGCCTAAGAGTACCATCCTTCTTCTTCACAAATAATACTAGTGCACCCCCTAGCGACACACTTAGCCTAATGCACCCATTTTCAATCAATTCCTTAAACCACAATTTAAATTCCACTAACTCTGGTGTGCTCATCCTGTATAGTTCCTTCAATGTTGGTTCTTCCCCTGGTACCAACTCAATAGAAAAGTCTAGTTCCCTATGAGGTGAAAATTCTGAAATCTTTGCAGAAAAAACATCCTAAAACGGTTGTAGAACCAAGTACCTGTTAAATACCTCTGCATCCTCAACATCCTTACCTTTATCATTGGAAATATGCACTACAAATAATACACACACTTGCGGTGACTGCGTCTTTTCCTGCATAGTTTTCACCATTCTAACTGATGTTTCCTTCTTCAACATACTATATGATCCCAATGGAAGTACATTCAAATGCATTGATGTAGGCATACCATTCAGTTCAATTGTACAAGCTCTTACCCAGTGATGAACTCTTTTCTTTGTACCTGTAGCCAATTTCACTAACCATGACTCTGCATGCACTTCCTTAATCGAACCAAAATTATCCACTAAGTTAGGATTAACATAACTATAATTAGATATAGGTTCAATCAAAATAGAAACAACTTGATCACAAATCTTACTGTCCATCTCGATAATAGACGCATGATGATCAGCCTACCTACATGCTATCCAACGATGCATAAATCAGAGGAATACTCTTTCCAACATCCCCCACTATTTGTTCCTCCTAAGCATTGTTGATCTATAGTCTACCACCCTGATGTTGTGGAAAATCTCACCTGTGATGATCCTTACCACAAGTCCAACATTGTAAAGGTTTCCATCCCAAACCCTTGTTCTACTCAGACTGAAATCCTTGTCCTCTATCAAATGCATTTAACTTCTTAGGCAGCGCTACATTATCTTTGTTACTTGTGTCTTGTGGTCTTGTTCGCTTCTAATCCCATTTTCCTTTATTCTTTGCATTACCTTTCTAATCCAGCTTAGTCTCAAATTTGCGCTTTCGTTTCTCATAAAAATGATGTAGCTTCCTCATGGCTTCCTCCAATGATCTTGGCTGATCAAACTCAATTTTTTATTTGAATGCAACCAAAAACCTACTAATGAATCTATAAATATTCTCTTTCTCCTCCTTCAGATATCGAACATACCTCAATAAATCCAATAATATGATAGTATGCTACTCATCAATCATAGTTCCCATCTTCATCTCATAGAATTCCTTTGCCCTATCATCGTAGTATCTCTCTGATAGGTACTTCTTCCCTAATATTCTCTCGAACTCACTCTAAGTCAGCTCCTCTTCCTGAATATCTCTGAAACTCTTTACATATTCCCACCAAATTTTTGTTTTACCTTTAAAACTAAATGTGGCTATTCAAGCCTTCATGTTCGTTGAGTAATCATGCAATTGAAAAAAATTATTCATCCCAAGTAACCATGCTCGGGCATCATGCGGCTTATTCATTTCTCCATCAAATGTTGGTGGATTTTGTTTCTTGGACTCATCTGAAAAATATCCCCTATCACTCCTCCTATAAGGATGATAGTGATGATGAACATGATATATGTCCGAACCAGAATTAGAGTAAAGCCAATGTCCACTACATTGTTTATAAAGTGTATCCCATAATTCCTTCTCTAATTGTATCTTCCCCATCCAACTTGTTCCCACCATATGAATTCCTACCATATGCTCCATTAGTCCTATCCTCCTGCCCAAGTTTGATTCTAAGCATCCCTTGTCTCTGCATTAACCATTGTTTTTTTCTCTTTTTCCCTAGCCATTATCTCTTGTGATTGAATGATTCAGTCACTATCCTCTTTGAAACTTCTTATTTTTTCTTTCAAACTTATCAAAGTGTCTTCTATGTGAGGGGAGTACTCATCACCATGTTGGTCATCCAATCTCTAGGTGGAATATCGTGAACTGTAGTATGCTATTATGCTAGTCATTTGTTATTCTCTTCCTACAAGCATATCATGTGAGCTAAAACAAAAAATAAACATAACCAACATACCTTAATATAGTTCAAGGGAGGATATCTCATTTTCAAGATCAACCAAATTAGCACAATAAATGTATAATCATAATCACAAAAGTACATAGACATCATTTCAATCATCATCCAGTTACCATGCATGATTCCACAAATACATCACCAACTTGACACAATGCATGCATAACAACATATGTACGACACACATGCATAAAAAATGCATCAAAAACACTGACATGCATTAATCACGAGCATATTCTGACAACAACACCATAAAATTTTGCATGAAATATTAATGACAACAATGACCACCACCATGCATACACAAAAGGAATGTAGACCATAATTATAAGGACACATATGCAGCCAGCATGTACATATGAAAACACATTCATCCAAATAGAAAGGGAAATCAAACACCACACAAGGAGAACATATTCATGACCTGATACCACCCTATAACCACCTCCTCCCACATTTACCCAAGCTAACTAGTTCACTTGGGCAAACATGTGATGAAGAGTTACTATGATATGATTCGACTCCCCAAGTATAGTTAATGAATTGGAACCCACAAGACAATACCAATCTAACCTTCCACATTTGCTACAAAGCCTTCAAGATCCAACCATCCCTTCCAGGTGACCAAGCACTAATTCACCTTATTTTTTTATTGAAATAGAGCTCCAGTTGCACTGGTGACATGCCATCCATGTGACTGAAACCCTTCAGTCGGATGCACAACAAGGCATCCATGCGACTGCATCATTTTTCAGGAAGTTTTGTGCCAACGACCCAAGATTCTGAGCCACTTTTTCAGGGTCGAGACTCATGCCTCTGCCAAGAACTTGATGTAACTTACAGAAAGAATAAATAACACAATGACAAGGAATCTAATATAAAACTTGAATAAGAACCTGATATGACAAGGCCTAGCCAAGACTTGAATTTCACCAAAAACATCATGAACATGTAATCTACAGATCTTATAAACATATCTGAACATAGGGACTTCATACTTATATATCTTTATATAGAAGGACTGATGCCTCCTCATAATAGCTACAATATTATTTATCAGGTCATGAATTCATTAATATTTCATCTACTAATCAAAACAAGATGAGAGCCATAACTTAAGTTTGTCATAAACCATGCTCATAACTAGCATATAACCAACATAATAAAAATGATAGAGAAACCATCAAGATCACATAATAAAAATTAAATTTACCAATCGAATGTAAGAGGAAAGAGCTATTATTAACATATGAAAAATGCAACCAGGTCTGGGACTTCCACGTACCACCCGACCATAGATTTGGCTAAACCAAATATTTCTTTTGGCCAATCACCTCATTTCGTATTCCAAGCATGAATGTGGCATCTCATGGAATAAACCAAAAAAAACCATACCAGGGCTTCCAGAGGCCAAACCACCTCAACCAGTGATTCCACCTCACCATCGGACATCACTAACCATCACCATATTGGTCTCTACCCAAGTTGTCGAAGGCTCCAAAGCATTTGCTCCAATCAGGGTTTCTAGGACTAGTAACACCACCCATAGCTAACATCGGGCTTCCAAAGTTTTTGTGCAACCAGGGATTCTAGGACTAGTAACTCAACCCACTAAGGACTTTGAGAGCATTCTTCCAGCCAAGGCTTCTAGGACTAGTAACTCAACCCAAGTTTTTACAGGGCTTCCAAGGCATTTTTCCAACCAAGGATTCCATGAACTAGTAACTCGACCCATATACATAAGGAACATTAGCACCATCCAGAAAAAAAATGGTAAACCCATAACACCATGGCTATCCAGGAAATGGAAAGGTAAGGAAAAACCACTTTCAATTGAGGAAATCCTCAATGCCAATGATAGATCACAACCAAGAAACCACATGCATGTTCCATGCTTGCCAAAACTAGCAAGGAAATCATACATGCAACTCAGTACCTGCAAGAAAATCTCGTTGTAGTTGTTGATCCCAATGTCCTCGTGTGCTTTCCTACTTTTCCTTTTCCTTATTGATAAAAATTCCAAGTATGCCACACTCCTCCAAGAGTGCTCCAAGAAAATTCTAAGTATCCAAGAATATGATAGAGAATAGCAAAAAGAGCTCCTAAACTGAACTGTTAAACTCTAACACTGATGAAAACTATGAACTAATTCTCATAATACATTTTAATCATTGAGGCCTCTATTTTATGTATTTTCCTTCAATTTACTCCTCACATGAAACATGTGACCTTTCACCTTCCTTTTCTTCTATTTTACATTGTTTTCATAAATACAATGCTAATAAATGCCACTTTTCCTTTCTAAATCCTTTGCCAATTTCCATAGCCATTAATTAATCTCAAGTGATCCTCGTCACTATGTTTTTTTCCCCTGATTTAGTTTGGAATACATGTCCCATGACCTTGGTATTATTTTGTCTTTATTAAATATATTACCTGAAGTTTTAACCTAGAGTTGTTATAGTGTTAATATAATTTCTCTCACACACAAATTGTAATTATTTGTGTATACTAGTGCAAGCTCTAATACCTTTATATTTACTTTTTAATAAATTCCAAGAGAAGTAATTATGCAAAAATAAATAAACAAATATTAAAATATATTTTAAAATGCGTAATCAAATTTTTATGTGTTGAGGATTTCATTGAATATGAATAGGTATATCCTTTTTAAAAATAATGTGAAAATTGAGAGAATGAAAAAATAGTTAGAAAAATAGAGGTTGTGTTGGACATCGTATCAATCCTACATTCAAAGCCAAAAAGGGGAGTTTCAAGTAATGTATATAAATTGTATAACAAGTACACTTTTCTTTAGAAAAGTAAATCCTAAATTCAAAGCCAAAGCCAAAAAGGGGAGTTTCAAGTAACATATATACATTTTATAATAAGTACTCCATGCTTTAGAAAAATAGATGCCTCAATAATGGTCATATGTTTTAATATATGTGAATATTATTTTTATATACATTTTATAATAAGTACTCCATGCTTTAGAAAAATAGATGCCTCAATAATGGTCATATGTTTTAATAAGTGTGAATATTATTTTATTATCACAAATTAATTTAGTAATTTTTTATTTGGACATTTATTTTTGTAGGAAGATTTTTTGATAACTTTCTCTCATTATGATATTTTTTTTAATGATTTCGTATCAATAATATTTTTTTTAATAATATAAAATGAATGTTTTGGTTATGATTGATATTTGACACCACTACATAGTTTTTATAATAGGGATATTTTCTTCCGATAATAATATGGGTACTCTTAATAGGTTTAATACATTAATATTTGGCTTTAGGGACATGAATATTATAAGTGGCTGGAGTAGGATTGCATGCGGATTGAGCTTTAAGTGAAGCTTCCAAGGTCCATGTGCCATAAAAAAAGGCTTTAAACCATCACAAGGACCTCTAAAGGGAATATTAAACCTCAAAGTGGACTATAATTACTTCTATAATATGTTGGATAGTAAGGACGGGTCTTAAGACCTTAATAATGGGCGTGGGAGGAAAATAATGCCCTCAGGCTCTATATGAATCTTTTAGGGACAAAAAATATTAAATAAGGCTACAAATCATAAATCATGCATCTTTTATGATATAATTATATTTGGAGTGGGATGTGGGAACTAATATGCATATTTTTGCACTCAAGATGGTTCTTGTACCATGGTTGAAGGGGAAATTAATGTATCTATTCTCTAAATCAGAATTCTTGAATTAATAGATCATGATCAATGGCATAAATAGAAATCATGTGAGAGGTGATTGAATTGACACCAAACCACTTCAGTAGGAAGATATTCATGAAATTGTATTCTTAATATTTAGTCAACAACAAATCATGGTGGGAGGAGTTCCCTTTATAGAATAAGCTCCAACAACCATCTTACTACAATAATATTTTTAACTTAGATCTAGCTTATGAGATCTTAAAAATACTTTTTCTGCAACTATCTATGAGGACAAAGTAAAAAATACATAAAATATTATAGCATATGTGCCACATGTATAATCTTCCCCTGGGAGAGGGATATGTTCCACTAGTGATAGCTACTAGAGTTAAGGGAGGCCAATTTCCCTCCATGATTTTTGGTAACTAGATCAATATACCTCTCCAATGAATATTTATCCACAAAATAGGCTAACAACTATGCATAAGAGAGGGAAATTCAACAAGTGTAGAATGTGGGAGGCTCTAGGAGGGATAATTCCTCCAAAGTAACCATCAATGGTCATGATTGGGTCCTCCAATCTGTATTGTCATCCTGAATAATGCTAACAACCTCCCACAAGCCTAAGAGGATAAAAAAGGTCCACATGTTCCAAGTAAATGGTCAAATAGCCAAATATGCAACCTCCAAGGTGGAAAACCCCTCTAAATTTGTCAAATACCTCCATAAATAGTGATGTGGTGAAGCACTTCAGCAAAAGTGAAGTGACATGGAATGAATGGTCAATGTGCATGAAAAATATCCCTCAAGTGCCTTGGGAAATGTGAACAAATTCCTTGAGGATTGTGAATAAGTGATTAAGGCAACATGAATGAAAGAAATCCAATATGTCTCCACATAAAAATGTGTTGATTGATATCGAGCGTTAAATATATGTTATGAGTCACCAAAGTGTTAAGGACATGATAACATAGGATAGAGTATGACAAATATATATAGATCCATGCTTAGGTATAAAATAAGTATCCTCTCTAGCATAATGACCCTTACAATACATAAGAAACATTTTACATAATGGTAAGATTAAAAAAAAACTAAAAAAATTCTACATAATGTGTCCTAATAAACCCATTCCAAAACCCTCTAAGCTATTTCAACCATAAATAACCTCCATGAAATAATTAGTACTAACCATAAAACAATAAATATCTTAAAATAGAAATTAAAAAACTCAAAAGTATAAACCATAACAAAATCTAAAAATCTAAAATACAAGATAAAAGTACAATAATAATACTTTTTTACGAACAATAATATAAAATAAAAATCATCGTGATCGCACCACTGATCCTAAAACTCAAGGCTCTCATATTATAATATGATAGGCACAAGATCGACTCATATCCTAAAACATATGTAGCAAAGAAAATAAGTTTTACTTTGAAGTGAAACTAAGGGATAATAAAGTGTATTTGTATTGTATCTTAATTTTTTTTCAAAATTTTATTACCTTTATGGGCACTTTGAATTTACCACACCTAACCCATTTACAATATATTATTAAAACATGTATTTTTTTATGTCAAAGAGTATCTTGACAAATTCATTTTAGGAAATCTGTGTCACACATTATTGTAAGAGATATTTTACAATTATTTCAGAGAAAAAATTTGGGCATTTACATTAGAAACTATGAGGATATGAGATTATGCAAGTAATCTAATGTCATCTAGGGAATAGGAAGATAAAACACACCTTATAAGAGAGACTTGATAAATAATGAATACCTATATGTTGGATAATGGTTTCTCATATCTATGATTTCAGTTGAAACCAAACAAATTTCAGTGATTGGTCATAGCTTATTGAAAATTTTGAACAACGGTTATCACATTGGAGACACAGGTGGTTCATAGTGGGAGGCGGGTATATTATTATCCAATTTTTTTTGTAACACATTTCATTTTATTGGATGCAGACCTGTATTTTCGACCCTACAAAATCATATATAATATTAAATCCATCTTTTAAAAATTCTTATGGGTGGGTGCTAGAGGTTGCAAAAAATTTCACCTTGTTCGTTTAGATGGTACCTCTGGTGGAAAAGAATATGGGGGTTGGGGGTTATTGGAAGTAAAGTTTTTCAGATGGGATCTCCTCATCAAAATCCCTTGGAGAGCCTTAATGGGTTGTGGTATATGGCATGCCATCATCAAGGGAGAATATTTAAAAAATATGTCTTTATTTCAATGGTTCAAATGAGGATCAATTTAAGTTCAGAATGGATCTCATATATGGAGGGGTTTCCATAAAATTAGTTGTTCGATATTTGATCATTTGATGTGGACATTTGGTAATGGTAACAGAGTTATCATTGGTTCTGGTATGATCCTTGGTATGCAATACTACAATATGGATGCGGATAGGTTAGATGTCCTACATTCAAGAGGTTTTTTATTTTTATCATAGAATATATAAGGCTTTGATTCAATCATCTCATGTCCTATCTAGAAATCGACTATTTTTATTGGATTAAGGGACTCATTTGCTACTATATGGGACTCGTACATTTACAACATCAACATGGTGGGAATTTCCAAAGGGTATAATTTGGTTCATGGAGATTTTTCAATGTAATCTTCCCTTGAAGGCTATTCTATTTGGATGGTTGGTTTAGAAGAATCACATTTTAACTTGGGACACTTTGAGTAAGCTAGGGATCAAATACCCAAATTTTTGTTCTCTGTGCGAAGAGGCAAATAAATGTGTTTTTCATCTCTTCTTACAATGCCCACTCCCAATTTCTATTTGGTGCATGGTTCTGAAGGCTCATAAGTCGTAATCGAGGTGGCATTTTCCTTCACTTGAACCTTGTTTTAAATGGTGGTTGCATAGGCCCTAGGAATATAGAGCCTTACCTTGTCTAATTGTTTGGGGCATTAGGCAGGAAAGGAATACAATGATTTTTGAACAACGCCTTATTGACGTAGGTCAGATTGCATACACAATATGTGTGCAATTAGAAGAAATTGGCTAGAAGGCACATAAGGGAATACCTCTTAGGTCACTTGATTACTCTCATATCTAGGGTTATCCAACAAGTTTTATTTGATGGTGCTATTCAACTGGGGTTTTATGGTTGTGGAGCGGTTATTATAAAGAACCCTCATGAAAACTTTCATATTTTCTGGTATGAATATGAAGGCACCAATACCAGAGATGAGGTTATTGCTTTATGGGATTTGTTTTCTTTTTTTCAGAAACATTAATTTGGAGAAGCTTAACATTTGTGGTGATCCAAAGATAATCATAGAATGGATTAGTGGAAGAGAAATACTTTGTGCATTAATGTTTTCAAATTGGATGCAATGCATTGAAAATCTAGAAAGGTATTTTGGAAGAAACTCTTTCAATGATGTCTACAAAGAATTAAATGGTACAAAAAAATCTCTATAAAAGAGAGGTCTTACAACAATGTCAGGATTCATTCAATTTTGTTTCTCCATAACTGTGTCAGGATGGAAGAAGGATTCATTAAGTTTGGCTGAGTTTTTCACATGTGCTCTTTTTTGTTTGCAATTATTTTAGAGTAGCGATGTTTAGATGGTTAAATATTTTTACATTTCCTCATGATGTTGATGTTGGGAGTTTTTTATAAAACACACAAAAATGGAAACCAAATACAATTGTATATTACTGATCTCAAAGAATGATGTACATGATGTACATATGCATACATATAGAAACTGTTGGGTTTAGTTTCTGAGTCTTCTTGAACTCCAAAAACTACTCACCCTAATATAACCTAATCTAATCATTAACCCTGAGGATTAGTTTTCTAACGTTCCCCCCTTAATCTGAAGGGATGCACCAAAGTCCAAGAAGGAGAGCTCAAAATGAAGAAATGCATCTCAGCCAAGAGCTAAATGTCTCTTAGAAATGGTTTTTAAAGATGAACACAAACCAATATGGGGGAAGTCAAGGTCTCAACCAACACCAACTTTGGAACCTACATAGTAGTTCTCATAACAACAACAAATGTGTTTTTAAGGTAACCACTAACTCTAGAAATATCACAACAGTTCCTCAAACAATTCTGAATTTGGAAGTGCTCGTTCACTAACAAATCATTAAAAAAAACACTGAAATCACTTTCACTAAAACTTTGTCTCTAACTAGTACAGTTTGTCGATCATGCTCACTTGTGGATCATTGAATCAAGCTCGCTTGATATATTGAACTTGTAGCATACCACCAAAAATTCCCCCCTTGTTGGATAGAGGGTGAGAAGATGAAGTATTATTTATCATTACAAGACTCGTCAACGCTCTCGAACATCTCCTACGGTATGATCTATAAATATTCTTGGCTATTTTCGACCATTCCCAAGAAGCAATCCATTCGAAACTTAGTTTATCTTGCAGTAATATTCTTTCTAGAACATTTCTCTGAATTGTGATTACGCTTCCACAATGCTCACGTGGGTGAATATCAAAACACTGATATTTCACATGCCCAACACTATCACACTATTGGCATCTAGCAACTTGTTTTGGAACAACACCATCCATAATTCTGGCACTACATAATTTTATAGGTTTAACAAAATCTGGAATGTGAAAAGATACATCCAATATTTCCTTGTTATAACCCAAACCTATTATGTGTTTGTTATGTGTAATCTATTCCCACGATCTTATAACAGGTTTCACATCGGAAATTTTAATTGCATCCAAATTTTCTCCTAAAATCACTTCATTACTTTGATCATTCTCTAACTCATGATCAGGGTCAAACAAAGTGTTATTTTGAACAAACACCAATTCAGAATCACATTTTTTCTTTTGAAATGCATCTTGTTGTAACTTCGACTCAATATGAAGAAATTCAATTGTCTCTAATGCATCATGTAAACATATTTTGATATCAACGAGACTTACTTTGTTGACATTTACAATTTTGTTAGCAGTAGAACTAATTAGATTGTTTGAGAGCTCTAACAAAAATTTTTTTAGAGCCATGGGTATCGGTTTCAACTGAAAATGCTTGCGATTTACAAAATATTTTTAACAAATTGACTGGTAAAAAAAATTCACAAAAGAAATCAGAATAAACAGTTAACATATGGAGAGACCAGAACATTGAGACAGGTCCCAAGCCTTGTCATCAACATTTCGATAGCATAAAAAAAAATACAAACAATTCAAATACGTCTTGGGTTTTGAATTTTCACGAGATTTATTACTCCCTCCAAAACCCACAATCACCTGAGCGCAAAACCTTTCCCTCAAAGATTTTGCGTGGAATTCTCCCAACGCTTAAAGATATTGCAGCTTGCAATTACTTCACTCCTTACAACCATTGATCTTTTTTTATTAACGAATGACAAGATAATATCATGGACCCTGGCTTCTATGTCATTCAACGTCACACAATATAGAAATTTTATGGTCAATGTGAAATGGTTCTCAAGAATTGCTTCTGCAAAAGAAAACTTTTCCTACATTAGCCCTAGAAAAGTGATAATGTCCAGCCAGTGCGTGGTTTGTATCAATTTCTGCTCCAATCAATGCGTCTAGGCTTCAATTTTGGCATTGTCAACAAACGTTGTAGTCAATGATTGGTAGAAGGAAAGCATAAGCAACGCTTTTAAAGCTCCTTTATTCATAAACATTGTAACTCCCAGAACGTATGTGATTAATTATTCTACGAGAATAATTGTAGAGACAAAGTTGTTATGGGTTTCACTGAATAACAACAAGCAACGTTAATTTGTTTCAAAAGTTTCTTCACAGAGGTCGCATTTTTGACATGTGTGATTTTATATAAGCAAAGAGGCATGCACATAATTGCAGGTAGGTTATTTTGAGAGTATTTATTAGAGCCAGGGCCGAAATGTTCAACTCAACAAAGAAACAACATTCGTAAGTCTTCGGTTAGTTCAATGGCAGCTGCTGCAATGAATCTTTATTCAACTAATCTTTGCCCCTATCACAAAATCACCATCACTTTTCTTACTAGCCAAGTGTTCTTCACAACGCCACCAACACAATTCTGCAGCCACCTCGAACGTCATGAATTTTTTAACCAACGATGTTGGCAACTTCTTCTCATACTCTTGTGCAACACAACGACAATTTATGAGCATATACCATGAGCATGCTATAGGATTATATTTCACGCCACATTCATACAAATTAAAACAACATATGGACTTTTCATCATTATGCTGCAATGCATTCACTATGGATCTACTTTGTATTCCAACATCTTTACTACACTCGTGTTGTGAACACATACATTCTACCTTAATGACACACACTTATTCTTAGCCACAAAAACTAGTGACTCAACTCAAGTAACAGAACGGATAAACAACCCGCTTTGATACCATTGTAAAACACAAAAAACTGGAAACCAAATACAAATGTATATTGTTGGTCTCAAAGAATGATGTACATGATGTACATATAAATACATATAGAAACAGTTGGGTTCAGTTTATGAGTCTTCTTGAACTCCAATAACTACTCACCATAATACAACCTAATTCAATTGTTAACCTGGAGATTCGTTGTATAACATTTTTTTGACATGATAGACATATTGAACTCTAATAATAATAGAGCATCTGAGTTCCGTCAAATGATCATGATATTGATATTAGAAGATTTACATATTTCTAGATGACATAGGATCCTATGCTTTGATTTATATGCATTCGATGATAGACAATATGACTGTATTGGTTTTCATATATTGAATATCAATTCAGCTGCAACATATGGCTAAACAAACCAGAGAAGACATTGGCTTGCTTCCCGTCAAAGCCCCCGCTCTAGCCAAATTAGAATGCGATCTCATTGCTATGAATGGTAGTCCTTGTGCAAGGCAAACCATTGCTATAGCTGCACTTTCCATGTCACGTGACTTATATTCTTCATACTATTCCATGGGACTTATATTCTTCATCACGGAAATTTTAAGGATGGATATCGATTTGAAAGTTTAGAAACCTTGGCGAATCTTAGTAATCTCTAATAGAAAATTTGTAAAATGTTTGATGATAGTTTTGTAAAAATATCTAAATTTATGATTATATTATATTAGTCAATTTAAGATTTTGGCAATTTTTTAGGTAAAATAATTTCATATTATAAAAATTGGGCAAATAATTTTTTAGAAAAAAAAAAGACTAATATTTTTGGTAGAAAAAGTATAGAAAATTAACCCACCTACAAATATTAACCGTTAAAATTTTCAGTGTTCTTCATACTCTTCTTTATTTATTCTTCATACTATATTTTTTTCTTTATTCTTTATACTATCTTTTTTTTCATAAAAAAAATTCTTACATTCTTTTGAGATTTATATCCTTCTCCATTTACTTTTCATTGTTCTTAATACTCGCGAATTTTATTTATAAAGCTTTTTAATTCCTTCAAACTGTATATTCATTGAGATTTACATTCTTCTTTATTTTTTATTATTCTTAATACTTAAGAAATTTGTAAATTTGTTTACAAAGGTTTTTGGTATTTTATAAATATTTTATAAATATGGGAGCTCTCATGAAGATGGTATATAATGTTTTTTTAACCCTTCTTTATATTTTCCTCAATTATTATTTTTCCTTTTCTTCGTACTTACCCAATTCCCCATAAAGTTTTTAAATTCTCGTACCTTTATGTTTTTTTTAGCTTTATCTTTTAAGCTTAATAATTACGAAATTGACGTATAATCTTTTTGCCATTTTTTTAAATTGTATATTCTTCTCACTATCTAAGAGATTTAAATTTGAAAAATACCTCTCTGATATATATATAGGTTTCTCCTCAGTTTTGACGAAGTTTGCATATAATTTTTTTTATTCCTTATAAACATTATGCTCTTCTTATTTTATTTGTATTAATACTTAAGAAGTTTGCGTGTAAAGTGTTTATATTCCTTTTAACTTTACAAGTTTTAAATATTTGATAAATTTGAGATAGAATATATCAATGTTTGCATATAATTTTTTATTTTTCTGAAATTTATATTCCCTTTAATTCGATTTATTTATTTATTTTTTTCTTTTCAGAATCGTAATATTTATAAAGTTTACGTTATAGTTTTTTAATAATTATTATTAAAGTGGTATATAAAAAAGTAGTCTTATAATTATAAGTTTTGTTTTGAAATAAAATTTATAAAATTTTAATTAAATTATCAATAATTATTAAGTTAATGGTAAGAGTTTAAAAATATTTTAGAATATTCATAATAGTAGTAACATATTAAAAATTGAGATTTATTTTCAAAGTAGTTATGTTTTTTTAGTGCTTTTAATTAAATTGTTTCATTAATAAAAAGGTAATGTGAACATTGATTAATAGTTATATTTTTTGGACATTTTTTTATTTTATTAATGAGCAATATTATTATTAGTTATTTTTATGATTTTTTATTCTTAGTAATGTGAGATGTATTCTCAAATAAGTATTTTGATACTTATCATGAATTGAGGAGTATTAAAGTTTATGTTTAATTTATATAACTATTTTAATTGTATTCTTATTAATATGTGATTATTAAATACACATGTGAACACTTGGCTCTTTGCAATCTATATTAGTGCTAGTCATGAGATTCTACACTTTGTTGAGGAGATTTCCTCTCATCAATTTGTAAAGTTTATAAAGTGAAGATACCTATGGTGGGCATTCTCTCTTTGATTGTAGTGAAAGTTCATTTTTCATTACATCTGCATATTTCAATCAAATATATTGAATCACTTCCTTATGTGCATACAATAATACAAAGTCCTTATTTGAATCACCATGGGCCATGTTTAAGTATCTTGCATAAGTCTTTTCTTTGTCAAAATTCTTGCAAACTTGGCTATATGGAGAAGAATTACACACATCCATGTTGGTAGGTTACAATGTTGTTGGAGGTGGATCTAATTTTAAAGAGGTGATGATTTCTATTATTTATAGGGGAAACTCTATTTGGTTGTTTATTTCTATTTTGTAATGTATTGGTTGTTTGAGTAAAATTTGTTTCCATTTTTTTCATTGCTTCCTTAATGAAAACTAAATAACAACTCAGTATTATGCATAATTTTTGGGTAAAGTTCCACCTTGATTTAAGTGAATTTAGGATATCCCAATTATTATCAAAACTTATGGTTTCATATTTAGTATCTATTAGATTTATTTTCTTAGCTAAATTTAGGAAAAAAGTGAATTATCCTAGGAAAAAAGTGAATTATCCTTGGAAAAAAATTAAATAATGCAAGGATATTATGGTTATGGGATTGGAAATTTTTAATTTAACTCTTCCATAATTTCATTTGTATTCCTTTCCATATTAGTTAATTCTTATAAAAGAAATTTTCCCTATATTAAGTGAATTTAATTCGCCATTATAAGACTTAATCTAGTGAACCTGTTTCTTATGTGTTTATTTAAAAATAAAGAAAAACATTTAAAAAAAAACATCAATAAGTATGATTTCAGCACTTGCTAATAATATCCATGAAACTATCGTAGTGATCACATGAACTAATAGCATTGTCCCCATGAAATAAATGAAAGATTTATCCCATGAAAAAAGGGATTTTTTTCAAATAAAATAGGTAAGTCATGGGGTTGATGAACATTATTAGTGAAATTAAAATGCTTGTAGTAATATATTTACCATGAAGAAAATATTTTACTTTGAGGATTAAGAGAAATTTAATTATAAGAAAATAATCCTTTTATATTTTGTAAAGATTTAAGTCCTAAATTACCATTTGCTTCTCTAGGTTTTAGCCTATTTACTCTTCATCTAAATCTAGTTTTCTAGGTTCATATATGAAATGAATAAAATCTTGATGATTTCTTCTTGTAATATGCTTATTAGTTATGTTTTCTTGATGTGGAATTGTCAGGCAAGAAATTTAAAACATATTTATCAAAATAAACATATAATATGATTCTCCACAAATATGGGTGATAAAATTTATCTTGATGAACAATGCCAAATATAGTTATGTTTTCTTGATGTGGAATTGTCAGGCAAGAAATTTAAAACATATTTATCAAAATAAACATATAATATGATTCTCCACAAATATGGGTGATAAAATTTATCTTGATGAACAATGCCAAATATTTTATCACATAATGTAGCATCTAAGTAGAAAATCCCAAGCCATAGATGCCATCTTGGTGTAATGGATGAAAGTTGTATCACTATCATATAGATACAATTTACTTTTAGTTTTGCTTAGTTCTAGAGACTATATTAAAATTTAATTATGATTAATATGTTAAATGTATATATTTAAGTCAGTAAGTCTTGAAATAAGTATAGAGTTTTCAATATAAAAGGTTAAATAATTCTTTTAAATGGATATTTAGGAGAACAAACAAAAAATCACATAATTCATTTGGATGCTTGAAATGAATTAGAAATAAATGAAAATATTTCAATTTCAATTTTATTTTTTTTATTTATGCAATTAATATAGGTCATGTTTGCAATTTTATTACATTCCCAAGTTAAAGATATAACTTACAATTCATAAAATAAAGCACAGGTTATTAATCTTAGAGAATGAATGATTTTATAATTGTGTTATTTTAAAATAAATCTAATTATTTTTTAATGAGGGAAAATTCTAAAGTGAAATTGACATGTCATGTGTTAACACATTTCTATTTAGGTATGAAATTATGTAAATTCCAGATTATAAATATTAAATCTAAGAAATAATTAAATATTTCAAATTAAAATATATGAGAATAAATTGTTTATTAAAAATTTTAATATATTTAATAAAAATAAATTTCAACATATTTGAATAAAATATATAACAAATTAATATATATTAAATATTATATTTAAAGGACTTAAGTCCCGGAGTAAATCCAAGTAAGATTTTTCGATATATTTGTAAATATTAAATATGTTTAATGATAATATATGTAATTAAATGACATCTTAAAAAAATTCAGAACCATAAATTAGAGTTTGAAATTTTGAAAGATTTATTTCTAGCTTGTAAAATATTCAAGGAAATGCAATTAAACTTAACACTACATAATTTTTATTTTAAATTTTAAATGTAATTTTAATTTTACATGAAGAGTAAAAGCAACCCAAAAAAATGAGAAATAAACCTGAAATGGAACTAATTTTGTAATTATTGTTTCAAGATAACAACTTTAAAATCAAAACCTAACCAGTCTAGGAAATAAGTATGCCTACATACCACTAGATTTTGAAATGAACTTTAAACGTAAAAATATTTAATATTTTCTTTCTGATTTTTAAATAAACAAAACAAAAAGGTTTTGGGGTTTTATATATTTTATAGGTTTATGGGTTAGATAAGTGTCAAATCCAAAAAAATATGACTTATGGAGTTAAGAAGAAACACTTCTTCCAAATGTTTTTTTTTTTTTTGAATTTGGATGAGAACAAAATTTCCATTGAGTCAATAGTTTTCTATTAATCTATATGGAAATGAATATTATGGTTCCACAAAGAAGAGTATAAATAGCATTTTTATTAGGAATAATAATTGAAATCAATACCTTTGCTACAATTCCTTCACAATATACAAAGAAAGGAATTAACAACACATAGAAAAATAAGAAAAGAAAATAAGGTAGGAGTTACCTCACAACAATGTCTATCTAAGTGATATAATTTACACTTTAATGGATCAATTCACTATCATCTTTAGGTAGGAGTTATCTCACAACAATGTCTATTTAAGTGTTATAATTTACACTTTAATGGATCAATTTATTAGCTTTGTAAAAAAACATATACATGGAATATTTTGAATAGAAAGCTCTCAAATCTTTTCTATACACCTTTGAAGAATGGAAAATATTTGTTGATGATGTTTTCACAAAATGGAGTCATGGTAAATCTAAATTGGATGAATTTTTAACTTATATTAATAGTCTTTCAAGTCACATTAAATTTACTATTGAATTTTAAAAGGATAACTAATTACCTTTTCTTGATGTCCTTTTAAACAAAAAAACATGGGAAAATTAGCACCAAATTTTACAGAAAGAAAAATCACATTGAAAGATATCTTCATGCTAACTCTCATCACCATCCCAAACAAAAATATGGTATCATTAAAACCCTAACTACAAGGGCTTCCAGAATTTCTGACTTTGATCACCTAAAGCATGAGCTAAACCACCTCCGCCAAGTCTTTCAACATAATGGATATAATAAAAGCATCATCAACAAAACCATTTATCAAACCCTAAATAAAAATAACGTCAAGAAAACTTTTGACATTCCAAAAATCTCTTTACCATACATAAAAGGAACAACTCATAAAATTTATAGAATCTTAAACAAACACAACATTAGGATTTCTTTCACTCTCTCTAATACAATTAGAAATAATATAGACTCCGCAAAGGACTCTATAAACCCTAGTCTACAAAAAGGGGTTTACATAGTGCCATGTTCTTGTGGAAAAAAACACATTGGTGAAACTAGAAGATCCCTTAACATTAGACTTAAAGAGCATGCTCATGACATATCTACAAATATAACTTCAAAATCAACTCTGGCAGAACATGCTTTCTCATCCTCACACTACATCTCGATGGAAGATGTTAAACTTGTCTCCAAAGAATAACATTACCTAAAACGAAAAATTAAAGAGGCCATAGAAATTGAAAAATAGAAGAATAATATAAATCGAGACGATGGCCTTAATATCAACAATACTTGGAAACCCTTAATAAATCATACCACTAATGATGTCAAATAAAAAATCCCTAGATTAATAATTATTTTAAAATTTCTCTTAATTTTAACTTAATAAATTTTTCAATATTAACTTATAATATAACAATTTTTAATTTTGTAAATTCATCTCTTATATTTATAATTTTATAATAGTTAGGGTTATAAAAGGTTATAAATAATCATATTAGTATTATATATCAATAAAATCCCCTCATTAATTATATCTCATAATTAATTTAATTTATATAAACTAAATATTCTTGTTTCTTCCAATTGACACTAAAATTTCTCCACACTAATTACTATATATATAATAATTTCCTTGCCCTAATTCCTCACCAATATTCTAAAGATTAATTGGCATTTACACTTGAGGATGGACTCACATAAGAAGTCTAAAACATTGGGTTGATAAAAAAACTCCAAATAGGTTATTCCACTCTTTATAAAAAAAAAAATGAAATTTGATAAGCAACCTTGATACCCAAATAGAAATAAAAGGAAACGAGCTTGAATTAACACCAAATTTCCTAAGAGTTAGGCATTCAATAAGTTGTATTATTAATATTCAATCAACAACAAATAGTAGTGTGAGGGGGAGTCTCTTTTATAAAGGAGGCTTTAAACCTCCTCTTACTATAATAATACTTGTATCTCCTTACATGTCTCTAAGGATACCTTAAAGAACTATTTCCTCTAACGAATTATGAGGAAAATGTCAAGAAACAAATGAAATATCAAAATAAATGTGCAACACATACAATCTTCCTGGAGAGAGAGAGAGAGAGAGAGAGAGAGAGAGAGAGAGAGAGAGAGAGAGAGAGAGAGAAGTCCACCAAAAAATAACCAACTAGAGTCATATGCTTATGTCATTTCATAATATATCCTGACTACCTCAAGGTACCTCTCTAATGAAGATTGATCCACAAGAGAGGAAAAAATTATACATGTGGTACGTGGGAGGCACTTGGAGGGGATGTATCCTTTAATATAGTTTCCAACTGCCCTCAAATTCTATCAAGAATAGCCCTCAAGTGCTTAGGGAACTATTAATAAATTCCTTGGGCATTTTGAAGAAGTTCCTATGGTGTTGTGAAGGAAGTTGATCCAATGTATATCAACATAAAATTATCAAGAATGATCTCAAGAGATAAATATATGCCATGAGTTGTCAATGTGTTAGGAAGACAATCACATAGGCTAATGTGAGAAAAATACATAAGTATATACCTACTTATGTATAGAATAAATACCTGTTCAAGGTATAATTACCTTTATAATACATAAGAAACACTTTTTCTTAAAGATAAAGTGAGGAAACCTAGATTTTCTCTAAGTCATATGTCTTAATATATCCACTTTAAGACCCTCACATCTCCATTTCACCCATAAATGACCTTTTTAAAATAGTATGAACCATAGGAATAAATAATATCTTGATATGAACACAAAGAAGATGGAAATGACACTACAAAAGTGCTAAAATTGTTGGGAACAATACTGGGTGGGGGGTGGGGGGGTTGAAACAGTATGTACAAGAATCACAATCTTTTACTAGTTTCTACAGAAGACTTTGATTAGCACAACTAGCATATGTATGTGGCTATCCTAAAAGAAATTTGCATATACCCAAATAGCTTATTATTTAGATAAATATTCAGAAACATTACTTAGCCCAAATCATTAGTTATGCATCAGATATTTAAGCAGTAAATATGTGTAGTAATAATAGAATAAATCATCACATAAGAGCATCACACATGAACACCAAGATTTAAGGTGGAAACCCAAGTCAAGAGAAAACCACCGTTGTTGTCGTCTCTGTCTTCAATATTTATTATATAGAAAACTGCTTACAATGTTGTACTGATGCAGACTCATATCAGTACGCAGGCACCCACTTGTAGAAGGCTGCAACCTTCTCTTGTTCTCCAGCTGCTACTGGAAGGGAGCTCCAAGCCCCTAATCACATTTACTAGCCACTACTGGAAGCGAGATACAAACCCCTAAAATTATCACCAGCTCCTACTGGAAGGAAGCTTCTACTTCCACACCGAAGGCTTCAACCCTTAGAACCACTGCAGATCACGTTTCATTAATTTTCACACTAGATGCAACAACTTCAACACAACTCAATATGTAGATCAACACCAATATCCATAACCCAAAATTTGAACATAAAAGTGAGATCATTGTAACCAGAACATAGTAATAAACCCAGATCATTCATAAAAAAAAATGTATATGCTACTTTAGTCATTGCAACCTGCGTATATACATGCTTTCCTATGGACAAACCTGCATATAGATCTTTATATACTAAATTTAGGAGTCTGATCAGACTAAAAAAAAATCAAAGACATTCAAGCATATTTTTTCAGATTTACAGAACCCTTATTCAGTCAGCAACATCCATCATATTTAATCACCCAATCACAGATCATATTTATACATAATAAACTAGTAGTATAAACAATATTCAAACAATATAGATCTACATAAAGACTTCATTGGCAGACTACAGAAATATAGAAGAAATGATCATACATTATATTCAACAATCTTGATAAAATCCCTAACTTCCATACGTTCTTTTGTTGAAATGAACCCGCGTGTATACACGCTTTCATCGTAACGAACCAACTTATATATATGAAAATATTCAATACTGCGTAAAGTTTCAGATCAACATACTTACTCAGATCATACCCTTCACTTCAAAAAACATGCACTAGATCATGGATCTAGACATCTCACAAACAGATCAGGAAAATACATAGTCATTTCAGGTCTATAGATCCTGATCCATCATTGTATTCATAGGTGCACCATTATTTCAGATCTATTAATAAATTATAACCCATTCCATGCAGGTATACTTTAGAGTGAAGTATTTAGTCAAAACCCATACACTTTCACACTTTGCACTATGATATTCTTCTCCTTATATAGTTTGATCCTTTCCCAATACCATGAGCCAAAACCACACAAGTGTCGATGGTATTCTTGGACCGAATCAAATAGATGACACAACGCTCAATATTGTGGGCTAAAACCATGGTAAGGACCCCTGGTATCATAACTGAGTGCGTAAGTACATACACGACTTGGATTCTTCGTATCTGTGTGTATACGCGACTTCTCATCATCAAAACTATGTATACACTATTTTTGGATGTATACGCAGGTTGCCTTCATCAAACCTGCAGGCACACTCGGGTTTCCTTCATCAAACCTGCGTATACATTGTGAAACATTACCTTTCTCATTTTTCTATCACTGATTGGAATTCATTTTTCTGTCATGTCTGAATTGACCTGTAGATACATCATCTTTTCATATTTAACAAATAGGTTGCTATCAAAGGGAAACTCATCAAGTAGGTTGCCATCAAGGACAACATATCAACATATCACATTATAATGCCAAAAATCTCCCCCTTTGGACTTGATGGAAACCATTATGGTGTTTGATCACCATATATTATAGTACCTGAAGGACACATCAATCATAAAAATTATTAAAACACCAAACACCAGGAAACTCTCCCTTTGACATCAAGGGAAAAGGGCGAATTGATGCCGAAACAAGGTTTCTCTTTCCTTGTAGACGTAAGAGCACTATAGATCTGATCTGCACTAACCATGCTCTCCCTGAGCACATGCTGAGTCTTCATATTTTCAATAGAATGCATGACTTTATGACTCAACTAAGTATGACCTTTCCTATCACCAAGGACTCATACTTACATCAATATCCCAACTAAGTGGGGTTACAAATTTGACTCAACTACCCAACCAAGTAGGCTTACATTTTTTACTAAGTCCATACATGAATGAAATATGACAAATTTATATCATAGGTCTCAACATGACCTTTACATCAAATTACAGATATGACTTTTTATAACCAAGACCAAAAGATCTCAAGGGAGAGATCATAATTCAACAACCAAAATAATGCCAACAATGCATTTTTCTCACCAAGGCTAATGCTCCCCTAAACTTGTGCATCTTGAGCAATAGAGCCAAAAACATGACACAGACTATTCTGAAAGCTTATCCTTAAATTTTATGACAACATGATCCATACACGACTTTATAGAGAGAAACTCGCGTAAATACGCGACTGGGCTTCATGCAACATGCCTACTGAATTTAATCTTATGAAATAAAACAGATTTGATAAGAGAGGCAGAGACGACTCCCAGCTTCTATATGAGATATTCAAATTCTTCCCTAGGAATAGGTTTAGTAAATATGTCAGCAACTTGTTCTTTGAAGAGAACATATTCCAATTTAACCTTTTTCTCAAGCACTTGTTCTCATACAAAATGATATTTGATAGGAATGTGCTTGGTTTTGGAATTCTGATAGGATTTTTTGAGATATTGATGGCACTTGTATTATCACACAAGATAGAGATGGGAGGAGAACATTCAATTTGAATATCTTGTAATGTCTGCATAATCCAAAGAAGTTGTGTGTAACATGATACGACAACCACATATTCTTCTTCTGATGTAGATAAGGCAATGGAACTTTGTTTCTTGTTGAACTAGGATACTAATTGAGGCCCCATATAAAATGCACCACCACTAGTGCTTTTCTGATCATTAATACTTCCAGCCTAGTCCACATATGTGTAATCATCAAGAGTAAGATCGAAATTCTTGGGATACCATAGACAAAAATCTTGAGTTCCTTGTAGATATTTGAATATTATTTTTACGGCCTAAAGATGTGACTCCTTTGGATTGGCTTGGAATCGTCCAACAATCCCAACTTCATGCATGATATTTGGTCTATTCCCAGTTAGATAAAGTAGAATTCCAATCATAGATCTATACTTTGGTTGGTTTAACATTGGAGAATCATCATGAGAACTGAGGTTACATCTAGTCACCATTGGAGTGCTCACAGGTTTGCAGTGTTCCATCCATATTTCTTCAGGATCTGTTTGAGATATTTTTCTTGAGAGAGAAATATGTCATGTTTTTATTGTTGAACTTGTAAGCCAAGAAAATATTTTATTTCCCCAAGTATAGACATTTCAAATTCTTGTTGCATAACAAAAGAAAATTTCTGACTCATGGATTCTTCACTATTCCCAAAAATGATGTCATCAACATAAACAACAATAATTAACAGTTTATCATTCTCAATTTTTGTGTATAAGTTACTATCTACAGATCCTTTTTTGAAACCTTGTTGTTGAAGATATTTTCCAAGACGGTAGTACCATGCCCAGGGAGCTTGTTATAGACCATATAGAGCCTTTTTGAGTTTACACACAAGTTTTTCATCATTTCCTGAAATGAATCCTTCTAGTTTTTCTATATAAACTTCTTCTTCCATATCACCATTGAGGAAAGCAGATTTTACATCCATTTGATAAACCTTGAATTGTTGAAAACTTGAAAAAGAAAGAAACAATCTTATGGCTTCAAGTCTGGCTATAGGTGCAAATGTTTGTTCAAATTCTATACCTTCTTGCTGAGCATACCCTTTACAAACAATTATATCATTGTTTCTAATTACATCTCTATTTCATTTAACTTGTTTTTGAATATCCATTTTGCTCTAATAACATTTTTATCATGAGGTTTTGGAACCAATTCCCAAGTATCATTATTTTCAATTTGATCAAGTTCTTCATTCATGGACTGAATCCAAAATTCATATTTACTAGCATGATTTACATTATGTGGTTCAATGGTGGATAATAATGCCAGATAACTGGGAGATCCTGCAAGAGTTCTTCTTGTTTGAACTCCTGATTTCTTTTCTCCCAATATTTGAGATTCTGGATGATTCTTTTGAACATACCTGTATGGAGCCTTTTCTGATATATATTCTTCTAGTGCTTCATTGGGTTCTCCTTCTATATTTTTGTTATTTTATAAGGGAAAATATACATCATCATCATCATCCTCATTTGTTTTATTTCCCTTTTGGGAGTTGTGAGAGATTCATCAATTACAACATCAGTACATTCAACAATCTTCCGAAGTCTTTTATTGTAGCATTTGTATGCTTTACTTCTAGAAGAGTAACCAAGAAATATTCCTTCATCTACTCTAATCTCAAACTTACCAAGTTTTTCATCATTATTTTTTATAAAACATTTGTTTCCAAAAACTCTAAAATTCTTCACAGTGGGAATATTACCATATGAGAGCTCATAAGGAGTTTTATCACTTTTTACATGAACATGAGCCTTGTTGAGAATATTTACTGCAGTATGTGTTACTTCTCCCCAAAAGGTGTCAGGAGTCCCATATTCATCAAGCATAGCACGAGCCATTTTTTGAATTTTTCTATTCATTCTTTCTGCCACACCATTTTGTTGTGGAATTCCAACTACAGAAAATTGTCTCTGTATACCATATTGTTCACAGAAATAAATGAATTCATTTGATATGTATTCTCCTCCTCAATAAAATCTAAGACATTTGATTTTTAGATCTAATTCATTTTCAACCAAATATTTGAAGATCTTAATTTTTTCAAATGCTTCATCTTTATGTTTCAATAAACCGATCCAACACATTTTAGAAAAGTCATCAATGACTAGGATATAGTATTGTTCTCCACGAGGTGATATTTTCTTTACAAGACCACATAAATCAGTTTGTATAAGTTCAAGAGGCTTAGTTGTTGATCCTTCTTTTGCATTAAATTGAACCTCGGCTTGCTTACCGAATTGGCATGATTTGCATATGGTGCTTTCGAGTAAAGTTATGTTGGGTAGATCACGAATAGCTTTGAGCTTGCTTGATTTGCTTATTTGAGAAAATATCAAATGTTCCAATCTTCTGTGCCATAACCAATTCTCTATAGATTTACCTAGATAACATTACTTTTAGCCACCTTTCAATATATACATATTTCTTGGTGTTTTTGTTCCTTTTATTATGGTCTTTCCCGTGTCAAGTTCACGGACCACACACTTTGTTGAATGAAAGAAAACTTCATTTTCTTGAGAACACATTTGAATCACACTCAAAAAGTTATGTTTTAATCCATCAACATACATAACATTTTTATATTTAACCTTTTCTTTTAGAAAAACAGATCCTTTACCCTTAATGATAGCAGGAGAGTCATTTCCAAAAGTAACATTATTTTCCTTCTCTAATGCATTGTATGAAATAAGTTTATCTTTATCACCTGTCATGTGTTTTGAACATCCTCTATCAATGTATCATTGATTTTCTTCTCCTTCTGCAAATAAAGTTATGTCGCAGCTTTCAAACTATAAGTCGTTCTTTCTCCATACCATGGAACTTGTGGATATTTGTTCTTTTGACTGAAGTTTTCTCCTGCATTCAGATTCTTCATGTCCAAATGTTTTGAAAAACAAAAATTCAATTTCGCATTGAAGAGGAGAAAAATTGTTATAATTGTATTTACTTATTCCTGTCTCATTTCTTTGCTTTCTTGCTTCTCTGGTCATAATGGTTTTGTATGCAACACATTGAGCAGCTTTGTGACCAAAATTATGACATGAGAAGCATTGTCCATTAAATAAGAAATTTATGTGATCATAGAACCTTCTATTGTTGATTACCTTTTGACTGGAATTTTCTGTTATTGTTCATCCTTGAATTTGAGTGATCATGATTTACCTGCAAATTGTCTTTGTTCTTTTGCTGAGAGACGAAGATTTGATGGCTGGTTGTTGTTGCATTTAGATATCTTGTTGCTGAAGACTATTCTGACTGAGAAGATTCATCGATATATCCAAGACCTATATTCACAAGAGGAGAGAGTTGAACCTTGATAATTTCATATAAGGTTTCATATCCTTTAGAAAATATAATATTCAAATTTTTTACTTTCTCAATTTCCTTTCTTAAACTTACAATTTCACATTCTAATTTCTCATTGTGCTTCTCCTTTTCTATGAGTTGATTCTTTAGATAATCTATGGCTATTTCGTTATCATCCAAGAATATTTTGAGTTGATTGAAGTCTTCAAGAAAATCATTCTCTTCTAAAGCATCCATAAAAGTATCTTTAGCCTCACTAGTGTCTTTTTTAAATGCCATGAGTAGTCTAATATCCTGATCAGATTCTCCTTCTTCACTATTTGATAGACCATCACTATCTTCATGAGTATAGTAATTTTTTCTATTAACAAATCATCTCCAATTACCTTTTTCTAAATCCTTTCCTCTTTCGTGATTATCTTTATGAGGACATTTAGCAGCGTAATGACTAACTATTCCACAAGCAAAACATTTGAAAGGAAGCTTACCTCTGAACCTTCCAGTGCCTAATTTAAGTTTCTTTGCAAAATTTACCTCATCTTCTTCTAATACATATCCTGAATATTTTTGTTCTTCCTTGTCCTTGCCTTTTGCAGTAGCTCTAAAAGTAGCTTATTTAACATTATATGGCCATCCTTTCCTCATTTCACATGCAGTCAGGATCCCATGAAGTTGAACAATAGTAAGAGTCTGTAGATCATGTTTTTCTTCAATAGCAGACACTTTTGATTTGAACTCAGGAGTCAGAGATCTTAATACTTTTTCTACAAGAGTGGTGTCACTTATGACTTCACCCAGATTTCTCATACGATTTACGATCTCATCTTGACGTAAAAATAAACTAGCAATACTTTCTTCATTATGCATTCTGAGATTTTCATATTGAATTCTGAGAGTTTGGAGTTTAGAAATTTTTACCTTAGCATCACCTTCATAGCTTGGAATGATTTTCTCCCATATCTCCTTTGTTGTATTTAACTGCATAACTTTGAAATTTTTTGATTCAGTTAGATTCCCCAATAATGCAATGAAAACCTGTGCGTTGGTTTCATAGTTCTTCCTTGTTTCTGGATCTGTTGGAACAACGAATGGATATTGGTAACCACCTTCAACCATAGCCCAAACATCTGCTCCAAGAGACTGAAGAGAGGATCTTACCCTTGTATTCTAGAAGATTAAATTGTTTTCGTTGAAGAGTGGTGGTCTGATAGATGTTGTCCCATCTTGATTGTTCATCATAGATGATATTCCTTCTAGTGATTAAGATTCTTCAGAAGGACGTACTCTAATACCAATTGTTGGGAAAATACTAGGGGGGAGGGGGGCATGTGAATCATTATTTACAAAAATCATAATCTTTTACTTTTCTTTTACTGATTTCTATATGCGACTTTTATTAGCCAAAATAGAATATGTACGCAGATATCCTAAAAGAAACTTTCATATACCCAAATAACTTACTGTTCAGATAAATATTCAGAAACATTACTTAGCCTAGACCATCAATTATGCATCAAATAGTTAAGAAGTAAACATGTGCAGTAGTGACATAATAAATCATCACATAAGAGCATCACACATGAACACCGAGATTTAAGGTGGAAACCCAAGTCGGGAGAAAACCACCATTTTTATCATCTTTGTCTTCAATATTTATTATATAGAAAACTACTTACAATGTTGTACTAATTTAGACTCATATTAGTACGCAGGCACCCACCTGCAGAAGGCTGCAACCTTCTCACGTTCTCTAGTTGCTACTAGAATGGAGCTCCAACCCCCTGATCGCATTTACCAGCCACTACTAGAAGGGAGATACAACTCCCTTAACTGATCACCATCTCCTACTGGCATGAAGCTTCTGCTTCTACACTAAAGGCTTTAACCCTCAGAACCACTTCAAACCACGTTCCATTAATTTTCACACTGGATCCAATAACTTTAATGAAACTCAAAATGTAGATCAACACCAATAGCCATAACCTAAACTTTAAACAGAACTGTGACATCATTGTTACCATAACACAATAATAAACCCAGACTTATGAACTAACATGCAGAATCAATTTCAACCTTGATCATTCATAAAACCAAATGTATACACTACTTTACTCACTACAACCTGTGTATATACGCGCTTTCTTGTGGACGAACCTTCATATAGATATTTATATACTAAATTTAGGAATCTGATCAGACTCGGAACAAATCAGAGACATTTAGGCATAATTTGTCGGATTTACAGAACCCTTATTTAATCAGGAGCATCAAACATACTCAATCACCCAATCACAGATCATATTTATACATAATCAACTAGCAGCATAAACAGTATTCAAACAATCCAGATCTACATGAAGACTTCATTGACAGACAACATAAATATAGTAGAAATGATCAGACATTCTCTTCAGCAATCTTTAGAAAAACCCTAACTTCCATATGCGCTTTTTCTAAAACGAACCCGTGTGTATACGCACTTTCACCGTGACGAACCAGCATATATATCTATAAATGTTCAAGACTGCGTAAAGTTTCAGATCAACATACTTACTTATATTATACCCTTCACTTCAACAAACATGCGCCAGATCACAAATCTAGACATCTCACAAACAGATCAAGCAAATACATAGTCATTTCAGGTCTAGATATTTTGATCCATCATTGTATTCATAGGTGCATCATTATTTTAGATCTATTAATAAATTGTAACCCATTCCATGTAGATATACTTAAGAGTGAAGTATTCAGTCAAAACCCATACACTTGCACACTTTTCACTATGATCTTCTTCTCCTTAAATATATTGAGCCTTTCCCAATACCATGAGCCAAAACCACACAAGTGTCGATGGTATTCTTGGACGGAATCAAATAGACGACACATCGCTCAATATTGTGGGCTAAAACCATGGTAAGGACCCCTCGCATCATAAACTGAGTGCATAAGTACATACACGACTTGGCTTCTTCGTATCCACGTGTATACGCAACTTCTCGTCATGAAAACTGCATATACACTATTTTTGGATGTATATGTGGGTTTCCTTCATCAAACCTGTGGGAACACTTGGGTTTCCTTCATCAAACTTGCATATACATTGTGAAACATTACCTTTCTCATTTTTCTGTCACTGACTAGAATTTTTTTTTCTGTCACATCTGAACTGACCTGTAGATACATCATCTTTTCATATTTAACAAATAGGTTGCTATAAGAAGGTAACTCATCAAGTAGGTTGCCATCAAGGACAACATATCAACATATTACATTATAATGCCAACAAAAATTACCAATTATAAATGAAAAACAATTAACATGAATTACTAAATAAAATATAATACAATATAATAATCACACTACTTTCTAATAATAATAATGCATAATACAAATCACAACAACCACACCAATGATTATGAAATCCCAAAAACAATATTTTTACTTATTCAATATACATAATTGATTTACCATATATTATTAAAACATATATTTATATGTCAATAGAATATCTATATTAATTTATCATGGTCAATCTATTTAGTGTTACAAGTGCATGGAGAATTCCATGATCAAAATGTAGTATTCTACAATGATTTTATTAAACACTGAAGCACATATTTATACAATCATATCAAAAGGAAATAGTTATGTTTCCATAGCTTAAAAATATTATAAATACCTAATATATTTCCTAATCATAACTACATACAATAACACTGAAGGATTACAACATTCCCCCCTTAATCCTAAGGGACATTTGACATACCAAGTAAAGATCTAAATTTTTCAAAATTTTCATGCCCCAATGCTTTTTGTAAAAATATCTGCAATTTGTTCCAAATTTAGATAATGTGTTAGGTGAATTTTTTCAGCCTCTACATGATGTTGAGTCAAATTATACTTGGTGTTGATATGTTTGGTTCAATCATGAGACTTTGGATTCTTGGCCAATTGAATTGTAGAAGAGTTGTCGACAAATATAGGGGTTGAAGCTTTTTGTTTCTCCTGCAAATCTTCTAGTATTTTTCAAAGCTAAAAGATTTATTTTGTAGCTTGAGTTGCTGCAACATATTCGACTTCTATGGCAGAATCAACATGAACATATTTCTTGCGTGAACTCAAACTGATTGTTCTTGATCCAAAATTCATCAAATAACCTGAATTAGAGACTCCATTCTCCCTATCTCCATCAAAATCTAAATCTGATTAACCAACAAGATGGAAGTCTAAAAGTTTAGAATATTTTATGTCGTAAGTTTGGGTTCCTTTTAAATATTTCAGATCTCTTTTTGCTGCTACCCAATGTCCCTCACAAGGATGATTCATAAATCTAGAAAGTATTCCAATAACAAAGGTTATATGAGGATGAGTAATAGATAAATAAATTAAAATTCCAACAAGTTGTATATAATTTGTTGGATATTTAAATGGTTTGCCTTCTTCTTAAGCGAGTTTCAAATTCTTCTCCATTTGTGTAGCAACATGATTACAATCCATCATACTATATTTGTTCAAAAAATTTCCAACATATTTCTTCTAAGAGATAAAAATATATTGTGGTTTTTTATTAACTTCAATTCCAAGATAATAATGAAGTAAACCTAAATCTATCACATCAAAAACCTTTTGCAATCCCTTCTTAATAGATGATATATATTCATCAATGATCATTGTTCCTTGTTATCATCAAATCATCAACATAGACAACTAGATATACAACTGATCTTCTAACTTTCTTAACAAAAAGAGTTGCATCATCTATCTCAAAATGCTTATAATTTAACTTAAGAATATGTCCAGTTAGCTTCTCATATCATGCACGTGGTGTTTGTTTCAGGCCATACAAACACTTCATTAATTTGCATACCTTTTGTTCTTTCCCTTTAATAGAAAAACCTTCTGGTTGAAACATGTAAACATATTATTTCAATTCCCCATTTAAAAAAATAGTTTTAACATCCATATGATGAAGTTTCCATTCTTTCTAAGTTGCAATAGCAAACAGAGATCTAATAGTGCCCCATTTAGCTGTAGGAGCAAATGTCTTTGTGCAGTCAACACACTCTTTCTATGCATATCCCTTTGCTACAGGTCTTTCCTTGTGTTTATCAAGTGAAGCATAAGTTTTATACTTAGTTTTATAAACCCATTTGCAACCAATAGGTTTGATGCCAACAAGAGGATCCACCATCCTCCATGTGCCATTTTTTATGAGAGCATCATATTCATTTTTCATTGCATATTTCCACTGATCATAACTAGCAACTTCTTCGAAACAAGTAAGTTCACAATCAACAGAAAAATTAAATTCACAATGAGAATAGTTACCTGAAGAACTCCATGTCTCAAACTCATCATATTTCCTTGGAAATGTTCTAATACAAGTAGATATTCATAGAGTTTGTGAAGGAAGTTTCTTGTCTTGTAAAACAAACTCTTCATTATTTTTTGTCACATTCTCTATTCTTGTAGTTTTTGTCCTTGTTGTCCCTGTAGAAACACTTTTATCATCCAATTTATCTTCAATAAAAAAAATATTATTATCATTGAGAGAAGGAAAATCCATAGACTGATCTGATATCAGAATCATTCAAAGTATAATCTGCAAGTCCAAGAATTTTTAACTGAATAGAACCAATCTCTGATGGTTTGAATATTTAAGATTTATCAACAAAATACACTACTCCATCAATCTTATCGCTAGATTTTAAAAAAAAAACTCTTCTAAAGGTCATATGACAGGTGGCACCTGTGTCTAAAATCCAATTGTCATGGCATGAAGAAAAAGAGATATTAAATATATATTCCATATTAAAATTACAATGGGAAACAATATAATGTGCATTCTCGGAAGATTGTCCTTTTCCTTGAATTAGTTGATCTTTCTTTTCAAGCATTTGTTCTCTTCTTTCATTAATTTTCTCCGAGGGAATTCTACAATTTGCAGCATTATGTCCAATTTTACCACATCTAAAGAATTTTACAGTTGTTTTATTGTAAAAAACATTTGTTTATCAATCTATTGTCTATCTCCTTGATTATTTCTAACCCCCTTCCTCTATAATTCCTCCTACCTCGTTCTGTGCTACCCTTAGTATTTCTAACATATTCTTCTTGGGGTTTTTTGTTCTTTTTGAGCAATACATAATGTTTCAGTATTGTGAATCATGTAAAATTTCTTTCTCTCAAAAATCCTTCTCTCTTTCTGCATTTTTTCATACTAATTTGTCAAAATCTAAATCTTTTAACTACTCACTAGCTTGGAGAGATTTCAAGTAGTATGAATAACCAAGGTAGATTGTTTTTATAAAGGCAGTAAGTTGTAGATCAACTTTAACTCAAGTAGATTCAATTTCATGATTGATGGCTTTAATTTCAGAAACAAGTTTCAATGGATCATTGTCTTTCGTTTCGAGATTAAACAACCTCAATAATAACTGTATTATCTCCCATTCAAAATGTGAATCATAAAGCTCTTTCAATTTTTTATTACATCATATGTTGTTTTACTCTGAATAATATATCTGCTTACCTCTTTTGAGATTGAAGTAGAAATTAAAACATGGGCCTTTTTATCCTTACTTTCCTAGATTGCTAATTATTTCTCCTCATGAGGAGATTCTAGTGCATTACCTTCTTTTCATTCACAGACTCCATCCCACATATGATTGAAAATAAGTGTATTTTTTATTTTCCTGTACCACTCTTGGTAATTTTCTTTTCCAGATAGAACAATGGAAACTAGAGATACCAAAGAATTCGTCTTTTGCGAATAAAAATAGTAATAAAAAACGTAATTGTACATAAATCCTTAAAAAAAAAACACTCTTTGTTTCGACCACACACACAAATTTCACTTACAGATCAATATCAATCAACTGTAAAAAAAATAAACCAATCTCGAAACAAAAGAATCTTTGACGCATCTCACACCCTTGCAATCAAGGCAGGTTGTGAATATTACTATTAATGAACATTGCAATCACAGGACAATGTTCACAAACAATATAAAAAAAATCCAATAAAATGTATCAACGATCCAACGGCGGCAGGTTATCTGTCGTGCATATCGCACAAACCTACGGTATCCATCAACACACAAACCATCGAACTTTAAGGTGACAATGATCCCATGGTCCGACGACAAACAGTTATCTACCATGTAAGTGCTCTGATCCAACGATCTGCGGAGTCACTCGGACAAAGGCTGCACTTTCGTATAAAGTTCTTAAATTCTTGTGATATTAACATCATTCTTTCTTTATTTTCTATTCTTCTTGATACTTCTGAAATTTGCGTATAAAGGTTATTGTCCCTTTAAACGATATATTCTTCCTAATGTTTGATAAATATGGACAGAAAATTTATACAATCCTTTTTTATTATTTTTAATTTTATATTGTCCTTGGTATCTAATTAATTTAAATACGAGAATAGTTACGAATGTTGTTTTATAAATATTTGTATTCTTGTGAATTATTCGTTTCTAAGTTTTCCCATAATATTAACAAAGTTTACATTTAAAGTTTTTAATTCTTCCAAACTTTATACTCTTTCCAGTTTATTTTTTATTTTTATTAGTAGTTACGAAATTTGCGTATAAAGTGTTTTCCAATTGATTTTTTATTTTTTATTAGTAGTTCCGAAATTTGCGTATAAAGTGTTTTCCAATTGATTTTTTATTTTTTATTAGTAGTCACGAAATTTGCGTATAAAGTGTCTATATTCTTTTAACTTTATATGATTTTTAATATTCGATAAATTCGACAAAGTTTGCATATAAAGTTTTTAGTTCCTCTAAGTTTATACTCCTCTTACTTTAAGGTTTATTCTTATTAATAGTTAGAAGTTTGCATATAAAGTGCTAATATTCTTTTAAGCTTTATATCATTTTCGATAAATTTAAGATTAAATATCTCATAAGTTTCACATAATTTTCTACTTTTCAGAACTTTATATTCTTCCTGATACGACTCTATTTTTCTTTAAATCTTAAAGTTTGCAAAGTTTACATAGAAATGACGATGTTTTTTTTTCTCCTAAATTAATAAACATTATATTCTTCTTAATACTTTGTTTTTTAATTCATAATAATACTCATTAATTTTGCATATAGATTCTAAGCTGTGTTTTTTCCTTTTAAATATACGTTATACTATTCTTACTTTGTTGGCGATTTTTATTCTCACAAATGGTATATTCTTATTATATGCCGTCTCACTAATAAACGTATTGCCACTGTTCAAGATTTGAGAGCCTTTCTTTGTTTTTTTGTTTTTTTAATGCGTGGTGACTTGTAATATCGAGATTTTCTAATATCGATCCCAAAAGCATTAAGAACCATTGTGTTCATAAAATGTCCAGGCACATACACTAATGAACACAACCCAAAAAAATCTGGAGTATGTAGCTTTCTAGTTATTACAATGTAGGGGAAATTTTGGAATTATCTAGTAGTAGCTTTCCTCTCATCGTTAAATAGTTTTTGCAATGTATATGGATTTTTTTTGTAATTATCTAGCATTTTTGGATTTTATAGATATCTAAAATTAATTAATTCTTAAAATATTAGTTATTTGAAAATTACTTGGACTCACAACTAAGTGTCCCAATGGTGTTAACACCAAATTGTTGGACCTCCAACTAATTGCTTACTATAATTAACAAGGGAGATTACTATAATTTAACACTTTGCTCTTAGTATCAAGTGATGCATTTGATGCATTTACTGACAATGCATAAGTGTTGTCTCTAAAACTCAAAAAAAAATCTTCTCAATGACTTGGTGAGTATATACGCTAGTTGATTTTTAGGGGTGTCTTAATTGCAATTGACGAGGTTAAATAAGTGACTTTGCCCATTTCCATCAGATCCCGGAATCTTCTGGGAATTCACAATCAACATAAGCTTAGTGGATCTCTAGATTCATAAAATTGAAGAGATATATCCTCATTGTAGACAAACTTGTGATACATGTTATCAATGTGTTCACTTTTGCGATGAAACACACGATTTCTAGAAAGTGCAATAGTTGAGTTATTATAACAGAAAATAGGAGTTGGCTCATTATTTTCAGGCTCAAGATCACTTATTAATTTTTTGAACAAAACTGCTTGGTATGTTGTTCCTGTTGTTGCTACTTACTCTACTTCTACTGATGAAATGGCGACAATGGGTTGACAATGGGTTGCTTCTTGGATGCCCATCAAATCAATGCTATACCAAGGTGAAATTCATAACTGGATGACTCTTTTTGTCATCAATACTTCCTACAAAATTGCTATGTTTGTAACCAAGGTGATAGCATGGAGCTGGTTACACTTTTTGGTGAAACTAGGGTGCATTTTGGTGAAAAATGATGCTCGATCGAGAAATTGTAAGCACTCGATCGAGCAGTTTTTAAGGGGTGGATTGAGTTGTTGAGACACTTAAAATTATCTCGATCAAGCATTTAAACAAGCCCTCGATCAAGATCATTTGTAACCCTAGGTTAGGCCCTAGGTTAGGAGCTCGATCGAGGGTAGAGCCTTAAAGCTGGAAATTTTAAAATTTATGTAAATATCAATAATGATATGTAAACTTTAAAATTGTAAGTATTTGATAGTTAAAAAAAAACAAATTTAATTACTAATTACATTTGAATAGGCAATTAACAATGTTATGGATTAATTTCTCATTACATTTCTAGTAATTTGGTGTATAGATTTGAAAAAATATTATATCTCTCTTGCAATTGAAATTGTAATATTCTTATATTTATAACATAGTAACTTAAAATTTAGTTTTCAATATGATTTAAATCGTAAATGCTATAATTTAAATAATAAATTTATTATAAATATAATTTAAATAATAAATTGATTAAACATAAGAAAATTTATCAAATAAGTGTAACTCAAAAATGTGAATTTGAGGTTGTTAGAAATGTACTTTATAAAATTCAATGAAGAGTTAATATTTATTGAAGATTTAATAAACATGATTCTATCAGTCATAATATAATGTAGAAATCATAAATATAATGTAGTAATATCCACTTGTCATAATATAATGCAGTAATATCCACTTGTTCAAAAAAAATTAATTATTGCAGTAATAATTAATGCAATTAATATAGTTGTAAATTATAATTAATATATGATGCAGGAGCATCCAGCTCAGAGGAGGCGGAAGATGGTTAGTTGTCTGGGTGATTAGCACGTGTTTATGAACAGGTTATGAAACCTGTGTTTTTTCTTTTAATTACTTTATTAATCATCAGTTAGACAAGACAATAAGGCTAGGAATATAAAATGTTTTTTTTTTCTTTAGTTAGTTAGAAGTTTATTTTTGTTTACAAAAGAAATTGGCAAAGTAGCTGGAAGCATTCGGTTGACAGTGCAACCGAAAACCAGAACTGATTTACACATGTAGTTATTTAAACAGAAGTACAATCATATGGAGGGGTTCAATTCTTCCCTCAAAAAAAAAAGAAGAGAAAGAAGACAAGCAGGAAATAATAAAAATCTGCAACCAGCATTATTTTTCAGCCATAATAGCTAGTTTGTATCTGTGCACTGTGAAATTATTGTGTTTATGTTCAGTATGAATTATGTGTAACATCTGTGTGTGTGAGTATGATAACAAAATTGTTGCATGTGAAATTTGAAGCTAAGCAAACATATGATTGCGTATAGAAGGGAGAAGAAACTATTGTGTTCTGCATTGACAGACTAAGGGGATTGAAGCAGAAACGCGTAGCCAAATGGAGCAAAGTCATGTTTCCACTCGTTATAGTCACACAAACCGAGAAGAAACAACTTACAGAGGTCAGGTGAGTTTCCATGAATTGAAATACTGTTGAAAACTCTTTACAGATAAAAAAAATATTCTTGTATAAGTTATTTTTGAAATAGAAAATTGTCACGAGTCCAAAACAGTCCCAGGAGGACCGAGTATTAAAACAACCCAAATGAGGGTTTGAGCCTCGGAATAACATAGCTACAGGAAGACGCACAATTACAACATAATTCACGCCGATAGCACATTGCATTGTGGGGCTTGCCACCCACTAGGGTTTGGCAATAACACAGCGGTTACCAAAAAAACCGAGAGTTGAATAAACTCTAACTACGAGAATAGACAGGGAAGTCGACCCTACCGTAGGGTTTGATACGCTGAGGACACGAACCAGAGCCGTGACAGAAGGAATAGACCTGTACAAAAAAAAAATCCGAGATGGTTTGGGGTTAACACCTGCCGACTAGAGTTTTATTTATTCAAAAAGGAAACGTAGCGTAAAACTGTGAATTCTAGAAACAAAGCATAACGAAACTCACCAGTAGCTCTGGGTCGAATCGAGATAAGTACCCAGGGTTTTTTTTTTGTCAAAACCTATAGTTTTCTGCTCACAAAGGGGCAAACAGATTAGTACCACCGATGGGAGCGGCGTATTGTGAAACTGGAAGAGAGAAATTACCTGCTGCCCTCGTTGACCTTGAAGACGTCCATAAAAATACTGGTAGACCGCACCTGTAGGTTGAGATAGACAGCTAGTCGTAATTAGTAGTGAAAATGAAAAGAAGAAAGAAACAGCCAACTGAACAACGAGAAAGTTGAAAACCTGAAAAGTTGTCACAAGGAATTTTCATACAGGCCGACTAAAACAAAATGACATTGCAAAAACCGGAAAGAGTTTAATAAGGAGCAGGGAATATACAGTTTGAACCAGAGTACGCATTGTTGAACGCACAGAGAAATCCATACACGCCAGAAGAAGCACACAGTCTTGCAAAAGAATCCTCGAGGAGCACTGGAGACCAGAGGAGGTCGACGTAAACCTTCCCCCACATTGTCATTTGACAGAAAATAACAAAACCACCGAGATATCGTTTAAAGGCATAAAGGAGGAGCGTAGAAATCGGAGCACAATTAATATTTCAGACCTCGAACGGAGGAGCGATCAATGTGAAGTGGATTGCCGCAGAAACCGATAGAAAGTGGGTACATTTAACATAAATGACTTTGATGACGTGTAGAGAGAACGTAAGTTAACTTTAGTTGGAAGCCATACAACTGAGTTGGCACGCCACTAATTAGACTCACAAACAATGCCTTTATAGTTTGATAATTCGAAATATTTGGTGCTGTGTCAATTGTATACGGGGGCATAATCAGAACTTCGTCATTTTTGATATCAGAACGAGTTTTTTTCGAACAGAGGAAATGGAGGTTGGTAGGCGAGGACGGGGAAGAGGGAGAGCAATTCGTAGAGGAGCAGAAGAGGGACTGAGGGAAGAAATTCGGATTCTAAATGAGCGATTAGCAGCAGTAAAGGCTGGAAGGAGGAGGGACCCCGCAGGAGGGGATGACAGTGATGAAGAGGTTGCAGAACAGGAAGATGGTTTTGAGGGAGAGGCACCTGAACTCATATTATTGAGGTCAGTCTTGTTATCCAGTCATAAGCCAAAACATGAACTCTCTACTTATGACGGGAGTTTGTCAGCAGATGTATTGCTGGATTGGCTTAGTGAAGTAAACAAATACTTTGATTTTGAAGAAATCGGTGAAGACAAGCGAATGAAATTCGCTGCCACCAAGTTGAAAGGACATGCGTCCTTGTGGTGGGACAGCGTTCAGGCAGAAAGGAAAAGGCTAAATAAACAGCCTATAAAGAAGTGGGCCAGAATGGAGGCAAAACTGAAAGAGAAGTTTCTGCCTAAAGATTATCAAATAATGTTGTACAGGCAAGTATAGAACTTGAGGCAAAGGGGAATGACGGTTAAAGAATATACAGAAGAATTTTATAAATTGAATTTGAGAGCAGGGTATATAGAAGATACCCCAGAAAAAATAGCGAGGTTTGTGAACAGATTGAGAGGGGAGATACTGGATGAAATCGGTATTCTCTCACCCAGGACTTTGGATGAGGCATATCAGTTTGCCTTGAAGGCAGAGGAGAAAATAATCAGGAAGCAGAATGTCAGAAGAGGAGGTGGATCTGGCAGAGGAAAGGGGAAGGCCTTTGGCAGAGGCATAGGTACAGGTTCCAATGAAGAAGGCAGCAGTTCCAAATCTGCAGGAACAGCAGAAAAGGACAATAGCACTAGAGGGGGACGACCAAACCAACGAGGGAGAGGTAATGGTCGGGGCAGAGGAGCTGTCCAGTGCTATAGGTGCCACAAGTGGGCGCACAAATCGTATGAATGTCCTGAAGGTGAACCAGCAGGTGGGAGAGGAGCTTATGTTGCTCAGCCTGAGGAAGCGAAAGCTTTGGTGTTGAGAAAAGTGCTGATAAAGATTAACCAGCTTCAAAAATAGAAATAAAGAGATATCAACGCCTTAGAAATAAGCCACTTCGAGGGGGCAACCTCCAATACATTACATAAATGCACAATTCTTCGATGATACAATTTACAAAACCTCCTTTCTATATATAGGAGTCCATGGGGCCATAATGTAATCCTAGTGGGCCACCATGTAATCCTAGCCGACCTAACAATAATAATTTAAGGGCACAATAATAACAAAATGGGGGTTACAACGGTACAATAATAACAATAAAGGGGGTTACACTAACAACAATAAGGGACTATACTAGTAATATAGGGACCTAACATGCCCCTCTCCTTCAAAAAAGTGTTGTCCTCAACGCTTGAGTAGCTCTGGGTGCTTCTGTATAAAATTCTCATCCTCCCATGTAGAATCTTCGGTGGGTAAGTTCTTCCACTTGATGAGATACTCTGAAATTGATCGATTCCGTAGTTGTCGAGTTCTTTTTTCCATGACTGCTTCAGGTTCCAATATGATTTTCCCTTCCCCATCAAGTTCTGGCAATACTGTTTGAACTGGAAGATCATCACCTATAACCTTCTTTAAGCATGAAACATGGAAAACTGGATGTACTCGCGAAGAAGCAGGAAGCTCCAATTTGTATGCCATAGTACCAATCTTTTGCAACACCTTGTAAGGACCATAGTACTTTGGTGATAATTTATTATCCTTCTTAGTTTGCTTGAGGGACATTTGTTTGTATGGTTGTAGCCGTAAAAATACCCAATCTCCTACATCAAAACTTCTCTCGCTGCGATGTTGATCTGCCTGTTGTTTCATTCGATTTGTGCCAAATTCAGGTTATCCTTTAAGAGTTGGAGAACTTCTTGCTGATGCTCGATGTGATCTTCCACTGCTTGAACCTTCGAATTTTCCCTTAAAGATGATGTGATGGATGGTGGATGATATCCATAAAGTGCCATAAATGGGGTCATTTTTGCTGCAGTATGGAAGGAAGTGTTATACCACCATTCGGCAAGAGGTAACCACTTGACCCATTATGTTTGTTTATCAGATACAAAACAACGAAGATATCCTTCCAAACATTTATTTACGATCTCAGTTTGACCATCAGATTGAGGATGATAAGATGAGCTATGAGCTAATTGAGTACCCAAACAAGAAAATAACTCCGTCCAAAAATTTCCGGTAAAAATGGGATCTCTGTCGCTCACAATAACCCTTGGGCTTCCATGTAGCTTTTGAATTCTATCCATAAATGTAGTAGCAACTGTACTTGCTTTAAATGGATGAGATAATGCACAAAAGTGTGCATACTTGGTAAGTCTATCAACTACTACCATGATGACACTCTTTCCTTCGGACTTAGGTAAACCTGTGATAAAATCCATTGAAATCTCCTCCCAACGTTGACTTGGAATGGATAAGGGTTGTAGAAGTCCTGGGGTCTTAATTGTTTCCACTTTATTCTGCTGGCAAACCAAACATTCCGCCACAAACTTTCGAATATCAGATTTAAGGCCATCCCAAAAAAATTCTTTCTTCACCCTGTGGTAAGTTTTTAAAAATCCTGAGTGTCCTCCTAAAGGAGAAGTGTGCAATTCCGGAAGAATCTTTTGTTTTAGTTGGGAATTCTTACAAAGATATAAGCGATCTTTGTACCATAAGGAATCATTTTTCCAACTAAATGTATCAGATGTACTAGGATCTTGCCACAACTTTTGAATGAGTGTCCATACATCTTTGTCCTTCTTCCATTCATCTCTTGCTTCGGTTATCCAATCTGGTTGGATAATAGAAATGGTACAAAGCAATGCTTCCACCTCTTCATTCTTTCTTGAGAGTGCATCTGCAACAACATTAAGCTTCCCTTTTTTGTAGATTATTTCAAAGTCATAACCCAACATCTTTGTAACCCATTTTTGTTGCTCTTCTGAAGATAGTCTTTGTTCCAAAAAGTGTTTAAGACTATCATGATTAGTTTTTACCTTGAAGTGTCTTCCCATTAGGTAAGTTCGCCATTTCTTTAGTGCATGCAGTGTTGCTAACATTTCCTTCTCATAAATAGGTTTCTGTAAATACTTTCCTTTGATTGGACGACTTTCAAAAGCAATGGGTCTTCCTTCCTGCATTAAAACCGCACCAATTCCATTTTCTGAGGCATCACATTCCACAATAAAGGTTTTTGTGAAGTCTGGCGTAGCTAAGACCGGTGCTAGGCACATTGCCTCTTTAAGATGTTCAAAGGCCTTAGTTTCTTCAAGAGTCCATGAAAATGCATCTTTCTTCAATAATGTTGTTAGAGGTGCTGCTATTCTCCCATAATTCTTAACAAACTTGCGATAATACCCTGTTAAACCGAGAAATCCTCGCAACTGCTTTATGGTTGTGGGAACTTTCCATTCCTTAATGGCTTTAATTTTGTTAGGGTCTACTTTAACACCCTCGTGAGATACAATATGACCCAGATATTCCACCTCTTGTACTCCAAAGAAACATTTGGATTTTTTTGCATGTAATTGTTTCTCCTGCAATAGTTTGAGCACCCTGTCAACATGTTCAACATGATCCTTCCAAGACCTGTTGTAGATTAGTATATCATCAAAAAATACTAGCACAAATTTTCTAAGGAAGGGTTTGAAAATGGAATTCATCAACCCTTGAAATGTAGAAGGTGCATTGGTAAGGCCAAAAGGCATGACCAAAAATTCATAATGACCTCATGAGTTCGAAATGCTGTTTTTGGAATATCTTCAGTCTTCATTCTAATTTGATGATATCCTGAACGAAGATCCAACTTGGTAAAATAAATTGCTCCATGTAATTCATCCAATAATTCATCAATCACAGGAATGGGAAATTTGTCTTTAATGGTGAGCTTATTGAGCTCCCTATAATGCGGACACATTCGCCATGATCCATCCTTCTTGTGTACCAATACTACAGGAGCAGAGAAAGAACTTTGACTGGGTTGAATTATACCCGCCTCTAACATTTCTGCAATCATACGTTCAATTTCGCTCTTTTGGAAATAAGGATATCTATAAGGCCTGATGTTTGGAGGAACACTTCCTGGAATCAAATGAGTAGCATGATCATGATCACGAATAGGTGGGAGTCCTTTGGGAGTTTCAAACACCTTGGAATGATTGTCCAAGACTTGTTGGAGATCTGCAGAAATAGATGATTTTGATGTCGGAACTTCTAGTGAGTATAATTGTGAAATTACGCCTCGTTGTTCTTTATTTAGAAGCTTTTTCATGACATTAGAGCTTATTATCCTTCCTGGCTTCCCTTCAATACCCCGTAATTCGACTTCCTTTCCTTCTGAAAAAAATTTCAAGAAAAGTTCTTGAAAATTAAAAGCTACCGTCCCCAAAGATTGTAACCATTGTACTCCTAGTACAACATCGGCACCTCCCATAGGAATGGAAAGCATTGGACTAGTCAATACATATTCCCCCATGGTTAGCTTGATATTATGGCATTTCCCAGAGCAATTTATAGTTCCTCCATTTGAAACCATCACTTGGCATTCTGGTGCTGGGTATAGGAAACAATTTAATTCGTTGGCTACCTTACAATGAATAAAATTATGGGTGCTACCTGAATCAATCAACACTATTACCTTTTTCTTCTTGATCTGTCCTGCTATCTTGAGAGTTTGAGGAGTGGTAATTCCTGCCAATGCATTACATGATATGGTTGGATTCATTTCTTCCTCTTCTATGGCTGGTTCCTGGTGTGCATCCTCTTCTTGTTCATTTTCTTCTTCTTCTTCACAATCTATGTAAAATAATTTCTTTTCAGCACACTTATGACCTTTAGTGTATTTTCTATCACAACTGTAGCAAAGCCCTTTTACTCTTTTTTCTTCCAATTTTTGTGGTGTCAACCTTGTAGGTTGTGGAAATCTAGGCGTAGCAACACTTCCTTCTTTATAGAATTGAGTGGTAGGCTTCCTTGTCGCCATAATTTTACATTCAACTTTTCTTGCCAACCTGAATGCCTTCTCCGATGAATCAGGTTCCAAAACGTGAACTTCATGTTGGATGTTATCCTTTAAAGTGCCTATGAAGAGATCAATCCTGTGTTCCTCTGGAATATCAGTTACCCTTATATTCAATTTTTGGAAGTCCTCAATGTGCTGCCCCACTAAACCTTTTTGTTTGAGATTTATCAATTGGCTAAAGAAGGTGTTGCTCTTTGTATCCTCATAATGTGCTATCATTTCCTCCGTAAAAATTGACCAAGTGACAATTTTTTTATGGGAGCAAAGCCATCGATACCATACAAATGTATTTTTTTCTAAATGTAAAGTTGCAATGCGTACCTTTTGTGTGTTTTTCACATTATAGAGATCAAAATATTGCTCCATCTGTAGTATCCATGTTACAGGATCCTTTCCATCAAACTTCCTTATATCCATTTTTGGAATATGGTGGTTCTTCCCGCAAACATTAGAGTTTATGAAATCACGATTAACATTTATTTTGTTCTCATCATGAGGTTCTTCTACTATATTTTCGCCATTAGGAATCATTTATGGTTTTAAACTTGTCATCAAGCCTTCCATGTATGCTTTTAGATCATTCTTCATGTTTTCCATGTTGTCTTTCATGTCATCCATCTTAGCTTCCATGCCCACTTCCATGCCATCCATCTTAGCTTCCAAACCATTCATCTTAGCTTCCACGCCTTTCTTCAAACCATCCATCTTAGTTTCCATGCCTTTCTTCAAAACTTCCATTTCATTTTTTGTTTTTCTTTGCGAGAGTGAAATTTGCTCTTGTAATTTTGATATGTCATGTTGCCATTCTTCATCTTCATGAGTCATAGTAGAGCCTTCTAAAGGCTTAATGGGTGTTGAATTATTTTTAGGGGCCATTTTAGAATCCAATACTGATATCTATTCTACAATATTCCCTTGGGATCAATTTAACTTGATTATTCAAACAAGACTTATGCAATTTGGAAAAAAAAAAAACACACCTTTTTCTTGCTTTTGAGGAGCTCGATATTGAAAATGGATTATTTCTGTGATTGTAGCACTTCAATATCTAAATTTTGGTATCTATGTATCCCTTTGAACTATCTTTCGAATGCCACAGGTCTAACCTGATTTGGATTCTCCAAGACAAAGTTGTGTCCAATCTCCCACAATGACCTAATTATGGACTGGTTCAATAGTGCGAAATTGTCTGACTTTCCACGTGTCACTGTTTCGTCCTTTGTCTCTGAAATTGATAGCCAAGAAACTAAAGTCTGTGTAATTTCTACCACTTTTTACGGCACTCCAATCCGATTCCCAGAGAGAGAGTTATTGAACTTTTCCCACGATCACCACTTTGAGATGAAATTCAAGAGCTTGAAAAAGCATTACTTTCCACAGATCATATCTCCAAAAATATTGCAAACCAAGCTCTGAAATGTTTTGACGACTTTCCTCAGGATTTCAGCTTCACACCATATGAATTTTAGACTCTGAACCTTCGTACAAAAAAATTTATAGCGCAAATGCCACGATGACCTGTTTAGGAGCCTGAAAAAATACCTAACTTCCACAGATGATATCTCCTCAAATATTGCGAACCAAGCTCTAAAAGTTTTAGACAAGCTTCCTCAGGATTTCGGCTTCGCACCCTAAAAATTTCAGCTTCTGAAACTTCGTAGAAAAAAATCTATAACGAAAATTCCATGATGACTTGTTTGGAGCGGCGAAAACCTAGAATCCAAAGCTCTGATACCAAATGTTGTGTAACCAGCTCCAAAAATAGAAGAAAAGAGATATAAACGCCTTAGAAATAAGCCACTTCGAGGGGGAAACCTCAAATTCATTACATAAATGAAAAATTCTTGGATGATACAATTTACAAAACCTCCTTTCTATATATAGGAGTCCATGAGGCCATAATGTAATCCTATTGGGCCACAATGTAATCCTAGCCGACCTAACAATAATAATTTAAGGGCATAATAATAACAAAATGGGGGTTAAAAGGGTACAATAATAACAATAAGGGGGTTACACTAACAATAATAAGGGACTATACTAGTGATATAGGGACCTAACAGTTGAAAAAAGTGCTGATAAAACCAGCAAAAGAAGTTGTAGAACCAGACCAAAGAAAGGCCTTATTCCGGACAGTTTGCAAATCACAGGGTAAGTGCTGCAAACTGATAATAGACAGCGGAAGTAATGATAATTTAGTGGCCATGGAAATGGTGGAGAAATTGGGACTGAAAAGGCTGAAGCATCCCACTCCCTACAAGTTGTCGTGGCTGCAAAAGGGGCATCAACTGTTGGTGGATGAACAATGTGAAGTAGAATTTCAAATAGGCAGATACAAGGATAAGATTTTCTGCGACATTATGCCAATGGATGTCTGTCATATACTGTTAGGAAGGCCCTGGCAGTTTGACAGAAAATTAGTTCATGATGGAAAAACAAACTGCTATAAGTTTTTCAAAGATGGGATCAAGCACACGCTTGTACCCATCAAAGAGGAAGGTACAACAAAAGCTAGTGGAGTAAAAGCGCTGCTGATGGGTGGAAAAGAGTTTTTAAAACAGATTGAAAACAACGATGTGAATTTTGCTGTTGTGAGGAGGCCAAAGACAGTGGTACTGCATACAAAGATTTCAGATTTACCCGAGGAGATCCAAGATATGTTGCAGGATTTTGGAGATATCATAGTGGACGATATTCTGGATGAACTGCCCCCCAAGAGAAGTATCAGTCATTGTATTGACTTTATACCAGGAGCTAGTCTTCCGAATAAAGTAGCTTATTGCATGAGTCCTAAGGACAATGAGGAGATTAGGAAGCAAGTACAGGAGTTGCTAGATAAAGGGATGATTAGAGAAAGCATGAGCCCCTGTGCAGTTCCGACAGTTTTGGCTCCCAAGAAGGGAGGCGAATGGAGAATGTGCACAGATTCAAGGGCCATTAATAAAATTACTATCAGGTACAGGTTTCCATTGCCAAGAATGGACGATATGATGGACTGTTTGAGTGGGGCAGCTTATTTTTCGAAGATTGACTTGAAGAGTGGTTACCATCAGATCAGAATTCGAGAAGGGGATGAGTGGAAAACAACCTTCAAGATGAATGAAGGGCTGTATGAGTGGCTGGTAATGCCATTTGATCTGAGTAACGCCCCTAGTACATTTATGCGCCTAATGAACGAAGTGCTGAAAGAGTTCATTGGGAAATTTGTAATAGTTTATTTGGATGACATATTGATTTTCAGCAAGACACGAGAGGAAAACTTCAAGCATGTTCGAAGTGTGTTGAGGAAGCTGCAGCAGAATAAGCTGCTGATAAATCTGAAGAAGTGTACTTTTTTTTCAGTAGGAGTTGGTGTATCTGGGTTTTGTAATTGCAGAAAATGAGTTGAAGATGGACCCAGAAAAGGTTGCAGCTATAATCAGCTGGCCATCCCCGAAGAGTTTATTTGAAGTCCGAAGTTTTCACGGATTAGCAAGTTTTTATAGGAAATTCATCAGGAATTTTAGTGAAATCTGTGCACCTATGTTGGATACGATCAAGAAAGTAAATCAGCCTTTTTGCTGGATAGAGGTAGCAGAAAAAAGTTTTCAGACTTTGAAGAAAAAGATTACAGAAAGGCCGATATTGAGGCTGCCTGACTTCAAAAAACTTTTCCAAGTTCGTTGTGATGCCAGTGGTACAGCCATTGGGGCAGTGCTTAGTCAGGAAGATAGACCGGTCGCGTATTTTAGTGAAAAGCTGAATGAGAGTAGACAGAAGTACTCAACTTATGACAAGGAATTCTACGCAATTGTTCAAGCATTAAAGCATTGGAGACATTACCTATTAGGTAATGAGTTTGTTTTATTTTCGGATAATTCTGCATTACAGTACATTATGCAGCAGCATAAGTTGAACCATAAACATGCAGAATGGGTTGAGTACCTACAGAGTTTTACATTTGTACTGAAACATATTAGCGGCCAGGCCAACAAGGTGGCAGATGTGTTGAGTAGGAGGACTTTACTCTTGTAGGAAAGTACAATGCAGGTTTTGGGCTTTGAGCACTTGAAGGATCTGTATCAGACAGATGCAGATTTTAAGGAGGCTTATGAGGCCTGCCAAAACCCTCTGTTGAGAAATAATAGTCCATGGTTGGACTACAATTTGCAGGAGGGATTATTGTTCAGGGGAGGACAGTTATGCATTCCCGACTGTTCGATGAGGGAGAACATTATTCGGGAAAAGCACAGTGGAGGTCTAGCCGGACAATTCGGTATAGACAAGACATTTTCGCAGGTTGAGCATTTTTATTTTTGGCCAAGGTTGCGACGGGATGTCCAAAGGTACATAAGTAGGTGTAAAACATGTCAATTGGCGAAAGTTTGCAATCAAAATGCAGGCCTTTATATGCCACTACCTATTCCGAGCAGACCATGGGACTCAGTCAGCTTGGACTTTGTCTTAGGTCTGCCTAAGACACAGCGGGGTTTCGATTCAGTGATGGTAGTGGTGGATAGATTTTCGAAGATGGCACATTTTATACCTTGCAGGAAAACCAGTGATGCTACTCACATAACACACTTGTTTTTCACAGAGATTGTTAGACTGCATGGTCTACCAAGGTCCATCATTTCCGACAGGGATGTGAAGTTCACCGGACATTTTTTGCGAACCCTGTGGAAGAAGTTGGGCACTCAGTTACAGTTCAGCTCCGCTTACCACCCACAGACTAATGGACAAACAGAAGTGGTAAATAGGAGTCTGGGAAATCCGCTCCGGAGTTTAATAGGCGAAAATTCTTGAATGTGGGACCGCGTACTTTCTTAGGCGGAGTTCGCATACAAAGATTCACCGAATCGCAGCATCGATTGCAGTCCCTTCCAGATCTTGTATGGCATGCATCCACGTGGAGTGCATGAGCTGCGGGACTTGGGAAACTCGAAAAACGAAGTGCTGATGGGGAAGATTTCGCCCAAGCAATGAGCGACTTACATGAGCAGGTGAAGCTGAAGTTACAGGACAGCAGTCAGAAATACAAGCAGCGAGCTGATTCAAAAAGATGGGAAGTTCATTTTAATGTTGGAGACGAAGTCCTTGCACACTTGCGCAAGGAACGGTTTCCAAAACGAGAATATAATAAGTTGAAGTTTAAAAAGATTGGCCCCTACAAAATCATTCGCAAGTTTTCTGCAAATGCTTATGAATTGCAGTTTCCACCAGGGATAGGTATTTCACCCATATTTAACGTGGCAGATCTGTTTCCTTATGTTGCTGATCCTGAAGATAACGCAATAGTGAGGCCAGCACAGGACACCGAATTTGATGAGAGTTCTTGGATGAGACAGATGCCTACGGCACAGCCCCTTGAGATCGAGAGTATCCTCGACACACAGGTAGCCAAGCGCACATGTAGGAAGGAATATCTGTGATATTTGGTCAAGTGGAAGAACCGTCCGATTGAGGACAGTTCATGGCTTGACGCGAAGCAGATACAAAAAGAAGGTTATTCAGTCGATGATCTCATGGAGCGGAGCCATGACTTTTTGCCACCCCAGGAGCCTGATGCAAGAGCATCCAGCTCAGAGGAGGCGGAAGATGGTTAGCTATCTGGGTGATTAGCACGTGTTTATGAATAGGTTATGAAACCTGTGTTTTTTCTTTTAATTACTTTATTAATCATCAGTTAGACAAGACAATAAGGCTAGGAATATAAAATGTTTTTTTTTTTCTTTAGTTAGTTAGAAGTTTATTTTTGTTTACAAAAGAAATTGGAAAAGTAGTTGGAAGCATTCGGTTGACAGTGCAACCAAAAACCAGAACCGATTTACACTTGTAGTTATTTAAACAGAAATACAATCATATGGAGGGGTTCAATTCTTCCCTCAAAAAAAGAAGAAGAGAAAGAAGACAGGCAGAAAATAATAAAAATCTGCAACCAGCATTATTTTTTAGCCGTAATCGCTAGTTTGTATCTGTGCACTGTGAAATTATTGTGTTTATGTTCAGTATGAATTATGTGTAACATCCGTGTGTGTGAGTATGATAAAAAAATTGTTGCATGTGAAATTTGAAGCTAAGAAAACATATGATTACGTATAGAAGGGAGAAGAAACTATTGTGTTCTGCATTGACAGACTAAGGGGATTGAAGCAGAAACACGTAGCCAAACGGAGCAAAGTCCTGTTTCCACTCGTTATAGTCACACAAAATGAGAAGAAACAACTTACAGAGGTCAGGTGAGTTTCCATGAATTGAAATATTGTCGAAAACTCTTTACAAATAAAAAAAATATTCTTGTATAAGTTATTTTTGAAATAGAAAATTGTCATGAGTCCAAAATAGTCCCCGGAGGACCGAGTATTAAAACAACCCAAACGAGGGTTTGAGCCTCGGAATAACATAGCTACAGGAAGACGCACAATTACAACATAATTCACGCCGATAGCACATTGCAATGTGGGGCTTGCCACCCACTAGGGTTTGGCAATAACACAGCGGTTACCAAAAAAACCGAGAGTTGAATAAACTCTAACTACAAGAATAGACAGGGAAGTCGACCCTACCATAGGGTTTGATAAGCTGAGGACACGAACCAGAGCCGTGACAGAAGGAATAGACCTGTACAAAAAAAAATCTGAGATGGTTTGGGGTTAACACCTGCCGACTAGAGTTTTATTTATTCAAAAAGGAAACGTAGCGTAAAACTGTGAATTCCATAAACAAAGCATAACGAAACTCACCAGTAGCTCTGGGTCGAATCGAGATAAGTACCCAGGGTTTTTTTTTTGTCGAAACCTATAGTTTTATGCTCACAAAGGGGCAAACGGATTAGTACCACCGATGGTAGCGGCGTATTGTGAAACTGGAAGAGAGAAATTACCTGCTGCCCTCATTGACCTTGAAGACGTCCATAAAAAGATTGGTAGACCGCACCTGTAGGTTGAGATAGACAGCTAGTCGTAATTAGCAGTGAAAATGAAAAGAAGAAAGAAACAACCAACTGAACAACGAGAAAGTTGAAAACCTGAAAATTTGTCACAAGGAATTTTCATACAGGCCGACTAAAAAAAAATGACATTGTAGAAACCGGAAAGAGTTTAATAAGGAGCAGGGAATATACAGTTTGAACCAGAGTACGCATTGTTGAACGCACAGAGAAATCCATACACGCCAGAAGAAGCGCACAGTCTTGCAAAAGAATCCTCGAGGAGCACTGGAGACCAGAGGAGGTCGAGGTAAACCTTCCCCCACATTGTCATTTGACAGAAAATAACAAAACCACCGAGATATCATTTATAGGCATAAAGGAGGAGCGTAGAAATCGGAGCACAATTAATATTTCAGACCTCGAATGGAGGAGCGATCAATGTGAAGTGGATTGCCGCAGAAACCGATAGAAAGTGGGTACATTTAACATAAATGACTTTGATGACGTGTAGAGAGAACGTAAGTTAATTTTAGTTGGAAGCCATACAACTGAGCTGGCATGCCACTAATTAGACTCACAAACAACGCCTTTACAGTTTGATAATTCGAAATATTTGGTGTTGTGTCAATTGTATACGGGGGCATATAATCAGAACTTCGTCAATATAGTTGTAATGGATGCAATGGAATCTTCAGTTATAAATCTCTCTCAACCTATACAATGTGATTGCACTCAATTATGTCCTTAGTCTTCACAAGTGTGAAGTATATATAAAAAAAAATTACTCCTCAATTAAGTTTGCAATATCTATTTTTTAAATAATAAAAATACAAGGAAATTATAATTTTAAAGCATTATTTGACTAATTTGAATTTGAGTAATCTAGATTTAAATGTGCTTATGGAAATATTTTTAAAATAATAATATTATAAATTTAATTTAATTTAGTTTGTTGTTTTATTTACTTATTTATTATAATTTGATTTTTTTTTTATTGAAAAGTTCTACATTAAAAAATTTTGATTTTTTTTTTATTGAAAATTTCTACATTAAAAAATGATTAAGTATAAAATATGTTATATTTAAAATCAAAGCAGTAAACAAGTTATCATTTTTAAGAATTTTAAAATTGAAAAAACATAGTTAAAATCTTTTATAGAAATTTATCTCTATATTTTTTGATTATTTTATTTGAAAAATTAGAGTTTGAAATATATTTGAATATTGATAAAAAAATTGTGGAATGAATAAGATTTTGTATTAAGAGGCTTCGTTTTTTTTCTTTTTATTAAGATAATTATGATAGCTCAATTGAGTTATAGGCGATCGAGGGTTTCTTAAACTCTCAATCGAGTTATTTAAAATTCGAACTTCGAACACTCGATCGAGCTATTGAGCGCCCAAAAAATAAAATTTTAGCTCCTCTTCTCCAAATTTCTCTGCGACACCATTTTGTACCTACTGAACTTGGGGGAAAATTTATCCTTAGGTGGCAGAGTTAATCATGTTGTATTCATGAAGGAATCCTCTATGTAAAGGAATATGAGTTTGAAATTTTCGAATTCATATGATATTTTTTTATCTAATTTCTTTTAAACATAATGCATGCAATTTTTTTGAACAATTTTAAAGGGGTTGAATAAAAAATAAATATCATAAAATATACACAACTAAAAAATTTCAAAAAATACCATTATCTTTGTTTAATATTCCTCTTTAAAAGGGTACTCTTGGTTTTTCTATTTATTTAAATAGATGAAAAAACCTTACATGAACACATATGTGTGCAAAATGAAATTAAAATATTACTTCTCTAACTTCAAAAAATAATTAAAAAATATAATTTTGCATTAAAAAAAAATTAATATGAAAAATTTAGCTCTCCTAGTGTAGATCATGCTCATTTATACACGTCTTAGGAGGTATGCATGTGTTGGCGTAACATAACTTATTCTAATATGTGTAATTTTTAATATAGAAAAAAAATATCATTAGGACAATAGCATAATTCTCCACATTCTTTTTACTTAGAATCAAAATTCGCAGTGCTTATATGAATTTTGAGGGCTTCAATTCGATAAAAGAGGAAAAACTTGAAATTTCATTGCCACATTTGGCTCAAAAGTGTAACCCATATTCATGCTTTCACCACCAACGAGATTTTTTTCCTTTGAATTAGTGTGCAAAACTCCATACTGCATTGTTCCTGCAATATACCTTAAAATCATTTTTCTTGCTTTCCAACGAGTTTCTTTTGGTCACTCTAGGAACGAGTTTCAATACATTATGTTAGGCCCAGTTGTTGTGAGATACATTAGGTTTCCTACTATATGATTGTACAAAGTGGAATTGACTAAATTATTTTCATCTTTACTTAACTTGGTTCTTGGGACAATTGGTGTTTTTGATGGCTTGCATTCATTCATCCCGAATCTTGTCAAAATTCCCCTTGCATGCTTTCTTTGACAAATGAAGATTCCCTTTTTAGACTATTCAACTTCTATATCAAGAATACATTTCATGTGACCAAGACTGGTCATCTCAAATTCCTTCTCCATGACTATTTGAAAATCTTCAAGATGAAAATTTCCTGTGTAAATCATATTATCAACACAAATTAAAACAATTAAAATATGACCTTGCAAATGTTTTTTTGTTATAGAAAGTGGGTTCATCCATGCCACGTTTGAATCCTTTGTTGTACCATGTTTGGGTGGCTTCCTTTAAACCATACCAAGTCCTTTTTAATCATTAAAATTTATGTTCTTGAACCTTGATTCATACTCTAGAGGTTGATCTACATAAACTTATTCCTTTAAGATCCCATTTAAAAAGTAACATCCATTTAGTAAACTAGACAACGATTCTTTGCTACTATTTCTAATATTGTTCTACTAGAGTCCAACAATACTATTAGGGTGAATATTTCTTCATAATATACTCTAGGCTATTGTGAAAATACTTTTGCTACCAATCTGGATTTATGTTTTTCAATTTCCCCCTTTTCATTAAACTTGGTATCATAGACCCATTTGAATCATATGCTTTTTTTCCTTCTTATAGATCTACAAGACTCCATGTATCATTCCTCTCTATGGTTGAAATTTCTTCATTCTTAGTTTCAACCTATTCTTTATTTTTTATCGTTTCTTCAAATTGTGTTGGCCTGCAATATATTAAAGAAAAATGTACTTGTTCATTATCTAGTTGTTCATAAATCTCTCTCGAGATTCTTGTTTTTTGCAAAATAGTGGATTCAGATTCATTTCTTGAGGATGGAATGTGCACATTTTTTCCTCCTTGGTTTTCACCTTCAGCTGGAACTTGGATGTGTGACAATAATTGTTTTTTTGGTGTTTGGAAATGATACAAATTTTACATGGATTATGATAAACATCCATCATAGGTAGACCTATAACCGTAGTCTTATTTTGCAAAAGATCAATATTCTTAAAACCTAAGTGGACATATTTAAGATGTCATAATTAAGTTTCATCATAACTTTTTACAAATTAAGCATATGATAATGAATTCTTGAAATTTCTCACTACTAGAGGAAACATCTTATTTTTGGTCATCTGGATCCTTTCTATGTCTTATTGATTGGGTGGCCTATCAAGAATTGTGTAGGTAGGACATTTAAACTTGACTTCAAAATACTTCAAAACTATGCCAACTCATTTTTCTTACACTTAGTACATAATAGAAATTATGAATGTACTCATTTTCATTATTCTTAGTTCCAAATATAACGATTCCTTTTCGTATGGCATTAACAGGATGATCATCACCCAACTTAATCTAAGTTATAAAATTATTTCATTAAAACTAGAAAAACTCTCTTTGTTACCTATCATATAGTAATTGTAGCCACTATCCAATAACCATAGATATTCATTATTGTTTTCTTAAGCTATTGAACAAGAATAAACATAGATGATGGTGGACCTTCATTAATGCTTGAAATTCTTGCATTGATTTTGTTCAAATATGCCTACTTCTTCCTACATTCACGTTCAAAATGCCCATACTTCTTGGAGTAATAACACTGTGTATTTGACTTGTCCATCCTTCCTCTTCCTTTTTTGTTTATGACTCTTCCTTTTTGAATATGTGGTTGATCATGTGGTTTTTAGGTTCACTTAATGCATTGTTTCTACTGCTAGAATATCCTCTTCATCTTTTTTCTCTGCTTTTACTACCTCTACATCTTCCTCTACTTAAAGTGGCTTGAGTATAAAAGGAATTGTCTAATGAGTTATTACTACCTTTAATTCTTGACTCATGATTCAAAAATGAACCTATGAGCTCTTCAATTGAAAATTGGGTAAGATATTTACTTTATTTTATGGCTATCACAAGAATTTCAAATGAAGGTGGTAGGATTCAAGGAATTTTCTCAACTACCTTTTCATATGAGCCATCCTTTCCAAGGGTTCTAAATTGATTTACCACTTCGATGAATTCATTCATAAACTAATCTATTGATTTAAAATTTCTCATTTGTAGAGTTTCAAACTTCTTATTAAGAATCTGAAGCTTGTGTAACCACCCCTCCTACATTTACCCAATTTCATTGGCATGCTAGGGTAAACATGAGATGAGGGCTACTAAGACATGACCCAACCTCTAAATTCTAGTTAAGGAAGTGGGGTCTACAAAATGATACTTACTAACCACAACCTAACATCCTACAGGGACTACAGGACACGCAGGGGCCAAAGAACCAGCCCAAGTGGCCAATCCCTAAGTTTAGGCTCTTTTTTACTTCCCTAGGCCCATAACCACACCTACAAAAAGGAATTCATGCGGTTATAGGGCTCCAAACACATGCACAAAATTTCATGCATGGGGTTATAGGCCAATTCCTCTATTTCTAAGCATGTGGTCCCAGGAATTGTGCCACCTTTTCAGGCCTACCTCCAGACCACTACCCATAATTTCCTTAGGCTTTCCAGAATCATAAATAACATAATGGAAATAATATTCATACAAAACTTGAACAATAACTTGACCTAACTAGGACTAACCAAGACATTCATTTCGTCAAACATATGGAAAACTTGAAACCTCCAGGTCATGAATGCATATCTGATTATAGGAGTCTGAAATTTATCTGAGAATCACCAAGAAGGTCTAATGCCCTAACATAATGGCTGCAATAACAAATTTTAGTCCATGCATTCATCGACCATGCATACATTCATCAAACATGTCAAGAGCGATAGAAAATGTACATGATATAACCAACATATAACCAAGACATAACCAATATATAAACCATGGAAAGAATCCATAACATAACCATCATAATGAACACATATGATCATAGATCTCAATAGAAAAAACCATATCAACAAAATTAGGGAATTCCATGTACCACCGGACCATAGATTAGGATGAACGAAATATTTCTTTCATCTAATCACACTTTTGTCATATTCCAAGCATGAATGTGGGATCTCAGGTAATAAACCAAAAAAAACCAAACCAAGGATCTCATAGGCAAAACCACCTCAACCCTCAACTAGTGATTCCACCCCACAGTTGGACATCACTAACACTAATCAGATTAGTCTCTACCTAAGTTTTCAAGGACTCCAAAGTGTTTTTTCCAACCATAGATCCACAAAATAATAAATCAACCCACAATCTTCCAAGGCTCCAGAGCATTTTTCCAACCCGGATCAAGGGATTAGTAACTCAACCCACCAAGGGATATAGATTTTTTGTCCCAACGTAGGCGCCACAACTACTAACTCAACCCAAGTTCTTCTAGGGCTTCCAGAGTGTTTGTTCCAACCAATGGCTCTAGGAAAGAGTAATTAAACCCATACCCATAAGGAAACTCAACACCAATCAGAAAAAAAAAAACAAGTGGAAAAACCCACCATGGCTATCCATGAAATGGAAAGGAAAGGATAAAACCACTGTCAATCTAGGAAATACTCCATGCCAATGACAACACGTACCAAGAAACCACATGCATGTACCATGCATGCCAAAAGTAGGAAGGAAATCATAAATACAACATGTTACCTATAAATAAATCCAGTTGTAGTTGTTGATCCACTTATTCCCTTGCACTTTCTTACTTTTCTTTGCCTTTTTTTCTCCAAATCCAAGTGAATACTAGAGTACTTTTAAATTCTCCAAGAATAATTTTAGTGTGTAAGAGTACGAGATAATGAAGGAGAGAGCCAAATACTTAACTAAAAAAAGTCTGTGAACTAATCCTCATAAGTTTTTTTTATCATCGAGGCTTCTATTTTCTTCATCTTCCTTCATTTTTCTTTCAATTTCCTTCACATACAAGCATGTTTATCTTCACCTTCCTTTTCTCCTATTTTCCTTTATTTCACAAATCTAATTCCAATTAATTCCTTTTTTCCTTTTCCAGTGCCTTTTCCATTTTCCTTAGCCATAAATAAACTAAAAGTGACAGCCACTAGGATTTTTTTTCCCACCATCCATCTTGGAATACGTGTCCCGTGACCTTGGTCTTATATTTTTTACATGGAAAATAAACCAAGGGATGTTACAAACCCCTCCCCTTAGGGGAACACCGTCCTCGATGTTCTATGACACCTTTTAATAGAAAACTGCTGAAAACAAAGCATGCTGCCCATGGAGTTTTATAACCCATCTTGTTTTAGTATTTACAATGACCACTGTTGAAAACATGACAATCATATCATCTACTAGAGCTTTATAACATAACTCATTACGTTATTTATAATAAAAACCATAGATATACTTATAAACAATTGTTTCAAACACAAAACAAAAGGATGTGATACATGCATCATCAACAAGGGAATCTAGAGGCTCACGCATCCACCCTCAAAAGTAGTACTAGGATTCACCTCCTTCCTAGGAAGTCCAGAATCCACTGCCAAATTCAAACCTACATCTAATTTCCAATGCTACAATCATTGCGCTACATGTTCCTTTAGTGAACAGTTACCATCTCATTGTTCCAATGCACACTCCCAATGTCTTTTTTATTCCGTCTAGAAATTCTAATGACTAAAAAAAGCATTCCCTTCTCTACTACACAGTCCCTCGAGAAATATCATCACCCCCTAATGTGCAGTCACACACCTTCCAAGCTCCACTGCCATCCCCTTCTCTCTACACAGTACCTCAGACAATCCATCCTTGATAAGGTTTCCTCGCATCGGAAGACCCAAAAAGCCAAGGCATATCCCTGCCTCAAAACCATCATACTGGTTGAATAGCATGCTCATGGAAATCAATGGAAACTATTGGGTACCAATGTCCCACAATGGCCCTTCTCCTAAAGTTCTTTACCAATATATTGTTGCATGTTCCACTTCCTTTCAATGTTGTTGCTAATTCTCTGACAACCAATCTAATCACCCAAACTGGGCATTTTCCACCATGCTTTCCTGTACCAATGACATAAATACCATTAGAATAAAAATGAATTTAAATAAATTAAAATCATACCTCATTGGTGGCTCATCAATAAGGTACACTTGCAATTTTGTTTACTTCTTGTCACAACAAGTCAAACTAGTTCTTCGATCAAATCATCATTTATAAACATATCACATTCGGTTAGCTAAAAATCAACCATCATAAATAAAAATCATAGATTACATGTAACCATCATAAATCAAAGTCATAGATCACATGCATTATAAAAATTGAAATACAATAATTAATTACTTATCCTTCAATCGGTCCTTTGATTCAACCTTTGTTCTTGTCCTTCTCGTACAGACAGCATATCAATTGCCACATCCGGCAGACACCCAATGCTTATATTCTCTTCAATCACATACACATGCACATAATATAAATCACAACACATACATCCACACACAGCGTACAACACCACGCAATAAATACACATACACCTGGAGTACAACACAACACATACACCTACACCCGATGTACACCACAATATAATCCATACACATATACCCATTGTAGAACATAACACATATGCGTAGATAGAGTACAACACAATGAATACACATTCCATGATACAAAGACTCAATAATGAACATAACATAGTACCAGTGCACGTACAAAACACATGTACAACATGTACAGAATACCACAAGTATAATAATGCCACATGTACAACATGTTAGCATTACGGTGTGCATGGTTCCAGCCAACTGATGTTGGAATTGGTTCATGATAGTAGCTAGCTCTTGTTGGCATTGATGTCAACATTATGTAGCTTATTTGATCTGTTGATTCCTTCCTTCTAGTATGGTTGCATCTAGTTGTGTTGATATTCCATTGAGATGGTTATGTTGGCATTGATGTCAACCACTAATGTCAACCTTTGATGGTGTAGCTTGTTGGTAGGATGGTGGTCATGGAGGAGTTTTCTTGTGTTGGCATGTGTTTTCATGTGCATTGATGTCCATTTTTGTGATGCCCTGTTATGCATTTATTGGAGGCATTGGAGATGCTACTACAAGTGGATGATGTAGATCTACAGGAGTTGGAGATGATGGCTCAGGTGTCATTAATTTTGTTGAGTTGGCACACTAGTTGAGTTGGAAAGTAGGTCTTCATCTAGGTTTCATGCTTATTCCCATGGAGATGAATTATTGCAATGATGGTTTGGCCTCATGATGATGATGGTGGTGTTGAGATTCTACAATGATGTACACAAGTGTTGTAGCTTGTGGAGGTGGTTGAGGAGATCTAATAACTTGTAGGCAACCTTTCCAAGCCTTGTATGTTGAATTCTAGGTCAACTTGGTAGTGACACATGGGAGAATTGTTTTATCCATTCGCATAGGCATCAAAGGCCATGAAATAGTTTTGGAGGCATGTTCAAGATTTGGAGAAGGTAAGAAAACAGGTGGCATAGATTATGGGCTAAGGTTTCATTTTTTTCCTTATTTTTTTCCCCAACCACATGGAGCTAAGCCTGTGCATGTGGTTGAAGGACTCCAACTACATGTAGATAGGCTTATCCATGTAGTTGGAGCCAAGACTAGCTAGAGTTGTGCATCCGGCTGAGCCTTTTCATGAAAAATCCTTTGGATTCCTTGCACACATTGTAATTCGACTGGGAAATTCCCAAAGGCTTATATATTAATTTGTAAAGGTTGGGAATGGTTTGAAAAATTCCCCCAATGATGTGAACACCTTTAGTGCACAAGTAGTGGTGATAGTGGCTTGATTTTTTCAACTTTATGCACCTTTGGTCCCTGTCCAAAAGTGCAATTCAACCAACATGTTTCTTATTCTACATTTTGGAGTTGGTTGATGGTTGTTGGAGTGATAGTTTGAGTTAGAGAAGGTTTCATTGTGTCAGTATGTGTCAGACTCGTTTTTGAGAAGGATGTTTCAATGTATGTGTTCTATTGGCAACAAAATGAGAAAATCTATTTTTTGAAGCAGTGTTTTGATTTAAAACTTCAGAGTGAAGATCAAAGATGTAGAGAGTTATAGCAGAGTGTGTTGGTAAAGATGGATAGCTTGGTATAGCTCCAATTTTGTGACTCTTACATTTTTATTTGCAGGAGCTATTGATGCATTTGGCACATATCCATTGTGTTTTATGTTGCTGATTGTATCATGCAAAAATCATATTTTGGAGTGAGGGTTTGATTTTTTGTTTGAGTATGAGTCGTGTTTTATTTGTTGGTGAATATGTTATTTAGATTTGATGGTTACATTGTGGACACTATTTTTCTTCAGTGGATAGCATATGATTGTGGTGATTTTATTTGATTTATTGATATTTTCTTGTTGTTAGTGATCGTATTGCAAAGTTGAATCGAGTTGAGCAGAAATCTTGTGATATAGTATGAAAATAGATGAAACGAGGTCTACATAGAGTATAGAAAAAATTAATTCATGGGTTTGGAGCATTGATTCCGACGTTTCAGTGAAAGGAACAATTTATCCATCTAATTGGAGTTGGGTGAGGATAGTTGAGCGTGGTGGCTTTCAACAAATGGTAGTTCGTAGATCCGTATGAGAACATAGTCTTCCGAGCTAATTAGTAGAATCAAGTATCCTAGATTATGGGTGTTGGCCTATTTTATATGATTTTGAGTATCCTAGCTATTGGGATCCAACAAATCTATGTAAGACATATTTTTCTTAATAGAAGATTCATAGCAGCACAACAATTGCAAGGGTATTTTTTTTCCTGGTGAAGGGTTTTCCACCAGATATCTTATGTCTCTTGTGTGGATGTGTTTTTAATGTGTTGAGTATTGTTTCTGTCATGGTTATCCTATTTTAGTTGCTTACATGGTTTATGTTCATGCTATGGTTTATATGATATGTTTCTCATTAACAGTGCATGATTCAATAGATAAGTTTAAATTGGTAAAAAATGTTAAGAAGTCGCACTACTGATTCCCCCCCCACCCCAGTAGTGCTCAAAGGTTTCCAATAATTGGTATCAGAGCCATGATCTTGGTTGTAGCTTGATCTCTAGAGAGTAGATCTGGGGTTTACTAGAGAAATTTTTGATTTTTTTTTAGAATGACTTCTCAAGGAATGGTTGTCCTCACTACTGCACATTTGAAGGTATGGCGAAAAAATTTTAAATCTTAGTTTTTGTCTTGTGGATCTAAAATTTTGAGATTAGTATGTGAATGTTTTTGAAAGGGTCCAATTGCAGATGAAGCTTCGCAAAAGAATGCACAATCTAGATGCATAATCTACAAGAATCTTTGTTATGATGATTTGAAGAGGCTAATAGGTTTGAAATATGCCAAATAAATGTGGGACAAGCTAGATTCCATATTTTTCGATGGTACCAGAAACAATAAGGAGTTTGAGAAAAATAATAACAAGAAGAATAATAAGAATAAAGGCCTAAAATGTCAAGAATCTCAGCCACAAGTGTCTCATCCTACCAATGCAAATGATTGAACTGATGATGAGAAGAAACCAAACAAATCATGAACCCAAATGTGTAAATATTATTGATTTTATTTTGAGTTACAATTTTGATTATTTGTATTTTGATCATGCTAAAGTACCTAGTGAATATGAGAATGATATTAAGGTTCATAGATTTTAGATTTCTAGACTAATAGCTACATGCAAGGATCAAGAAAATTTATTGCAGATCTGTGATGATAAGGAAGCCAAGCTCAAGGAAGAGATTGTCAGCTTAAAGATTAAATTTGAATAATCACAAAAAGCTAAGGAATGTATGAGGAAGAAATACCAAGAAAAGGAAAATGAATGTGAGAGATTAGAAGTCAAAGTTGTTTCTTTGAGAAAGTAATGGAAGATGGAGAAGAGAACTATGGAATTGGATAGTTTGATTGAGAACCAAAGATCGCCATTAGATAAATCTAGTCTTAGATTTCAAAAACGTGAGTCCAGTTTGCATGCATTAAGAAACATCAAATAAGAACCCAAGAATATTTTAGCAAAAATTAGTAGTGGCAAGAATAGAAACCAAGGAAACAAGAAGCAGAATTGGCCGCAAATCAAGCAGTAAATCCAGCAACAACAAATAATAAAACCTCAAGGAGATCCTAATTTCAGAAAAAAAATTTCTCCTAGAGGGGATCGTGGCAAATGAATCAAAGTTCTTTTTTTCCTTCCATGCATAAGGTAGAATGTTACAACTGTCACAAGTTTGGGCATGTTGCAGCTAACTGCAAGAGCAGAACGTATAGATCTAATCAGTGGAGCTTGATGCAGTATCAATATCTAAGTATATTGGCCAGTAGGTATAATCATGGTTTTATGGTTATTCTTATTCATGTAAATTTTTTGGCAATAAGGCGTCTGATTATAGATCTAACCAATGGAGGAGAAGCATATTACAAGCAGGGTATATATCTGGTATGAGTAACACGAGATTTGATCCTCTTGCTTCATATCTTGGCCATGTGGAGTGCTACACATGTCATATTTGTTTCCATATGGAAAGAGACTATTTTTTTCCCAATTATTCAAGGAAAATCTAGCAAAAGCAACAAAAATGAAGAAGACCTAGAAGAAAACTAGTGAAGGAAGAAAAGAAGAAACCAAAGATAGTGTGGAGAAATAAGGAGCAATAAATCTTCAAGTAGTGAAGATCATCCCCTCCTACAATCCAAGATTATTTCTTGCATATTTATATCATATTGCAGAGTTCAAGAGAGGTGCATAACCTCAGGGGGAGGATTTGGTAGTAGTGTGATAGTTTGATAAGTACAAGTTGTTGTAGTAGAATATGATGAGTTCATTTGAGCCTCATGCACATTGAGGTCTTCAGGAACAACTTGCCTATAGGTGGTATATTGATCTCAGGTGTACCTATGAATAATATGGAGATTCATGATTTATCTTGTATTTTTCACTTATTTTCACTCATGTGTTTGTAACAGAGTCTATATGTCTTTTCATGAGAAGAAAAAGGTGCATTTTTAAGACACATATATGTTTTTTGTATCACTGACAAGTTGGTTGAAAAGATGGTACAACCATGCATAGAAGGAGTTCATTGGAACTAGATGTATGGAGATGACACAAGACATGGACTAGACATGTACGGGCTGTTATATGCAGTTTATTACAACCATGTATTTATCATTGATTCATTTTTTCATGTTGTTATTGGGTCCAGTCAATATCTAGTTTAGTCATCATGGTGATAGGATTGTTATGGAGGAGTCTTATGGATTTTTTTCAGCCTCCTGTATGGGATAATGTTGATTTAACAATCATGACATGTCATTGAGTCATTGGCCTATAGGAGATGATCATATCATCCATGTATTTATTGATATATCCATTTAAAATGCTCATGAAGCCATGCACTTGTATTGTATGTATCATTGAGTCATTTGGTCATTTGGTCATGAGTCATGAGGTCATATGAGTTATGTATGAAGTCTTATGTCGTTGCTACAACCATGTATTTATCATGTATATGACATTCATTCATGGTCATGTGGATTCTATTTCCATATGGTGCTTCTATTTGTGTCAAGTGATGGGTACCATCAAAAGGTTTTGGCCATAATGTGTTTAATAGGAAGATTAAAGGATTTTTTTCATGCTACATGGCCTAATGTGGTTAATGTGTAGGAAAAAGAGCATTTTTTAGTACATTTATGATGCAGAGGAATGTTGGAGGTAGCTAGAGGAAGTGTAGGAGGATTTACCCTTTGACTCGAAGTGATCCCTAGAATCACTCATCTACACTCATCTAAAACTTGAGGTCTACTAGAAGCCAATGAACTCAAGTGAATGTGAGATTCTAAGGGATCTAGATCCACTTTTTTCGAAGTTCTGGAGGGAGGCAGTCCTTTTTTCAAGGAGGTTACCTGTGAATCCTCTTTATATAAATAAACAGGAATAAGGGTTGATTAGGATTCGAAATTTTGGATATAGGAATATTTACTGAGAGACAACTTCTTGGGACCGTTATTTCCATTTTGATATCATGTATTTGAACTCCATTTCCTATTAATGAAAGGTTCACTATTGGTCTACATATGATTTAAATTTGGAGGGATGAGACCCTTGGGTTAGGACCAAACCTGGAGGCTCTAATCTCTCTTATGTATTTTATTTTGTCATTTTTTGAGTAGTGGTATTTCTTTCCTTGTTTATGTGAAATTTAGATTGCAGAAAATTATGGTTGTGGGATTTGTTTCCACCTATCTTGTGGGAAGTGTGGTTGAGGAGTCTACAACAACAAACCAAAAATATGAGTTTTATTTCCTTTCAAAGTTTGTAGGCTTTGGTTTATAGTTCTCTTGCATACTCTATTATTCTAGAAGTTAAGATCATGTGTTTGCACATATATTATATGCATGTTGTAGGATAGAGTAGCTCTTTATTAAATAAAAATCAACTCATCATTTTCATCCTGATCTATTTTGCTACAATTTAATCATTAGATTAATGTTCTTCCCAAGAGTAAGAAGGGGTTTATTGTTAGTCTGTCGGTATTACCAGTGATTCTTCGAGATTGGAACACTCCTTCTACATCCATTTTTTCATCACCATCCTCCTTGACACCTCATACTGCTCTCAAATTCTGCCACCGAGATCATCTTTTCAAGCTAATTGTGGGACACCGCGAGCATGTAATTTTGTGAAAGATGGGCCTATGAGGGGTGATAAGCTTGGAAAAAGTCTTCACATATCCTTAATACACCCTCATTTACCTTATCCTACCTTTATAACACCTTTACTACCCTCGAGATGCTCTCAAATCCAATCATGTAGCATCCTCTAGCAATCATGTAGCAGTCCTATAACATCTTGTAGAATTGTCTAAACTTGACCATATTTTCTTTAAGAGATATATTTTTGTATCTTGGGATTAAATAATGACCTTTGGACTTTGAATCCATGGTTGGGGAGGAAAAAGGACCACTTTAGACCCATCCTTCCTTCATAGCAAGTACTAAACAACAATTAGAATTAGTAGATAGATTTCCACATTTGAATCACAAATATTATTCTCTTATGCAATGAGTAAGGAATCTGTTACTAAAGCTAAATTATCTTGAACTTAGTGATAATAAGGGTAACTCTGCAATGCAAGTATATTAGACCTAGTTTTTTGAAGTTATGTTCTTATATTTTCTTGTCATGTGTTTTAGATCAAGTTTCCCTTTTCAAGCAATCTTTCACATTTTGCAAGTAGAGTAATGATTTAAATTCCACAAGTAGAGTCTTGATTTTCATCTACAATTAGACTAGAATATTTAATATTTTAAATTATTACATTCATTTACCTTTGATGAGCCCCGGTATCACAATAAAATTATTGAAACTCCTAAGGATATCAGCTTTAGTTATCAACCTGGGGTTCGTACAAACTTAAGAGGTGAAAATGTTATATGCATAGTAGGTCAAGATCTACTCAAGTCACCTTCAGTCAATGAATCAGATCAGGGAATCCATAGACCCTTACTTTTACTAGCTTTCAAAAATAACTTGTATGTAAAGACAAATTTCTACTCTAATTGTTGGAAGGTAAACATTTTCCTAGTTGCAGAAATGAAAGTGTCATTCATCAAATGTAAAAACTAACTTCAGTTGCATGAAGGTAAAGGAATATACTAATTTTAGATATGGAATATGGTATTCTACTTGCAGGTGTAAATCAAGATTCTATTTGTGTAATGTAAAGCATTACTCTACTTGCAGAATGTGAAAAATTGTTGGAAAAAAGGAAACTTGGTCTAAAGAAAGTGACTAGAAAATACAAGAGCATAACTTCGAAAACTAGGTATAATATACTTGCATTGAATATTTTTCCTTCTTATCATTGAGTTCAAGATAATTTAGCTTTAATAACAAAGTCCATACACATTGCATAAGAGAAAAATATTTGTAATTTAATTATGGAAATTTGTCTACTAATTCTAATTATTGTTCTATACTTGTAGTGAAGGAAGTATAGGTCTAAAGTGGTATTTAGTATCCCCCAATTAGGGAGTGAAATCTTGAAGGTAACTGTTCAATCCAAATATGCAAAAATAAATCTATTAAAGCAAATTTGGTCATGTTTAGACAATCCTACAGGATGCTACAAGACCGTTGTACATGATGCTACAGGATTGCCCTATTTTGCTACAATATTGTATCCAAGAGCATCCTGAAGGTAGGAAAGGTGTTCTAAAGGTGGGATAAGGTAGATGAGGGTTTATTAAGTATGTTTGAGGAAATTTTCCAAGATTATCACCCTTCAGAGGCCCATCTTTCAAAAAAGTGCATGCTCACGGTGTCCCAAATTACCGAGAAAATATGATCTCGGTGGAACAATGTGAGAGCAATATGAGGTGAAAAGGAGGAGGATGGTGATGAAAAAATGGATGTAGGATAAGTTTCCAATCCCTGAAAGTCACTAGTAGTACTAAAAGACTAAAATAAACCCATTTTTACTCTTGGAAAGAACATAAATCTAGTGATCAAATGAAGTAAAACAAATCAACATGCAAAGGATGAGTCGAACTTTATTTCATCAAGAACTACTCTACCCTACAACATGCATCTAATCCATGTGAAAAGGCATGATATTAACTTCTTCTAGTATGAAGAAAAAAAGTATGCAAGGGAACTATAAACCAAATCCTAACAACTTTCAAAGGAAAACAAACACATATTTTTGGCTTGTTGTTGTAGACTCCTCAACCATACTTCTCATATGAGAGGTGCTGATCAAGCCTGCAACCACAAATTTTAAAATATAACTTCTTCCTAAACAAGGAAAGAAATACCAATACTCAAACAATACCAAAGTAAAGTACATAAGAGAGACTAGAGCCCCTGGGGTTGGCCCTAACCCAAGGGTCTCAACCCTCGAAATATAACTAAGATGTAAATCAATAGTGAACCTTTCATTAACATGAAATAGATTTAAAATACATTATATCAAAATTGAAATAATAGTCCCAAAAACGTTTCTCTAAATGGCTCTTCCTAGCTCCAAAAGTTTGAATCCTAATGAGCCTTTAGGCCTATTTATTTATACAAAATATGATTGAGGGGAAACTCCCTTTGAAGGAGATCCCTTAGACCCTCAAAAATAGTGTATCTAGATCCCTTAGACCCTCTCATGCACTTGATTTCATCGGCCTCTAGTGGACCTCGAGTTGTACATGAGTGATTCTAGGGATCACTTCGAGTCAAAGGAGAGTAAATGCATGTAACAAGTCTCCTACACTTCCTCCAGATGTCTCGAAAGTGCCTCTTCATCATAAATATACTCAAAAATGATATTTTACCTGCACATAAACCACATTAGGCCACGAAGTATGACAAGCACCCTTTATTATTTCTACTGAGCACATTGTAGCCAAAAAATGTAGATTAATGCGAGGAAAGAAATAATTTATGGGATGGAGGATAACAAAATGGGACATAAAATATACCTATTGATGGGACCCATCATCACCACCTGTTGAAAGTGTTCATCATCCTATGAGAAACTTACTCAATGATTTTTAGTTCATGCATGGCCATGGTGGCCTCTCTGACATCCCAAGGCATCTCAGATGGTGTGCCCTCTTGTGGACAAAATCCTGCATTTTTTTCTATGACTTCCCACTCCCTTTGTTCCTTTTCTTTAGCTCTTCTTTATTGTAATCTCAATAAAAAGAGAGGACTGATTTTTAGCCCAATCCAATTGATATTCAACCTTTAAATGATTCTTTTGTAGAGTGGGGTCCTCTCGAGGGCATTCCTCAACCTTTCAGGGGATAATTTGCAAACTATGGGGACGAGCATGACATATCCTTTGGAAATCTTGCAAGCTTTCAGTCCTCGAAAACCTTAAATTATCCTCGAAATGGTGGATATATTGTTTTTTGTTGCCATGTATCGATGGGCTGATTGGGGATCAATATAGATGATGTTATGGTTACTGATGACAACCTTGTGGCTCACTAACTCTACTATGATGTATAAGGGCTCTCTTTCTTCTTTGGTCATCACCTTCTTTACTTCCTCAACCCTTTTTTATTCATGGGTCAACTAAGAGGCTAGTGCCATCAGTCATACATCCCCAATTCTTGAGTTGGGGTCCCAAAAGTTCATGTCTAGGAGGATCATGTTATGCATATCAAATTTAGCCAATTTGGCTTTATCCTCAATGCTCACTTGCTGGAAATTTTTAATGAACCTCCTATAATCCTGGAATGGTAGAGAACCATATTGTGCCAATGTTTTGATTTGTAATTGTAGCCATTGTTCTTTGAGGAATATGGCATAGGATTTGGATGGCTTCCTACACTAGATGGATTTCATGGACAAAATTTCCATGGTGGAAAGTTGCGCCTCCTTTTACTATAGTTGTTCTCTCAGCCTCTAGTTTTCTAACTACTATTTCTCCTTCATGATTGATTCCCTTTGGCTCAAGTCAGTCAATTTTTTACCCATTCATTGCAACCTTTCCTCCATAAGGCCCACATCCAATACTTTCTTGGACTTTGAAATTTGCATCCACCAGTGAGTTCTGCCTCTTTGTTTTTCTAACTCAAAGAAGAGGGCAATTAAAAATTTTGTAGGTATAATTCTCCCTCCCTCAATAAGTTTTTAAAATGATCCATGATCAGGTTGTGGAGTGGGCTCTTGTATTCCTTGTGAAATTATCCATCTTCTTTAGTGGTTTATAGTCCTTCCTGTAACACTTTTCGTTCATCGTGTAGCAACTTTGTTCTTTCTTGTAGCAGTTATGTTCCTTCCTGTAGCATCTTTTTTTCTCCTATAGTAGATTTGTTTTCTCCTATAGTAGCTATGTTTGTTCCTTGAGTTGCATGGTTATGGCTTCCCTAGTGATTTTACTTCTCATTGGTGTCAAAGGTTTCTTACCCTTGTATATAGGGGAGGTGACCTCCTCAATTTTCCCTTCACTAGGTCCCAACTCTTTTTCTTGGTGGCTAGTTGATTCATCAATTTTGATCGGGACTATTGAGGGAGGTTGAGGTGTCCCTTGCTATTTTTTGGTGCTTCTTCTTAGTTTTAAGTATAAAGTTCCCTACTTGGGCTTCCTTTTCTTTGGCTTTATAAGTGTGCTAAGTGTGGCCAAGGTAGTAGCCGCCTCTTGTTCTATATTTCTTGGTGAGAGGCTTAGTTTCTGCTTTTTTTTCCTCTTCTTTTTAGGCCTAAAAGTTTCTTCATGGTTATCCTCTTCTGTCTTTTTTTTCCCTTATTACTCTTTCCTTTATTATCTAACTCTTCCTCCAACATATTCTATCTTTTTCTTAGCTTCTCCCTCCTCCTATTTTATCTCTTCTTCTTATTCTTCATTCCTACATCCAACAGTAGATTTTGGTGTCTCTTCTTGCTAGTTTGTGGTGAGGGTGTGTGTTTCAATGAATACAACCCTATCGATGTCCACAAATTCAGTCCACAATGTAGGGCTCCTAAGCTAGATTAAGGAATTCATGAAAATGAGCCTAATGATTCCATTATGGGAAATGTATTGGTTCTTTCCTTCCCTCACTCTCTGGCTCATTTCGATTATGGAATGAAGGAGGAAATGCAGAACACTAAGCCTGCTTGGAATGGGTAATTCTGCATGGAACATCATCTCATAGAGTAACCTAATTTTATAGGCATACACAACACTCAACCTCCCTTCAAAGCATATTTACTTAAGGATGTTGTAGGCCACTTCATCCCAAGGTAGGGGAGGCTTTCCCTTCTTACTCCATTTTTGTCTTCAACTGGATTCTCTTCAGGGAGGAAGAAGCTTTTCTTGGTTTTGATGGATATTTTCCTATATTCCTTACCCCATCGAACTCCCGAGGGTATGTTGTTCACCTTGCTTATGAGATTTACATTCAAGTGAATGGAAAGTTCCCTAACAACTGTAGTGGCATTGTCCTCTCCCTGAGAATGTAGGGCCATGGAAAATTCATGGGTAGCCTCATCATCATACCCCTTCAATTTTTCAAATAACCCCATCCACTTGTTGCTTAGGAAAATTTATTTAACAGATGGATGTTGATGGATTCGATTTATTTATGTGGGCTCTCTTCAATTAAAACCTCCCCTCATGGCTTCTACTATTGCCTTCTTAAGTTATTCCAAAGATAATTCTTTGAAGGATTTTGTTCTGAGAAGTTTAGGGTGTCAAGGTAAGGTAAGGAGGTTGATGTCTCTTTTTAGTCAGAGAGAGAGAGAAGAAATGTATCCCCTGCTTCAATAAAACTACCTGTGCTCTCACTCTACCTTTATTATGTATGAGCACAAATTTTCCAAAGAAATTTAACTCTAGAGGGGATTTGTATAGGATATACCAGTGGCAGGAAGAATACACAAAAAAATTGCATGGAAAATGATGAGAAAGATATCACCTACCCATCTTGGGATGATTTAGTTATGTTTTTGGGGGTTTGGGGGAAGATTCCTTTTGGTTTGGACCCTTTTTTACCTCTCATCTTGATCCTATATCACCTCTGCAATCCTGTAGCAATTCTGGTATTCCTTTAGAAATTGTGCTCGATCTTGTAAAACCTACAAATCAACTCTATAGCTCATTTGTAGCACCTTAGATTACCCTTGGTAGTAGCTAGCTCGACCTTTTATTCCTTAATGAGCCTCTTTAACTGTTCTGAGAATTAGCATCGTTACAACTGAAGCTGAACCTCATCCTTTTATTCCTTTTTATGGAAGTTGGATCAACACGCTTGGTGATCTAGCCCCTATATGTATTTCCTTTTTTAGCCATTGTCCCCACTACTCGTAATTATCACCCTCTCCACTCTGAATTTTCCACGTTGCATGGGTGGTTAAGTAGACTGCACTTTTACTATTCGAAGGTGGCCAAGTTTACTAACCACCTTAAGCCCATAAAAACTCTATCATTTCTCATTAAAAACATTTTTTGAAAAATATGTGCATAGGGGAAGAGGCGAGGGGTGTCATACATGAGCTTACCTATGATGTCAAGTTTTTGTTGATGCATGAATACTGCTACTGAACCAGTGGTCGATCAATTTCTCTCTGAAGGTGTTATATTTAGTACTCTTGTGTCTTGCACATATCCTCATTTAAACAAAACAATTTGATGATGCTTTTTGATAGGTGTTTGACTAATGTAGTCTCTTTTTCATGCAGGTTATTCTAGTGCTTGATTTGCTACTATTGGAGTGGGTTAGTGACCTTGCAGTTTCCTCTCAAGGATGGTGTGGCTTCTTCAAATCTCAAGGACGGCCTCTTAATGTTTAAGGGTGGCCAAATCATCATCCTAGAACATCCAAATTATTTTTCTTTTGGTTTTGTTGGGTTTGCACAAACTATTACAGGATTGGTTCCTTTCCTATAGTAGTCACACGTCTCCTTCCAAAACCACAACTAACTTCATTAAATTCACCTAGTGGCTTGGATAATTCATGGTGAACTTATATAGAGGGATTTTAAATTCTGATGATGATGGAATTTTGTGAAGAAGTGGTGAAATGTGGTATTTTTATGAACAAAGGTGGAATTTGGGAAGGAAATTGGTTGAATGGAGAGAGTGAGAGGTGAAGAAGGCTTGATGAACCTCTATTGGCATTTCCCCAAGGAAAACATGAGCTTTTACCCCTTCCTCTAGGTAGATATCAATCTTGTAGCACTTATGGTCGATCTTGTAGCACTTTTGGCCGATCCTGTAACATTTCACGGTAATTTTGTAGCATTATAGGATCAAGGCATAATCGATTTTAGTTACTTTCTTGGTGATGAAGGGATGTAGGGAGATGGGTGACATGATGGAGGAAATGTAGGGGCTAGGTTGGGAAATGGAGAAATGGGATGTGGAATCTTTTCCTACAATTGTCGTCACTTTGAGTGACAGGAATCCTACAAAAGAACAATGCTACCAAAAATTAAGTAAGGACTCCTTCACCTCTGTGTGCTCTCCCCTCTCTTATTTTTTATTTCTATGCTCTTCTCTTTCTATTTTATTTTATTTTATCTTTTGAGACCCGTTGGTTGTCTCCCAAGAGGTTATCAATCTACAGGCCTGCCCCAGGTGCCTCTAAGGAGTTTTTCACCTGGGGATATTATTATTCTTTCATTTTTTATCTCTTGGGATGCCTCAGGGGATTTTTCAACCCTAGAGATGGCCTTAAGTGCCTCATGGAGGTTTTCACCTATGCCTTTTATTTTCTTTTTCCTTTTATTTTTATTTTTATTCTTTTTCCTTTTCTTTTGTTCATGATGAACTGGGGGTTGCTAGGCCCTGAATCACATTCATCTCCTTTCTTACTGAACTAGTAAACTCCTCTTTTGATAAATCCTTCATGTAAAAATTCAATCTGTAGGCATTAAAAAACTGTGGAATACCTTTCTCATCGATTGTTATGATATGGAAAGACCCATTCACATAAAAAATTTCCACTAGATAGGCTCCCAAATCACCCTCTTGGAATTATCTCTATCTGATGTGTTTGTCATTCCAAACCTTCCTTTGTAGTTGGACTACCTCAATGTGCATGGGATCCTTCAATATAAACTCATCCAAACCATTAAGTTGGAGCATCCTTTCCTGTTGTGCTACAGTGAGGTCTAAGTATAACTTAGGTGCCATCCTTAGGTTATTATATTCAAACTCAATGGAAAATAGGGCCTTCTTTCAATAGAAAAAATGGAATGGGGTAAATACATTGGTGGTTTTCATGGTGGTGTTGTAGGCCCAAGTGACCTCCACAACTCGGTCTGACCAATCCTTTCTATTGACGCTAACAACCTTGGTCAAAATGTTATCTAGGGCTCTGTTTGTGACTTCCACTTTCCCATTTTCCTGAGGGAAATAGGCATTGGATTTCATGTTCTTGATGTAGTCCTTCTCCATGATTCCTTCAATCAAATTTGAGATGAAATGTGTCCCTTGATCAGTGACCAAATCCCTTGGAAAACCAAACTTGTAGAAGATTTTCTCCCTTATAAATTCAACCGTTTTTTGCTTTTTTTTTGCTTTATTTCCTTTGCTTCAACCCATTTAGTCATGTAATCAGTGTGCATAATGATGTACTTATTTTTTCATGATGTTGTATCAATGGGTGCAATTAATTCCATGCCCCATTTCTCAAATGGTTCCAAAATCACTTGAGGTTGCAAGGGAATCTAATCCTTGGGTGTGGGATTTCCCATCCTTTGGCACTTGTCACATCTAGTAGTGTACCTCGTTTCATCTTGATGTAGAGTTGGCTAGTATTAAATAGCTTGTAAGACCTTGAATATTTTTCTCTTAGCAGAAAAGTGGCCCCCACAAGGTCTATCATGGATTGTTATGAGGATGTCAAATAAATCCTCGTCCCTCACACATCTTCTCAAAATATGATCTAGTCCCAACTTGATAATATTTCCCCCAATCCAAGTGAAAGGGGAACTCGTTCTAATGATTCTTCTCTCTTCTCCCTACAGGAAAGGTTAGTCTTGACAATAATAGTTAAAATATATTGTTCCAATAGTAAAAACCATCTAATGATTGTAGCATTGACATCAATTTTATTAACTAAATACTTAATGGTTGCATGATCAGTGTGAACAAAATTTTGATATATAGTGATATAGTACCTAAACCTATTCAAAGAGTGCACCACATCCAAGAGTTATTTTTTAGTGACTGTGTAGTTAAGCTCGACCTTAGAAAGGTTTTTACTGATGAAATATATAAAATAGGCAAATTTTTCTTCCACTTGTCCTAAGGCTCCTCCTACAAATTTATCTTATGCATCTATGTGGATATGGAATGGCAATGCCAAATTGGGACCCCTGAGGATGGGTGCAGTGGTCAAATTATCCTTCACTACTTCAAAGGCCTTTTTACATTTCTTTGTCCAATAGAAGTCTGAGTCTTCAGCCAGTAATACAAACAAATTTGAACCTAGTTTACTAAAGTCCTTAATGAACCTTCTATAATACACATCCAATCCAAGGGATATTCTGATATCCCTTTATATTTTAGGGGTAGTGACCCTTTTAATGATTTCAAATTTGTTGGGGTCAACCTGTATCCCTTCCTTAGATATGGAATGGCCTCAGACAGTCCCTGCATTCATCAAAAAATCATATTTCTAGGGAATTAATGAAATATTCATCTCAACTCATTTCTTTAATAATTTACATAGATTAGAAAGAGCTTCCTGGAAGTCACATCTATAAGGAGTGAATTCATCCATGTATATCTCAATAGTGTCATGATTAAGGTCAACAAATATACTCAATACTTCTATTTGGAATGTAGCAGGAGCATTACACAAATCGAATGGAAGGAATTTATAGGTAAATGTACCCCAAGGATATGTGAAGGTGGAATTGTCTTGGTCCTTAGGGCTGATTTGTATTTTTTTGTACCCACTAAATCCATCTAGGAAGGAAAATAATCTCTTCCCTACAAGGAAATCTAGGACTTGGCCAATCAAAGGTAGAGGGAAATGATCCTTCTTTGTATCCTTGTTAAGCCATTTATAATAAAAAAATCCTCCACTTACCATTATTTTTTGGGACTATGACAAGAGGGGGCACCCACTCACTATTTTAAATGGGGTATATGAACCCTACATTCATATTTTTTACAGTTATTATTTTACAATGTTCTTAAGGGCTCCATTCATCTTCCTTTAGGGTTGGCGCATAGGTTTGCATCCTTCCTTGATGTAAATGTGGTGAGTAATTGAGGGATTAACACCTTTCATTTCCTTATAGTCCCAAGAAAAAGCATAAAGGTGTTGCCTTAGCATAGTTCATAATTTCTCTTCTTGCTCAACTGAGAGAGAGAGGTTGATCTTTAGAGTTCTGGATGGGATAATTTTCACAACCTTGACATGATTTAGACCAAGGTCGACAAAGCATAGATATGGATTTTTCTCATATTTTTCCAAGGATTATTCCACCAATTAATCAATTGGCATGGAAGTGGGAGGTTGACTCTGTAATATATGGTCAATAAGTTCATCTTCATCAAGTTTCCTTCCTCCTACAACTGTGTCCAGTGTTCAGACTAGGTGGAGGGATGTCTAATAAATGTATTTTTATTCCCCATCCTTTATCAACAAGGGCAGGTCATACTCAATAAAAGGTTGAGCATGGGGATACAATAAGAGGTACTTTGTGAGATGCCCATTGTTGATGGTTATGTTCCTAGCCCTGCAACTAATGTAGGAATTAACAATGGTGAGCAAAGTTCTTCCTAGGATAAGAGGGTAACCATTAAACTTGGTTTTGGGTTTCAGGACAAGGAAATGTGTGGGATACTCCCAGGAGTTGATTGAGACCATCACATCCTTAATAACCCCTTAAGGGGATATTGTGGACATGTCTGCAAGTTGAATTAATGTGCTGGTTTTTCTCAAAGATCCTTGGAGGTTGAACTTGAGCATGGTTTTCTTGGTCATAACAGTGATTGTAGCCCCAAGATCAATCAAGGTATTATGGACCATAATTCTATAAATGAGCATGTCCACCACTAGGCTACAAGGGTCCAAGTACTTTGGGGAGATCACCCTCCCAAGCATTAGATTAGAAAACTTCCTAACAACTTTGATATTGAGGGCATCTCTTCTTCTTCTCCCAGGAATTTTAAAACATTCTTCCTTAGGGAAATATTTGATGGCTTGGAGAAGGGGTTTTTTGACAAACAAGTTCTTTAATGGGGACATCTTTCATGGCCTGGAGAAGGGGGTTTTTTGACTCACAATTTCTTCAATTCTCCCAGAAGTCTAGCCTCTTCCATGGTGTGTTTTTTAGGTTGGACCAACATTTCAGGATAGGGAGGTGCATTGGATTAAGGGTTACTATCTTAATTCTCTTCTTCAAGTTCTTTAGGTGGAGAAGGTGGATGATAATTTTAGAGTACCTTCCCAAACCGAAGGTTGATCTCTTGGATTTCCACATCATAAATAGGGTATGATGTGTTGTGGTTGCTTGTTGTTTAGTTTCATATTTGTTTGGGAAGCTATTAGAGATTTCTTAGGTGGGTTATGGTGAGGGAGCTATGGTTGAGGTTGAGAAGGAGGCATTAAGGTAGGAGGTTGGGCTACCTGACACCTCCATCCTTGTGAGGGTTTTCCTCATTGTGGAGGTTGAGATTGATATGGTTGGAAAGGTGGTTTAACATGATGATGGGGATACTGAGGAGCATAGGGCCAAGGAGAGGGCGTTAACCAATATGGATGAGTAAGAGGGTACCAAGGTTGGAAAGGTGCATTCTAGTTTGAATTGTAAGAGGGATACTATGCACATAGCATGCCCTGCCAGTAAGGCCTAGAACCTTGGGGTCTTCTCTGTTTGATGAAACATAGCTTCTCCAGACCATTCTCAATCCCTTGGTACAAGCCTTTGGGCCAGGAAGAGAGGGGAATTTGTCTGTTGCATGGTTCTCCTCACATAAAAATCATACCTCTATGGTGTTCAATGGGCACTCATTTCTAGGATGCTTCTTAGTGCATCTAGGGAAAAATATGGAAAGTGCCCTTTTTGCTTCTTATTTTTTCCTTTTGATCTACATAGTATCCATCTGCAAGGAAAAGGTTTGCAACATTTCACTATTAAAGTCTTCCAACAAACTCCCTATCTCATGTTTGATAGTTGATGCAGAGGGATATGAGCTGACCAAGCCTTGACTTGATTTACCTTTTTTCCTAACAGCCCTAGAATGATTCTTGAATATTATCTTGATTTCATCACAAGGAAGTTGGTAAATGTCTCCCCCAAACAACATATTTAGGGTCTCCATTACATCGTCCTTGATCCCTCTGAGAAGTACTAGCTTTAGTGACTCGTGGTCAAGGGTACAGTTAACCCTCCTATAGTTGAGTTGGAATCTTTCATCATAGTCATCTACAGATTCATCTGGTCCTAAGGTCATCCTAAATATTTTCTATTTTTTCTCTTTAGACATACATTAATCCATGTACTTCTCATTAAAGGTTTGTTTCATTTGTTCTCAGGTGGTGATATTGCCTCCAGGTAAACTCATAAACCAACGCAAGGGTGCATCCTTGAGGGTGGATGGAAACAACTTCATCTTTTGTTCATCAGAGGCACAGTCATAGGTCCTACAGACAACAACAAACTCAAACATTAATGTGTCAGGGTCCTCATAGGCTAATCCAAGGAAATGTTGAAGGAAACTAGGGCTTATATTCTTCGTTTTGGTCTCCACATTGATCTCTTGGATATGAAAGAATTCAATTTTCCTATTTTCAACCATGGTTTGGGTAGGTGAGATGGGATCTTCCTCCTCTATGGATTCCTCAAAAATTTCAGGTTTCTCACCTAAAGAATTTTCTAACTCCCCTATAGTCAGAGAGGGAAGCTCACAATCAACAAATAAGATGGATGATTGACTACTTTAGGGGTGGTTTTCTTTTGTAGAAATTTCCCTTGATTATCCCTACTCCTACGAGGCATGAAAGAACTAAATTTTTTCTTCTCTTCTTTCCAAATCATGAATGTTGATGCAAAAGAAATTATAGAAAAGACAGAAAAGTAACCTCTAAGTATAAACAACACCTACTTTGACACCTACCCAACAATGGTGCCAAAAAGTGATGAGCCCCAGTATCACAATAGGATTGTTGAGACTCCCAAGGCTACCAACTTTATTATCAACTTGGGGTTCATACAAACTTAAGAGGTAATAGTGTTTTATGCATAGTAGGTAAATATCGAATCATGTCACCCTCAATGAATGAATTAGATCAGGGCATATATAGGCCACTCCTTTTACTATATTTCAAAAATAACTTGCATGTAAATACAAGAGTGTGCTCTAATTTCAGGAAGGTAAACATTATCCTAGTTGTAGAAATGAAAGTGACATTCATCAAATGTAAACAATAAATTTATTTGCGTGAAGGTAAAGGGTTTTATTAATTTAAAAGATGGAATATTATAGTCTACTTGTAGGTGTAAATTAAGATTCTACTTGTGGAATGTAAATTATTACTCTACTTGTAGAATCTGAAAAATTGCTTGAAAAAGGAAACTTGGTCTAAACCATGTGACTAGAAAATCCAACAGCATGACTTCAAAAAATAGGTATAATATAATTGCATTGAATATAATCCCTTAATTTCATTAAGTTCAAGATAATTTATCTTTAGTAACATAGTCCTTACACATTGCATAAGAGAACAATCTTTGTGATTTAATTGTGGAAATTTGTCTATTAATTCTAATGGTTGTTCTATAGTGGAAGTGAAGGAAGGATAAGTCTAAAATGGTCTTTGGTATTCCCAAATTATGGATTAAAATCTTGGAGGTAATTATTCAATCCCAAGATGAAAAAATCAAGCTCTTAAAGAAAATTTGGTCAAGTTTAGACAGTGCTACATGATGCTACATGATTACCATGTTTTGTTACAGGATTGCATCAAAGAGCATCTTGAGGGTAGGAAAGGTGTTCTGAAGTTGGGATAAGATATATGAGTCTGTATAAAGGATGTGTGATTCCGTTTTCCAAGATTTTCACCCCTCATAGTCCCATCTTGCACAAAATTACATGCTCATAGTGTCCCCAAATGACCCTGAAAAGATGATATTGGTGGCAGAATTTGAGAAAAGTATGAGGTGTCAAGGAGGAGGATAGTGATGAAAAAATGGATGTAGGATGAGTGTGCCAATAATTGCAAGTAACGGGTACTACCTGAAAACTAACAATCAACCCCTTCTTACTCTTATAAATAAAATAAATCTATTGATCAAATTGTAGCAAAACAAATCCAGATGGAAAGGATGAGTAGAATTTTATCTCATCAAGAACTACTATATTCTACAACATGCATATAATCCATATGTAAAGGCATGATATTAACTTATAGGATACAAAAAAAAACTATTCAAGGCAACTATAAACCAAATCCTAAGAACTTTCAAAGGAAAAAAAACACATATTTTTGGCTTTTTGTTGTAGACTCCTCAACCACACTTCCCACGAGAGAGGTGGTGATCAAGCCTACAACGAAAAAAATTTCAAAATAAATTATGCCTAAACAAGGAAAGAAATACCACTACTCGAACAATGACAAAGTAAAATACATAAGAGATACAAGAGCCTTTGGGTTGGACCCTAACCCAAGGGTATCAACCTTACAAAGCTAACTCAGATGTAGATCAACAATGAACCTTTCATTAATAGGAAATAGAGTTCAAATACCCCATATCAAAATGGAAATAATATTCCCAAGAACTTGGATCTCAATAGCTCTTCCTAGCTCCAAAATTTTGAATTCTAATGAGCCCTTATGCATGTTTATTTATACAAAATATGACTGAGGTGTAGCTCCCTTGGAAGGAGGATTGCTTCCCTCCAAAACCTTGAAAATAGTGGATCTATGTCCCTTATATCCTCTCATGCACTTGAGTTCATCAGTTTTTCTTGGAGCTCGAGTTGTAGATGAGTGATGATAGGGATCACTTCGAGTTAGAGGAGAGTAAATTTAGGGGAAAAGCCTCCTAAAATTCCTCTAACAGCCTCTAATTTTCCTCTACATCATAAATATACTCAAAAATTCTTTTTTTCCTACACATAAACCACATTAGGCCACGAAGTATGACAAGCATTGTTTAGTCTTCCTACTAAACACATTATAGCCAAAAAATGTAAATTAATGTCACAAAATAAAGAATTTATGGGCTAGAGGATAGAAAAATGGGCCCTAAAATATACCTATTGATGGTTCCCATCAAACTTCATGTCATTGTGGTTATTCCTTACAATTATTGAATGTAACTTTAATTTCTGCAAATATGATAATGTTTACCTTCCTGAAATTAGAGTAGACTCTTTTTTTTTTCATGCAAGTTCTTTATAAAAGCTATTAAAAGGAGTGTTCTTTGTATGCAATGATCTGATTCATTGACTAAAGGTGACATGAGTATATCTTGACCTGCTGTGCATATAGAACTATCACCTCTATTTTTTTACGAACCTCGGGTTGATAATTAAAGTTGGTAGCCTTGGGAGTCTTAATATTATTTTTGAGATACTAGGGCTCATCACTTTTTGGTGATGTTGTTAGCGAGGTGTCCAAGAAGGTTTTGTTTCTACTTGTATGTTACCTTTCTTTATTTTCTATCATTTTTTCCACATTAGCATTCCTAATTTGAAAAAAAAAAAAAAAATATCGAAAAATAAACTAGTTCATTCATGCCTTGTAGGAGTAGGGATAGTCAAGGGAAGTTTCTGGGAAAAACCCCAACCCATCAAGTAGTCAATAATCCTTCTTATTTGGTGACTGTGAGCTTCTCTCTCTGACTATAGGAGAGTTAGAAAATTCTCTAGGTGAGAAACCTAAAATTATTGAGGAACCCAAAGGGGAGGAAGAGCCCATATCACCTACCCAAATCATGGTTGAAAATAGGAAAAATGAGTTCTTTCCTATCTGAGAGACTAATGGAGATGCTAGAATGAAGAATATAAGCCTTTTTTCCCTTCCTAATTCCCATGGCTTATCCTTTAAGGACACTGACGCATTTATGTTGGAGTTTGTTGTTGTTTGTAGGACCTATGATTATACCTCTAATGAACAAAAGCTGAAGTTGTTTCCATCCACCCTCAAAGATGTAGTATTGCACTGGTTTATGGGCTTACCTCGAGAAAACATCACCACCTAGGCACAAATGTAGCAAGAATTTAATCAGAATTATAAGGATTACTGTAGGTCTAAAGAGAAAAAATAGGAAATCTTTAGGATGACCCTAGGACCATATGTATCCTTAGAGGACTATGAGGAAATATTCCAACTTTCTATAGTAGGGCTAATTGTACCCTTAACAACGAGTCACTCAAGATATTACTTCTTCGAGGGATTAGAAAGGATGTAATGGATACCCTCAATATGTTGTCTGGAGGAGAAATTTACCAGCTTCCTTATGATGACTTCAATACAGTCTTAAAGAATAATTCTAGGGATGATAGAAAAAAAGGTAGGTTCAGTGAATGACTAGTCAACTCATCTCCCTCTCCATCAACTATAGAACATGACATAGGCAGTATGTTGGAAGACTTTAAGAGTGAAATGTTGCATATATTTTCCTTGCATATGGATACTATGTAGATCAAAAGGAAGCAAGAGGAAGCATAAAGGGTACTAGCCATATTTTTCCCTAGATGCACTAAGAGACATCCCATAAATGAGTGCCCATTAAACATCATAGAGGTTTTCTATGTATGTGAGGAGAAGTATGAAACATACAAGTTCCACTCTCTTCAAGTCCTAAAGTTTGTGTACCAAGGGGATGATAAAGGCCTAGAGAAGCTTTTTTTCATCAACCAGATTAGGCCCCAAGGTCCTAGGCCTTATCAACAGGGCATGTTAGGTGCACATTATCCTTCTTACAATTCAAACTAGAATGTATCTTTCCAGCCTTGGTACCCTCCAACTCATCCCTCTTGGTCCATACCATATCCTTGGTCCTATTCTCTTTATTATCCCCATCATCTTGTCAACCCACATTTCCAGCCATATCAATATCAACCTCTTCAATGGGGAAACCCCTCACATGGATGGAGTCCTCACACATGAATGGAGGCATCAGGATGCCGAACCTACTACCTTAATTCCTCCTCCTCGACCTCAACAACAACTCCCTCACCGCAAACCACCTAAGAAACCTCAATTGCCTGCTCAACCCAATTTGAACTTGAACAATAAGCAGGCACAACATGTTTATAGTGGGCATACATCATATCATGCTTATGTTATGGAAATCCAAGAGATCAACCTTCAGTCTGGGAAGGTACTTCCAAATGCTCACCCTCCTTCACCTGAAGAACCTCAAGAAGATAAGGAAGATAGTACCAATAAAGCTAATGCACCTCCCTATCCTGAAAGGTTCGTCCAACCTAAACAACACATGCTAGAAGAGGTTGAACTTATAGGATAATTGGAGAACTTGTGCGTCAATATACCCCTTCTCTAGGCCATCAATGATGTCCCCATTTATAATAATCTTACTAAGGAAGAATAATTTAAAATGCCTGGGAGGATAAGAAGATATACACCCACTATCAATGTTGTTGAGAAGCTATCTGATCTAATGCATGGGAGGGTGATCTCCCCAAAGTACTTGGATCATGGTAACCTAGTTGTGGATGTGCACATTGATAATATTATGGTACCTAATACCTTGGTTTACCTTGGAGTTGCAATCAATATTATGACCAAGGAAACCATGCACAAGCTCAAAATCCAAAGAGCTTTGAGAAAAACAACCATAATACTGCAACCTGTAGATCGATCCACAATGTCCGCTAAAGGATTTATCAAGGATGTGATGGTATCCATTCACTCCTAGGAGTATCCCACATATTTCCTTGTCCTCTAGCCCAAAACAAAGTTTAATGGTTACATTATCATCCTAGGAAGACCTTGGTTGGCCATTGTTGATGCCTACATTATTTGCAGGGCTAGGAACATGACCATAAGGAATGGCCTTCTCTCAAAGAAGATCATATTATATCCCCTTGATCAACCTTATATTTAGCATGAATTTCCCTTGTGGATAGAGTACGGGGAAGAAGAAGACTTTATCAAACATCCCTTTATCGAATTTTTACACTAGACATTGTTGTAGGAGGTAGGAAGCATGATGAAGATGACCTTCTTTACCATATCTTATAGAATGAACCTCCCACTACCACGAGAATTGATGAACTAGTGGAATAACCCTTGGAACAATGTAAGGGTAGTCCTTAGACAAATATGCGTGATGTTGACCCTAATCTAGATTATGCCAAGGTTGTGGAAATTATCTCATCCATAACTCTAAATATCAACCCATCCCTCTTAGTCGAGCAAGTGTTACACGTCATTTTGTCACATTGACACTTGACAGTTAAAATGGATCTCTCACCATCCATACATATGTCACAATGCTATCCTTTTCAAGTCAAACATTTATATTCCTTGTGAAAATCATGACTTCTGGTTAAAATTTCCTTTTAGCTTGTTTAGCATGACTTGCGCACTTTTCCTAGTCGGTTTTTGCGCATGTGCAGATTATTCCATTGAAACCCGTGCATAATTGTGCTCCGTTCTCCATTACAAATTGCGCACGTGACTCAATGAAAAGTAAAAATAAAAAGTAAGTTCTAGAAGGCTTGTTGGGCAAATATATCCCAACTAGAAAATTCTAGGTCATATATATTCAATCCAAACCCCTCTGAACATGGAGCTAATTACCTTGGATCAAGGAACCCTAATCCAATTATTAATGGATCTCATCCCTCTTTTGTGGATCTGAAACCTGCTCCTTTTTTCCTATAAATTTAGTAGAGACTAGAGGGTTAGGGTAGTTCACAAAATTTAGTCTTATGTTGGTAATTTTGGATTGGGAATCTTATCATACAAGGAGAAGGATTAGAGTCATTTGGGAGGAACCTTCATGACATCAAGGTAACGTTTTAATGATCTTCTTTTATCTCTGAATTAATACATTTGAATACTTTTTCTCATTGTTTTATCTTATTGGAATTATGAATGGTTTATACTCTTTATGTATTCATTAAGGTAATTTCAATTTCTAATCTCCTTGATCATTAGATTCATCTTGTTTTAGATCATTATATTGCATATTCCTTTGATCCCTTTTATGTTTGTCTTTCCAAGTCTCATCAAAGCATTGTGGAGCTACATCGGGACATAGCAGGGATGTTAATTTAACATTTCTTAAAGAGGTAAGAGCACCACTCTCATTCTCCAGTTTTAATGATTTAAACAGAGTTAGCCTAGGGAAATATCTATTCTTATGTTTTTTTGTTTCTAGTTTTCCTTTAGGATTATAGGGAGATCGCTTTTGTCTATAGAAGGGCTTTGTCTATATAAAAACAAGAAAATAAATTACGCATTGTGCTAAGGAAACACCTTAATTATTTTTCTTAGGACTATAAGGAAATTAAAGGTGTGAATCCCTCAATTTTTACTCACCATATTTACATCAAGGAAGGATGAAAACCTGTGTGCTAACCCAAAGGAGGATGAATCCAACCCTTAAGAAAATTTTAAAATAATAACTGCAAAAAATACTTGAGTCATGGTTTATATACCCCATTTCATTCAGTGAGTGGGTGTCCCTTATTGTCATAGTCCCCAAGAAGAATGGGAAGTGGAGGATTTGTGGTGATTATATAGATCTTAACAAGGCTACAAAGAAGGACCATTTCCCTCTGCCTTTCATTGACCAAGTATTAGATGGCCTTGTAGGGAAGAGATTATTTTCCTTCCTAGATGGATGTAGTGGGTAAAACCAAATACATATTATCCCTGAGGACCAAGACAGGACCACATTCACATGCCCTTGGGGTACCCTTGCCTGTAGAGTCCTTCCATTCGGTTTGTGTAATGCTACCACAACCTTCCATAGGGAAGATATTAGTATATTTGTTGACCCTGTTCATGACACTGTCGATATATACATGGATCACTTCACTCCTTATGGATGTGTCTTCCACGAAGCTTTTTCTAATATATGTAAAGTCTTAAATAATTTCATTGAGATGAATCTTTCATTACGTCCTAAGAAATGTGAGTTTTTGATGAATGGAGGGGTTGTCTTAGGCCATTCCATATCTAAGAAAGGGATACAAGTTAACCCAAACAAATTTGTTATCATTAAAAGGTCCCTACCCCTAAAAAAAAGGCATATCCAAATACTCCTTAGATTGGCCGGGTATTACAAAAAATTCATTAAGGACTTTAGTAAATTGGATTCACCTTTGTTTGGATTACTGTATAAAGACTCAGGCTTCTTTTGGAAAGACAAATGTCAAGAGGCCTTTGAAGTATTGAAAGAGAAGTTGACCACTACACCTGTCCTTAGGGGTCCCACTTGGGAATCTCCTTTCCATATCCCCACAGATGCATCAGACAAAGCTGTAGCAGCAACCTTAGGATGAGTGGAAGACAAACCTCCCTATGTTATATATCTCATCAGTAATAACCTTTTTAAGGCTAGACTTAACTATATAGTCACTAAAAAAGAACTCTTGATTGTGTTGCACTCTTTGAATAATTTTAGGCACTATATCACTGGATATCAAACTTTTTTTCACATTGATCATGACACCATTAACTATTTAGTGAATAAACCTAATGTCAATGTCAAAATCATTAGATGGTTGTTACTGTTTATTTTTGATAGAATCGGATGTGCTTTTAGCCTCAAAATTTGCAGGGAGGCTAGGAAACATGTATTCCATAATACCCAGAAATCATTTTGGGAAATTCCACATGGAGGAGGTTTTATTAAAATAATTAATTATTTTTAATGGATGTCTAAGTCTAAACTTAGGGAGTTAAAATAATTAAAGGGTATTAATATAATTGGGTGTCAATATTCTAGAAAAAGACAGAGATCGAGTCAATATGATTTGAGCCATTGATTAGAATCTAATCTGGGTAGTTGATTTCTCAACGAGAATATTATAAGAAGGAATTCGATGGGCATTTGGAAGCCACATCGAGTGAGATCAAGATATCGATTTCTCAAGTGAGAAGCGCAACAATTGCTGGAGAGATCATCGAGGATATTTCATGAAGTGAGGGGCAGGGATAGTTTTCCAGTTGGAGGTTTCCTGAGCTAGGGATACATTGCATAAAAGGAAAAGAGATATCTAGAGAGGCTGTGCAGTGCCACACTAAGCAGCGCATAGCTACACTGAGGCAACACAAAGCCTATGAGGAGATCCAAAAATTCGCTGAGGAGAAAATCATATTCAGTGTCGGGAGTTGAGGTGTGAGACCAAAGGGCCAGAGGATAGAGCATCCAGCCAACCGATTGATCATCTAAGGGAGTGACACAGTCCCTATTATTTTTGATGCAGAGTAGCGTAGTGGAAGTTCAGTGACTACGTAGAGGCAGCTTGGGGCTAGCCATTTTCAGGGCTATACCAGTGTCGGATCTCCAGTGATAGTGTGAGGTATTTCTCACTAATTTTTCTTCCAGTCATATTCTTTGTATTGGATGGACAATAAGGCATCCTAGATTGTATTCAGAACTACTGCTTAATAATACAAACCATCAGTTGTTCCAACTATTTTCTCGCATTGGGTTTTTTCGGGACTTAATCCAAAAATAATTGTGTCAATTGTGTGTGTGTTTAATTTATTCTTGATCAATCCTTTTTTCCGCATATATTTTAATTAGTGAAGGTTGTAGTTGTTTTTACTTCGATATTTATAGTGTAACACAGTAAATAACTTGCATGGAATTAACAAGTAGGAGAAGTAATATCAGATTGCTGCATTAGGGATTTGGGATTACGAATTTTCACATGGAATTAGAGCGCGGGTAAAGAAAGATAGCAAAGCTAGAAGAGCCTAGCACTGGGCAGAAAAGGGAGATTGAAGAGATACATAATATATAGATCAAATCCCCAGAGGGGTTGCACAGTCCAGTCCAAAAGGGAAAGATTTTCGTGGAAGAATATCTCTCTGAGTGAGTCAACAAAGAGAAATATTTCCATATCAAAATTTTCTGGTGAAAGAGGGATCATCACAATAGTTTTAGCGCAGAGCAGTCTTCAGTTGGGAAGCATATTTTCTGTAGAATATTAATAGTGCAAAAAGAGTGCCAGAAGAAGGAATAAGGAGCACACTGAGGGACTTATGACCTCAAATAATTCCCACACAGAAGCATCAACAACCGAGATTAATGTTTCTCACTCCAGTAGGGAGTGCGTAGAGCCAAGTGCACAGAGGGTTAGAGGCAGCATTCGACATTTGTTTGGGTGAAATGGCAACAATTGGGCTAAACGGTCAATATTGTTTGGAGGGTGCCTCTAACTATGTGATATAGAATGCAAGGATCTCCTTCCTGCTCGATGAGCATGATCTCAAATATTTTATTGAAAATGTGGTAGTAGTCCCCACATATATGTATCCATTGAAGGACTACAAGAAGAATATGGAAAAAACCAAGAGGTTGATCCTTGACAGAGTGAGGGATCACATTGTTTCACACATTTCTGGAAAAGGTACTGCCAAGGAGATGTGGGATGCATTGGCTACGTTGTATGAGGGATCTTCCGAGTAGCGGTAGCTGTTCTTGGAGGAGAAGATGAGATATACAAGGATGTAGAGGGGGGAGTGCATGGATCCATTCCTTTCAAAGCTTCAAGAAGTATGAGATCAACTGGTAGTTGTAGGGTCAACACCTCAAGCCATGAAGATGGTAAGATTGGCCCTGAATTCAGTCTCAGAAGAATGGAAAGTTTTTACTGAGAGTATCTTAGGAAGAAATAATTTTTTGGGTTGGGAAGGGATGCGAGATTCTCTTCAGCACGAAGAGATGAGGTGAGACTTAGTCAAGTGCAAGCTTGATAGCAGTAGTAGCAGTGGGACGAATCCCAAGGAGGAGGAGGAGGAGAATGCATGCCTTGCATCAAAGGGGAAGTAGGAGCAGTGGAGGTGGAAGACGGACGTCTCAAATATCAAGTGTTTCTGGTATGATGAGCTTGGTCACTATGCTACACAGTGTCCTCTCAAGAATAAGGACAAGGATGAGAAACATGATCTGCAGGTTGCAACTGCAAGGATCGAGGAGGAGGATTTCACTATGATTTCCCATATATCTCCAGGGGAGAATTGGGGTGATCTGGTACTGTAGTTCGAAAGAGTTGCAGATGGGTGGGATCCTTGAGGATTCCACCTCTTAGATCAATACCTTTCTACAGGGGCCCATATCAGAAGTATCAGGATGGACCAGTGTCAATTGGTGCAAAGGAGTGTCTAAGTGGCAGTTGCAGTGGCTAGAGAGCACCAGAGACTGAGCAACACAAAGTAGAGTTGGCAGCAGTACAATTGGCACAGTGAAGGTTCAACAGCAACGAAAAGGATTCAGAAGGTTAGTGCAAAGACTTGAAGTTTTCAGATCTCCAGTATCATATGCATCATATTGAGCACTTGGTTTAGTATTTTGGATGTTCTCTTGCTACAACAATAGCAGATTCGCAGTGAAGATGCAGTTGGAAGCAGCATGCAGGGTCAGCAACATCACTGATGCAACATTTTCGCAGTAGTTGTTGGGAAGTGACGTCATACATCATCATCACATAGGGCGATGTTACAAATTGATGGTGATGCTTCAGTAGGTTGCATTACTAGACCACATTCCTAACTAAGAGGAATTGTTGATTTACGGTAGCATTAGATGTGCTCTAAGCCTCAATATTTGCAAGGAGTTTAGGACACATGTATTCCATAATACTCAAATTTTTTTTTTGGAAATTCCACCCAAAGGAGGTTTTATTAAAATATTTAATTATTTTTAATGTATGCCCAAGTGTAAACTTAGGGAATTAAAATAATTAAAGGGTATTAATAGAATAGGGTGTGAATATTCTAGAAAGAGATGGAGATTGACTCAATAAGATCTAAGCTATTCATTAGAATCTAATCTGGGTCGTTTATTTCTCAATGAGAAGATTATAAGAATGACTTAAATGGGAATTTGGAAGACACATTTAGTGAGATCAAGAGATCGATTTCTCAAGTAAGCAATGCACCAGTTGCCGGAGAGATCATTGAGGTGATTTCATGCAGTGAGGGTAAGGGATAGTCTTCTAGTTAGAGGTTTCCTCATCCGAGGATACATTGCAGAGAAGGCAGAGATATACCCAAAGAGGCTGCGTAGTGACAAGCTGAGCATCATAGATCTACATTAAGGTAGAGCAAAGCCTGTGAGGAGATCCACAAATCCACTGAGGAGAATATCAGATCTAGTGTCGAGAGTCAGTGTGTGAGACTGGATGGCTAGAGGATCGAGCATCCAGCCAAGAGATAAATCATCCAGAGGGAGTGACGTAGTCCCTATCAATTGTGATGCATAGCAACGCAGTGACTGTGTAGAGGCAACTTGGGGCTAGCCATTTTCAGGTTTGAATCAGTGTCAGATCGCCAGTGATAATGTGAGGTATTTCTCACTAATTTTTCTGCCAGTAATATTATTCGTATTGAATGGCCAGTAACGAATCCTAGATTGTATTCAAAACTACTGCTTAATAATACAAACACTCAGCTGCTGCACCAGTTTTGCCGCATTGGGTTTTTTCAGGGACTTAGTCCAAAAATAACAGTGTCAATTGTGTGTGTGTTTATTTTCTTCTTGCTGAGTCCATGTTTCCGCATATAATTTAATTAGTGAAGGATGCAGTTGTATTTAATTCGATATTTATAGTGTAACACAGTAAATAATTTGCATGGAATTAAAAAGTAGGAGAAGTAATATTAGATTGCCACCATAGGGATTCAGGATTATGAATTTTCACAGTTAATATTTCACTAATTTAATTTAACTATTGTTGACAAACCAGGGAAAGAGAATGCGGTTGCATATTTTTTGTCAATAATAACCTTGGTTGTAGATGAGGAGATGGTAGATCAACCTCTAGATGAACACCTCTTTTCCATCTCAGTGATATCTCCTTGGTTTGTTGATATAGAAAACTATTCAGTTGCTAGGATATTCCATTCTAATTTATCCTCCATGCAGAAGATAAATATCATCATCAAGAGTTCTTATTTCACCTGGATTGGGGGGAATCTCTTCAAGTTGGGGCCAGACTAGATTTTGAGGAGATGTATAAGAGAGGAGGAGGTATTTGACATCCTCTTGGCCTGCCATCATGGACCTGGTGGGGGCCATTTTTCTATTAGAAGGACAACCTTCAACATTTTAGAAGATGGGTACCACTTGCCTACTTTACATCAAGATGTAAAGAGGTACACTTCCATATGTGTTGAGTTCCAAAGTGTGGGAAAGCCTACACCCAATGATAAAACTCCCTTACAACCTCAAGTATTTTTGAGCTATTTGAGAAATGGGGCATGGAATTCATTGGACCTATTGATCCCCCATCAGGGAAGAAGAAGTACATCATTGTGTGCATTGATTAACTTACTAAATGAGTTGAAGAAAATATAGTGAAGGAAAAATTTGAGTAGAAAGTGGCTAAATTTCTAAGGGAGAAAATCTTCTACAAGTTTGGCTTTCCAAGGGAGTTGGTCACTAATAAAGGGGCACAGTTCACCTCAAATTTGATTGAATAAATCATGGAGAAGCACCATATAAAGCACAATAAATCCATTTCCTATCACCCTCTGTAAAGTGGGCAAGTGGAGGTCACAAACAGAGCCTTCGAAAACATTTTGATAAAGGTTGTCAATAGTAGAAGAGGGGATTGGGTAGGCTGACTTGTAGAGGCCACTTGGGCCTACAATATCACCTGGAAAACTACTACTTGATTCACCCCATTTGATTTTTTCTATGGAAATAAGGCGTTATTTTCCATTGAATTCAAATACAATACCTTGAGGATGGAATCCTAGTTGGATTTGGATCTCACCACAACATAACAAGAAAGGCTACTTCAGCTCAATGGCTTAGCTGAGTCCAGATTGCAGGCTCTCCTACACACTAAGGTAGTTCAACTATAGAAATTCTAGCATGATAAACACATTAGGGAGAGATATTTTCAATAGGGTGATTGGGTGCTCTTATATGATTCAAGGTTCAAGGATTTCAAAGGGAAGTTAATGACAAGGTGGTTGGGCCCCTATCTAGTGGAAAAATGCTATGCAGATGGATTTTTCAAACTAAGAACGATTTGTGAGGAAGGAATTCACTTGTTGGTTAATCATTACCAGTTAAAGTTATACAAAAGGCCACTGTCAAAAGAGGAGTTTACTAGTTCAAAAAGAAAGGAGTTGAATGTAATTGGGGGTCTCACAACCCTCATTTCATCCAGCATATGATCAGAAAAAGAAGAATAAAAAATTAAAATAAAATAAATGGCCTATTTGAAAGAATCCATGAGGAATCTAAGGCCAACTCTATGCTTTAAATCTCCATGAGGCATCCCAAGAGAAAAAAAAACCAAAAATAAGATGAAAATATCCCCAGGTGAAAACCTCCTCTGGGGTGCCTGCGGTGGGCCTGTAGATTGAAAACCTCATAAAAGGCAGTCTACATGACTCAGAAAGAAAAAAAAAGAATAAGAAGAAAGAGAGAGAAAAAGGAAAAATGGAACAAAATGAGGAGGCACAAAGAGGTAAGGGATCCCTTACACCAATTCTTCTATTAGTTTTCTTTAGTAGGGTTCCAACCACAGTAAAGGGGAAAATAGTTGATGTAAAGGGGTCCACATTCCATTTCTCCATATCCCAAACTAGCCTCATGAATTTCCTCCATCATTTCACCCATCTCCTTACACCCATCCATCATCAATAAAGCATCTACACTCAATTATGCCTCAATCCTACAGTGCTATGAGATTTTCAGTAACTTCTATAGGATTGAGATAAGCCCGAGGAAAGGGGTCACAACTCATGTTTTCCTCTGGGAGATGACAAGAAAGGCTCACCACACTTCCTTCACCTCTCACCCACACCATTTAACCACCTTCCCTTCTAGAACTCCACCTTTGTTCATAAAAAGATCATATCTTCACCCCTTATTGACAAGCTTCCATCATCATGAGAATTTACAATTCTTGTCTATAAGCTTATAATGAATTATCAAAGCCACTAGGTGAATTTCATGAAGATAGTTGTGGTTTTGGAAGGGGTTGTGTGACTGATATAGAAAAGAAACCAACCCTGTAGCATCTTGCACAAACCTTACAGAACTAGAAGCAAAGAACTTTTGATGTTCCAGAATCAATGGTTTTCCACCCTTAAGAATAAAGAGGCCACCATTGAGATCTAAGGAAGCCATACCATCCTTGAGAGGCAGCTGCAAGGGCACTAATCCACTCTAGTAGTAGCAGATCAAGAACTGGAAGAACCCGCATAAAAAATAATAATATTTCATCAGTTAAATAGCTATCATAAAATTTCACTAAATCTTTTTGTTCAAACAAAGACTAGTGCATGCAACAATAACATGGAAGATAGCACCTACAAAGAACAATAAACTTATCAAAAACATGCATGTGGCTACAAAAACTTGACATCGCATGTAGGATCAGGTATGGCACTCCTTGCCTCTTCCTTTAAGTGCATATTGGTTCAAAAAAATGTTTCTAGTGAATGAGGAATGAGATTTTATGGGTTGGAGGTGGCCAGTAAACTTGGCCACCCTCGAATAGTGAAAGTGTGTTTTTTTCATCCTTCCAAGCTATGCGGAAAAGTCAGAGTAGGAGGGTGATAACTAGGAGGAGTGGGGTCAATGGTTAAAAAATTAGATATGTGTAGGGGCAAGCTCACCAAGCGTCTTGATACCACTACCACAAAAGGAAATAAAAGGATGGGTTTGACTTCAATTGTTAATTCCAAAAACAATTAGAAAGGACCACTAAGACATCGAAGGTCGATCTAGCTACTACCATATATTCCCTAGGGTGCTATATAGGTGCTACAAATTTGATTTGCAGGTTCTACAGGGTTGGACACAGTTGCTACAAGATTGTTGGAATTGCTACAGGATTGCAGAAGAGGTGTTATAGGATCATACCGAGTAGTGAAAGAGGGTCTGAATCAACAATAATATTCCTCCAAACCCCCCAAATAATAATGAAATCCTACAAGGAGGGGTAGCTGGCATCTTTTCTCCTCACCCACGATATAATTACTAAGTGAAATTTTGCCTGTACAGGCATCTTGTAGCAAACCCCTACAGAATTGATGAAAAATTGTTCTTTTTACATGAGGAAAGAAAGGTGAATTAAGTGAATTTTGAGGTCTAAAATGGACCTTCTATGGAAATTATAAAATAATAGTGGAAATAACAAAATAAGATTTGATTACATCATCAAATTTTAGAGGGAAAAAATAGAAAACTATTTTTTCAACCCGTATTTTCAACTTATCTCCCTATCGGTTTATTCAAATTTCGACGGAAGCACTCGCTGGATGCAAAATTTGATTTTTCATCCAAGGAGTACCCATGTTGCATACTTTATATGGACCCTGCTACACGAAAAATGAGAAATACATGAAAAACGCGATTGGAAACACGTTTTTCATGTATTTCTTATTTTTCGTGTAGCAGGTTCCATCGAAAGTATGCAACATGGGTACTCGTTGGATGAGGAATTAAATTTTGCATCCAACAAGTAAACCCACTCTAAATTTGAGTGAAACATTAGGGAGATAAGTTGATAATACGAGTTGAAAAAGTAGTTTTATTATTTTATTATTTTTTAATATTTTTACTTTTTTACTCCAAAAATGGCGAATCATCTCCCATGGTTGACATCATCATCTTGAATCCTATTGGTTCTTATAATGTTTATTTTTGTTGTACATTTTTCTTAGGAGGCCCATTTTAGACCTCAAAATTCCCCTAATGATAGTAAAGGTAAACCCTTCTGAAACTTGGAACACCTACTGGTTATGGTAAGATTATTTGTGATGATTTTTCTTTACTATGATTGCATAAAAATAGCCTAGATAGTGTATTTTGATGTGTTTATATTTCTCCTATAGAATTTATTGCGAAAAAGAGATATTGGGATTGGGAGCAGAAAATTGGAATAGAGAAAACACTGACCCAAATTTTCCTCCTACTTTACTTGACAAGATTCCTTTAGGTTGCGGCTACTTCATATGCTCTCCACTTATGATGAAGTGCACTTGGGTTGGAAAGAATTAGGCTTCTCCTCACTCTAATTTATAAACTTATCAAGAGCTTCATCAATCTACCCTTGCAGGCTTCACAACTTATAAAATTACACAAGCCAACTTGAAAAAATCATGTGCAAACCCAACATCCATATAGAAAGATAAAAACTCATCATAGACAACTCAGATTTCGATTATTTTCATTGCCTCTGGTTTTTCTCGAAGTCTTATAACACCTCCATGTGTCAAATCATTGAAATGATGTGTGGTTCCACACCCACTAGCTTGGGTGCAAATCCCATATGCTTGGATTCTTATCCAATAAGTCACTGTTGTGTGCCAATTCCTCCAAAACCCTCTATCATAGGGTTTGGAGTACCTCCAAAGCTACAAATATCAACAACCTCGACATCTAAAAACTTTTCCTTTTATTCCACAAAAACTAGTCACATTCTTCAACATATCGAAGTATGTGGGTATTTTTTTGTAATGGAATATTAAATGCTATTAGATTATGCTGATTTCCAAGTTATCAAGTGAGTTCATTCAACATTTGTTAGGATGAATAGGTTCTCAATTTATCAAGTTTTAAAATATTACTTGAATATTTTAAGCACAAAGAACTTACTTGTAACTCGTACTATTATAATGATCTTATGGTTTCATCAAGACGTTTCTCAACATCCCTTATGAAACTAGCTAATAGTTTCTCTCATTTGATGGAGTGTTATAGGAATTTCATCCAAACATGTATTTTTCAGATCTATCTTTTTCGAGTGACAAAAATTAAAGTAGGATAGAAGAAATTTGCCAAACATCTACTATGTTGTCTAGTAGGTGACGATCAACTAGAGGTGAAAATTTTAGAAGTTCCATATACACACGAATTGTTTTCTCGCTAAAGGGGGTTTATGTTCTTATGATAATGATAACATAGATGACATCAAGGTTCCCTTGAGGTACAAATATCTAGTGAAAAAATGGGCACCCAAGGATCTTCCTGAAATAAACACATTTTTTTTTTCTACGAAAGGATATACCACATTACCCCATAGTCATTACATGGTTTGGGGTTATTTTCCATGGATGGTGGTGAGCCCTGGTATTGCACCAAGAGTGCTGCAACTCCCATGGGCTGCCCTACTTTACTTTATCAACCCGGGGTTCGTACAAAATTAGAGGTGACAGTGCTATATACATAGCATATGCACTATGTTCATGTCATCCTCTCCTGCTTTACAAAAGGAAGCTATTTCTTAAATTATGCTAAAAAATTGAAAATTAAATTGCTGAAAGGAAATGAAAAAAAGGAAACTAAACTAAATTGCTGAAAAGAAATGACAAGAATGAAACTAATTTAATTGCAGAAAAGAAACGACAGAAAGGAAACTAATTTAACTTGCTGAAAATAAATGGTAGAAATTAAACTAATTCTAAACCACACTTAACTTTGCCAAAAGGCTAAATGCGCTCTATTTATCCTATGGTCTATCTACCATGATTTTATTCATGAAACTAAGCTATCCATGACTTAATTCTAATTAAAAAGAGCGTTGATTTGTAGCTTGGAGGAAATAAAAAGGGCTAAAGAGGCTAATGGAGGGCTTAGCACATGAAACGGGGCTTAGAAGTGGAAAGCGGGGGTTTAAACCCTATAATATGGCGCAGAAATGGGTTTGGAAAGGAATAATTTGAAATGTGTGATGGCGGAGATGCGATGGAGGCAAAGGTTGTGATATGCGATATCGCAATTGCAACTTCGCAAAGTTGGAGCGGTAAGCATTAAAAAAAGAAACAAAAAAACGTGATTTGGGAAGTGCAATGCGGTGGCAATATCACATTGATGTTTGGAAACAATAAATTTTAAAGGAAATAGGGAAATGTTGTGGTGATCGATTTGCGATGTGGCGGCCATACTGCAATAGGTGGGAACGAGCAGTAAGTATTAATGGAACCAAATAAAAAGTGCGGGATGTGATCTGCGCTAGGGATAAAATGGTGGAATGTGATTTGCGATAGGGATGACGTGGCAATGGGACTGGCGGCTGAGCGCAATCGCACTATCGCAGTCAGCGGAAAGGAAGCGGTAAGTCTTAAGGAAAAGGGAAATGGTTGCGGCATGCAATTGCGATAAGAAAGAGTTGCGGTAAGCTGTAAAGGAAAAGGATGAAGGTTGTGAAATGAAATATTTTGTATTGCAATATAGCAATCGGTAGATGGGAGCGGTAAGTGTTGACGGGAACAACTTAAACCATGCAGAGTGAGAAATGTGAAGTACAGTAGCAGGGATTTCGAGGAGGAAGGTGGAGGTCGATTTTTTTATGGTTTTTTTATGGTTTTTATGTGTTCTGCATTAAAAAGGGCAAGGTAACCATGAATAACAAAACAAAGGAATAAGGCGGGCTGAAGGGCTTAAATGTTTTAGGGAAAAAGGTGGGTGCAGCAGTTGCAAATAAGAGGCAAAGAAGGAAATGGAAGCGTAGAAAGAGTTTTCAGGCCATGAAGGCAGTGAGGGAAAATGAAGTGGGAGGCACCTCGGAGCTTCTCTGGGATTTTAACAATGATCCCTCCAATCAATCCTGCTAACTTATGCATAAAGAAATAGAATGCGTAAAAATACATTGCAAAGGAATACTGAAAAATGGTAATGAAATTCTACCTTTAACCTTAGAAATAGTAAATAGAAACTAGTTTTTGGGCCTGTGGGAAGGTTTGCCCTCCTTGAGCTCTATTGACATAGATGAGAAGGGGGTCTTCATCCACAAATTTTCTTATTTTTTTTTCTATTATATTACTCACAAGTAAAGGAAAAACTACATTAGCCTACTGAAAGAAAACTAAACAGAAACCTGAAACATAAATGAAATTATCAGAAGCAGAGCTAATGAAATGATAGAAAGCAGAGAAAAGTACAGCAGAGAGGTTGAGGCACATGGATTGGGCCCTAACCCACAAGCCTAACTCTCTGAAATTTAAATCAATAAAATTAAATCAATCTGCTCATTTCATAAAATAATAGCCTCATACATCTCTGAAAGTTTGATCACTGAAATAATAAAAAGTTCAATAAATTGCATCAAAGTTCCAACTAGAATCGACTAGAATTGACTAACTCCTCATAGCTCTAGCTCTGCTCTATTTATTCTACACGGAAGCTACCAACAACTCCCTAGAAAATGGTGATTGAGTCCACTTGACTCCAAGTAAACAAAGATTGTGTGCACTCCTCTTGAGTTGCTTGACTTCCTCTGGGATTCGAATTGCTGGAGAGAATCCTTGGGATCCTTTGGCTGCCTTTGGAGTTTGAATTGCTGGAGAGAATCTCTGGGATCCTTTGGTTGCCTTTGAGAGTTAAGGAGAATGGAAAATCCTCCTATAATTTCTCCTTGATGTCTCCTCCAAGTCTTTATGATAAAATCCTTATAAAAAGGCTTAATAATTCATGATTCACTGCACTCAACCTCATATTAGGCACTCAGAGTATGTTAGCCTTAATCACCACCTATACTAGCATCGTAAAACCAAATAATAATAAAAATGCAAGAAAAATAGATCTAAGAAGGAAAAAAGGTGAATATTAACTCCTCCAAATATGTCTAATCATCACCCCCATAATGAATGGTTGCTCATCCTATGAGCAAATAATCTTCCTCCTACATTTCCTTCAAGGCTTTGACAGCCCCCCTGATTTCCTGAGGAAGAAGTTTGGTAGTTTCCCCAAGGGGGTAAAAACCTTTATTCTTTTCTGCATTCTCCCATTCTCTATATTGAACATATGTTTTCTTTTCATCATTCAGCCCAGCAGCAAAGGTGGGCTGAGCTTTAGTCCCAACCATTGGATCTTTTTGGCCTACATGGCCCTCTTGTATAATGGTGCCCTTTCAAATGCACCCCTCAGCCTTTTTGGAGTATGTCACTCCCTGTACTTGAGGTTGTGAGGGAGGTTGATCCATCTCCTCTGGCTGGCCATAATGCACTCATCTTCTATCTGCCTAGAAACATCATCAATGTGGCCTATCACTTGGGTTTGAGTCTGAAGGTAGCTTTCAACCAGTGTGGGGTCCCTTTCAATCTCTTGATGGTTAAGGATGACTCCTCTTGGGCTGAAAAATTATGGCCTGATATATAGGCGTTCTCTAGTTCTTCTTCCCATGATCCTCCATATCGCTTTTTCTCTAGTGTCCCCATTCACCATCCAAGATACTAGAGCCATCAACTGCATATCCCCCATTTTAGGATTGGGGTCCCAAAAATCGAGATTTTTCAGCATAAGGTTATGCACATAAAACTCTGCCATATTTTCCTGAGCCATGTTAGCTTTCTTGTAGAAATTCATGAATTGTCTACAATCTTGGAAAGGTAGTGATCCATGGGAGGCTAGAGTTTTGATTTGAAATAGAAGCCATTTCTCCTTGAGGTACACAACATATGAGTTAGAAGGGAATCTGTGTTGAAGGGCTTCTATGCATAAGTCTGCCATGGTGGCTACTTGCTCCCCTTTTTGTTGTAATTGCTCCTTCAGTGCTACATTCTCTATTTGCGCCTTCTACAACTGCTCCTTCAGAACTATTTCTTCAATTCATTCCTCCTCCCTTGGTGATTCTTCAATCATAATCAGGCTCATGGGAGGAGTTTCTGGCTCTCTCTAACTTATCCTCTGACTCTTGCCAGCTCTGAAGTACATAGAGGTCTGCCTTTTTCTCTTTGCGCTCAGAGGAGCTATGGTGGCAACATCCTCTTTGTATTGAGGGGATGTGGTGTTGTGTTGTGAGTCTGCTTCTTGCCCACTTTCTGTTATCTCTATGACTTATATGACCATCTCTTCTATTTTTTCTTTGCCCTTTGTCTCTTCCTCTTCTTCCTCTTCTTCCTCTTCAGGTTCTTCTTCTGGATTTTCTCCTTTGTTTGGTTCTTCTTCCTCTACTGGTTCTTCTTATGGCTCTTCTTCTTCTTCTGGTTCTTCTTCCTCTACTGGTTCTTCTTCTGGTTCCTCTTCTTCTTCTGGTTCTTCTTCATTTTCTCTAAGGCTAGGAGTGGAATCCTGCCTTGCTTGGGTTGCTATAAAACCTTCCCTGCTCATATTTACGAGAGAGGACCAGGCCATGGGTAGGGTGACGTTGTTCTACTATTGTCACTACATGTTGTCCCAAAATACATGGTTGAGGCTCACTATTGTTGCACTGCGGGCTTCGTCGGTCTCTCTCCCTTTGATTCATTTACTGGTTTGGATGAGACATACCCTCTTTATTATTAGATTGTGAAGCTACTTCTGGAGTGCTTATGTAACTCGGCCTTAGCTCCAGTTTTCGTTAGAGACCATTGTTTCCTTCTCCCCATTAATTCATGATGGACTGTGTGTTTCCTCCTCTCGTTCTCCTCAACTCCACTTGATTTAAATTCTTTTATTTTGCATGCCCAACTGGCGTGACTTTACAGTTCTCCCTAGTCATACTTCACGACGGTGGCCAAGCTAACTGGCCACCTTTCTGCCCCTTAAACTCTAAGTCTGCAAATTTAATTATTTCTGGCTATTATGGATGCATAGCGAGGGGTGAGAAGCTATATCTAAGTTTACCTATCGTTTCGAAGGCATTTTCAGGAGTTGGATTGAGGAGACAAGTCTTTTAGATGTTGTGTTCTTCATTTTTTCTATTTTCTGAGTGAGCTTCTGATCTTTCCTTGTTGTTTCTTCTTGCTCGAGATGTTGTGTGGCGATGCTCCAGATTCCATGGGTGGAACCATTGTCTTTCCCGGGGTCTTCTTTGTTAGCATCTCTCTTTTTTTTCTTGCTGTTCAACAACAGGATTTTATGCTGTAGGAATTCCTTGATGTTTGTAGGAATTTCCTTGCTACATTGTGCTCATGAATGGAGGAATGTGGTGCATGGAGGTGATGGAGGAAGTTATGAAAATGAATGCAGTGAATGATGTGATGGATGGTAAAATAGAAGAAGGGAAAAAAAAATATGAATACTTCCCGGTTTCTCCGGAAACCATTAATAACCTGCAAAACAACAAACACAGAAAACACAGAAATGCAGATGTATTTTTTCTTTTTCTTTTTTTTCTTTTTTTCTTTTTTTTTGGAAAGAAAGTGGGCTGCCTCCATGGAGGTTTCCAAACCACAAAGTTTCCTTAGGCACCTCAGATAGGTTTTCATCCATGGATCTTTATTCTCTTTTTTTCTCTCTTTTTTTTTTTGTTGAGCAAGTGAGCTACCTCCATCGAGGTTTTCAACCCACAACTTGTCGTGGGTGCCTCAGAGAGGTTTTCACCCATGGATATTTTTTTTTTCTTTTTTCAGGAGGTGTGGGAAACTATGGAGTTTCCCATCACATACACCTCTATACTTATTTAATTTATGAACTCTACCCTTGACAAAGGCTTCTTGTGATTTTTCAGTCTGTGACCATTGACAAGCAAGGGGATTCCTTCCTCATCTATGGTTCTGATTTGAACTACGCCATTATGAAAACATTTTTCCACTATGTAAGGTCCAAACCATCTTGTCATCAGCTTGCCTTTAAAATCGTTAAACCTTGAATCATAAAACAGTGCCCAATATCCTTCTTGGAAGGTATTTTCTTTGATGTTCTTGTCATGCCAGACCTTCCTTTGCAGTTGAACTAAATCTATGCAAAGAAGTGCTTGCATTCTAAACTCATACAATCCATTTAGTTGCAACAACCTCTATTTTTGGGCATTTGATAGATCTAGATTTAATTCAGCTACCATTCTTAAATTATTGAATTCAAACTCAACTGAAAGTAGAGCCTTCTTACCATAGACTAGTTCATAAGGGGTGAATCTTGTTGTTGTCTTCCAAGTAGTGTTGTAGGCCCAAGTAGCTTCTACCAATCTGTCTGCCCAATATTTTTTGCTGTTGCTCACAACCTTGGTGAGGATGCTCTCTAAATCTATATTAGTTACTTCTACTTGGCCATTCGCCTGAGGGTGATAGGTAGTAGAAGTTCTATGCTTAATCTTGTGCTTCCTCAAAATATTCTCAATGAGGTGAGAGGTGAATTGTGCTCCCTGATCAGTGACTATTTCTCTAGGGTACCCAAACTTGTAAAACACATTCTCCCTCAGAAATTCTACTACTTTCTCCTTGGTTTATACCTTCACTGCTTTTTTTCATCCCACTTTGTCAGGTAATCATTGTAGATTATGATATACTTCTTTTGTCTGGATGGTGGATCGATAGGTCCAAAAAATTCCATGCCCCACTTATCAAATGGCTCAAGAACCACTTGAGGGCGTAAAGGCATTTCATCCCTTTGCGTGGGTTTCCCCATCCTCTGGCACTGGTCACACATGTTGGTGTATCTTCTGTAATCTTGATGAAGGGTAGGCCAATAGTATCTTGCCTGTAAAACTATGTAAGTAGTTCTCTTTGCAGCGAAGTGGCCTCAACATGAGTTGTCATGATATGCAGAGAGGATATCAAAAAATTCTTCCTCCCTCTCACATCTCCTTAGGATTTGATCAGGGCCTAACATGAAAAGGTTTCCCCCAATCCATGTGAAAGGGGCACTTTTTCTGATGATTCTACTCCTCTCCTTGAAAGAAAGATTAGGAGGGAGTATCCCAGCAATCAAGTAGTTAGGTATATCAGAAAACCATGGCGAGAGTGCTCGTATAAAAAAAAATGCTCATCCGGAAGCTAGTCATCCACCATTCCTTATTCACCTGCAGGGAGAGCTAACCTGCACAAAAAATCTACAACAACATTCTCCTTTATAGGTTTATCAACAATAGTCAAATCAAATTGTTGCAAAAGGAACAACCATCTGATTATCCTAGAATTAACATCTGTTTTGTTCATTAAATACTTGATGGTTGCATGGTTAGTGTGAACAAAGGTCTGATATCCAGTTACATAGTTCTTGAATTTGTTCAAAGCATGGACAATGGCTAACATCTCCTTCTCAGTAATAGTATAATTCAGCTCAGCCCTGGAAAATTTCTTGCTGATGAAATAAATGGCATAAGGGATTTTGTCTTCTAATTGTCCTAATGTTGCCCCTAGAGCTTTTTCGGATGCATCAGTGTGGATGTGGAAAGGAAGAGTCCAATTTGGACCTCGGGGGATGGGGGCAGTAGTCAAATTTCCCTTAATGAGCTCGAAAGCCTCTTGACAAGGACCGGACCAAATAAACTCGAGATCCTTGGCCAATAACCCAAATAATGGCGAAGCCATTTTGCTGAAATATTTGATGAACCTCCTATACTAATGAGATAAGCCTAGGAAACTCCTAACATCTTTCTTCTTTTGAGGAGCAGGTACCCTTTTGATGATAGTGATTTTGTTTGAGTCTACCTGTAATCCTTCTTGGGATATGGAGTGTCCTAATAAAACCCCTGATTTCTTCAAGAATTCACACTTTTCCGGGCTCAAGGAGAGATGCATCTCAATGCATATTCTTAGTACTTTACCCAAATTGGAGAGAGCTTCCTAGAATTCATCCCCATATGGTATAAAATCATCCATGTATATTTCAATAGAGTCATGGACTAACTCAGAAAAGGTGCTCAGGACATCTCTTTGGAAGGTAGCTGGGGCATTACACAACCCAAAGGGTAAGACTCTATAAGCGAAGGTACCCCAAGGGCAGGTGAAAGTAGTCGTATCCTAGTATTCAGGGCTGATTTGAATCTGATTGTACCCACTAAACCCATCTAATAAGGAAAAGAACTTCTTCCCCGAAAGTCCATCTAGGAATTGGTTTATAAAGGGCGAAGGGAAATGGTCTTTCTTGGTGGCTTTGTTAAGTTCTCGATAATCAACACAAATTCACCACTTCCCATTTTTCTTTGGGACTAAGACAAGAGGTGATACCCACTCACTGTTGAATATAGGATATATGAACCCTACAACCAATATTTTCTGCATCTCTTCTTTGACTATGTACTTCAGAGCCAGGATCATCCTTCTTTGGGGTTGTCTCATGGGCTTGCATCCTTCTTTAATGTAAATATGATGTTTTCACACTGAAGGATGCATCCCTTTAATGTCTTTGTAATCCCAATAAAATGCCTCTAGATTCTCTTTCAAAAGCTGGCATAGCTGCTTCTCTTCTTCATTCAAGAGGGTTGGGTTGATTTTTAGAGATCGGGATGAGCCAAAATCAATAGCCTTGGTGGATTTAGAGGTTAACTCAACTGAGTGCACTTCCATCCAAGGTTGGCTTTCAGACACTTTGACTAAATTTTCGAGAGGAATGTTAGTGGAGGACTGGTTTTGAATGGCATGGTCGATGAGTTCATCTTCATCAAGCTGCCCCCCTCTAAGAATAGAATCTACGATACACATAGGGGCAGTGTTATATAAGTCATCTTCTTCATCCTCCAACCATATAGGGATATCATGGTCAATAGAAGGTTGGGTTGGAGGATATAACACTAGTTGTTTAGACAAAGGCCCATAGTTGATAGTCATGTTTCCAGCCCGATAGCTAATATAATAATCTACAGTGGCTAACCAAGGTCTCCCTAAGATGAGGGGATAACCATTAAACTCATTTTTTGGTTGAAGGACCATGAAAACTGTAGGATACTCCCAAGAGTCAATGGTAACCATAACATCCTCAACAATTCCTTCCAAAGTTACTGTGGACCGATCTGAAAGTTGCAAAACTATCGTGGTTTTCCTCAAAGTCCCTTGGAGATTAAGTTTCAACATAGTTTCCTTGGTCACGATATTGATGGAAGCCCCTAGATCAATCAGAGTTTTTGGGACTTTGACACCATCTATATGCACATCAACAACTAGACTACCAGGGTCCACGTACTTTGGAAATATCACCTTCCCCAACATTAGGTCAGACAGTTGTCCTACCACATTGATGGTGGGGGTATCTCTCTTCCTTCTCCCAGGTTTATTGAAGCACTTTTCTTTGATGAGCCTATTGTAGATAGGGACATACTTAATGGCCTGGAGAAGTGGTATCTTTACACACAAATTTTCCAATTCTCCTAGGAGTTCAGTCTCCTATGGGGTGTGCTAACTAGGGTGGATCAAGCGCTCAAGAAAAGGAGGTTGTTGGATCTGAGTGTTACCTTATTCCTTTTCCTCCTCAACCTTTACAGGTGGAGATGGAGAATGTCTTTCTGGGAGTACTCTTCCCGGCCTGAGAGTAACCTCCTATATCTCCACAACATAATTTGGATGGGATGTTTCTCCACTAGGAGCCTGTTGTTTCTGTCTGTTGTTCAGGTTCGGATTGGGCTATGTAGGTGTAGGTAGCCTAGGTGGAGCAGTGTGAGTAAGATGAGGTTGAGTTTGGGGTGGAGGCATTAGAGCAGGTGGTTTATTTTGTTGAGGCCTCCACCCTTGGGATGGGTTGTTCCATTGAGGTTATTGTGGAACATATTGCTAAAATGATTGGTTTACTGGCTGAGGATGATATGAAGGGTTGTAAGGCCAAGTAGGAGTTGTAGACCAGGATGGAGGAGTGGGGGTGTACCAAGGTTACATGGGTGCACTCTGATTTTTGTGATAGTAAGAGTAAGGTGCACCTTACAAACCTTGTTGATATGGCCAAGGGCCTTGAGGCCTTCTCTAGTTGATGAAACAAAGTTTCTCTAGCATTGCTTCCCCACCTTGATATACAGATTTAAGTCCAGGTAAGGAGGGACACTTTTCTATGGCATGATTCTCCTCACAAACTAAGCAAACCTCTATGACATTCAATGGACATTCATTTCTTGGGTGCTTCTGGATACATCTAGGACAAAGTATGCCCAGGGCTCTCCCTGCTTCCTCTTGCTTCCTTTTGACCTGCATTGTGTCCATTTTCAAAGAAAAGGTCTGCAACATGTCACTCTTGAAGTCCTCTAGCATGTTTCCAATCTCATGTTTTATGAAGGTGGAAGAGGAAGGGGTATTGGATGTACTTTGGCTAGCTCTGCCCTTCTTCCTAGATGCCCTAGAATGGTTCTAGAAGACAGTTTTGATTGTTTCATAGGGTTGTCGATAGATGTATCCTCCTGTTAACATATTCAAGTTTTATATCATATCTTCATTGATCCCTCGAAGAAGTAAAAGTTTAAGTGATGCAGGATCAAGAGTACAATTGGCTCTCTTGTATTTTAATTGAAAACTCTCTTCATAGTCCTCTAGGGATTCATTAGGTCCTAGAGTCATCCTAAATATTTCATCATCAGTTTCCATGGACCTACAATAGTCTCTATATTTGTTGTTGAAGGTCTCTTCCATCTGTGCCCAGGTAGTGATGTTATCCCCAGGCAGACCCATGAACTAGCGCAAGGATGCATCCTTAAGGGTGGATGGGAATAGTTTCAACTTCTAATCATCAGAAATGTAGTCATAAGTCCTTCAAACAATAGAAAATTCAAACATGAAGGTGTCAGGATCCTTAGAGGTAAGTCCATGGAAGTGTGGAATAGTCGAGGGGCTAATTTTTTTCATCTTAGTTTCCCCATCTGCCTCTCTTATGGGAAAGGATATCTCGATCCTAGCCATGGTTAAGGTAGGTGAAGTAGGTCCCTCAGTTGAAACAAGGTCTTCTTCTTCTTCCCCAATAGGATCCTCAAAATATTCAGAAGGCTCTCCTATAGGGGTTCAATCTCACTACCACTAAAGAAGAGTGAAGGGTGGCTAAGAGGTGATGTGGGGGTTTTAGGTAATATTTGTATTTGAGTATTCATAGTCCTACGAGGCATGAAAATCAGATATTTTTTTACTTTTTTCAATATTTCTGAAATGATATGAAAATAAAGGACAGAAGAAAAGAATGCTAAAAACAAAATCAAAGAATCTACTAGACACCTCCCCGGCAATGGCGCCAAAAAGTGGTGAGCCCTGGTATTGCACCAAGAGTGTTGCAACTCCCAGGGGTTTCCTACTTTACTTTATAAACCTGGGGTTCATACAAAATTGGAGGTGATAGTGCTATATACACAGCAGATGCACTTTGTTCATGTCATCCTCTTTTTCTTTACAAAAGGGTGCTATTTCTTAAAATATGATAAAAACTGAAAAGTAAATTGCTGAAAGGAAATGACAGAAAGGAAACTAAACTAAATTGCTGAAAAGAAATTACAAGAATGAAACTAATTTAATTTGCAGAAAAGAAATTATAGAAAGGAAACTAATTTAACTTTCTAAAAATAAATGGAAAAAAGGAAACTAATTCTAAACCACACTTAACTTGGCCAAACGGCTAAATGCACTTTATTTATCCTATGGTTTATCTACCATGCTTCTATTCATGAAAATAAGCTATCCATGAATTAATTATAATTAAAAAGAGTGTTGATTTGCAGCTTGGAGGAAAGAAAAAGGGCTAAAGAAGCTAATGGAGGGCTTAGCACATGAAACATGGCTTAGAAGTGGAAAGCAGGGGTTTAAACCTTATAAAACCTTATAATATGGCACATAAATGGATTTCGAGAGGAATAATGTGAAATATGCGATGGCGGAGATGCGATGGAAAAAAATATTGCGATATGTGATGGCGGAGATGCAATGGAGGTGAAGGTTGCGATATGCGATATCGCAATCGTAACTTCGCAAAGTTGGAGAGGTAAGCATTAAAAAAAGAAACAAAAAAATGTGATTTGTGATGTGCGATGCAGCGGCAATATCGCATCAGCGTTTAGAAACAATAAATGTTAAAGGAAAAAGGGAAATGTTGTGGTGAGCGATTTACGATGCGGCGACAATACTGCAATCAGTGGGAACGAGCGGTAAGTATTAATAGAACCAAATAAAAAGTGCGGGATGCGATATGTGCTAGGGATAAAATGGTGGAATGTGATTTGTGATAGGGATGTCGTGGTGTCGGGACCGATGGAGGAGCATGATCGCACTATCATAGTCGTGGGAAAGGAAGCGGTAAGTCTTAAGGAAAAGGGAAAATGTTGTGGCATGCGATTGCGATGAGGCAGAGTTGCGGTAAGTTTTAAAGGAAAAGGATGAAGTTTGCAAAATGTGATATGTTGTATTGCAATATCGCAATTGACAAATGGGAGAGATAAGTGTTAACGGGAACAACTTAAACCATGCGGAGTGTGAAATGCGAATTACGTAGCGTGGATTTCAAGGAGGAAGGCGGAGGTCGAGTTTTTGATGGTTTTTACGTGTTCTGCGTTAAAAAGGGTAAGGTAACCATGAATAAAATAACAAAGGAATAAGGCGGGCTGAAGGGCTTAAGTACGTTTATGGAAAAGGGTGGGTGCAGTAGTTATAATAAGAGGCAAAGGAGGAAATGGAAGCATAGAAACAGTGTTCAGGCCGTGAAGGCAGAGAGGGAAAATGAAGTGGGAGGAACCTCAGAGTTGCTTTAGGATTTTAACAATGATCCCTACAATCAATCCTGCTAACTTATGTGCAAATAAATAGGCAAATGCGTAAAAATACAGTGCAAAAGAACACTGAAAATTGGTAACACAACTCTACCTTTAACCTCAGAAACAGTAAATAGAAACCAGTTTTTGGGCCTGTGGGAAGGTTCACCCTCCTCGAGCTCTATTGACAGAGATGAGAAGGGGGTCTTGATCCACAAATTTTCTTGGTTTTTTTTCTATTCTATTGCTCACAAGCAAAGGAAAAACTACAGTAGCCCACTGAAAGCAAACTAAACTACAACTTGAAACAAAATGAAATTATCAGAAGTGGAGCTAATGAAATGACAGAAATCAAAGAACAAGTACAACAAAGAGGCTAAGGCACGTGGATTGGGCCCTAACCCACAAGCCTAGCTATTTGAAATTTAAATCAGTAAAATGAGATCATTCTACTCATTTCATAAGAGAATAACCTCATACATCTATGAGATTTTGATCCCTGAAATAATAAAAAGCTCAATAACTTGCAACAAAGTTCCAACTAGAATCGACTGGAATTAACTAACTCCTCCTAGCTCTAGCTTTGCTCTATTTATTCTACAGGGTGGCTACCAACAGCTCCCTAGAAAATGGTGATTGATTCCACTTGACTCCAAGTAAACAAAGATTGGGTGCACTCCTCTTGAGTTGCTTGGATGCTTCTAGGATTCGAATGGTTGGAGAGAATCCTTGGGATCCTTTGGCTGCCTTTGGAGTTTGAATTGCTGGAGAGAATCTCTTGGATCCTTTGGCTGCCTTTAAGAGTTGAGGGTGGGAAATCCTCCTATAATTTCACCTTGCCGTCTCCTCCAAGTCTTTATGATAAAATCCTTATAAAAAGGCTTAATAATTCATGATTTTCTGCACTCAACCTCATATTAGGCACTCAGAGTATGTTAGCCTTAATCACCAACTAAAATAGCATCATAAAATTAGATAATAATAAAAATGCAAGAAAAAAATATCTAAGAAGGCAAAAAGGTGACTATTAACCCCTCCAAATATGTCTAATGATGGAGCTCATCAGAGGGCATAAAGGTATTTTTCTGAGGATTGACTTAATTGATGGAGTATGTCAGACCCTGTTACAACTACAATGATTGGATACAACTAGTCTAATATAACAAAACTATGCGAAGATATGGAGTGGATGCAAATCATATTCAACTAAAAGACAATTATAAAACAAGAGGTGAAACTAGGTATATTGATGGAAGGCCAAAACCAGCAGGGAATATTGCAAGTTTTATAAATAGTACATGGCCCGTGACCACAATTAAGCAACCAAATTTCACATTTGAGGGGCATGAAGGAAATTGTGTATTCGTATGTGCCATTAAATCAATAGTTGTAGGGGAAGAGTTTCTCATTAATTACAATTTGAATGAAATAAACATAAATATTTCTATTATGGGGGTGGTATGTATTCAATTTTACCCAACTTGTAAGCAATGCCTATTATATGTTATGATTTTCATTTACTACAATATATTGTGAGACATCTTGTAAGTTAAGGAAACATTTTAATGTGTCATGGTTATAATATCGTGGTAGGTTGATCAATGTCAAAGGGCACCAACCTCACAACAAGTAAACATCAATGTATTTGTACGTAAAATAATATAGCCACGTTATTTATTCTAGAGTAGCATTTTATCCATTATAGAGTAATTCAAATTCATATTTTTAGGCATCATATAACTAGATGAAATTTATTCACTATGCATATGACCAACTTGAGAAAATGTGTTCCTTCATCCTTTTCAAAGTATTTTTTATATACAATATGGAATATATATTGATCCTATCATAATGCCTCTTCCAAGATCCTTCCAAGATGATGAAGTTTTTATAAATTTAGACATATGTTAGTAGTGGTTTTATTAATAATATAATGATGATTAATTGTGGATGAATTGTTTTATTTATTTTTTTAATGTGTCATATTGAAATTTCAAGATATCATAACATTTACAAGAAAATATTTAACTGGGTAAACTTCCCCTCTTATGTAAAAAATGGAATTTTTTATTGATCTAAAATGTTTCATCAAATTCAATTATTTAAATGTTTATAGTTAAGGTTGGTGGAATAAAATTACAAATTACACTTATTTGATAAACAAGGTGATAAGTTGAAGGCAATAGCATCAGAACAATCCACAGATGCTCCTAAGGAAGAGCTTACTGAAGAAGATTTTTTTATGTTTGTCGATCTGATCCAAACAATAAAGAAGCTTTGAATGAAAGAAATCTGATTGAGCAACAGACATAAGAGATAAGAGGTCAAATAAATTCCTTGATGCACCAAATTTTTCAGTATGGGGCGAGAAGCTCATTTAATTATCCCATTTATTTTATTATTATTTTATTTATATCATCCTTTACAAAAAATCGTTATTTTATAGGAGTTTTTGACGGAGTACAATCCTCATGTTGTGAATATGGGGGGAGGAATTGGTAGTAGCATTGATGCTCTGCCTATGAGTGACACACCGATTATTGATATTGGTACACCTGTTGAACCACACACGCCAGGATATGAACCCCCCGAATAACATATGCCAAGATATGTACATGATGTTGTGGATGCAGACCATGATCCCATCTCATAATTTGAAGTGAGATTTCCTAGATCTTCCCATGCTACTAGCATAGTAACACTATTGATTATGTTTTTGGTAGATGATGACCATGTCCCCATGAAATTAGAGAAACTTCCAGGTATTTTTGAAGTGTTTTAAATGTTAAGTATAATCTAATTAAATTAACGTATAGTCTATGATTATTTTAAACTAACAATAATATTTTTCTACATGAAATGATGTATTATATAGCCATTTGTATATCATGAACTTGGAAATATTTTGGCCACCATTCACACAAACTAGAAATCCCAAAGTTCCAAGTTGAAGGATGAACTTATGAACATGATGGTTTTCTTGTTTTGTGAGGGTACCTTCAACAAAACAGGAGTTACCTCGAATGCCTGCTTACATTTAAAACATCTGTAGGACCAATATAGGACTCATTTGGAAAGGGCCAGGCCACCTGAGCACCCTCTAGTGATTCCAAATATGCAGTGGAAAGTACTCGCGGCAGATGCAAACAAGAAGGCACTTTGAAAAGTAGGAAAGACACCATGCACACCAGGAAGGCATGAGGCACCATTAATAATGTAATTATGATGATTTATCATCATTAATAAATCTAATTAATTTTTTTAATATTTTAAATATAGAATCCTAGATACATCCAAATCCACTATACCTAGAATAGCTAAACATGGGAAGCATCATCTTGGCCCGAGTGGTTACTCAAAATTGGCCACAAAATTGTAAGTCTAAAAAAATAATTTGCATCCAAATTATAAATTCCTAACAATTTTAATTTAATATCACAGAATAATAAAAATGCATGTTCTCATGAAACGTTGTAGGGTTCACAATTCAAAGAGGTTCTCACTGAGGAAGACCTCAAGCTTGCTTTCAAGCATGAATATCAAGGTGTGGTTGAGCGTAGGACAAACTTACCATCTTCACATTCTTCCAGCACCCAAACTAACACTCAAGAAAATAAAAGCAACAAATAACATTAATAAATGATTGCCTATACAATATATTGGTTATTATTATTTTCCATAAAGTAGTGTGCTTGATTGTAAAAAATAGGTAAGCATTATAGATACAACACATGAGCCTACTGATGGTGGAGTGCCTCTTGAAACTGATGTTCAACTCGATACTAGAGGTATTGCATGTATTATAAAAAATTGTAGTATGGATTATAATAAAAAATATTTAAATGAAAATGGTGTTTATTATAACCTTTCTTGTTTATACACCAAAGCATGTACAAGATGAGGCCAGAGAAGAGGAGGAACATATGGCCACATCTGAAACTATTTTTCTTCCCTCCACTACTGAAGCAAGTAAAGAACGCTCTACTAATATTTTTATTAATAAAACATTTGTAATAATAATAACTATAAATATGAATTCAACATTTATTTCTTATTGAAGTTGATTCTCGGCCCCATTTGCGGCAGTATAGTTGTAGGACTAGGTTAGTAGCAGGACATGTAGATCCCACAACAACTGAAGGGGACCAAGATCAAGAAATCCTTGCTAAATACATATTTAAAAAGAGAAAGAAACCTGATAAAGAATTACTGCACTTGTTTATTTAGAGCCCAATATTTTGAGTGCCGCAATTTTTACTTGGATGTTGAATGCCTCATGGCACGTGCACATGTAACTTTTGACTATCTTAATAAAAAAAGTTGTGATTTTTTTGTTGGAAAAAATTATAACGACCTTGTTTCATATTATGTAAGCATATTTTTTGCGATAAAAATTATTGAGATAAAATATTTTGTGGATGTACGAATGAATGAATGAATGATGACATCCTTCAAGTCATCATATATTTGTGATATTTCTTCACCCAAATCGAGTTTGAGGTTATGATTAAATTATAATGCAAGGAATTTTTTATAGAGGCTCAACCAAAACCCATGTAAACTGAATAAGGCGGAAAATCTAGAAGACGCATTCTAATATTTTGTCTCATGTAAATTTTGTGGATTTTAAACATCTTGGTATACAAGTCATTTTAAAATATGTACAACCCTTATGACTACTAGAAAAACCAAGGAATATTCCATAGGTTATAACACTAGTTTCCATAAGCTTTATAATTATAACTATTATGCATTGAACATGTTTCTAACGTACCAACATTTGTTAAATCAACCACCCATTTTATTCATGGGGATTAGATAGTTATAAAAATTTCCCAACTGAAGGATTTGAGTAACTCCAATTCATAGTTTGTGGACTAATGGATTATTATAGTGAAATATACATGACCTTCACGATTTTCCATCCACGATATTGTGTTACAATACTTCTAACTTTCTTTTTAATAAAAGAGTCGATGCCTTCCTTTCCTTGAATAATACACTTCTTCTCTTCTCCCTGAACTACTCCCTTAGTTGTGTTTCCTCAATCAATCTTCCAAATGAATAGCTAATAGTTTAATCCTCTAAGTTTAAGTGATTTAATTGTTCATATTCATGAGCCCCTTTCAACTACATAATGGTTTCGCCTCATGTTATAATTAGCACAATTATCCATTTGAAAATATCACAATCCACGAAAAATGAGATTCTCATTGAAATATACCATTGACGCGTTTAGTACTACTAATTATGCCTCCTAATCTACAACTAATCCAAGTTAATTCAATTAAAAAATATTATGGCCTGTTTTCTAGTCACCTCTTGAAGGTTTTGAGCCAAATGATGCCCATTCCAGTTCAGCTAACATGTTAAATTGGAGAGTTCCCTCCATACCTAGATTTAATATATTCACATGGGAAAAGTATCTCCATTTCATCTCCAATTTTTACCTTCTCCATTTCCACAAACTCAAGTTTGCTAGTGTTATGCTGCAAAATTGCTCCAAGAATTGAAGTGTCTATTTGTACAAATATCGATTTTAAGCCCTCTTTTGAAAAGTTATACATTTCGACAAAGTATTTAAGTTATCAATTATATAATTTTTTCTCTTAAGCCCTCTTATTTATATGCTACTAATTCTTATCCTCCATATCATTATCTCATAGGAGGTTATGCTGCCCAATTTTCTCATCCAAATGGAATTTTCATAAAAGATTATGTTGTTAAAATTTCTTGAGAGAGAGAGAGAGAGTAGTTTAAGGAGTAAAATTAATAATCAAGAGGAACATTCATAGCGATTTCAATTGTATTATCAAGAATCTTGTAAGTTAAGGAAACATTTTAATACGTCATGGTTATAATATTGTGGCAGGTTTATTAAGGTCAAAGGGTACCAACCGCACAAGTAAACATCAATGTAGTTGTAAGTAAAATAATATAACCACGAGATTTATTCTACAATGGAATTTTATCCATAGTAGAGTAAGTCAAATTCATGTTTTTAGGCACCATATAACTAAATGAAAGATTCATTATGCATATGACCAACTTGAGCAAATGCATTCCTTCACCATTTTAAAAATATTGTTTCTATACAATATGGAATATATATTGATTCTATCATAATGCCTATTCCAAGAGCCTTCCAAGATGATGAATTTTTTATAAATTTAGAACATTTTATATTGGCCATGATATAATGTGAAGTCTCTATATAAATTTGGACATATGTAAATAGTGGTTTTCTTATTAGTGGATGAAATGCTTGATTTTTTTTTCATGTGCCATAATGAAATTTTGAGATATCATAATATTTACGAGACAATATTTAACTCGCTAAACTTCCCCTCTTATGTTAAAAATGGAATTTTTTATTTATCAAAAATGTTTCATCAAATTCAAATATTTGAATGTTTATAGTTGAGGATGGCAGAATAAAATTATAAATCACACTTCTTTGATAAATAGGGTGATAAGGATAAGGCACCGGCCTCAGATAAATCCATAGCAACTCCTAAAGAAGTGCTTAGTGAAGTTCTTGGTTATCCTGATTGGTTTAATGATGAAGAGTTGTTCATGTCTCCCGACCCAATTGTAACAATCAACAAGCTTGTGGTTAGAATGAATAAATAACTTGCTCATTTGATTCATATTAGAAATAAAATTCCTAATACTAAACATAGGATCAAAATGTTCAACCAACGTCTTCAAATATATCAGGTAATAACCATATTTTTAAAGTGTTTTTTTTACATCATAATTTCAATTATGAATGTTTGTTTTTTAACTTTTACTTTGTATAATCGAAAAGAAAAAAAATATCTCTTATATAGCATTTTTTGGCAGAATTCACACCATAACATACAGAGACCACAAGCCAGCTTTCAGTGGTAGAGAGTGTCATACATGAGGATCCTGTACCAGAAGAGGAGCAAAGGGAAGTCATTCCAACAATGTCAAATGGTGCATGAGGTAAACAAAACTCTAATGTTATTTTTATTAATGAATAATAACAAAAAATATCAATTTAACATTTATTTATTGCTACATATGATGATACACTCCTCTTGCGGCAACCTCGGAAACATCATGAGTACATCACCAAGTCGTTAAAAATAAAGAAAAAGAAAATGATCATACTAGTTATATCATTAAAAACATCATGTGCCATATTATGAAAACATGTTTTTTATGTTAAAATTGATTAAGATGAAGTATTTTGTGTCTATGATTAATGAATTAATGAGTTAATTAATGTTGTGTTAATGAATCATTTTTACATGTTTCTTTATGTACACGACATTGTTTCATATTATGTAAACATATTTTTTACGATAAATTTTATTGAAATGAAATGTTTTGTGGATTTATGAATGAATGAATGTTTGCATTTTATTTTTTTATGTATCTTAATGTCTTTCTTTCAAATATTTCCTATATAGTAGATATATAGGGTAGTGGAGAATTGAGAGTGATGTGAAGGTGCGGGGGGGGGGGGGTAACATGACAACTTCTACCTTCACATGGTCGGCCATGTTTAGTAGAGAACAAATTAGGAATTGGATAATCTTGGAGAAAAATACCCTTGATCCAACATAACAACAAAAAAGTAAATGTTGAATTCGTTGTTCTTTCGTCGAGTGGAGGGAGGTTTGCTCCAAGATTAAAATAATCCAATAATTTATTCTCGAAACCAAGAGGATATCATTCAGGTATTGATGCACTCAATTCATTTTAATTATTATTTATGCATTTAGTTAAGTTTAATATTTGGTCAAATTTAATTTTATTTTTCCTAATTGGTCTCATGAATATGTGTAGGACAACTAGTATCAATTTAGACGTTGAGTGGAACAACAATTTGAAGCAAATAGCTCAAAATGGTAAGGGTTTAGGTGAGACAACAAAAATTATTTGACATTTGTGTTGTATGTCTTGGATGAGTGGGAGTTACATGAAGTTTTATGCCCATTTAAAATAAATAATAATCATTAGTATGAATGTGCTCTAGTCTAGAAGAAGATAGGTCAAGCAGTGAGATAATAGTAAAGTGGGTTTGTGAATTGTATCGATTATTCTTTGGTTATATTGAGATGTTGTTGTCTTGCTATCAAAATTGTTGAGAGTTGGATTCCCCCTTTTGTTATGTATTTTCATGGTGATGTTCTCATTTTTTACTATTGGTTTTTATGGTAGATTTATTCCATTTCCAGTTATTTTCTTTTATGTATTGTTCTTTTAGTTTTGTACGAGAGAAATAGTGTGAATAAGAATTTTTCCATGAAAAAAATTCATGTAGTATTTTTCTTTCTTTGACCATTGTGTTTGTATTTGAGTGAAATACCACAAACTCTAATTTTCATGCATGGCAGTAGGAGAAAATCTTACTCTATTAATTGGGCATAAGGCACAAGTATGATTTTTATTCTATTTTTTTAATTATTTATCTCATATAACTTCTCCTCCTTCCTTTGTTTTGTAGGTAATTTCATTCGTATATCTAGACTTGAAAAATTAACTAGGGTTGGAGTCATATACACGAAAAAATATTTCATCCAAGTACTGTTCAAATTTATCCCACCAAGCGCTTGGTTACCAGATGTGTGATTTAGTTTTGCATTGCATTTGATTTAAAACAATATTTTATTTCTACATTGCAAATCTAGTCTCATCTATTGACTACCCCTTTTTCTTTGAAAAATATCCATCATGAATCCTCTTCTCGATGAGATAGGTACTCTTACATTTTTGAAAATATATGTTATTCTAATCATCAAATTTCTCTACATCTATTTTCTCAAGCCCCAAGGAACCCAATTTCCCTTATAAATAGTTAAATAATCCTGCACATGAACATATTCCAAGTTTGAGGCCTTTGCTTTTTACATAGTCTGCAAGGGCTTTGATGCCATATGGGAATGTTGAAGAATATGAAACTAATCTTCCATATTTTAGTGCAACAACAATTTCCTTCATTTCTTTCTCATCAATGTTGTAGGCAATATGGTTTTAACTAATCCACCAAATTTCCAAATGCAATGGGATATAATACCCATGCCAACCAAATTACTATAGTGAATACACTCAAAACCATTTTATAGTAACATTTTTTTTCTTTACATCCTACAACATTGGACTCTTTGCAGACCTGCAAGACCTTTAGGGATGAAACATATCAACCAACCAAGATACATGTATTGAAGTTCAAAATAAATTCACACTGACATGCTACTTAGGGAAAGAGAGCATGGCTCTCAAGAAACACAAGTTCGTGCAAGTAGGAGATCATATTAAAATTTAAACTCAAATTTGCAACAACTAGACAAACGCATCCTCTAATCTAACATCTTGGGTGGTCTATGTTTACGAACTATTAGATTCTGGAAATTTTGAAAATTAGCATTGAATGGGGCTCCATTTCCCCCCTAGAAATATATGGTTATAATACATTTTTTGTTTGAAGCCTTGTTTTAATCATTTTGTCTTTCTCCCTTTCTAAAATTATTATAAGGGAGGTGGAAGGTCGATGATGCCAAATTTCGATTAGCTGAGAGGGTCATAAATTAAGAAGGAATATTGTGATGGGATAAGGTTTTCGTATATTTTGAAATAAATTTGTGATGGGGCTCAGTCGTGGATCAAAATCGTAGATTACAAGATAGGAAAGGACATGTTCTATTGTAATATGTGATAGTGATCCATGATAAAGGGGTATTTGCAATTTGAGGAAATAATTTATTATGACGGGAGGTCGTAGTTTAAAGAAGGATGTCACAAATTTTTTGTGATGTCACACCTTCACCTCCCTATTCACAATTTAGTCATACTACAAGCAATGGAAGATGGACTACTCTAAATGTTTCCTTGGTTGACTTACGGGAACCATGAACATGAATATCCTCTAGAAGTCTAGTATTATTACCCGGTGTAGAAATTTTTGTGAACCATCCTCCAAATATATTGAAATTTTGTTCTCCATGAATAAGTATCTCCCTTAAACCATGCATAATATCTACATGAATGATGGTTTGTGCAATAGATTTTTATGCACAAGAAACCAAGCCCATTTGAATACTTCCATCTCCTTTGTGACTTGCAATACTAGAATTATAATTTAAATAGTTTTCTTGATAAGAAGGATATGAAGGTTAGGATCACTCATGCATAAATCAATTCTTTCCACCATCCTAATTTTGTCTCCCTCATAACCAAGAAACTCACACACATTTTTATGTGGTGTAATATCTTTATCTTTCTTACTCCCCTAAAAAAAATTAAGTATCAACATATTTGAGGATTGACGAGGATAAGATCGCATATAGAAATTTATTTTCCATTCAAATATCTCATTGAGATGTGCACAAAGTTCCAAAAGTGCAGCCTCATCAACTTTAATACCTTCCAACTCTACTTTGTATAATGACCCAGCCTGATTCTCTTCTCTCTTTTGTTGCAATGAAAATATTGGACGTGAGATATATTTTAGGCATGTGTTGTGCATTATTTGCTTCAAACGTTTATGCCTATATCTTGTTTTCTTCATAATTTCCTTAAAACCATATCTTAGACTATAAGCAACAACAAATGGAATTGAGCACAAATAAACAGGGGATTTCATTACATAAATAAAAATTCTTGGTAGGAATTCAATATTACAATTGTTGTTGAGTTAATATTAGAATCATAGAATATGGGATAGAATTTCAGCCACATGAAATGACACAATTTCACCATTAGATGATAAACTCGGTTTTTTTTTCCTCAAAACAATGGCTATTAAATTAATATGAGTTCCACAAGACCTGTTATAATTTGTCTGGATCTCAGTGCATGGAATTTGATTAGTAACCCAATCTACTGCATAAATCCATAACCATCCTTCCTTAGTCTCATAAATGTGTTTTTCCAAATTCCTCCTTTTAATATCTACGTCAAAAGTAAGAGAGGGATTTTTCTCATTGGAATAACAATTGTAATATTCAAGACCTTTGTGCATAGCTATAATAAAATAAAATCCCCCTTTGATGTATATATAAAGAGTGATTCGTAAATAAAACTTAGCAATATGGAATTTGGTGAAACAGACTTACAATGTCCAATCTCATTCTGATTTAGGTTATTACAAGAGCAGTACTCATGTATAACTCTAGAACAACCAGTCAAACTTATATCCAAAGTCACTTTTATAATTCTCGTGCTTTCTAAAACTCTTGTAGAGATACCAGAAATATTATACTTTTCCTAGAATAAACATGTAAAAACTTCTCCTCCCGAGGAAGCTTGCCTCAATACCTTACTACTTGAAATATCTTCATTGAGTCTATGATTCATAACTATTTTATCTTTGGAAATAGATTATGGGTTTCTTTTGATTATGCCCAAGTAATGGTAAAATCCTATCTCTATCAATATGTCCAAAGTAAAATGAACAAAGCAAAGAGAAAAGAACATTTTCCTATGTTATACAACCTTTTTTTATATAAAATTTAGGGCCTAATTGATCTGAATCTGTATGTTAGTTTTGTTGTGCTAATTTCATCTTCAAAATTATAAACAATTGCTTATCATTTGCTTCATGTGCATAGGTTTCCTTATGGTGTTTTTGAGTGTTAAACATGTAGTTGTATCAATTTTTATGTTAAATTCATGAGCATTTTAACATTAAAAAAAATGTTGAACAACCGCAAATAAATGTACAGCAAACCATCAAATGATCCATTAACACAATATTTTGATGGAGTTCACCCCTTGTGGGCTACATCTCCTTGGTCCAGCTTCCATGGCTTGGGCCTCTGTATTATCTCAAAACGGAAAAAAGTGTTGTTTACAATCCTCTACTACTCCTGAAATTCTAGGATAGATTCTTTTTGAGCCAAAATTGGTCGAATTTTGCAAAGGTTATGGCTCAATCAATTTTTTGTAGGAAAATCCTCCAAATCTAGAGAGAACTCCAATTAACTCCACTAAATTGGGAGTTCTACCGAAAATGGCAGACTCTGCCAACTTCGCCACCAAGATAAGACTGGTTTAATTAAGGATAAGTTGGATTTTAAATGTAATTAAGTGCGGGTTAATGCACACTAATGGCGTGGTTAAGTTGGAGTGCTTCATGGTCATGGCGCGAGATCACATGGGCCTGGGTATGGCCCCTGCCTTACCCCCACATGCAAAATTGTATTAATTCAAATATAGCCAAATTCCATATTCTTGTAAGGACTTCTCGTGTGGCATGGTGGTAACTTGTTGCGTTTATGTGGGGGATGTCGCAGGATCAACCCTGACCTCTGCCTAGCCTCTATATATAAATTTTTCCACTATAATATGACATTAGACCTTTGAACATAGCCATATTTTAGCCTTTGGGATGGGGCACATGGCGGCCCTTGGCTACACCACGTGTCCTCTTCCCATTGCCTCATTCCAACAGCCAATAAAAATGCAACAAATCACCCAACTCAATAATCAATCAAAAAATGACAAATGTCACCACCTGATTCACCTAGAGGAGTCATTGACCACTTTGACCAACTCCACAGCTAGTTTCCACGTCAGAAGTACGAACTGCTGACTGGGAAACTGCCTGTCCCTTTTTTTTCAAAATTTTACATGTTTGAGAAAATGGACAGCAGACTCTAACTTTCACATACGGAATCCGTTTTCGATGAAACGAAGTGCACCGGATTCTTGGCGATGAAAACTTCACGGTTGTTCAGGTTCTGAATGATTTTGAGCACTTATATTTTTGAGCTTAACACTAAGCACATGATCATTCCTCCCCACTAGAAACCTTTTGGACCCCAAAATATCCTATCAATTGTTCAGCAAGTGTGGGTACATTTCCCTCACCTTTTCAATCTCCATCCATTTTTCCTTAGAATGAGTTTTTCCCTTGAGTTCCACTCGAAGGTATTTGACATTCCCTCTCCTTGAAGTTCTCGTTCTTCGGCCAAGTTTGAGATCTTGCTGAATTTCATCAAGATATTGTAGCGAGAAATCATCTATTGATGGCAACTGAACATGCTCTCCTTGATCATGAATCAATGGAGGCTCAAAAAATCTCAAATTCTCAACATTAACAACAAAGAATATTTGCATATAAGGAGGCGAATCTAGCTTAAATGCATTGTTACCAATCTTTTCCAGAATTTTAAAAGGACCATAACAGATTGGCTTAAGATTTTTACCTTCCCCTTTAGGTCTCTCTTTGCTAATATATAACCAAACTTCGTCACCAACTTGGAATTTATGATCGACACGGTGTTTATCATGCCTTGCCTTGTAGCTGCTTTGACTCTTTTCAAGTTGTTCTTGCACTGTGTGATGTATCAACTAAATTTTCTCAATGAACTTCTTTGCTTTATCTATGTCACTATGGCCATCAATAGCAACATATTTCCCAAATATGAAGTCCAATGGTGATCTTGGCAAGTACCCAAGACATGCCTCAAATGGCAATGTGTTTGTGGAAGAATGATTTTCCCTATTGTATGCATCCTGAATGTAATGCAACTGTTCATCCCACAATTTAGGATGTTTTCTGCAATATCCTCGAAGAATATGAATGATTGTCCTATTAACCACCTCATTTTGACCATATATTTGCGGATGAAAAGTTTTACTCTTCTTCAACTTAGTCTCTGTCATGTCCCACAAATTTGACCAAAAATTCCCAACAAATCGAGAATCTCCATCACTTACAATAGAAGTAGGAAGACCAAAATGAACCCAAATATTTTGAAAGAAAATATGAGTTGCTTGTTTAGCTGTAATTTTATTTTTACATGGCATCAATATACACATCTTGCTGAACCTATCTATAACTACATACAGGTAATCATGACCTTTCCTTGACAATGGAAGACCTCCTACAAAATCCATTGAGATACTCTCCCATGGACGTGAAGGTACCAGAAGTGGAGTTTACAATCCTAGTTTCCTATTGCTAGGCTTTCTTATTGCACACAAAGAACATCCTCTAATGAAATTAGATACACTATCAAAAATGTGTGGCCAATAACAATACCTTTGGAGATTCTCTATTGTCTTTCCTACACTGAAATGTCCAGCAATCAATGAAGTGTGTGCCTCCCTTATGATACTGTTTCTTTCTGCCTGTGGAATACATAACTTTCCCAAGTGATACAAAAAATTGTTCTGTACATGGTAATCTAACTCTTCATTTTGGTTTCCTTGACTCAAGCTTGCCTACACATCTTGAAAGTCATTATCATATGCATATTTCTCATTGTAACTTTCATGTAAAACAAAAATGTGTTTGAGTATAATAGATGAATTTACAACAGGCCTAGAAAACATATCATCTACCTTATTATAGATTCCCCTTTTATACCTGATAACCAAATGAAAATTTTGTAGAAATCCTATCCATCGTGATTGTTGCAACTTTGATTATGATTGTAAGTACTCCAATGGTTGATGGTCGATATGGATAATGGTCTCTTTCCCAATCAAGTAGTGTTTCCATTTCTTTACACATTGTACCAATGCATATAACTCTTTGTCATAAGTGGGATAGTTAGTCACATCACCATTAAAAATTTCAGAATGAAATGAAATGGGCTTACCATGCTGCATGAGAACTGCTCACATGGCATAATCACTAGCATATGTTTGAATCTCAAATGGTTGTCTAAGATCCAGAAAAGCCAATATCGGTGTTGAACTAATATTTTGTTTCAAAGCATCAAATGATTTTTCTTGCATATCTCCCCAATGGAAGACTTTCTTGACACTAGTCAATGCATGTAATGGAGCTGCAATGGAAGAAAAATTATCAATGAATTTCCTCCAATATTGTGCTGCCAGTAGCAAGCTTCTTACCTTCGTAACTGTATTGGACTTGGGCCAATTCACAATGACCTAAACCTTAGAGGGGTCTATCTTCAGCTCACCTCCTCCAACAATGTGTACCAAATACACTAAATAAGTCTTTCCAAATTCACACTTCGACATCTTCAAAAACAACTGTTCTTTTCTCAAGACATCAAGTACTTTGTTCACATGCATGACATGTTCATCTCTTGATTTGTTGAATATAAAAATATCATATAAATATACAATGAAAAAATCATCAAGAAATGGCCTCAATACATCATTCATAACTCTCGTGAAATTAGTTGGAGCATTGGTAAGACCTAAAGGCATAATAAGCCACTCAAACAATCCTTGTTTATTTTTAAATGTGGTTTTCCAAATGTTCTCTTTAGATATTCTAACTTGATGATAACCATTTCGTAAGTCTAACTTAGTGAAATACTTTGCATACCTCAATTGATCAAGAAAATCATCAATTCTTGGGAGTGGATAACGATTCTTTACCATGATTTTGTTCAGTGCGCGAAAATCCACACACATGCGCCAAGTCTCGTCCTTCTTTGGCACCAAGACAATCAGTGAACCACATGGGGAAGTATATGGGAATATGATACCTTTGTTCAGAAATTCTTGAATTTTCTCCTTTATTTCCATGCTCTCCATTATCGACATGCGATACATGCCAATATTTGGAAGTGGAACATCTTGCTGCAGCTGTATCTCATGCTAAATTCCCTTCTTGGGAGGTAACCCATTTGGCTCCTAAAACATCTCGCCATGTTGACTTACCACATAAAACAAATCAGATTTTAATTTTTCATCACAACCTTCCAAATATTCATAATCCATATCATTCTTTTTCTTGATCATAAGAAGCACAAAATTTTTACTTGCATTTACTAGTCTCTTCATCTGCCCTGCATTAACCAAAGAAATATTCATCTTTTTGCGACGAGCTCTCACAATATATTCCACTCCATTGGTTGAGAAAATGATATTTGTTCTCGTGGAGATAAAATACCTCTTTCCTGTCCTACAAATATGGGATTCCCAAGATAATTCCTGATATGTCAAGTGGAACCACATCTAACTCGACTTCATCAATAAAATCCGCAGTAATGGCAAACCTAATAAATTTTCATTCTTGACTATCCAACCCAAAGGATATGGCTTATGATGAGGTACAGTTTCAAGGTTAATATTTTTGACCAAGTCTTCTGAAATTAAGTGTGCTTGTGACCCACTATAAAATAATGTGTTAATATTTGTATGGTTTGAGATCACCCTTACATGGAACAACTCTATCCGTGTTTCTTCATTTGGAGTGTTGTTGTGACAATTTGATGAACTAGTACTTGCTATGGATTTTTTTCCCTTTGTGACCATGGCCATAATATTGGTCTCATCACCATAATCGGATCCAAGATCATGTTGTGTGGTAGTGGTCGTCTTTTGTTTCCCCTTATTATTTAGTTTCTTAGACCTTCGTTCGAGATCGAGTTTCCAACGGTGGGCTTCATCATGCCCCTCTTTGGAACAATGTTTGCATAAATTTTTCTCCCCTTCTTTCTTAACACTAGAATTATTCTTTCCCTTCCATTTTCCTCCCCTCTCTTTCTCATTACCCTTGAATGGCTTCTTCTTACTACCCTCTTCCTTAATATTCTTTCCCCTTTCTTCAAGGTGCGTGGCTTGCACACAACCCAATCCAAGTTGTTTGGATTGAATATAAGGATTATGCATTTTAAATAGGAATGTAAACCCCCAATGTATTTCAATAGATTGTCTTGGGAATTCAAGTTTACACCTAACAATAAAGCCCTTTTCCTAAACTCCTGGGTATAATCTTGAACTATTTTACCCTTGAGTTGCCTAAAGTTTTTCCAACTTATAATGGATTTTTGCATGTAAACTAAAGGATAAAATTGTATCTTAATTGAATAAATAAACTCAACCCAAGAAATGGATATATTACCATGGATTCACATTTCCTCTTGAGTCTTTGCTTCCCACCAGACTAGTGCTGCTATTCTAGCCTCAATAAATCCAACTAGATCTTTGTTTCATCATTTTGTAGGCTTTGAATTTTGCAATAAACCTCCAACTGACAAATCCAATTGCCCAACTTCTTTGCATTTACCTCGCCATTGTACATGGGAAGTTCAAACTTAATGTTCAATTTGAGTAAGGGAGTTTTTCCTTTTGGGGTTTTTGAGTGAGTATGGGTGGTTTTTGTTGTGGAAGTGGAAGATGATGCTAATGGTGACATGATGAGGATGGTGATGAAAATAGTGGACATGGAGGATGCTTTCCTCCATTATCCTTTGAAGCCTTCTATTCATCCTTTTTTTCTTCTAGGGTTCCCTCTCCATGTGGAGGCTTAGAACTCCCTCCAACCATCATGGTGTTCCTCTCTTCATAGAGGACCCTAACCATGTCAGTTAGCTCATATAAATCCTTCTTGAATGCTTCCTCTTCTTAAATACCTTCAGTCTCTCCTACACCTGACATAATGGCTATGGATTCAATCTCAACTTCTGGTACTTCTTATACCTCCTCAATCTCAGCTAGAGATATAACTTGATGTACTTCAAGTGCAGCTAGGAGTGAAAATTTGGGTGGAGATTGTGCCCTTGTGGCTCTTCCTCTTCTGGTACTAACTTTAGGACTAGAAACTAACAATCTCCCTTCTCCTCTTTGCAACTTTAACCTTGTAAGAATCACAAATTTGCAACCATTAAAACCCTACTTGCATAAAACTCAAGAAAATATCAAGCAAATAACCTTGCTTTGATACCACCTTGATCTGAATCTGAATGTTAGTTTTGTTGTGCTAATTTAATCTTCAAAATTATAAACAATTGTTGATCATTTGCTTCATGTGCATAGGTTTCCTTATGGTGTTTGTGAGTGTTAAATAAGTAATTGCATCAATTTTTATGTTAAATTCATGAGCATTTTAACATTAAAACAAAATGATGAACAATAGAAAATAAATGTACAAAAAACCATCAAATGATCTATTAACACAGTATTTTGATGAAGGAGTTCACCCCTCCTGCGATACATCTCCTTGGTCCAACTTCCATGGCTTGGGCCTCTGTATTATCTCAAAATGGAAAAAAGTGATGTTTACAATCCTCTACTGCTCCAAACTGCTCATAAGGTCCAAATCTATAGGATAGACTCTTTTTGAGCCACAATTGGTCGATTTTCGCAAACATTATGGCTCAATCAAATTTTCCTAGGAAAACTCCTCCAAAAATGGAGAAAACTCCCATTGACTCTGCTAAATTGGGAGTTCCGATGAAAATTGCGAACTCCGCCAACCTCACCGCCAAGATAAGACTGGTTTAATTAAGGATAAGCGAGAGTTTAAATTTAATTATGTACAGGTTAATGTGTGCTAATGACACGGTTAAGTTGGAGTGCTCCATGGTCATGGCGCGAGATCACATGGACTGGGGCTGGCCCCCACCTTATCCCCACATGCAACATTGTATTAATTCAAATATAGCCAAATTCTATAGTCTTGTAAGGACTTCTCATGTGGTGTGGTGGTAACTTCTTGTGTTTGTGCGGGGTAGGTCGCGGGGTTGACCCCGACTTCCCCTCGGCCTCCATATATAAATTTTTCCACTATAATATGACATTAGACCTTTGAACATAGCCATATTTTAGCCTTTGGGAAGGGGCACGTGGAGGCCCCTGGCTACACCCCGTGTCCTCTTCCCATTGGCTCATTCCAATAGCCAATAAAAATGCAACAAATCAACCAACTCAGCAACTAATCACAAAGTGACAAATGTCACCACCAGATTCGCCTGAAGGATCCTTTGACCACTTTGATCAACTGCACAATCAGTTGCCAAGTCAGTAGTAGGGACTGTTGACTGGGCAGCTGCCTATCCATTTTTTTTCAAAATTTTACCAGTTTGATAAAATGGACATCAAGCTCTAACTTTCACATATGGAGTTAGTTTTCAATGAAATGAAGTGCGTCGCATTCCTAGTGATGATTAATTCGCAGTCGTTTAGGTTCAAAATTATTCTAAGCACTTCCATTTTGAGCTTAACACTGAGCACCTGATCAATAATCGTATGATGTTTCTCTTGGCATGTTTACTTATAAGGGTCACTAATTCCTCTCACTTTATCTCTATTTTATCCTTGAATAGAATTCTCTTTTAGCAAAATTAGTAGCTTCACAATTTAGCGTATAATTCCCCTCACTATGATAAATGTTGCCTTTTTTGTAAAAATGCATCATTTGTGGTAGCTTTGGGCCTACTGAGCTATTCTTCCCATAAATATTGGTGGCTTCCGCTGACCTCTCCACTTTTTCATGAATGCAAATTACCTTTGCTTGATGAGTAATTCTTGTTTCCTTGTAATAGGTATTGAAAAATATCTCAATTTAAAAATAATAACCATGTCCAACCTATCCGTTGTTTAGAGAAATGAAAAACAAAAGCAATTATTCCATCTCCATTTTTTCTCTTTAGTTTATCTACATAATGATGTGCTACAAAGTCACAACACGGAATTAATTCCATTTCATCTATTGGGCTATTGGTAGTTGAATGCATCGTGAATAGTCTACATCATCTATGCAATAAGGAAAGGTCTCTTGGCAATAGGGAAATGTGGGCATTTTCAAATTATGTTTTTTTTAATGTGCAGAAACTTATTGGATATTCAACAGTACATGGAAACCATTTAATATCGAACTCTTATCCAATGGGACAACCATCAGATATTTGACACTATACCGATGGAACAAAGCATCAAAGATATACCACTCTCATTGCACAAACTTTTTCTACCATTGATTATCTGATTCTAGACTGTTGGACCATCTCGTCAAACTAGACTAATAATTCATTGAATATCCAACTACAAAGTGTCACCATTTTTGGCATCTAGGGCGATAGAGCTAAAACACTCCTGTCATGTAAACTTATTTTAAATTTTATTATCCGACGCTTAACCTTAGGATTTGCTACTCCATACTGAAGGAAGGAACTATTGGGTCCCGTTAGACTAGAGTAATAAGGGATCGAATATCTGACTTTAAAGCATTGTCATTTTGACATCTAAGGCAGAGGATATTCAACATTTTCCTCTCACTTATCTGAAAAATGTAGGCATTAAAATTGATGTTTTCCCCATCACATATGCAACATAGGTGGGCATCGAAGAAACAAACTCAAAGAATTCATTTTTTAATGACATTTTTCGACCATTTTTTTCATCGGTTCTTCGACATCAGCCCGTTGAATATCTAATGCTTAATAAAGTGTCAACTATTTGACACAATGCTAGCGATGAATTGCCTGGTTCAAATGTGTTGCATATCCGATGAAAATATGTCGAATATCTGATGAATAATTGTCATATTTTGACCTCATTTGTACTAGTGCGTGTATGTTTACATCATTTCTTGCTCACAGTTACAATGATGTTGATGATTCTCATGGTGATGATTTAGCATAAAAAATTATATTGGTGAATAATATTATGAATCAAATACTATTGGTGATCATAAATTGTGGTATGAGACCACCCATATGCACTTGCATGTGATAAGTCAACAACCTATGGCTTGGTTTGAATTACATACTATTGTCTCAAGAAATTTTTAAAGTTCCATTTGATATTCTGTTATGAAATCTAATGGCATGATAGTGGTTGTAGACAGATTGGTTTCTTAGTTGAATGGTTCACACATGGGTGATGGGTTTCAAAAATAGATGGAACTTCATGGGAGAGGTGGGACATCGTCCCTGATTTCACCTAGTAACACTCCCACCATGAATTGGGATGGAATGTGTTGGGTTACCTTCGCCTTGAAAATAATGATGTCGTAGGGGTATACCCCAGATTGGGTTGCTCACGAGTATTTTAATGGGGGGGGGGGCTGGGGGGGAATAGAGGCGGATTATTGATCCTCTTCACCATTAGTCTCACTATAACAGGAAATGTAGGAGAAGATAGTGGTCTCCATAGTCACACCTAGTTTTCCCCTTGTAGTCACTAGATGATTGAATGGAAAGTGGCATGGAACCCTTGGAGCTTCAAGGGAAGTTCTTGAAGGTCACAATTGACTTGGAACCCTTGTCATTAAGAAGAAATTGATTGGTATGACCCACTTGGAACTTCGAAGGGAAATTCTTAAAGGGCATGACCGACTTGGCACACTCGGCATCATGAAGAAACTACTGAAATAAAAATAAAAAATAAAAAAAATATGATAACCATATTAATTCACATAATGTGGTAAAAGGAGTTTTAAAACCAAGTTATCTAATTAAAAATAAAATTTGGGGTAAAGGGGGAATAAAAAGAAGAAAAAAAATTTGGATACTTGAGAACTCTACTCTTCACGTCTTTGGAAAATATTAGGTATATAAGGTGCATAAGTATTAATTAAGTAAAAGCAGGGGGGGGGGGAGGGGGAAAGACATAGAGTTAATTAGAAATATTAATCCTAAATAGTTTAAACTAATTAAGAAAAGAGGGTGGTTAATGAAAATAAGGAATAATAAATTAAATTAGAGAAATTTAAATTCATGAGAGAACATCCAAGTCGAAAGAGCCAACATAAGGATCTCCAACTGAGACCAAATTCACTTAAACTAGGGCGTAGTCCCAGGACCAAATCTAAGACCTACTAGTTAACTTTAGTGATGAAAAAAAATTAAGGAACATAAAGGGGGAATCAAGAGAAAACTAGGAGAATAAAGAGGGAGTCATGTTGGGGTGAGTAAAAATATCATTTTTAATTAAATTTTAAGTAGATAATTTTGGAGAGCCTTTTTGAGAGGGTGACACATGGAAGGGTGAGTAATCAAACTTTTGGATTAACAAAAATAATTATTTATGCATGAAGTGCCAAGTGTAACCTATGAAGCCTCATATAAAAGAAGGAGAAATCTATGGGAGAGGGGACCCATTTTTCCTTATTGTTGAATGAACTAGATACCACTAGTTTGACAGTGAATATGACTATAGTGAGTTTGGTATAGTGGAGGTTTTCTTTCAAGATGGGGACCCTTGAGAAAATAGTGTTCTCCTCCACTAGCTAACACTTCTGCATTATCTTACAATGCCATTGCAACTTAGGGTTTTGTGTGGAAGAAGAGTACCCAAGGAGTAGGATAGGAGGTCAACTAGTGAGTCGACGACGTTCAACTAGAGATGTGTTGTGGCCATAACACCCCCATAATGTTTTACAAAAGATATGGGGACCCACCATGTAAATTTTAATCAAATCACCCCTTTGATGCTTTATTTGCATCATTTTCACTTTTCTCATTTTTTTACTTTGATTGATCCATTGTGCATGGTTTCTCACCAGCTTCCCAATAGTTCAAATTTCACTAAAATTAAACGTACGGTTTGAAAATAACTTACTCAAATTTTGGTTGAATTTCGTTGTCTCGACTTAAAGTCTATAAATTTTTATTTTATAATATTTTATAGATTGTAAAAAAAAATTGTTTTAATTTTATTAATGTAGTTAATTACTTTAGTTTTAATTAATTATATTATTCTAGTTTGATTAGATTAATTAAATATCATTAATATATAAATATTAAATTATTTTATTAATTTAATTAGTTTTTAATTAAATGTGATTAATTAATTTAATTGTAAATACATTAATTATTAAATAATGATATTTTAATAATTAAATAATTACTAATTAAATAATATTTACAATCAAAATAGGTAAATTGAAAAGAGTAAGAGGCTCCTAGAAGAAGTTATCCCAGAAGAAACCTCATGAGGCTCCCCGGAGGTTTTTTCTGGAATCATTTCTCTCGAGGCCTCCCAACCATCACCTTCGAGAAATTAACATAAGGAAACCCCTCAAGAAAATAATGTTACGAGGAACTTCATATTATACTGTCGAGGGGAAGGATTTTGCGCATATCATTCTTGGGAAACTCTTAATATGTTTTAAACTATGGTGGCAGGGGGAGCCACGTGGACCTCCCCAATATATATATCTTTTTAACAATTAGATTTTAAATGAATTTATTTTATGTTTTTTTAATGTGGTTTGTTTTATTTGTTTATTTATTTATTTAGTTTTTATTTGTTTTATTTAATTTTTAAATAGTTTTAATCATATTTAAAAAACTAAACCAAATATGTCCATGAAGGTAATTTCTAGTAATATTTCAATTTTTGAACTCAAACTTTGACAATCCATAACTCAAGTGACGACTCTTTAGAAAGATAAAATCATAAAGAATAATCTGGAGGCATTAAATCAAGCAAATATGAACATTTATTATGCCAAAAAAATTACCACTATGAAATTGAAACAAAAAAATCAATTTTGGAATTTGTTTTGAAGCACTTTTATTTTCCAAAAGTCTTCTTGTTAAAAATTGGTTCGAAGATTGTCTTCTTAGGCCAAAAAAGTTTTGACTGAGATCAATGGGAAACACTAATTTATTTAATCATTTTTTTTAGAGTTTGTTTTCCCAATTTCAATTTTAATGTGCATTTTCAATTGGTTTGTAATTATATATATATATATATATATATATATATTTTTTATTGATATTTACAAAGATCATTAGAGAAGATGAGGCCCAAGAGATTTGGAGCAAGGAAAAAGAGATTTGGAGCAATTGGATCGTAACAAAAATGAAGGAAAAGAAATATTAACAACCCAAAAAAATCATAGATCAAGTCTCATTTTCAAAAGTTCTCCCTTTTTGGGGATTTTTTTGTAGATTATAAATATGAATTAGTAAAGTGAGGAAGGGGTTCCAAATCTCTACAAAAAGAGAGATTTTTCCACTAGTGTAGGGAAGAAAATTTTGTAGATAATTAAATCTCTTTTGAGCCAAATGTTAAAGAGATATATTTCAGCTCTCAAAATATCATGCTACCATGAAATTGTCTGAGAATTTCATGTACTCAGAGAGATTTGATCAGATTTTCAACTTTTGTAGGCTATAGTCAATGTTAAACGTTGATTGAAAGCCTTCTTTTAATTCATTTTTATTCAATCATTGATCTAGATAAGTGTTTATTTTATGGATTTTGCACTACTGTAAATTCAATTTAATTTATGCTCGTTTAACCAATGAAAATCTATTTTTCCTTATTGGATCTAATCAATATCAAGTTGAGAAATGAATTTGAATAGATGAACATTTTTATTATTTTTAACTCTTTAATATATTAATGACAAGTTTATCTTTGTTTTAAACCTGATTATTTTATGAGAACTATTTCCTTAATGCAGTCATGTCACTCATTTTTTTCATTTTATTTGATTTTGGATATGTGTGCAATAGATATATGATAATTACTTATCAAATGGTTGTATGTGCATATTTGTGGGAATAAGTGATAGAATGTCCTCGAACTATTTCTTCATCCCGTTAGCTTCCCTTTTTTATTCCAAATTCAAGCTAGTTCAAAATTCATTATCTTGCTCTTGGTTGGGACGAGATCTATATCTTCCCAATTGAGATAAACTTACGATTTATTTTATGTTGCTTGCATCTTAGAGTAGATTTTCATTTCGAATAGATGTGTTACATTTTAGAAGTTTCCTTCCGCAGGAGCAAACTCTACTGTGGCTTGGTTGAGCCCTTATGTCAACTTAAGAATTACTTTCTTGAAAACATGTAGCAAGAGGGTAAGTCTAATTTAATCTTTTGTTGATAAGAAACTAGATATATCACAAGTCAGCAAGAAGGGCGAGGGGGTAACTAGACCCATTAGAACCAGTCAGAACCACCAATCCAAATGGAAAAGATTCTAACTTGGAGTTATGACTAGGTGGTCTCCCTAATGTTGATTTAGGCCATTTTTGGCCATCAACACGACACTACTTCCTTGAGACCAGTACATTGAAACCCACAAGGGAGCATGAGAATAAATAAGGTCAAGTCGACCCTCCATCCCATAGGTGAAAGTTACTTCAGCTTACATAAATTCCACTACATGATTATTGTATTGCATTAAATTTTATAATTGAATTGTGGACTATTGAAATTAAAGTGTTATGTGTATCACATATTGATGTTTGGTTTATTATGTGATTCACTTATACTTATTTTTCATGGATAAATGAATGTCAAACATAAATTGTTAATTTTTCTAATTCCTGGTAATATAGTATCTTAGGATTACCTCTCTATTTTGTTAAAATAATATTTATAGTGTTTTGTATTCCTTAAATTTTTATTTACCTGTGTTGCAAGTGGTTTAAAAAAAATGTGGGTAAATAGTGTTATAGGTGCAATCCCTTCATATAGTGATTTCCACACAATAAAGGAAAAATTAGGATTCTACACCACATCTAAGGAGATAATATAGTGGAGGACATGGGTAGAAGCATGGCCAAAATTTATGCAGCATTAGGTAACATGTAGAATAAACATCAAGAACACATGGTTGAAGTGGAAGGTAAGTTAAATAATTAGTACATTTCTATTTTAATTAATTTTGAAGCTAGCCACAACTGTCTTGATCCTAAGTTGGTTTGAAAATTAACTTGAATAAAACCAAGCATGGTATGGCTTGGTTATTTTAGTTAGCTATTGGAGCTAAAAGAAGAATAATTGAAATAGTAAAGCAATGGCCCATTAATATGAATTGGATAGATAAAAATGTAGATTTAAACATAATATTACCAGGATCATACAATTGTTGAATTGACATGGATTGGTTGGAAAAGTATCATGCCTTTTTGGATTGCTACAAAAAAAAATTACTTACCTGGATGACGAAGGGAAAAAAAGGAAAGTTCATGCAATAACAAGGCCAATTTATGTTAAGGAAATATTAGCTATAAAACTAAAGAAGAATTTAGAAAAGGGTGCTAAATTTATTCATCCCACATGGAGGAGATGGCTAAGGATCAGGTGCCAAGTCTAGGGGATCACCTAGTACTTAAGGAACTTGAAGATGTGTTTGTTGAAATTCTAGAATTGCTGCCTAAAAGAGACATTGACCTCTATATAGATTTGGTACTTGGAGTTGCAGTGGTTTCCAAAATTCCAGACAGAATGAGTACATGAAAACTAAAATAATCGCAACTGTAGATATAATAAATCTTAAGGAAAGGGTACATATGCCCAAGTGTATCACCATGAGGTGCCTCAGTCTTATTTGTCAAAAAGAAGGATGGTACACTAAGACAATGCATTTAAATTTCGTTATTTGAACAAGGTCACAATGAAGAATAAGGATCTATTTCCTAGGATATATTATTTGTTTGGCCAACTCAAGGGAGCTAAGGTATTTACTAAATTTGATCTAAGGTCAGGATATCATCAAATAATAATTAAGGAAGAGGACATTAGTAATACAGCATTTCAAACTTGATATGCACATTATAATTTCATAGTGGTACCATTTGAGCTATCTAATGCCCTAGGTGTTTTCATGTGCTTCATGAATGGTGCTTTTCGGGGTTATTTGGATAGTTTTGTGATTTTTTTTTAGATGATATCACCATATATTTTAAATATAGGGAAGAGCATGAAAAAAATTCAAGGGCAGTGCTATAGGTACCCAAGGAGAATCATTTATATGCCAAGTTGAGTAATTTCTCATTTCATCAGGGAAATATCCATTATTTGGGTCATATTAATTCAAAAGAAGCAATAGCAATAGACCCAAAAAAGATCAAAGAAACTAAAGAGTGGTCATTCCCCAAAAATGTGACATAGGTAAGGTATTTTATGGGTTTAGATAGTTATTACAAAATATTTATTAGAGGGTTCTCAAAGATAACCCATCTTATTACTTCTTTACAAAGGAAATGCGCCAAATTTGGTTGGTCTCATAAATGTGAAGAATTATTTCAACATCTAAAAAAATTGTTAACAAGTGCAACTATATTGAAGATATTTGACCCAGATGAATACATGGAGGAGTTCTCATATAGTATGGGCATGTGACATGTTATGAATTCCAAAAGTTTAAGGAGAATGAAAAAAATTGTGCCACTCATTATTTAGATCTGGAAGCCATTATACATGCCTTCAATATGTGGAGCCATTACCTAATGGGAAAGAGGTTTGAGTTAAGAATTGACCATAGTGGGTTAAAGCATTTGTTTGGACAACTACATCTAAATTCTAAACAAATCAGATGGCTAGAATTTTTGGTTGATTGTGAATTTGAAGTTAAGCACATAAATGGTAAGGAAAATAAGGTGGTTTTTACACTCAGCTGGAGGGTGCATACAATACATGTTACAACCATAAGCACATATAAATCTGATTTGAAAATCAAAATTTTAGAGGATGGAGATCCATATCAAAAATACAAGGAAGTAAATTGAAACCTATAGAAAGGCGAAGTGAACCCAAAATACAAGGGTTATGAAATGGAATAAAATGGGGTTATTCTATAAAGTCGAGATTTACGTGTTGAATTACAAGGGGATTACAAATTTAGTGTTGAGTGAGATTCTTAGAGAGCCTTATGTTGGGAACCCAGGATATCAAAAGAAAATTTCAACAGTTAGAAAATAAAAATTTTGACCAAGTACAAAGAAAGAAGTGGTTGATTACATAACCAAGTGCTTAGAATGCTAAAAGGTTAAAATTGAGCATAGGCACCCAGCAGGGTTGCTATGGCTAATACTCGTTCATGAGTAAAAATGGGAAATTGTTTTCATTGATTTCATAGCAAATATGTTCATAATAGTCAAGCAACATGATTCCATCATGGTTGTGGTGGATAAAATCGCCAAGGCTTCCCACTTCGTTCCAATGACGTCAACAAACAATGCAACTAATGTTTTTGATATTTACATGAGATAAAGTTCTAAGTTGCACGGTGTTCGAAGGAAATTATTTATTACATATATCCCAAGTTTATATACAATTTTTGGACAATATCATTTAATGGATTTGGGACTAATTTAAATTTTAGTATAACCTACCATCTAAAATCAAATGGAAAAATAAAAATAGTTAATATAGTTATTGAGGACATGTTGAGGATGTATGTGATGGACAAACCATTGAAATGCGAAGAAAATGTGCATCTGGTGGAGTTCGCTTATAATAATGTGTAAAAAACATCTTTGAAGATGAGTCTATTTTAAGCCTTATATGGCAAGAAATGCAACACACTAGTGAGTTAGGATAGTCCAGTTGACAGGGCCATATTTTCTTAGGGAAATGAAAGAGAAAGTAACAAAAATTAAACAAAAATTTAATGTTTCACAGGATCAAAAACAAATTTATGCAAATAAGAAAAGTTCATACGAGTTCAAATTGGTGACCATGTCTTCTTAAGGGGGCAAGGAAAATTTCCTTGAAATTGGGAAATTGTGCAAAGTTAATAGTAAGATATTGTGGACCATTCACGATCCTATAAAAGGATTAGTTACATTGCATATGGTATTTCATTACCAGCATCCATGCACATTCATAATATCTTTCATGTTTCATTTTTGAAAAAGTATGTTCCTGATGCTAACCATGTAATTGATCTATACATGATTTAGGTGGAGTCTGAGGGAGACATTCAAGTCCATCCAATGCGAATATTGGACAAGAAATTAAAAGTGCACCAAAATCAAGTCTTCGCCCCAGTAAAGGTGTAGCGGACCCATTTTGGTCCTAAAGATGCTACATAGAAGAATGAGGACATGATGAGGGAGGAATACCATATTTTTTTGAATGAGTTTTATTTGTGTGTGTGTGTGTGTGTATATATATATCACTGAGTACAATGCCTAAATAAGAGGGAAGGGAATGTAAGACCCCTATTTGACCCGTGGAATGTAAATAGCATGTATATGAAAAACTAGATTGTTGAGCCCATGACATCTTTTGAGGGCCACAACACCCATGTGTGTGTGTGTGTGTGTGTGTGTGTGTGTGTGTGTGTTATTGGGATCTAGTACTCGTATGCACACGTTTTATATTTTGAGGCTAGAAGGCCTAGTAATGTAATTATGTAACACATGCATATTAATAAAATAAATGGCTACCAATAAAAAAGATGTAAATGTGAATGGGAGGTTGAGACTCGATGGATGAGTGAAAAGGAAAATATATAATTTAATAATCATAGAAAGTTCCCATGCATAACCAAATTCCATTAGGGGCTTGGGCGAATGCCAAGTGGAAAAAAAATGGGCATGCATACAAAAGTGACATTTTTGGAAAAATGAAAAACACATGCACGAGACTCATGTGTTGTGGCAAGACAATGGAGTCACTCCTATGAAAAAAATTGGAAAAATATGGCCATGAAAGCATGGATATCATGGTGGGAATTGAGGTCTAGAGTATCTGTAAGGATTTGTGAAGGAAGTGGAACTCCTAAAAGCCACAAGACTATTAGTTGGACATTGTTGGGCTTGATACCTTGCTCGATAGTATTCAGTATTGGGTATATACTAGGTTTTTGGGAAAGCTGATGATGATGCCCCATCGACTCAAAGCCCAATCTTGAGGGTGACCTGTTTTTGAAATAAATTAATAGTGTGGTCTATGGTTGGGTGGAACATCAAATGTATGTAGCTAGTTGCACAGTTTTAAATATAAGCATTTGTCCTTTGTTATATTCATTTCCACTTCATTTTTTTCAAATGTATGTTAACAAAATATATTTTATTTTTAATCGAAAAGAGATCATTGTGCGAGAGAATTCTTGTGTTAAAGGCCATTTTGTTGCCTCTAGTCAATAGGCCTACAAACCAAATCAATCAACATCGTGAACACCTTTTCATCATGCATACACAAAGCCCTGAGAATGACTCTTCAAAATACCTGAGTTTCTTGGTTTGAATACTTCAAATCAATGATTTTTAGGCCCAACTCACCCTAGCCCTTTAGGGACCTGCACTCAGTCGAAAGCTTCTCCATTCTGCACCTGCACTTATCGACAACAGGTTGTCTTTTTTTGGGTGTTGATTCTAGAAATTCAGGAAAAATAAAAATAATTCTGAAGATTCCTCTTCAAAAAGTTTCCAAGAGTTGTTTCAACAATTTACCTTGGATAAGAACATTGAATCCTATCTAATCCTTCCTTGGATATTTCACCTCTTATCCCTTGAGATAATCCTCCCATCAAGATTGTATATCAATCCTAGATTGGTAAATAGATAAGAATCCCTAAACTATCACGCTATCCTATAAATCTACAACCATCTACAACAACTTTCGAAAATTTATCATGTCATCATGTTGTTTCCTTGAATCTAAGAGAGTCATCATCTTCATGCATTAGGGTGACATTGAGGTGTTCTTTGTGGCAAGGAAGTACAAGTGAACTTGGGGGATATCTCTACAAGATCATATATTATTCTTGGTTGTAAAATATCTCCTAATCATATTAATACAAAGAGTATATTGTTTTCCTATATATTTTATGGAATGTTTACATTCATATGTTTCAATGCTTTGATGATACATTGAATCGAGCAATTAGATTGCTACATATATGTCATAGATATTTGGCTTATTTTGATTGTATGTGTGGGTTCTAATTATAGTGATCGGAGCTATGATTGGAACTGACAAGCTGAGAGGAGAGAAAAGCTTGTGATGGATTCCAATTAAGCCTGTTTCCATTCTTCAATTTCTCTAATGGAAACTTTATATGCTTTTATTTTTGTTGTTCTATACTAGTCCACTAGGTCTAGGGAAGATACTTTTGTCCACAGTCATAAATTTAGCATAACAAATTGGCCACTCCACTAGGGACAATTTCTTTCCCTGGTTTCATTATCTTTAGTACTTGTTTCACCTCTTCAATAAACCTCCATTGCCTCAATCAATCTGAAATGGCCATAGGAAGACCTTTCAATGAGCTTCATTTGATTTTTTTTGTTGAAAATTAGCCTTTACCTTGATCAACGCAGCCCCTAGTCTGGAGACATAGCATTGTACTACTCTTTGGCCTTCCCTGAATCTGTGTTTCACAATACTGGTAGCCTATTTGCACCTACACTGACCCGTATTTCATGAAGAATACTATATTTTCATGATTTTCTCTCTGATTAACTTTGTTCCAATTGGTCCTCCTTGTATCACTGAGTGTGTTTTGGTCTCTCAAAAGCCTTCATTTTGTTTTATTTTGGTTATAAGTGCCTTTGATAAGAATTTATTTAGATTTATATTTCTTGTTGTCAATTACGTCATTAGCAAATTGATTGCTTGATCATTGGATTGCTTGAAGGAATTGGTATTTTAGTCATCGTTCCGAATAATTTATTTTATCATTGATTAGGCATATATCTTACTTTTCATCTAAAAATTAAGTGCAATCCAAAATAAAAACTTATGCATAATGCATTGCATATAGGGCTTTTCTTTTTATTGGAATAATGAAGTTCAAGAGATCAATTATTGCATCACTTTTTTGTTGCGTTGTTGGTTGATTTCTTCTTCCCCTCCTTAGTTAGGTCTTTCATTGTTAAAAGGAAAATGAAAGATTCATTTTTGTCATATTAGTTGTATCATAGGTGTGTTCAGGTGACATCATTTTTTGAGCCTTGAAATCGAAACATAATTCAAGATCAACTATGAAATTCACCTCAATTAACCTAAGGAGCATTTGTCACACTAACACAAACATTTAGAGGTCTAGGCTAGAGACATGTTTCAACGTCTTTAAACATAAGATTTGTTGTTTTTGTCAGCGTTACATTCTAAGGGTGATATCCTGTCCCATGTATGTAAGTGTATCAGACTGTTCTCCCCATACCTTAGGGTATATTGGATGGCGCTCCACGCATGAAAAGTATATGGGAATGCTCTCATTATATGGTTATGCATTATACAACACTAATACATACTACGCTTCCATGTACCTTCAAGTATATTTTGGAAGTCACTTGTACATTTATATCCTCACCATAGGTAACTGAATCGGTTGCCTTGTTACTGTGATACATAGAACACAACATTCAGGGAGATTTTCTGCCCATATGTAAATCCTTGGTTCTCTATTGTGGTATTGCATTTCACAGTTTCTTGGTAAACACTTTTTCCTAGTTACCCATTTGTTTTATTTTGTGTCTTTAATTTCTAAAAGAAATTAATTGACCGTGGAACAACATCCTCACCATGGAACAACTCCTTAGTAGATCTTAGGTTGAGACTAATGGCAACAATTCTAGAGTTCACCAGTCAAAGAAACTCCTCTGATGGGAATCTTGGTCCTTTTACTCCTTCTGGAAATATTGGTGATCCTTATATGGCAACGTTGTCCCTTTATGGATTTACCATTGGTTTACCAATTTTTTTTTTTTCAACCTCATTGGTTTTGAATTTCCGAACTGCTTCTCAACCATGTTCTCCTCCATATGAACGACTTCAACCTGAAGTTGATTCTAAAGTTGACGCTTTAACTTCTTCACCTGTTGTTTCTTCATCCCTTTCTTACTCCTTACCTGGCGAAGGTCTTGATACTATTAACCAGGAATCTAATAAGAAGAAGAAAATGATGAAGATGATGAAGAAAAATAAGCAAGGTATAAGAACCCACTTTGGAATTTTTCTAACTTATCCACTAAATTTTAGAGTTAGGCTAGAGAGGGACTTAGTGCTAATTCGACCAACAGGGTAATCACTGCTACAACTATCATTCTTTCCATGAATACAATTTAAGACACCCTTTCCATGAATAAATCTAAGCATATATATTCAAGTCAGCAGTAATACGATTAAATGTAGATCAGCAATGAAATTTTAATATTTCATAAGGAACTAGTCTATACATGGGAAAATACCTGGAATAAAGCTGATGATTTAATGGTGGTTCTCCCCCTGTGATGTTGTGAACAGTTGAACAGTTTATCGAAACAATCAAATCCTCCCAGCCAATCTAGGAACAATCCTAGATCCAGAGGATGTCTCCTCTGCCCCTGTGCCTAGAATCCCAAGAACGATGAGACTCCCTTCCAAAACTGTTCGTATCCTTCAATCCTTCCTTTTTGACAGAATGCAGAATTTTCCCAAAAGACCGTTCCCCCTCCCACTTCACATCCTCTCCCTTATATCATTTTTCTCCACTGCCCTCAACTCTCGTAGATATTATGGCATTTAAGAGGGTATTCATGCATTTAAGGAGATATTATATTCATTTAAGGAGATATTAACTTAGAGATAAGGTTTTGGGTTTAAGTGCATGAAATATCCATATTGAGTCCTTATCTAGTTATGTAGATGTGATGGCTTTATGTAGAGCTTAACTTGGATTTAATTTGTATTATGTTTGTTTTTAACTTAATTAATTTGCCTTAATTAAATTATATTATTACTTTATTGGTTCACCCACATATAATTTTTACTAAATTATAATATGATTTTCTTAAATAACACTCTCCCATGCATATGCAGATAGAGAGATATACGTGTTAGGTATCATGTTGATATTTCGTTATATCATGGCGAGATAAAATATATAGTAATATTCAATTCGTTATTCTTACTTAGGTAGTCTTAATACTAGTGCGGGGTATGCGATATAGGCATGTGTAGCTATCATATGCGTATGTCATATACTTGCTAATGTTATTTTACTTATAAATTAGGAATGGGTCATTACATACTTCCTCCCTTCAGAAAAACTTCGTCCCGAAGTTAGGGTTTCATTTACTCATATCGATAATTATATTTTAGAGATTAGGGCACATGTGAGAAGGTTTGTATTTTAAGATTGAATTCCATTTGAATATGCATGTTTTTGTAATTTATTTGTTACTTCTCATCTAAACCACATCTACAGACTATTCTAAAATCATCCTATCCTTCCTAATATCTTCCACTCCCATCCTATCTGTCCTCTACAGGAATATGCCATGGCATCAGTTTTATTGATCCATTCATAGACCTTAAGGATATTCTTGTAGGCATCCGGCAGTCATCATCACATGTCTAGGGGAGAGTGACTCACACAATCCTCCCATGAATCCAGGTATTGGAGGATAAACGGTGGGCAACACCTCCACCCCTCCTAGTAGGACCAGGGTCAACACGCTATAGTGGAATCACATGGAGTCTCAACTATTCTAGGGATTCTGTCATCACGTCTATTGTTTCGGTAACCTGTGTTCTACGAAGTAATCACTGGTACACAGTCTACAATGTAAACACTCGTACATACATTACATCATATTCATCTATATTGTTCATAACAAATTGTTACCCATATAACAATCTCTACACATTCCAAATACATTGCTATCTATGATATTGATCCTAGAACTTATATATCATACTTGGATTAAAACATTTATCCATGTATGTATCAATATGTCCAATAAATTTTTTTGTTTAGATACTGCTTCCTTTTAGTTCATACATGTTCCATCTATGATGCATTTTTTTTAACCATTTTCAATCTGTATACCAATATGTTTCATTTTCATATTTAAAATGTAGTTACTCTTCTATTTCCTTTCCTTCAATCATATTTGAAATGCAATGAAATAAATTGATAGACAGTTTCATCTTATAATGTTTAATCTATGATTTCATATTCTTGCAATGTTAATTTAAATGGCATATTGCATATCGGTATCCATGCACCAGTAAATTTTAAACAAACAGCATATATCCTGTATCACTAGAGTGAAGTAGCATTCTATCTTTATGGGTATCCATGTACCAGCAAAGTAATACTCATCCTTACGTAATATTTCAAAATAAAGTTTCAAGTATCAAAATAGGGAAGTCATATACATATAATGTTTCCAGTTCTCAAAATTTAGCATAAGCTGGGGTAATTCTGGCATAAAGTCTTAGCATCCTCCCAAGTCACTAATCCAGGACTATATTTGTCCCACTGGACTTTAACTTGGTCTATCTGGCGGTTCCTGAGCTATCGAACCCTACGTTCCAGAATACGTAATGGTTCGACCGTTAGGGTTCCCTCGTCCGATACCTGCAATTCCTTCCATTGAAGGTCATGAGATTTATCAGCGATATAGTGTCGCAAGGCAGATACATGAAATACATTATGAATTTTGTGTAGGTGGGGTGGCAGTTCAAGACGATAAGCGACAGGTCCAAATTTTTCCAGGACTTCAAACGGTCCTATAAACTGAGGGGATAATTTTTTCCCCTTCCCAAACTGAATGGTGCTCTTATTTGGTCTGATGCTGATGAAAACCTGATCTCATACTACATAGCTTCTATCTGTCCTGTAAGCGTCATCATAACTTTTATGTCTATCATGTGCCTCTTTCAATCATTTCCTAATCAATTTTACCTGATCCTCCATCTCTTGGATTAATTCTGGTCCGATGATTACTCGATCTTCTAACCTGTCCCAACTCAACGGCGTTCTGTAGGGTCTTCCGTATAATGCTTCAAATGGTGGCATCCCGATTGAACTGTGATAGCTATTGTTGTAAGAAAATTCTACCAAGGGTAAGTACTTTTCCCAGCGCGACTGTTGGTCCATAACATATATCCTTAGCATATCCTCAAGTACTTGATTTACCCTTTCTGTCTGCCCATCGGTCTCAGGATGATATGCTGTACTCAAATTTAACTGAGTTCCTAAGGCCGACTGCATACAATTCTAGAACCTTGATGTGAACCGAGGATCTCTGTCAGATATTATTTTCTTAGGTACTCCATGAAATCTGATAATTTCGTTTCTGAATACTCGAGCTACATCATCCACTTCATAAGTATCTCTTACTGGTATAAAATGGGTGCTTTTTGTTAATCTATCCACCACAACCAAAATGGCATTATGCTTTTGTTGCGTAAGAGGTAGCCCAACGATAAAATCCATAGAAATTATCTCCCATTTGGTCATAGGGATGTCGTGAGGTTGTAAGAGACCTGCTGGGTGACGATGATCAGCTTTTACCTGCTGACATTCAAGACACCTAGCGACAAATTGGACAATGTCGCTTTTCATGCCTGACCAGAAGAAGAGTCTCTTAGAGTCAACATACATCTGCTTTACCCCAGGATGTGCATAATACACTGCTCGGTGTGCTTCCTTCAAGATGGTGTTTCGGAGATCTCCACTATCTGGTATATACATCCTTCTGTGAAATCATAGAATTCCATCCTCTTCCAGATTATATCCTTCGAACTTAAGTTCCTTCGAATGGTTGCTTTCGAGCCCCGACCTTACTTTTAAGTACCAACGATCTCTTACAAGATGTTCAAGTACTTGATCTCTTAAGTTCACCCTGATAGGGATGAGGGAGAATATTTGAGGTCTTCTACTTAAAGCATCTGCTACAACATTCTCCTTCCCTTTTATGTATGAAATCAAAAAATCATATTCGCTTAAGAGTTCACTCCATCATCTTTGTCTGGCATTTAAGTCTCTCTGGGTGAATAAATACTGCAAACTTTGGTGGTCACTTTTAAGCACAAAGTTTCTTCCCACCAAGTAGTGTCTCCAAATATTTAAAGCTAAAACCACCGCCGCTAACTCTAAATCATGCGTAGCGTAAAGTTCTTCATGGGGTTTTAATTTTATTGAAGCGTATGCTATTACGCCTCCTTCCTGCATTAATACTCCACCTAACCCTAGCTTAGATGCGTCCGTACACATAGTAAAATCTTTATCCATATCCGGTACTCACAAAATTGGTGCACTAGTCAATAATCGTTTAAGTTTAGAAAAAGCTTTATCACATTCCTTAGTCCATTCATACTTAACACCTTTTCGCTGGAGGTTTGTGATCGGCTTTGCAATTTTGGAGAATCCCTCCACAAACCTTCGGTAGTAACCTACTAAACCCATAAAACTATGCACTTCATGTGCATTCTTAGGTATCGGCCACTCCCTGGTTGTATTTACCTTTTCAGAATCTACAGAGATTCCTTCCCTTGATATGATATGACCTAAGTAATGGATTTCCTTCTGAAAGAAAGTGCATTTGGATAATTTTCCATATAACTTGTGTTCTCTGAGACAAGATAACACTATTCGAAGATGCTCTTCATGCTCCTTCTCATTTTTAGAGTAAATGAGAATATCGTCCAGGAAAACTTGTACAAATTTGTCAAGATATTTTCAGAGAACACTATTCATAAGGTTCATGAAGACTGCAGGTGTATTGGTCAACCCAAATGGCACCACAATGAATTCATAATGCTCAAAACGAGTTCGGAATGCAGTCTTAGAAACATCGCTCTCACTAATCCTGAGTTGATGATAACCCGATCACAGATTGATCTTTGAAAATACTGTAGCTCCTATCATTTGATCAAAAAGGTCGTCAATGCGAGGCATTGGATACCTATTCTTTACCGTGGCCCGGTTCAAATCTCGATAGTCCACACACAGTCGTAATGAACCATCTTTCTTCTTGACAAAGATTACAGGAGCGCCCCATATGGAAACACTGGGTCGAATGTGCCCTACATATAACAGTTCTTTCAACTGGATTTGCAATTCTTGAAGTTCCGGGGTGGTCATTCGATAAGGGGTTTTAGATATAGGTTCTGTACCAGGTTTCAATCCAATGGTGAAGTCTAGCTCTCTCTTAGGAGGCAGTCTTGGTAATTCCTTTGGAAAAACATCCGGAAATTCTGATAGAATCGGATACTGGTCTAAGGAAGGCCCCTTTTCTTTGCTTACCTCTTGAACTGCATACACTTGGCAACCCTTCCTTAAGCACCCTTTATTTCCATGGCTGAGATGAAATGCAAGGATACTTTTCTCTTAATACCTTGAATTTGGATTGTCTCTCCCACATCATTCAAGCAAAGTATTGTTTTCCCGAAACATTCTACCCATGCTCGATGAGACTCTAACCAATCCATTCCTATCACCAGGTCATAAGTTTCTAGGGCCGTGACATATACTTTTAGTTTGGTTAAACAGACTCCTAGATAACCTTTGCAATCCTCCACACTTAATTCTACCGATTGAAGGTCTCCCGAAGCCATTTCTACCTGTCTAAAATCGTCATGTTTGCAGGCTGCCAACCCACATTTATTCAATGCATAAGATGAAATAAAAATATCAGTAGCTCCAGTGTCAAATAAGATTTTGAGTTTTATTCCGTTGATTGTACCTGAAGATTCCACTACCGTGGATTGATGTGCTGCTTGGTTGTTGTTAACGACTGCATAGATTCTATGATTGCTTTGGGCATCTGATGATAGTTCTTTTCCTATTTGCCGAGATTTCTCTGGACAATCACGCCGCAGATGAGGTCCTCCACACCCCCAATAGTCCACCTGAGTTGGTCCTTTTGCGTTTGACTGAGAAATTCCAAACCAAGAGCTTTGTCCCTTGGCCCTGCTTCCTCTCCCATTCCTTCCCCGATTAACAATCCCTCGAGATCTCCACAGACTGATGTTTGAGGATTCGGAAGCTATTGCATTTATGGTCCTGGGAGCTCCTGCCCCCGCTCCTCTTGGGGTAAACCTGTTACCATAAGGAGGTGGTCTCGAGTTATTTCCTCGGAAGAAATTTCGGGGAGTCCTTCCTGTAAATGCCTGCGGTATTGGTTCATCTGGCTTGAAATCCCTTTTAATCCCCAGATGTTCTTCTGCATAACGAGCACATTCAACCGCCTCTACCACCGTCGGTGGCTTCCACATTCTTACCATGGCCCTGATTCGAGGATTTAATCCAAATACGAAACGCTCGGCCTGGCGTTCATCCGTGTCTAGATAAGGAACATATTTCACAAGTTCCATGAACTTTATCTCGTATTCTTCCACGGTATTACCACCTTGGGTTAGCGTATGAAATACTCCAACTTGCTGCTCTTGAAAGAAAGGTGGTAAGTATTTCGCACGGAAACGGTCCACGAACAACTCCCAAGGAACGTTATCTGAAGTGAGATGCAGTTGTTTTTCCATATTTCCCCACCAAATCAGAGCATTCCCCCTGAGTTGGAATACAACGATCTTTGTTTTAGAAGTTGAAGAATATTCTCTTAATGCGAAGCATCTGATCATCCCTTCCAACCATGCTTCGGCATGTCCTCCAGCTCGTCCTCCAGAGAATTCCGGGAGTTTAATCTTTTTCAGTTCTCATGAAATATCTTCTCTATGAGGTTTTCCATCATAATCCTTAGGCTTTTCTGAATGTATTTCCTCCAGATGAGGTCGTTTCTCCTTGCTGCTGGTCGGCTGCGACCCTTTTAAAGTTTCCAAAATGGCTTCTAATGAGCTCATCACAGTAGTAAGATCGGGTGGAGCGACAGGTTCTCTGACGGTGATCTAGATGGCGGCGATGGTGATGGAGAAGGTGAAGGTGGCGACGATGCATTTTGTTGACGCTGTCGCCTTTTGTATGTGTTAAAAATTGTCACTTTTCCTGAAATACATAACAAATTTATGAGAAGAGGGTAAATTTTAGACTGACTAAAAATAATTTTCGTAAAGTTTGAGCTGGCATACGGGTATAGTTCTTTTTCTATTTTACCTGCAGGCAGGTCTTACTGGTACCGAGGCCAAGGAGGGTGGAAACGCGACCTCCTTGTCCTATGCAGGGTATTCTATGCTTACTAATTCTAGAGTGGAATGCAAGGTTTTCATAGATCATAGTGTTGTTCTATAAAATTTGTCTAAAATGTTCAGTCCTAGATGCAGTTATAGAAGGGATTATTGACTTTCTGCTACTTATTAATACTAGAAATTTGAATAAGTAGCCTTAAGTAACAAATGTTCAAGTTCCGAAATGAATTCTGGTGCACAACTTTTAAGACTATACTTTGGACATAATATGATTATTTATTGATTATTTATTATCATATATAAAATTTTGTTTATTTGACTTGAGAGCAATGGTAAGACTAATGGCACATCTAACCTACCTTTACTAATCATTAGCTATAGTTTGGTTTTCCACATACACTCATAATACTGGTATTTTAAGGTAAGAACGTGGTAACAAAAGCAGTGCATAGCTAGACATAACCAGACTACACCCATTAAAGTTGGTCATATATTTGAATAATCCGAATGCCTAACTAAATTTTATTTTAACAGATTTAATATTAATTTAAAATATGGTAAATTATACACATAAATTGTCATAGTGTGCGCTCTATAATACAATTTCTTTATTTCTTCATATACAGTAACTAATTTATTAATGTAATAAAATAAATAATAACGTTAACCCTGCCTACCCACATGTCTTTCGTTCCATGATAGATGGGGATGGTAATTGAACTGGTATTATATATATGGGTTCGTATTAAACTTGGGCATGGTATTAAACTATGGAGAGGAATGAATATGGTTCGGTTACCATATAAATTACGAATTTAAATTCATTTAATAGTTAAATATTCCAAGAATTTAAATATTATATAATATTATGTTGGTGTGGGCGCATAGTGCTAGCGCGGATGTCATGGGTTCAAACTCCGGCCTGCACCCTCCGCGCAAGATTTATATGTGGTTAGTTTATTAATAGCGCATGCCAATATATATATATATATATATATATATATACATACCTTTGTTAATTCCCCACGGCTTTGCAATTTTAAACGACGCCATTCGAACTTTATAATATGTGCCAACGGGCTCTTATATGCCAATGGCTCCACCGTATCAAACCTTTGAACCATATTAATACATTACGTTGGTAATATAAAGTCTCTTTCCGTGGCATGATGGTCAAAGCATGAATTATTGTGGCGGGGTTATGTATTCAAAGCCCAACCCTGACCATAAAAAAAAACATACCACGATTTGAATTTGCGCGAACTTTGGCAAACATTATAAAACCGACGAACATGGCATTTGGAATGGTTTGATTTATCATTTAATTTTATTTGGGTTTATATATATGTATACGGTTTCAAACCCAACCTCTACTCCCACCTTACCATATTTTGCAACGCATTTTATTTGCGCCCAAACATAATACATTCGGACTTTATAATAGCAGTGAACCATCATTGATGTGGTTGATGTATCCACCTGAACCTTATATATAGTAATTCCACTATACCACGGAATTAAATCCCGTATCGTATCCCTTCCATCATGCAACAACCGATGTTCTTATCCTTATCTTATTTTATTCGTGGCTTCACCTTATCTACCCTATATTAGTAATTTCTTACTTTTGACAACGAATAATACAGATGACCCAGATGGAAATCCACTATTTCCTTAAATTTTCTTACGCAGGCACTAGGAGGTTATATAAGCTGCAGATCGGAGGTCAATTTTTAGAAGCTAAGCTCTATTCATTTCATTATTATTATTATTATTTTTAATAATTAGTCAATGATCTTTCATTTTGGTTCTTTAGGCGACATTATAGTAATATTGCAAGGAGGTTGTCCATGCTAAATGGCAAAACAACTCAGTGCCATATGTCCGAAAATGAAATTCTCATAAGGAGAACAGATGATCTTTAGCTGAATTCTGTACTAGTGCTAGTGCCGGTGGAAATGGTTAGCATAAGAACCAAATTGAGAGGGTGGCTATTATGGAAATAATGGAAGGCGCTGAAAGTGAAGATGGCCCTGTACATTTAGAGGAAACAGACGAAGAGGAAGAATCTGCCAATACAGAGTTGCCTTTACCCGCTGCATTTTTAGATTTTCTAAAGACAAAAGGGTTAATCCTTACATTTATGCCACCACAGGTTACTTCCGCATGGATTTAATTGAGCTCGAACTTTTCTTGGATTTGTTCCTTCGTCTGAGATAAAGAGGTTCAAAATTTCTCCTTGATATTCTTGTTTATGTCATAGGAGTAGAGCTGGGATTCTTGATTTCTTTTAGTCTTTTTCACAGTAGCATCTAACTAGGACTTGCTTTGAAGTCGGTCTCAGATTTTATGATATTTCCTAGCATTGGTGATTTAGATTTCCAATAATTTGGGCTACAAGACCCTACACCACATATCACAATACTTCTCTCTATATAAAACTCAGATCCCTTTTCTTAGACTTCGGATTGTCAAATTGTTCTCATGAATTATTGTCCTGACCTGTTTACTTGCATCGATTGTCATAGCAGAGCTTGGATTGTATATAGGAGTAGAATTGCATCAAACATACCCTTGAATCGATGACTTCTAAGATTCAGACACTTTATTTAAACCATCAGAGAATTCAAATTACTTCACCATAGGCTTGGACTATTTATAACTGTCGTCATAGATTTAGATCTGCTTAATTTCTAGGATTCAGAGGGCTTACCAGCATTATGAGCAATAGAGATGGCAAAATATTCCGTTCAGGTTCAAGAGAATTTGTATAAGAATCTAGGTTTGCTTGCAATTAATGAGAATATCAGTTAATCTTTCATTTGCTTTCACATGTTCAGATGGACTCAACCTTTGGCTGCTTCAAGTATTGTTGTTAGCAATTTTGAAATTCAAGATTGGACAGAAGGAGTTCTTTTTAAAAGCCACAACAAAAAATCATTATGCTAGGCTCTCCATGGCAAGCTCGAGGGAGGGTATATTTTGGCTTGATCAAATTTCTGTCATGCCTGAAGATACATTCAAGGTGGTTGATCTATGTAAACTATGTTTAAAACAGTAATAAAGTGGCTGCATATACTAGAACTGTGTTATTGTAATTTCTGGTTTGTTTTTACTCTATAATTTAGAACAACGTAATATACAGGAAGGCACCAAAGAACTTAACACAGGTTTGAAAGTTTGAACATGCTTTGATACCAAATGTTAGAACCCACTTTGGAATTTTTCTAACTTATCCACTAAATTTTAGAGTTAGACTAGAGAGGGACTTAGTGCTAATTCGACCAACAGGGTAATCACTACTACAACTATCATTCTTTCCATGAATACAATGTAAGACACCCTTTCCATGAATAAATCTAAGCATAAATATTTAAGTCAGCAGTAATACGATTAAATGTAGATCAACAATGAAATTTTAATCTTTCATAAGGAACTAGTCTATACATGGGAAAATACCTGGAATAAAGTTGATGATTTAATGGTGGTTCTCCTCCTGTGATGCTGTGAATAGTTGAACAGTTTACCGAAACAATCAAATCCTCCCAGCCAATCTAGGAACAATTCTAGATCCAGAGGATGTCTCCTCTACCCCCATGCCCAGAATCCCAAGAACGATGAGACTCCCTTCCAAAACTGTTCGTATCCTTCAATCCTTCCTTTTTGACAAAATGCAGAATTTTCCCAAAAGACCGTTCCCCCTCCCACTTCACATCCTTTCCCTTATATCATTTTTATCCACCGCCCTCAAATCCCATAGATATTATGGCATTTAAGAGGGTATTCATGCATTTAAGGAGATATTATATTCATTTAAGGAGATATTAATTTAGAGATAAGGTTTTGGGGTTAAGTGCATGAAATGTCCATATTAAGTCCTTATCTAGTTACGTAGATGTGATGGCTTTATGTAGAGCTTAACTTGGATTTAATTTGTATTATGTTTGTTTTTAACTTAATTAATTTGCCTTAATTAAATTATATTATTACTTTATTGGTTCACCCACATATAATTTTTACTAAATTATAATATGATTTTCTTAAATAACACTCTTCCATGCATATGCAGATAGAGCGGTACACGTGTTAGGTATCCTATTGATATTTCGTTATATCATGGCGAGATAAAATATATAGTAATATTCAATTCGTTATTCTTACTTAGGTAGTCTTAATACTGGTGCGAGGTATGCAATATAGGCATGTGTAGCTATCATATGCATATGTCGTATACTCGCTAATGTTATTTTACTTATGAATTAGGAATGGGTCGTTACACAAGGGGGAAACCAAGCAACCATTGCTACCAATACAACTACTATAGACAAATCTTCCAATCAACCCTGCAAAGTTAAATTCCCTTGCAAGTTATGTAAGGGTGATCACCTTCTTATAAATTGTCTTAGCATTCCAAAGGTATTATAAATGTGTCCCATAGGCTCACATAAACTTTTATCATCATCTTCTAGAGATGATGTTGGTGACAAACCATCAACTAGTGATAGTAAGGTCGATGGGAAAAGGGTAAAGTTATTTTTCCCTATAGGTTAAGTGAAGGGAATCATATTATTCACCTTTGAAATTATATGGATGAAGCCTCAAAAGTGTTGAAAAACCTTACAACTTCTTAGTCATGACTCTCGGATGGATACTGAAATATTTCCCTTAATCCTCCACTAGTTGATAAAGTTATTTATCAGAATATGAATCTAGTCAATCCCACTCTCCCTTAACGTGAATCCCATTAGTTTTTTCCCAACCAACCATTGGTTGATAAAATGGTTGCTCGATTCCACCTTCATTTGTTCGTACCTTTCCCATAGAGAGTGAAGTCCATACTTCTTAGGTTCTTCTCGCTTCTTCATATTCCAATGAAAAGTGGGGAAATTCCTCATTCCCACATCATAGGGGAGTATTTCTCCCATTCCCATTGCACAAGGGGGAATTTTGACTATTCCCACAACACCCCTCCAAGTATTATGGTCACTTTCTTTGATTGGAGTCGGCTGGTAAGATATCGGCTTCCTCATTGCGTGCCCTTCCAGATCATAATACAGGCTTATAATATGCTTGTACCTAAAACATTCATAGACGAAGGCGCATATGTTAGTATTATGTCCTCAACTACTTGGAAAGCTTTAGGTTCTCCGCATCTCGTACCCATTACCCAGACTCTATTGGCTTTTAACAGAGGAACCGGTCAATTGTTAGGGATCCTTCCTCAGTTGCCTATTACTTTGGGAGGAAATGATGTCTATATCAATGTGATGGTAGTCCAAGTCCCTTTATATTTTAATTTACTCCTTGGGCATGACTATGTTTATGTCATGGGAGTTCTTGTCTCTTCACAGTGCTCTTTTATGTGATGTTTTTTTCCATATGAAGGGAAAATTGTGACCATTTACCAGCTATTGTTCATTCATCCTAATCTGACTCCCAATCAACTATCTTCCCTAAATGGTCCTTATATGCAAGTGGTATCTCCCCCACCACAGATTAATTATGTGGAAACATGTTCCATGCCCGCATTTATTAATGATCTATTAGGTGATATAGTGCATCATTTACTGGGGGAATTGGAGTTCCATTGGATCCTTTGATACCTTCCAGAGTGTTTTTATCCCATCTGATGAGAACCTCTTGGAAGTCATGACCTTCTATAGGTCATGATCAAGGCACCTGGATCATAGTTCATTTTCTTGTGTCAAGCTCCGTAAAAAATGAAACAAGGTTCATGAGAAAATTTCCTTTTATCGTGTCAAGCTCATTAAAAAATGAAACAAGGTTCTCAATAGAGTTCCTTGTCTCGTGTCAATATTGTTAAAAAATGAAACAAGGTTCCTAGAGCAGAGTTCCTTTTCTTGTTTCAAGCTCGTTAAAAAATTAAACAAGGTGATATGAGCAAAGTTCCTTGTCTTGTGTCATGCTCATTAAAAAATGAAACAAAATCCCATGAGCATAGTTATTTTCATGTGTCAAGATCGTTAAAAAATGTTCCATATTCCCCTCCAATTCAAATCTTTGATTAGAGCTCGTAAATTCCCAGTCAAGTCTTTCACTTTATCTCATAAATGAACCTTCATTCCATCCATCGTTTGTAACCAGTAGTCTGCTTAGGTGAATGAAATTAAGGTTGGCATACACGTGCCTAGAATTGAGTCATTATGTTGTGGGCATGCCAACTTATTTCAATCATATTTTTTCTCTGGTTCAAGATTGTCTAAAAATGATACCACTCTCAAGCATAGTTTTCCTCATGTTTCAATCTTGTGTAAAAATGAAGCCATCTTCAAGTATTCTCAAGAATAGTTTCCACATGTTTCAATCTCGTGTAAAAATGAAACAGTCTTCATACTTTGATCATGATTTCCATTTTTATCAGCCTGTTTATGCCATATGAGCCTTGGTTTTCTCATTCCATCATCACCATCTGCTTGGCTGATCATATGCTTTCACTTATTTTTTCACCCTTTCTTGAGGAATCATGGCGATGGGTGGTGTTATTAGCCAACCTCTTGACCTTGATGTGTTTTGAGAAGTTCCATCATGAACGGAACTAGTTGTGATCCTTTATGCCACACATTCCTCCAGGAGGAGTAATCTTTTAGCTCTTTTCAGACACCAAAAATATGAAAATATTGTCGAGCACTTGTCTTTTCTAACTCGTTAAACTAAATGAAAAGATTTCAAATCAGTATAAGTTTAACTCTTTTCTGGACTAATATAGACTAATTAAGAAAAATGAATACCTTAGTCCAACATGTCTAAGAGGTTATTCTGAGTATTTTTATCTACCTTTTCAGACTCGAGAAACTATCTATGAAAAGGGACCTTTGGAGTTTTCTTTTCCTCCTTTTTTTAAAACTCTCTAAACATGAAAAAGAAGTCGAGTTGCACCTTCGTTGGACTCGTAAAAACATCAAATAGAGATGGACTTGTCGAACATGATGGGACCAAACCACTTGTTAGGTTTCGCTAAAAATACTCAGAGGGATTCATCCGAAGGATGAACTTACAAATCAAGCATATGTTATCCTCCTCAATATTGTAAAAAATTAAAGAGGTACTGACCAAAAATGGTTGGGGAAATTGGGAAAATGGGATACTCCGGCTATTAATGGCAATGAGTCACTCTTGAACATGACACTCTTCGACTTCATCTCCGTGGTTGTTGGGTTGGAAAAATTTCTTTTTTTTTGGTTCATCACACTGTTTCAAATCATCCATTTTCAATTTTGGTTCAATGTTGTAAATTCCATTTAGTGTCGTCGATGTGTTCAAGAGAAGTCCTTAAGTTGATCTCTGCTATGATACTCTTAATCCTACATTCATGTTTGTCATTCCTGAACTACTGCCACATCAACATCATTATGTCTCACATCATGATACATGTTTCATGTCGTTGATGGGGGATACATCAAGGCCCTCCTACAACAGGTCTCTTCCTGTCGACATCAACTCATTATCTAGGAAATTGACTTAGAGAATATCCTTTCGGTACCTTGGAGTTTGCATGCATCAATGGTCAAATTTCCTTAATCATTGACCTTTGACCAAAATACTTTTTGCGTTGTTAGAATACAACTCATTCATTCACACCATACATATTATATTGTTGTACCTTGAGATCCATTAACATCATCAATGGTTTCTCTCGTGTCTATTAACCACTTACATCATTGGTCAGTAATTAGATGGTGTCTACCATGTTCGACTTCAACTCCTTTATTCGCATGGTTAGAATGATACATTGAATGATCGAGTGAACGAGATAGAAGACCCTTGATCTAGTTCCATCCATCTGGGTTGCGCTTTCAAGATTAATGCAAGATTACAAAGAATTATGGCTATAATCATATAGTCATCCAATCATGGATCCACACTTTGTCATCAGTGGACACGACTTTTTTATCATTGTACATGTAATGTTGGCATATGTGTTGAGCATGGGTGTGCCTTCCTCTGCAAATATATCAAGATGAAAATGTATTGTAAAAAATGATGATATTAGCTAGTTTTTCTTGATCTAGACTTGTCTCGAGGTAAATAACTTCAATCACCAACCATTTTTCTGACTTTGTGCTTTAGGGGGAAATCTTTTATATGCAAATTTTTCGCATCTTATCAATAGACCTACAAACCGGATCAATCAACATTCGTGGACACCTTTTCATCATCCCTACACAAAGACCTAAGCATGACTCTTCTAAATCCTTGAGTTTTTGGGTTTTACACTTCAAATCAGTGGTTTTTAGGCCCAACGCACCCTGACCCTTTAGGGACCTATGTTTAGCAGTAGGTTGCTCCATTATACACCTACACTGATCATCAGCAGGTTGTCCCTTGTTGGGGTGCACTGATTCTAGAAATTTAGGAAAAATAAAAATAATCTCGAAGCTTCCTTTTCAGAAGCTTCCAAGGGTTGTTTCAACCATTTACCTTGGATAAGAAATTTGAATCCTATATAATCCTACCTTGGATATTTCACCTCTTATCCCTTGAGCTCATCCTCCCATAAAGAGTGGATCTCAAGCCTAGATCGGTAAATGGATAAGAATCCCTAAACTACCAGACTCTCCTATAAATTTAAAACCATCTACAACATTAATGTTATATTTTGGAGACTGATCATACCCTAATGTTGCTGCCTTGAATCTAAGAGAGTCAACATCTTCATGCATTAGGGTGAAATTGTGGTGTGTTTTGTGGCAAGGAAGGATAATTCAACTTGGGGGAGATCTCTACAAGGTCGGCTACTATTCTTGGTTGTAAAATATCTCCTGTTGATATTAATACAAAGAGTATATTTTTTTCCTATAAATGTTATGTTTTTTTTACATTCATATGATTCAATGCTTTGTTAATCCATTGAATAGAGTAATTGGATAATGCTGCATAGACGGTGTAGATATTTGGATTATTATGATTGTATGTGCATGTTCTAATTACATCGATCAGAGTTATGATTGGAGATTACAAACCGAGAGGAGAGAAAATCTTGCGACAGATTCCAAGTTAGCCTCTTTCCATTCTTCAGTTTCTATAAGGGAAACTTTATATTCCTTTCTTTCTATTGTTCTAGACCACTCCACTTGGTCTAGGGAATATACCTCTATCCGCAATTGTAAATTACGCATAACACTTGTGCATGTTTTTTACATTTTAGTATCCATTTATAATATGCATTGCTTTATGTAAATTTCAAAGTATAACTTTCCAAGAAAAGGGAACTTTTTTTAGAGCACGGGTTGCCATGGGTTATACGACACAGAATTGGGCATCAAGGGAGGTAGAAATGGATTGCTAGTAGTTTGGTTATGTTGCATCATTCGTATATTTATATTTCCTAATCAAGCAAGGTCTATATATGGTTATTAAATTCCAAAGATGAAATTGCATGGTTCTTCAACACTTACAAGGGGTAATTATTCAAACAAGATGTGATATTTGGAAATGTAGAATTTGGAAATTTTAGGTTCAAGAAGTCATGGAAAATAAAAGGTCCATTGAAAGGAACTATCTTTTTTTGGCCTATATTGAACTGACCTAAGACATATATCAATTGAGGAATAAATCTAAGCCTACCTATTATTCATTGTTCAAGAGGAATAATGAAACAAATTTATATTTTTTTTGGAGTGTCCTTTCAGAAGACGGGTCGGCAAGAGATTGAAAAGTAGTTTAATTTGGAACCCTTGTGGGATAGTAAATCATTGGTAGAGTGTTTTTGTGGTTATTATACTTGAATTATACTTAAATAATTTTAGATTCCTTCCCATTTTTGTTGCCTGGGGAGCCTATTTAGCTTGAAATGCTAACATTTTTTACGACAAACAATTCTCACCTTTCAAGGTTTCTCAACAATCTCTAGAATTATTTTCCACCAAACTCCTTTTTAGTCTAAGAATAATGTCTATATGATGAAAGAGGTTAATATTAACAAGGATATACAATGTGGCTTCTTTTATGGTCCCTATCAAGGACCAATGCACACATGTGAATTGGGATTTGTATCATATTTTTTGGGATCTCATTTCTTTACTAGAAAAGACAATTTGGGTCAACTTAGGTTCCAATAATATGGGGAGTTCAAAGCTTTATATGCACTTCGAAAAGGTGTAGTGGAAAGAAATATCTTTTTTGGCAACTCATTGGGATTTGTATCATATAATAAATGTTATGTTATGTTTACATTCATATGATTCAATGCTTTGTTGATCCATTGAATAGAGTAATTGGATAATGTTGCATAGATGGCGTAGATATTTGGCTTTTTATGATTGTATGTGCATGTTCTAATTATAGTGGTCAGAGTTACGATTGGAGATTACAAACCGAGAGGAGAGAAAAGATTGCGATGGATTCCAAGTAAGCCTCTTTCCATTCTTCAGTTTCTATAAGGGAAACTTTATATTCCTTTCTTTCTATTGTTCTAAACCACTCCACTTGGTCTAGGGAATATACTTCTATCTGCAGTCGTAAATTACGCATAAAACTTGTGCATGTTTTTTACATTTTTGTATCCATTTAGAATATGCATTGCTTTATGCAAATTTCAAAGTAGAACTTTCCGAAAAAGGGAATTTTTTTAGAGCACGGGTTTCCATGGGTTATACGACACCGAATTGGGCGTCAAGGGAGGTAGGAATGGGTTGCTAGTAGTTGGGTTATGTTGCATCATTAGTATATATATATTTCCTAATTAAGCAAGGTCTATATATGGTTATTAAATTCCAAAGATGAAATTTCATGGTTTCTCAACACTTACAAGGGGTCATTATTCAAACAAAATGCGATATTTGGAAATGTAGAATTTAGAAATTTTAGAATCAAGGGTCGTGGAAAATCAAAGGTCCATTGAAAGGAATTATTTATTTTTTGGCTTATATTGAACTGAACTAAGACATATATCAATTGAGGAATAAATCTAAGCCTGCCTATTATTCATTGTTTAAGAGGAATAATGAAACAAATTTATATTTTTTTTTAGTGTCCTTTCACAAGACAGGTCGGCAAGAGATTGAAAAGTAGTTTAATTTGGAACACTTGTGGGATATTAAATCATTGGTAGAATGTTTTGTGGTTATTATACTTGAATTCTGCTAAATAATTTTAGATTCCTTCCCATTTTTGTTGCTTGGGGAGCCTATTTGTCTTGAAATGCTAGCCTTTTTTACGACAAACAATTCTCACCTTTCAAGTTTTCTCAACAATCTCTAGAATTATTTTCCACCAAAATCCATTTTAGTCTAATAATAATGTGTATATGATGAAAGAGGTTAATATTAACAAGGAGATACAATGGGGCTTCTTTGATGGTCCTTATCAAGGACCAGTGCACACATGTGAATTGGGATTTGTATCATTTTTTTTGGGATCTCATTTCTTTACTAGAAAAGACAATTTGGATCAACTTAGGTTCCAATAATATGGGGAATTCAAAGCTTTATATGCACTTATAAAAGGTGTAGTGGAAAGAAATATCTTCGTTTTTCAAATGATTGGGATTTGTATCATATCATAAATGTTAAGTTATGTTTACATTCATACGATTCAATGCTTTGTTGATCCATTGGATAGAGTAATTGGATAATGTTGCATAGATGGCATAGATATTTGGCTTGTTATGATTGTATGTGCATGTTCTAATTATAGTGATCATAGTTACGATTGGAGATTACAAACCGAGAGGAGAGAAAATTTTGCGACGGATTCCAGGTAAGCCTCTTTCCATTCTTCAGTTTCTATAAGGGAAACTTTATATTCCTTTCTTTCTATTGTTCTAGACCACTCCACTTGGTCTAGGGAATATACTTCTATCTACAATCGCAAATTATGCATAACACTTGTGTATGTTTTTTACATTTTAGTATCCATTTATAATATGCATTTCTTTATGTAAATTTCAAAGTAGAACTTTCCGAGAAAAGGGAATTTTCTTTAGAGCACGGGTTGCCATGGGTTCTACGACACAAAATTGGGCGTCAAGGGAGGTAGGAATGGGTTGCTAGTAGTTGGGCTATGTTGCATCATTAGTATATTTATATTTCCTAATTAAGCAAGGTCTAGATATGGCTATTAAATTCCAAAGATGAAATTGCATGGTTCCTCAACACTTACAAGGGCTCATTATTCAGACAAGATGTGATATTTGGAAATGTAGAATTTGGAAATTTTAGGTTCAAGAAGTCGTGGAAAATCAAAGGTCCATTAAAAGGAAATATCTTTTTTTGGTTTATATTGAACTAACCTAAGACATATATCAATTGAGGAATAAATCTAAGCCTGCCTATTATTCATTGTTAAAGAGGAATAATGAAACAAATATATATATATATATATATATATATATATATATATATATATATATAGATATATAGTGTCCTTTCACAAGACAGGTCGGCAAGAGATTGAAAACTAGTTTAATTTGGAACACTTGTGGGATAGTAAATCATTGGTAGAATGTTTTTGTGTTTATTATACTTGAATTCTACTAAATAATTTTAGATTCATTCCCATTTTTGTTGCTTGGGGAGCCTGTTTGGCTTGAAATGCTAGCATTTTTTACGACAAACAATTCTCATCTTTCAAGGTTTCTCAACAATCTCTAGAATTATTTTCCACCAAAATCATTTTTAGTCTAAGAATAATGTCTATATGATGAAAGAGGTTAATATTAACGAGATACAATGGACCTTCTTTGATGGTCCCTATCATGGACCAATGCACACATGTGAATTGGGATTTGTATCATATTTTTTGGGATCTCATTTCTTTACTAGAAAATACAATTTGGGTCAACTTAGGTTCCAATAATATGGGGAATTAAAAGATTTATATGCACTTCTAAAAGGTGTAGTGGAAAGAATTTTTTTTTTTTTGAAACTCATTGGGATTTGTATCATATCATAAATGTTATGTTATGTTTACATTCATATGACTCAATGCTTTGTTGATCCATTGAATAGAGTAATTGGATAATGCTGCATAGATGGCGTAGATATTTGGCTTGTTATGATTGTATGTGCATGTTCTAATTATAGTGATCGGAGTTACAATTGGAGATTACAAAATGAGAGGAGAGAAAATCTTGCGATGGATTCCAAGTAAGACTCTTTCCATTTTTCAGTTTCTATAAGGGAAACTTTGTATTCCTTTCTTTCTATTGTTCTAGACCACTCCACTTGGTCTAGGGAATATACTTCTATTTGCAGTCGTAAATTATGCATAACAATTGTGCATGTTTTTTACATTTTAGTATCTATTTAGAATATGCGTTGCTCTATGTAAATTTCAAAGTAGAACTTTCCGAGAAAAGGGAATTTTTTTTAGAGCACGGGTTGCTATGGGTTATACGACACAGAATTGGGCATCAAGGGTGGTAGGAATGGGTTGCTAGTACTTGGGTTATGTTGCATCATCAGTATATTTATATTTCCTAATTAAGCAAGGTCTAGATATGGTTATTAAATTCCAAAGATGAAATTGCATGGTTCCTCAACACTTACAAGGGGTCATTATTTAGACAAGATGCGATATTTGGAAATGTAGAATTTGGAAATTTTAGGTTCAAGAAGTCATGGAAAATCAAAGGTCCATTGAAAGGAATTATATTTTTTGGCTTATATTGAACTGACCTAAGACATATATCAATTAAGGAATAAATCTAAGCCTGCCTATTATTCATTGTTCAAGAGGATAATGAAACAAATTTATATATATATATATATATTTAGTGTCCTTTCACAAGACGGGTTGGCAAGAGATTGAAAAGTAGTTTAATTTGGAACACTTGTGGGATAGTAAATCATTGGTAGAATGTTTTTGTGGTTATTATACTTGAATTCTACTAAATAATTTTAGATTCCTTCCCATTTTTATTGCTTGGGGAGCCTATTTGGCTTGAAATGCTAGCCTTTTTTAAGACAAACAATTCTCACCTTTCAAGGTTTCTCAACAATCTCTAGAATTATTTTCCACCAAAATCGTTTTTAGTCTAAGAATAATGTCTATATGATGAAAGATTCAATTGGATGAAATATAAGATTCAAGTGACTAACCCTTGCTACATATTTCACAAGAGTTGAAAAATATATTTGAATTTCTTTGGTAGATCGATTACGCTCATGTTTCCTGAAAGATAAATCATAGCGCTGATTCTCTTTTGAAATATGCTTCTCTTTTAGATAAGTTTGTTTTAGAAGAATTTTTTAAAGCACATTTCCTTTCTAAAAGTGAATGTAATTTTTTTTTGGCTATATAGTAAGGAATTATAGGGCTTTAAATTTTTAGTTTGATAGGCTTATGGATGGAATTTCATGATTCTATATCTGAATTGAGTAGTGAATATTTTGTACTTTGTTGTTTGTTGATTAACACTATGAGCCTAAGGACTATACTCTCAAATTTTCTTTTTTTAGCAATAACAAGGTAGATTATATTAACAAAAACTGTAATGAAGCTTAGATTAGATACATGAGTAAATTCATGAGAAAAAAAATTGTGAAGGGTTTTAAGACTAAACTAGTATGGCTACACTGGTTGTGCCTCAATCTTAATACTAAGTTCCGAAAAAAGCCATACTAATACAATCTATAGAAAACATTATTAACATAGTAACATTTAGCCGACATTAAAATATAACAAGGATTGAGTCCTCGTCATCTAAATGATCAATTTTTCTTCAACAAATACTTGATTAAGATTAAGCAGTTCAACTAGGGAAAAATGGGCCGAGTTTGCAGAAGAATTCATCATCATACTTTTCAAGTAGCATTACTTCATATAGGGTTTCGTTGACCCTTAAAGTTCAAGGAGGGAGAGATAAAGATTGTTTTCCCAATTTCTCCATTCCCCTATTCAAGTCTCTTAAAATATGTTTGACTTGAATACAAAAAATCCAAGGCAATCATTCAAAATTATCATGTAAAAATTACAAAGCATAGAATCCAAAAGAAAAGTTCCAAAACAAGATAATGGATGAAATTATTAGAATCACTTATAGAAATCTAATTTGTAAAGATCAATGTGAAACGATACCTGATGCCTTAACTGAGAGCATACATTTCAGTTTGATTATTAAAAACTATGCCTAAGCTCCATGAGTATTCCGGTTCTATCCATAATTCGCCAGCAGAAAATCCGTACACTCGCAGATTGTACTCTCAATTTCATTGAAATAAAAAAACATGTTTTTACTTTGAAATATATATATGCTCAGAACTCTTTCACCATTCAAATAAAATTCATTTTAATTATTTAATTGGCAGATTTTTATTAAAATAATTAATTTTGGATATTAAATGAAATAACATATAAACCCAAGAAAAAATGTGCGAAAAAGAAGTGAAGCTGACGAAAAAGGAAAAAAAACTGATATTTAACCCGTATTCGTGCAATGACTCGTTCCTGTTGGCTTTCCATTCAAAGGCATTGATCTTTGTAACTTTCTTAAACTACTTGATGGCCAGCACCAACCTCGGCCTAACAATGAACAGCTGGCAACCTCATTACGTAAGCAATCTCCAACTGGTTTAAGAAATCACTCTTTAAGTCACCCAGCAGACTTAATTCAAATAGCGGGGATAGCTCAGTTGGGAGAGCGTCAGACTGAAGATCTGAAGGTCGCGTGTTCGATCCACGCTCACCGCAAATTCGCTTTTTTTCGTGGATGTCAGTTCGACTTGTCGGAATATGGTAATTTTTTTCAAAGAATCAGGTAGTTGGGGTGCCTGAATTGCATTTTTGATAGTGGACATGGATTTAGTACCATTAAAAACTCTTAGGACACCCAAAACACTGAAGTTTAACTACTATAACCTAGATTTTGAAAAATCTTTGCCGAATTTTTTTATAATCTCACTGGAATTTCTAAGTTATTCTGTGAATTTTTTAAACAAAGACTTCAAAATTTACTTGTAATATTTTGAACGACCCCTCTATGCATGTATTATCCAAATATAACTAGTAGCATGTGACACAAAGTTAATGTTGCATTAAATCTAATATCCATAAACATTCTATTTCAATTTTCCAAAATTTTCATCTAAAAAGCTAAAACAAGTTCCTTATAAAAAAAAGTCATATTATATATTGTTGAAAAATAACATCTTTTGAATATCAAAATTTTAATATCGCAATTGTGGATCAGAGGATTGACACAATACTATGATTGAGTTTTTGGACCTGCCTCACACAATGTATCATGTACAAAGATACAAAGAGACATAAGAAGCCAAGATACATGTACATGGGTGTAGCTGTAGGCATGGGTACCTCAATTTTCAAAACATGGGACAAGAGTATGTTAGGGGTACATATATCAAATCATATATATACAATAACGTATAGAAAAAAAGAATTTTTTTCGTGCCATTGTGGTGATTATTGTTCTCATGTATGGAAGCAACGAATATTTTGACGAGAGTTGCACTAATGTTTCCATAGTGGCAATATCCATGTGGAATGGGATGAGCTGCGCTAGTTGTCTAGTTCCCTATGCATAAAAATTTTCATTCAAATTTGGAAATTTTAGTACATATATGGATGTAACTCCCACCAATGGTGAGCTTTTTGGATATTTCAGAATTCAAGCCTGATTTGTCTATGAATCGTCTAAGAAATTGACTTTTCATAGCCATCGTCACTTTCCGCAATCATTCATGTATCTATATATCATAATAATATTTCCCAACAATGCTAAAAACATTAAGAAAGAAGCATATTCATGCATCTATATATCTGTAAAACCTATACATAATCAAGATATCCCCTCCCCGGACACATGATGCTAGACCCAAAGTAAGTAGAGCAAGAACCAAGCATGACAAATCTTGTCTGGTTCAAAGACCTACATTGATCCTAAAACCGTGATTGGATGGTGCTAGCAAAGAGGGAATCTAGACCTAATAATTATCTTTCTAGGAGTTTAGCGTATAGTAGTTCCAAATTCTGAACTAAAACCATAGACTTAAAATATCATATCAATAAGCAACATATTGCTAAAGATATCCAAACATTACATCTTTGAAAGATTTCATTGTCACCTCCACTTTGAACATGAAAAAAATACACATAACTTTCATACTAGATTGTAAAATGTACCTGTCACTCTAATTATTACGAACATGGTAAGTTATTAGAATATATCTCATAAAAACTATAATTATTATACGACAATATTTCTCATTAAAATTAGAATTATTACAGAATATATGGATTCTTGGAATACTCATTTCAATTTTACATTGAAATTTTTTAAACTTGCATATTATATATAGATAAAATGTCTTTCGGATTAATCACATCATTAAGATTAGATCAACGTTTCTAACTAGCTAATATAGTTCATCCTCAGAACAAGGTTCAAAAAATTGACTTAATCCTAATAATGTAATTAATCCGAAAGACATTTTATCTACATTATGGATCACAAAAATCTTAAATCTAACATTGCATATTACATATTCACTAATTAAAATTAAAAAAACATATTATTTAAAATAAAAAAAATAAGTTAACAAAAATTCAACGAAACAATTTTTTTTGATATTTTTAACAACGTAAATAGTAAGTTTAATATTGTAACTTATTAAATTGATAACACTAATGACATAAATAGTAACTTTAATAATTTAACCTATTAACTTTCGTGGTATTGTCATCCTCACATTTAGGTCTGAGAATTTGGCATCTGGGTCCGGGAATTTGACATCTTACATGACATATTTTTATTGTTAGAACCGTGCTTAGATTTTGTTCACATTTCAATGCATTGCGTAATGGTTTTTTTTTTAATTAATATGATTGATTAACCTAAATAACTTTTTTAATATATATTTTTATAAAATAGATAAAGGTAGTGGATCAAATAAATGGATAATTTTTGAAGTTTGTGATAGCAAGATTTTAATATATATTTTTATAAAACCGATAAAGGTAGTGGATCAAAGAAATGGATAATTTTGGAAGTTTGTGATAGAAAGATTAGATATAAAAAAGGTTTGTAAACCAAAAATAATTATAATTATATATTTTTTAATTTATAACTAAGAAGGTTTTTTAATTAAATATAATTGATAAATTGTAAATGTTTATAATTTATTAAATACTAGAGATGAATTTGGAATGTTAATGATTTTAAATTTCTATTCATTAAATAATTTTGAAAATTAATAAAATTAATGAATTTGGAATGTTAATGATTTTAAATTTCTATTCATTAAATAACTTTGAAAATTAATTAAATTAATTTAAATTAAAGCATTAGCTTTGATATAATAGAATAGTTGGAAAACTTAAGAATAATGTTACTAGTAATGTGAAAGTGAAATTCATTTATTGCTTTGGGAATGTTTTTGGGCTGTGCATTAACAAGGGTAAATCTTTCTTTCTTTGTGAATTTGGCGATGTGGACGAGATAAATTTCATTGCAAATTTTCTTGGTGTCCATACTAAAAAAGAAAATGAAGGGTTTTTATATCTGGGATACAGAATCAAACCTTGTGGCTATAAAGTGAGGGATTGGATGTGGATAGTGGACAAGTTCAAAATCAAAATCAACAAATGGACTCACAAATGGTTGTCGTTGGGTGGTAGATACATAATGATTCAAGCGGTTCTATCACAATTTATAGTGTACCGGGGACATCTTTTTTATATTCCAGAACAAATTGTATGTCAAATCAATCAAATTCTATCGCAATTCTTATGGGGCGGTGCTGTAATGGCAAAGAAACATCATCTTTGCAAGCTTGATTTATTATTTTGCCCAAAACAACATGGAGGGTGGGGCGTCTTAAACACAAGAGCATTTAATTCGGCTCTTCTCATTAAATCCCTATGGAGGGCCATCAATGGTAATGGTATATGGTCTGAAATCATCAAATGCAAATATTTACCTGGAGACCCCCTCCACAAAATACACTGTCACCAATTTTCTTTTCCGCGGAACATATCTGCAATATGGCAAGGATTCAGGAAAGTAATGCATTTATTTGCGCAGAGGTTGACTTGGAGATTTGGGAACGAACAGAGGATCTTATTGGGATGTGACTGAATTTATGGTATGTTCGTTGTTTCTGTTACAAATTAGCGTATCGTCCACCGTTTAGCCCATAGGGGCATTCTGTATTTTTTTCAAGTGATTCACTACTGGGACCACGGGGCTCCTATTAAGAAAACAACAGAACAAATCGGCCTTATCGGCCCAGATGCTGTGGAATGGAGAAAGTATACACAGGGTATATAGGTAGCTAGTTTATGTTACATGACTGGGGGTGACAGAATAGCATGGGAAGGGACAATGAAATGCGACTTTCTAGTTGTGAAGGACATTTATTCCTACATCAATATACAGTCTTTTCATGATATTAGGTCCATAGATTTCTGGAACTTTTGGCACAAAAGAATACCAACCAAGATCGTGTTATTTGGCTGGCTTTTCTGGAGGAAGAAAATTCTTATGTGGGACTCACTCATCAGATGGGGTTTCTCTGGGCTCAGAAGATGTGCTCTTTGCCAACTGCATGAGGAAACAGTGGATCACCTTTTCTTCTCTTGTCCAAGGGTAATTATTATATGGAATCTATTCAGTCTATATCATTTGGGCCCATTGTGGACTCCGGGGGATTTCATGGACACTGCTCATAGATGGGACAAGATCTCAGGAAAATTTCAATCCTTACCATTTTTCCTCATCTGGGAAGTTTTCCTTGCAAGGAACAAGCTCATATTTGAAGATAAGTCGTTTTCCACCTCCCATATACATGTTGCTATCATGAAGTGGATTAATGACAGGGAGCCTACTAAGGATATCATAAGGGATTTCTCTCGAAGGATTAGACCTCATCCCATCATGATCCTAGTGATTTTTTTTTATGGGGCATGTCAAGATGTGATGATGGGATGCAGAGCTTGAATCAAAATCTCTTAGGCAGAAAGGATACACATATGCTGGAATGGGGGTAAGGGCACAAATAATATGGCGAAGTTGATGGCTCTATGGTCTGGATTATTGGTTGCCCACAACATGGGTTTGATTGAGGTCCATATCTATGGAGATTCTAGAATCAACATTGATGCCATATTCGGAAAATCAGCTCTATCCTCTCTGGGATCTCAGGGTTGGCTCATGAGAACTAAGCAACTATGGAATAAAATGAACAAGTCGCCCTTAATCCACATATTCAAAGAGAATAATACCAGAGCAGGCGGAATCTCAAAAAAGGGTCTTAGCATTAATTTTGGGTTTTTGCAGGTTTCTCACTACAGAGATGGACAAAATATATGGACATCTGAAATCCGCATTCCATGAAAATCAAGTGAATGTGATCTTTTGGCAAGCTGCAACAAGCAAGCTTGTTAATGTGCAATGATATATATATGAAGATTAATTAGGATACGGATTCGGCTACAAGCGAGCCTGAATACAATTGCAACAACCTTATGGTTTCTTTCAATAATCAATCATGTTTTTATAAGGGATGAACAGACTAGTCAGTTTTGTATCGATATTTTGTGATATTCATATTTTGATATAAGTACTTGTGAACTATGTTAGGCTGAACTATGTTTGTCTTTGATATGTTGAAAACATTCACATATGCTTATTATTGTCTACGGATGGATGTATGCAAAGTTGATATATCTCATTGATGTGATAGTATCCAGCTTAATGAGTATGATGTTCTTAAAATGTATTGTTTATATATCTAATAGACAACGTTTTTTTCTTTCTGAGAAAAAAAAAAAATTAAATAAATTTGAAAGTGAAATTGAGAATAGTCAGAAAACTTAACCGTAATGTTCATGTTTCCCAGTAACGTGAAGTGAAATTCCAACACTACATTGATTACTATTCTCATCATTAGAATTGTTATCGAGGATAAGTACCTTTATTCAGTTAGCATTAAAATTTTGTCTTTATTTCACTTTTTCTCAGTCGCAGAAGTTTAATCTGGTTGGTTTTTTTGATGTGTTCTTCCAATTTTTTCTAATCATCTTTTCTAAATTTGTTGAGACAACAAAAATGTGATTGTGCTTATGTTGTTGCAAATTTATTTCTTATATAGTAGTGAAGGTAGGAATCTCTAAAATTGTCTAGTTTATAATTTGAAGATGTGCTATATGTATTCTCTTTAAATTTCAAATTTTTAAGAGAAATAGAAATGTATACAATTATCTCAAAAATGTTGGTATAAAAATTTAATGATCAAAGAAAAATACATCTCAAAATTAGACAAAGCAACAATATGTAAAAACTCAAATTGGATGATCAAAAAAAAATACATCTCAAAAAATAAACAATAAACAATGCAACAGTGTGTGAAAACTCACACTTATGTAGCAATTTTATTACGCTTAAGTGGAACATGCTAGTTGTGACTCTAGAGTAAAGAAAAAACAGATTAATCCAACATTACTCCTATATTTTGCGTAGCATAGTTCATCTCGGCAACAAAAGTCGGAGATGCTAGCAAACATTAAAATACAATCTTGGATGTCTGAATTCAAGAAGATATGGGGAGCACAATTCATATTGTTAACAAAAGATGGAGATGTTGTTAAAAATGAACTACAAATGTAAATAAACTAATTCTGGGCAAATTTAATTATTACCTGTTAGTTGGTTGTATAACGAAATTAAGTTAAAATAACGAAATAGACCAGGTTAAATTGGATGGCCCGAGAGACTTGTATGTCAAGGAGAATCATTGTTGGTTAATAGAGTTTCCAATACCTTGCCCTGTGGAAGTTCCCTTGACACCCTGTCAAGGTCACTTACCACGTAAATCCTTTGTGTATTTACTTGTGTATTTTACATTCAGTTTCATTCAGTTTGTGTTTTTTTCTTGTATAATGTTTTCCTAGTTTAATATGTGGTATCGGAGCCATAACTGAGTTGAAATTCTGTTGTTTTCCAACCATTATGTTGTTCCAATTTTATTTTTATTTTTTGAGCCAAAGAGAATGTTGCGAAGATTAAAAATTTGCATGCTTGTTGTTGTTGCCGGAGAGAAGGGGCTGCATTGAAGATTTTCGCATGGCTGTTGTTGCCGCCGGAGAGAAGGGGCTGCATTGAATATTGCTGCCGCCGCCGAATAGAAAGGGCTGCGGCACATTAAGAGCAAGTTGTTGGACATTGAAAACAAAGGGCTGCACTGCCCTTTCTCCATCGTTGTTGAAAACACAGAAGAGAAAAAGCCATGAGCACTGCTGCCTTCATTATTGATATGAGCCATCACTGTTAGAAAGATTTTCAGTTTTGCAAGTAGAGATTCAAGTCTGCTGTCATAGAAAGAAAAAAAGCCAGGTAATTTTTTTTTTTGGCAAGAATTTGAATTTATTTCATAGGCATCGATGAGCTTGTTGAATTAAAACAAGAACAATTGAAACAAGAAAATAAATTCAGGGCTTCTGAGAAAAATACTTTAACTGAAAGAATTTTTTTTAGAGAAAAAGAGAAATTGAAAGGGCTCAGATTTCTGAATTTAAAAAAAAAAGTTTTAGAGGAAAAGAGAAATTGAAGGAGATAATTTTCTCTGAAATTGTTTGTTAAATAAAGGGCTCAGATTTCTGAAAAAAATTAAAAAAAAATTGGTTTAGAGGAAAAGAGAAATCGAAATATTTTATTTTCTCTGAAATTGTTTGTTAGATAAAGGGCTCAAATTTCTGAAAAAATTGGTTTTTAGATGAAAAGGGAGAAAAATAGATTTTTTTTCATAGCTGAAAAAGGGAAATCAGAAACCCTAGCAGAAGAGGGGAAAGATTTTTTTTTTTTCCTCATAGCTGAAAAAGGGAAAACAGAAACCCTAGGAGAAGAGGGGAAATGTTTTTTTTAAACCCTAGTTGGAAGTTTAAGTAAGAAGAGAAAACTATAAATGGCCAAAATGACAAATGCAAAGTTCGAGGAGGATAAATTCACCGGGAATAATAATTTCACATTGTGAACACTGAAGGTTAGGGATTTGTTGGTGAAACAAGGGTTGCACAAAGCATTAGACGGGGTAAAGAAAAAACCTGCAAGCATCACAGATTCAGACTGGGAGGACTTGGATGCCCGAGCCCTCAGTACCATTAGGTTATTTTTGGCAGATGAAGTTCTCTTTAATATCGTTGGAGAGAGTACAACTGAAGGGTTGTGGGAAAAACTGGAAACCTTGTATATGACTAAATTATTGACAAATAGAATTTATTTAAAAAGACAATTGTACAGTCTTCGGATGAAAGAGGGTACAAAAGTTGCAGAGCATGTAAATGTTTTTAATATGCTTATTTTTCAGTTGTCAAATATGGAAGTTAAAATGCAGGAAGAAGACAAGGAAATAACCTTGTTGTGTTCTCTGCCCGAGTCATGGGACCACTTCGTAACTTCAATCAGTTTGAGCACTGCCGATTCTTTGAAATTTGAATCTATTGTGGGTGCTCTCTTATCTAAAGAAGTACAAAGGAAATCTAGTATTGAGACATCTGCACCAAAAGCCATGGTAGCCACAGGTCAGTCAAAGGAAAGAGGGGAGACAGCAAGGGGTTCTTCCAGATCAAATTCAAAGGGCAGTAAGAAGTGTAAAGCCAAGTGCTGGTACTGCAACAAACTTGGACACCTCAAGAAAGATTGTTGGAAACGGAAGGAGTCGGAAAACCATAACAAGGAAGAAAATCAAGTTGATTCAGGTATGGTTGATGAAGTTTTAATTGCTGAAGCTCTCTCTATTTGTAATGTCTCTCAAGATGCTGAAAATTGGCTATTAGACTCTAGTGCTTCCCATCATATGAGTTCTCACGGAAGTTGGTTTACTTCATACGAAACTGTAAATGGTAGTTTTGTATTCATGGGAAATAATGCATCTTGTCAGACTATTGGGATTGGTAATGTAAAAATTAAAATGTATGATGATACAGTTAAAACATTATTTGAAGTTAGGCATGTACCTGAACTAAAGAAAAACTTGATTTCCTTGGGAGTTTTGGATTCGAATGAGTATAAATTTACAAGTCAGAATGGAGTGCTGAAAGTCTCAAAAGGTCGGAAATCTGTACAGACTCAAAGGAAGCACTCAAGTTAGTGAAGCAATGATCGTATCAGAAAAAGCAGGAGCAGGTTCTCGTCAGTGGCATCAGCAGTTGGGTCACATAAGCAAGAAAGGTCTTCAGGTACTGATGAACCGCAAGTTGCTTCCTGATTTGAAATCCTTGAAGTTTGATTTTTTTAAATATTAAACAAAGGTTCAAGACTGGAAATCATAATAGTAAATATATTTTAGACTACATTCATTCTGATCTGTGGGGACCATCTCCTACTGTGTCTTATGGAGGTGCATTATATTTCTTAACATTTATTGATGATTTCTCCAGGAAAGTTTGGGTATATATGTTGAAAAAGAAAGCTGATGTATTTAATGTTTTTAAACAATTTAAAGCAATGGTGGAAAAGAAAACAGGCAAATCAATTAAATGTTTAAGAATTGACAATGGTAGTGAATTTACTTCTTTAGAATTTGAACAATTTTGTAAGGATGAAGGGATTGTTAGACATAAAACTGTTGTTTATACTCCTCAGCAAAATGGCATTGCCGAATGGATGAATCAGACTCTTATGGAAAGAGCCAGAAGCATGATCAGCAATGCTAAACTGCAAAAGGACTTGTGAGTAGAAGCAGTATCTACTGTTTGTTATTTAGTTAACAGATCATCTTCAATTGCAATAAACTGTAAAATTCTTGAAGGAGTTTGGTAGGGTCACTCTTGTGATTATTCACATTTGAAGATTTTTGGTTGTGATTCCTATGCTCTTATTCCTAGAAATCAGCATTCAAAGTTAGATCCAAAATCAAAATGTTGTGTCATTGTTGGGTATGATTATGCAGTGAAAGGATATAGGTTGTGGGATCCTTCTTCATGAAAGATAGTCATTAGTAGAGATGTAACATTTGATGAATCTTCTCTTCTAAAATCAGATGTTGGAAAAGTTGAACAGGAACAAGTATCGCCAAATCAGCAAATTCAATTGGAGACTAAACTTTTTCCAGAAAGTCAAAAGGAAGGAGAGACTTCAAATGAAAAAGGCGAAGAAGCAAAGGAAACCAGGGAAATTCCAAAACCAATTCAACCAATTCAACAACCATTCACTCTAAGAAGGTCTACAAGGGAAAGAAAAACACCCAAAAGGTATGAAGATTCTACTTCATCTTTTGCATTAATTACTGAAGATGGGGAAACTTCTTGTTATCAGAAAGAAGTAGATGATGCAGATAGCGAGGTATGGAAAAAGGCTATGGAAGAAGAAATGGATTCCTTAGCCAAGAATACTACCTGGGATCTTGTAGAACTTCCTGAAGGGAGAAGTGTTGTTGGGTGCAAATGGGTCTTCAAGTTGAAAAGAAAAGTTGATGGAAGTATTGAGAGGTATAAGGTGAGGCTAGTTGCAAAAGGGTATTCTCAAGTTGAAGGTCTTGATTTTCATGAGATTTTTTCACCAGTAGTTAAACTTGTTTCTATTCATATTGTGTTAGCACTAACTGCATTACTTGACCTTGAGTTAGAACAGTTAGATGTTAAAACAACCTTTCTTCATGGTGATTTGGATGAAGAGATATATATGGATCAGCCAGAGGGTTTTGTACAAGGTCGCAACAGAAGATTATTTTGCAAGCTCAGGAAATCATTGTATAGCCTGAGGCAGTCACCCAGGCAATGGTACAAGAAGTTTGACTCCTTCATGGTGAGCCATAATTTTATCAGAAGTGAATATAATCATTGTGTATACTTCAAAAGTTTCAATAACATATTCATTATCTTGGTGTTGCATGTTGACGATATGCTTATTGCAAGCAAAATCATGGAAGAATTCAACAGGTTAAAGGCTCAGCTCTCTAGGACGTTTGATATGAAGGATCTTGGAGTGGAAAAACATATCTTGGGCATGGAGATACACATAGACAGGAAGAATGGTAAGCTTTGGTTATCACAACAAAATTATGTGGAGAAAGTACTTGAAAAGTTTAGTATGAACAATGTGAAACCTGTTAATGTTCCATTAGCTTCCCATTTTAAGCTTTCTTCGGATTTAAGTCCTAGAACTAATGAAGAAAATAAGTATATGTCTTGTGTACCATATGCAAATGCGGTAGGCAACTTAATGTATGCGATGGTATCTACAAGACCTGACATTTCACATGCAGTTGGAGTTGTCAGCAGGTTCATGGCAAATCCAGGGGAAGAAAATTGGCGAGCAGTGAAATGAGTGCTTCGGTATTGGAGAGGCACAAGTGACCATTGCATTAGCTTTGATGGTCGTGAAGGTTCAATCTGCGGATATGTGGAGGCTGATTATGCAGGTAATTTGGACAAAAGGTCTACTACAGGTTATGTTTTTACTCTTGCAAGTAGAGCAATCAGCTGGATGTCAAAGCTTCAAGAGACAGTTGCTTTGTCCACTACTGAAGCAAAGTATATAGCTGCTTCAGATGCTTGTAAAGAGGCAATTTGGTTAAAAGGTCTGCTTGATGAGATTGGAAGGACGCAGGAGAAAGTGAATGTATTCTGTGACAGTTAGAGTGCTATTCATTTGGCTACAAATCCAACCTATCACAGCAAGACCAAGCACATTGATGTAAGGTATCACTTTGTGAGACATGTAATCGAAGGTGGCAAAGTAGTTCTCAAGAAGGTCCATACACAGGAAAATCATGCAGATATATTCACGAAGCCACTTACAGTAGAGAAGCTGAGATGGTGTCTCGCTTCTCTTGGCTTGCAAAAAAGATGATGAATGGGCATGGGCAAGGGATTAGGAAAATCGTTGTCAAGGTGGAGTTTGCTAAAATATGACAACAAATGTAAATAAAGTAATTCTGAGAAAATTTACTTATTACCTGTTAGTTGGTTGTATAATGAAATGAAATTAGAATAACGAAATAGCTCAGGTTAAATTGGATGGCCCGAGAGGCTTGTATGTAGAGGAGAATCATTGTTAATGAATAGAGTTTCCAATCCCTTGCCCCGTGGAAGTTTCCTTGACACCCTGTCAAGGTTTTACCACGTAAATCCTTTATGTATTTACTTGTGTATTTTACATTCAGTTTCATTCTGCTTCTGTTTTTGTCTTGTATAATGTTTTCCCAGTTTAATAGATGTTAGCAAACATTGAAATCTTTGACGTAAGAATTCAAAGATATGGGTACCTGTAGTCAAATGCTTTGGATGCATGCAATCAACAACTTATCTCCAACAATCATTGTGACAATCCAAACATTAAACTATCTGAATCCAAAAAGACAAGGGGATCACAATTCATCTTGTTAACAAAAGTTGGTGATGCTAGCAAACATAAAAAATCCTAGACGTCCGGATTCAAAGATATAGGTACTTGTTCTCAAATGCTTTGGATAACTGCAATCAACAACTTATCTCCAACAATAATTCTGATATTTTTGGGTAGGTTTTTTTATTTTGGAAAAGTTAAGTACAAGACAAAAATGCGATGGTGGTTGTGTATGTTTTTTTTTTTAATTATAAGAGACAACTTCAAAATTGTGAAATTTCCATGTTTTATTGATAAATTAAATTTTACAAGGTTCTTTTGAATATTGCAAAAGAGGATTCAAATGACTAAATTTTATGGTACCACGTTTATGGTATGTTCACTCTATCTTTCATAGCGTAGAAGATTAGCATATGGTAATCCTAACATTTTTGTTTGGTTGGTCTGATTTACTTGTGAAGTTTAAGTAACGCGTTTAGAGCCATCCTTATTTCAACTGCCTGAGTTTTTTTTTCGATTTTCTTTAGCTTAAAAGTCTTATCAATGAACTAACTTATTTTCCTTTCTAGTGTATTGGGATTTTGGGAAAATATTCTGTTTGATTCCATTCTTTTGCCAATCGAACTGCAAGTTAAAACCGAGCTTGCTGAGATCCAACAGAAACAAATTGGGGATCTCCTACAAGTACTTGTAAAAAGAAAACTGTGAAAATGCCAGATTAACAACAGAAGTTTGGAAAACCAAGGTGATGCCAATTCTTAAGGTGATGCCAATTCTTTTGTAAGTAGAGCTTGGACATGCAGAAGAAGTAAAAAGAAGCTACAAAAGGAGATTTCAACAAAGCTCACTGAGGTTAAGAATCTTCATATTATGTTCTCTACTCTGGGAAGGGAGAAAGTAACCATGGCAGCAGAAAGCTAGAAAATTCAGTGACATGGAAGAAGACTGCAATGACCTAAAGAGAAAAACAATACACTGTTAAACAAGATATAATCCTATTCCAAAAAAAAAAAATACCAAAAACCCAGATATCCTAAAGGCAGTTGCTTCTATTGGCAGCACAAGCGCTAAAGAGATCAGAAAAATACCGTTCCTTGAAGAGGGAGATGGCCAACCTAAAAGCTTCCATACTAAAACAGGAAAAGCTTACCTGTGTTCTGGAATAAAAAAGGGCTGCACTTGTGAATGAGATCGTTTGGGGTAAGCAGCAATTTCATTCTCTATTGAAAAACTGTGAGTGCTTCCAACAAGGGATGGAAATTCATCCACACGCAGAGCAACAATTAACAAACCCTGATAGGTAGAAAAGTATCAAACAAGAATTTGTTTCGCTTGAGGAACTCATGCTTCACTTCAAGGAAGAAATCACCTTTATCAAGGTGGAATCTGGTAAGGCGTAAAAGAACATAAAAAAAAAACTCAAGGAGGAAATGGCAATGTTGCAGATTGACCTATTGTATATGCGTGATAAGAATATTGTATTTATACAAGGAAAAAAACTAAATGAAAACAAAGATGGTAGTATCAAAACACTAAATGAAACCACAAATGTTCTCAGAAGTAGCAGACATCAATATGGAAAAAGGCCAGCTTAAACTTGATGCCAAAGATTTCATAAACCAATCACAATTAAACGGAATGTCTATATCCCAAAAGAAAGTGGGTGCGGCGTTTTCAGTGAGGATGGCCTCTGGTTCCGAGCCCAAGCCCCTCAAGAACCAAACTATGAAGTTTCACATAGTCGATGATTTAATAAAATTATTTTACCTTCAAATCTATATATGAAAAGAGGGATGAAATTCTTCGAAATATAAAAATTTTATAATTTAAAAAATATGCAAATCAAAAACTTAAAATACGTTGGAACTGAATGTTTATTAATTTATAATTAATATATATATATATGTGAATTTATATGAATTTATACTTTGTTTTTATTTACTGCATTTCAATTATTTTATCTTGAAAGAGGAATGAATTACATAGTACATCATTCAAACTTTTTAACATTTTTTTATTATTAATTTTAATATTGGGTCTAATGTTTAAGGGTATATGTTTTCTTCTAAGAAATTACAGGTTCAAAATCAAATAGAGATAAAATATATAAATCTCTCTAGACTTTAGGAGTCGTTGAAGTAGGTCCCTTATCTCACAAACAATGGGATCATGGTGTTTTGTCCTACAAACAATGGGGTCATGACCTTAAAAATAGTACCTGTCAACAAAGTAAGAATGTTTAAACCACCTAACCATAGAATTTTAAAAAATAAAAAACTTTCAATTACTTTATAACACTCATATAAAATTGACATAAAATATTATACTTAAATATTGAAATATTTTATTTATAAAGTTCTATAACTTTTTAAAGAAGTAATGCAACATTTCTACACTTTAACATTAAAAAAACGTTCATAAAACCCCCAAATACTAGTTTTGATCTATTGACAATATTTTCATTGTATGGTCTCACTATATTTCCTCTTGAACTTTTTCTTTAACCATTTTAAGAACATTCCACACTGCCACGGCCCCAAACATTCAATTTACAATGGAAATCCAAATTGAAAACTCTCCTTCCCTTGTAGAAACATAATATTGTCAACTTAATGGAACCTTTACCCACCAATTCTAAAGGAAAATAAATTCACATGGAAAATATCTTCACACTTATTCTAAAAAATAAATAAATAAAATTTTGAAGCTCTAGTAACTAAATCTATTCGAATCTCCATTCCCAAATTCTTCAAGAAATAAAAATCACACTTTACAAAGGCTCTTATAGCCAATGGTTAGTCCAATATTCAAATCAATAATGTTTTTGTTCAATCCTCCTTACTAATTTAAAAAATGATAAATACTTGGCACAGGCGAGGGGAGTTAATTAGTAATGGTGTCTTTTTATTTAATCATTTCAACTCAACTTTTTTTTCACATATCTTCTTTTGTAGTTAATGACTTTTGTATAGGTTTAATTATTAATTGTTTTTTTTGTTATTATATATATATATATATATATATATATATATATATATATATATATATATTATTCAAAAGCATTCACACGAGTGAATTATTCAACAAGCAACACATGAAAACACCAGATATAAGTGGAAACCCATTAAGGGATAAAACACCAATTTTTTTGCTTAAGCGATGTGAAGGCAAGATCCTACTCCCTTATTACATCAATTTTTTCGTAGGCTCCAACCTATAGGAGGTTGCTACGTCAATACTTCTACAATATTCATCTTGAGAAGAAGCTCCAACTCTCACAAATTTTCTGCAGAGTACAATGCATAGGAGGATCCTACCTCAACAAGCTACAACATGTTATTTATCAAGCTAGAACTTAAAATGATACTACAATCCCCTGATCAGATTACAAATTAAATTTGTTGGTTACCTGGTCTTTGAGTTTGTTCTAAATTTTATTTTTATTTTTCTCTTTTTTGTTTCTTATCCTTTGTGCTTCTCCTCTTCAAGTCTATTCCAATTTTACTACTCTTTCTCTTCCCTTTTTCTCCTGACTAGGCTTGTTCAAGAATTCTCTCATACAAATGCTCAATTCAAAAAAACATCATTCTCATTCAACAGTGCATCCTTTATAAACATGGCTCTCTGGCAGTTTCTATTCTATGCATGAATTTGAAATGAGGAGTTATCTCTTGGTATTCCAAAAAAAAAATTCATTTCACCTCTTCAATTTCAGCTGAATCTCAAATTAAGAAAAAAATGTTTTGTATCGTTTACAAATTCAAAGAAACATGGTCAAACATTAATTATTATATAAGACAAGGCTTGGATAGACAAACTTTGTGTGATGCAGGGTGGTTTAAGCTAGGGTGTGTTACTATATAGGGTAACATAGGTTAAAAGTAGCTGGCCCGCATTATAATGCTAGTCCGTAGAGAAACGTGGGTGTTACTATTGTAAAGAGTTCAAAAATCTAAACTATTTTGTACAACTGATTTTGTTCAATCACAACATGTTCTTTAGCCTTTGTTCTCTAGTTCTCTAGTTCTCCAGGCTTTATTCTCTGGTTCTTATGTGTTAAGTATTCACTTTTTTTAAGGATAAACATCAAGGAAACATCAAAAAAATAATCAATTATCAAACCTTAATCTGCCTTTCCACTTCACATCACTTAATCTTCCTTACCACATCACTTTAATCAACCTTTTCACATCAAACAATCAACACAATCAACCTTGGGAAATCCACCTCATCAACATGAAAAACTCATCAACATACAACATCAAGAAAAATTATCAATATGACAAACTCATTAACATCAACATCAAGCAACCTTATCAATATGACAAACTCATCAACATCAAGAAACCTCATCAACATGACTATGATCATTTGACATCAATGCCAACATTGCCAACATTCTCCCCTTTGGCATTGATGGTAACACTATGCTCCTCCCCCTAAGAGTCATCCTTCTTATCTCTCCTAAGAATTACTTTTCCCCCTTTGACATCAATGGCAAGGGGATTTACTTGGTGAACATTGTGTCATATTGTATACTTTTGCAAGAATCATTGCCAACTATTTTTGAAGAAATTTTTCTATCAATATATGGATCAATATGAAAGAGAATGTTTGTACTCTTAACCGTGCCCTTTTTGTTTACATCATTGAAAGGAAATACAAATTTTGTTCCAAAAGAGGCCATATCTATACCAAATACCAATTAAATGTTAATATTTGATCCAACGATAAAGTTTGGTTTGTTTTTCTATATTTAGATTATTAATCATGACTTGATATTCATTGTGCCACTATTTTCTATCAGAGAAAAAGAAATCACTACTTGTTTCCTCAATTGGAGTTTAAAACTTGAGTCCAATGTGCCTTCAGTACTATATGAATAGATTTATATCCATCTAAATTTTATTTTGATCTCACAAATAGTTTTGGCCTTTTCAAGTGTCTTTTGCACCCTATTCATGAGATCTCAACAACACCTTAGACAAGCTTTGTCATCTTCCAAAACCTATGTATGTCATTCATACCAAGGGTGATTTGAAGCATTGATACACAAAATTTCACTTACCAGAGACAATAATCTTTAGTATTTTTATGAAATGGTTTGTTCTTCATTGAGCTATCATCATTAGACAAAGAGAGAACCATATTTAATTAGACTTCAAAATTGAAATGTTGCTGGAACGTTTTGATACCATAACATATACACACCATTGGAATAGTCACTTAATTTTTAAATTGTATGAATACAATGAAGATATGAGTATTTATTTGAAAGTCTTTGGTCTTCTTGTGACTTTAGGTGTTCTTTGATATCTCCAATGCATATTTTTGACATTCAAAACATATGCTCTTGATCTCTATTGTAATATCCCAAATTGGGAACAAACAACAAATTAAAGCAAACAAGACTGAAAACTACAACAAAATAAAAATAACATCAGAACACACAGATTGGAGCTAGAAATAGATGTTGATCCATTTTATTAATCGATCAGAAATATTACAATAGAGGTGCCAAGAAAGGTAGCAACTGGGCCTTCTCTAGGCAGGCTGAAGATCAATTATGAAACCGACCAATACTTATGTTAAAACTAGGCTCTGCATGGCTCTCCCTCTGTGCTCCTAGTGTTGGGACTGCTGCTACTGGCTGGAAATGATCTGCTGGTTGGGCCTGCTCCAATTCTTAGAAAATTTCAGGATTAAACCCCGGGCTCTACTCACAAGACCCACAAAACCCGTGAAGGGTTTCTAGAAATCCCTACCCCAGAAAATAACCCCTTTGGGCTTGGCACGCTACTCTACTGGGTGAATCGGTGTTCTGACTAGAATTTTGGAAAGTGCCTCTGAAATCCTGCCCCAAATCCCCGGTATGAGGCGGCTAACCTCCCCTCCAAACCTCTGGATACAATCTACTCTTCCTCTCAACTTCCCAACACTTCTCCTCAACTGGACTATGTACACCCCATGCAGTCAATGTGGCCTCTGCATTTTCCTGAAGAGAATGCTTATGTATGGAATGCTACGATGAAAAACTCTTCCTGAAACTAGATGGAAATCCTCTCCTGAGCGGGCACTCGAAGTCCCCCGAGGTAGAGGTTGAGATCTCCGCTTGGAAATATTTGTGCTAAACAACACTTGCAGACTCAACTAAATAGCTCAAGCATGCTACAGTCAACTAGACATAAAATAGGTGATGAATGAATGAGAGATGTGTTAATATCACCCTCTTTTATCTAAGTTGAGCCTCCAACATTCCCTTGTGCCCATCTAGTCTGCGTTGCCACTCTTCCAACCTATCTTTGTGTTGCCATTGTGCTGCCTCTCCCACGCTGCAATTGGGACATTGTCTAATTTGAGAGAGTGGCCACAAGGGCCCCACTTCAGCCTCAATATTCTCCTTTAGTGATTTTAGGAAAGTAAATTAGCTACATAGTTTATTTTTGGGTCCCTATTTCCCACTTTATTTATGTTGAACATTAGAATAGGAAAAATTAAAAAAAAAATTATATTCCAATTAGTTGACTGCTAATTTGGAATATTACAGTCTGCCAAAACTTTGCTTGTGCTCAAGCAATTGCAAAGTTGGATGTTGCAGGATCTTCTCCCCCTGCCAAGTGGCATCCTCATCTGGAAGGTTCCTCCACTTGATCAGATACTCCTTTACCACCATGCTCCTCAAGTGTCTCTCCCTGGCATCTAGGATGGCCTTCATCTATAGTACCAAATGCCCCTCATCATCGGTAGGTGGGATCTCTGTGGTTGCACTCACCTGTTGTCCCAAAGCCTTCTTTAGGCATGAGACGTCGAAAATGTTGTGAATCTGACTCCTCGATGGAAATTCCAGCTCATATGCCACTTCTCCAACTCGTTGGATCACTCTGTACGACCCATAAAAGCATGGCTTGATCTTCTCAACTCCCTTCTACTGCAGCGTGGACTATCGGTATGGATGAATTAGAAGGTACACTAAGTCATCCACCTCAAATTGCCTCTCCATGCGACCTCTGTCTACGTACATATTTTACTGATTTTAGGTTGTTTCCAAGTTATCCTTGAGAGCCTTGAGAATGTCTTGGCTCTCTTGGATCCAGTATTTGGTGCTAGGGGCCTTGCTAGCTCCAAAAATCACATCAAAAAAATTTAGTGAATTATAACTATAAAAAGCATAAAATGGAGACATACTGATAGAAATATGGAATTTTTGTTGTAGCAGTATTCCCCCAAGTGTAGCCAACGCAGCCAAGCCTTCTGTTGCCCTGTGACATAGTTCCTCAAGTAGCCCTCTAGCCACTTGTTAACTATCTCGGTTTGCCCATCAGTTTGTGGGTTGTAGCTTGTGCTGGGTGTTAGCTCTGTGCCCACCAAACGGAATAAATCCTGTCAGAAACCTCCCATGAACTGGTTTTCCTTATCACTGACTATAGAAATTATACAAGATGCACGTATATTACCGAACTCTCCTGATCTAACAAATTAATATTATGTTAAATACAAAATCCTTCCACTTAATTCTTTGCAGAAATTAAATCGCCAATTCTAAAACACATATGAAGCAAATCAATCGCACATAAACACAGTTGTTTAATGGGAAAGCTTAAAGCTAAAAACCCCAACTATCATATATTATGTATATCAATGGAACATGTAACAATCTCATACAAAGCTTAGTACATCAGGCTCTCAGTAAAATCAACAATTGTCACACACTGTCATGTAGAATTTTGCATATCTATGCACTAATTTCTTGCCTCCTGACAGCCTGCCTCCATTGCGCAATCCCTGCTGAATAAGATCCCTGAACGAATTTGATCTTGCCTTCCCTTGAATATGCAATTCTCATTGGTAACTCCAATGTGTGTTAGATGCATTGAATTCATCACTATAGTCACAACATATAGTCCATCTCGCCCTTTCACCTATCTCTCCACTAGGTCTCCACTGGAACTGACATGCAAGTAGTTAACTACTGTATTTGTTCAGTTGCAAGTGAGTCTCTAGTTGTGAATTAATTAAATAATTTATTCACTAAACTCTCACTAGTGTATCTTCAGTTAGAACTAGATACAACTAGCACAATTGAGTTTAACTCACTTAACTGAGTTAAACTAAATAATAGCTCACATAACTACTCTTCCAACTCTATCACAACTTGCCACTATCAATTATAATTAAGTCCTCCATACATGAGTCACCAACCACCCTAGGAATTGCGTATTCCTTCAACCCATTGATTTGAAAAATCTGTTCACTGAAATAAAGTCCTCCAAGAGAATAAGTTGATATTTATTGTCTGATTATTATTAAGGGCTAATAATAATTGACATGCATTCTATTTTTAGATTAGCGATCTATAAATAGACTTCGCCCAATCTTCTAAAAATAGAAATTCATCCAAAGATAGAATTTTCTCAACCATCTAGAATCAGCATCTTGCTAAATTTAGAATATGCTCACCATTCTAAAACTAGACATACACCTAAAAATATCCTGCTGGCCCCACTTAGTGAAGGTGCTTAATTTTCACTAAGCTCATCATCTTATTGAATCTCAAAACTCCCTCTCAACAAGATAGGGATTATTATTCACCCCGATGCTGCCTCTATGGTATTCGAATTTTCTCCTAGTGAGTGCCTTCGTCAGAATATTTGCATCCCGATCTTCTGTAGGAATGTACTGAAGCAACATGATCTTCCGCTACACACAATCTCTGATATGATGATACCAGATATATATATGCTTAGATCTATCATGAAACACAGGATTAATCGATATTTTAATGCAACTCTGATTATCACAATGTATCATTGTAGGATCTAAATGAGAACCGAACAAACCGACTAAGATATTCCTCATCCAGATAGCCTCACATGCAGCTTGAAATGCTGCCATGTATTCTGCTTCCACTGAAATAAGTTCCACAGATATTTGTTTCCTGCTATACCAAGAAACTGCTGTAGATCCAATATCGAAAACCCCTCCTGATGTGCTCTTTCTGTCTATTGGGCTGCCTCCCGAATCTGCATCCGTGAAGCCATGCAACTTCATCTCATTCGTCTGTCTATACCATAAGCCTTACTTAGATGTGCCCCTAAGATATCTCAGGAAATGCTTGCCTGCCTTCCAAAATATCTTGGTAGGCTTAACCATCGCCTGACTAAGATGGTTCACCGCATAGCATATGTCTAGTCTTGTATTAACTAAATACATGAGCGAACCCACCAACTGTTGTTAGATAGTCACATCCACTAATTCTGTTGATGTAGCATCCTCTTTCCTCCAATTTCCTGGAAGAGGAGTATCCATGGGCTTCTAGTCCTACATGTGAAACTTACCAAGTATCTCTCGAGCATACTTGCCTTGAGACACAAACAGTTCACCTTCTCGCTGCCATATTTCCAATCCAAGGAAATAATGAAGGAGGCCCAAATCCTTCATCTAAAACTCCTTTGCAAGATCCTCCTTGCACGAGTGTATCAACTGCTCATCACCCATTAGTATTAAATCATCAACATAAAGAACAATGATTAAAAGCTTACCCTCCACCACAATTTGGTATAGGTTTGCATATGCCTCACTCTTGGTGAAGCCAGGTCCAGTGAAATAGCTGTTGATCTGTGTGTACCAAGCATAGGGTGATTGCTTCAGCCCATACAACGCTCTTTTGAGTCTGCACACATGCGACTCACTACTGAAGATCTCAAATACTTCAAGCCACTCAATATACACTTCTTCCTCAATGATCCCATTAAGGAACACAGTCTTCACATCCATTTGATGAATTTGCTAACCCATCTGCGCTGAGAGAGCAAGGATGGTCCTTATGGAAGAATATTGTGCGACAGGTGCAAAGGTTTCTTCATAATCAATCCCCTCGATATGTGAGAAACCCCGGGCAACAAATCTTGCCTTATACTTCTCAACGCTCCCATCAGGAACTTGCTTTACCTTGTAGATCCATCTTGAACCTACCACTAATTTACCAACCAGCCTTGGAAAAATATCCCAAGCATTGTTTCTGACAATGCAGTCATACTCCTCCACCATGGCATTTGCCCATGTGGGCTCCTGTGCTTCTTCCTCAAAGGAAGATGGATCTGTCATGATTCACTTGCTCATGAGAGCCATGTATCCAGTGAATCGGTCAGGTGACTATCTCTGTATGCGCTGTGATGTAGGGTCTCCTACATTCTGTGTCGCATCAAGCTTCAGCCTCTTAGCTTCTGTGGTACACCTTCTTCCTGTTCTGATGTTTGGCTCTACGTGAGTGGACTCCTCCACTCCATGATCCTCCTCCTGTGGCTGATCCACATCTTGAGGCTCATCTTTGGGAGCTAGAAGTTCCTCCTCTACATGCAAGTGTAGTTGCCTCTCAAGCGACAACTACATGGCTTTCTCCTCATTGAATTTTATATCCCGTCACACCACAGTCATCTAACTGTTTGGAAAATACACACAATAATTATGGGGTGTTTCTGTGTACCCCACAAATATCCCAACTTATGCAGTCGGCTCCAGCTTCTTCGTGGCGTCCTTTGTCACATGAATGTATACAGATGAGCCAAAAATATTTAAATGAGAAATATTCAGCTTCTTACTAGTAAAATATGCTTCAGGTGTACTCATGCCAAGTACTTTATGAGGACAACGATTTTGCACATAAACCGCAGTGTTGCATGCTTCTGCCCACAAGTGCATTGGTAGGCCCTGGTCATGCAACATAGATCGTGCAGCACCCACAATCCTTCTGTACTTCCTCTCTGTGACTCCATTCTGCTACGGGTTATGAGGCGCTATGAGTTCTCTTCGAATTCCTTCTTTGCTATAGAAGTCTTTAAATTCATTCGAGATATCTTCACCACCATTATCGCTCCACAGAGCCTTCACTTGCTTCCCCAACTCCTTCTCCACCAATGCTTTAAACTCACAAAACTTCGAGAATGTTTGATCCTTCTTCTACATGATGTAGATCTAGCATCTACGAGAATAGTCATCAACAAATATAACATAATACCTGTGTTTTTATGTTGAAACAACCAAGAAAGGTCCACACATGTCTGTGTGAATTCTCTCCAGGATCACCAAAGCACGGTTCTCCTTCTCATGAAAGGTGGTCTTCAAAAACTTACCCATAGTACATCCCTTGCACTGATCTAACTGCGCAAGAGTACCCTTGGGAAGTCCAGTATAAATCTGTTGCAAAATCTTCAAGGCACCATGGTGAAGATGGCCCAATCTCCTGTGCCATAATTCACCCTCATCCCAGCTCACCACCTCTTCTGCTTTGCCCATCATTGCAGTGCAGCCATCTACCTCCAGCTTGTAGATATTCTTAACTCAAATCCATATCCTCTTGGTTTGATCCGTTGTTTTATGTCGCAGGAAATCGTTTCCCTCGTTGAAAACAACATCCTAACCTCTGTCCTCCAACATCGCGACCGAGACCAAGTTCTTCTTTAGACCTGGGACATGCATAACATATTTCAACAGAAATGGTTTATCTGACTCCCTCTCAAAGGTAATGGTTCCAATGTCGGTCTCACTGTATCTACCATCGTCGCCCATCTCTACATGTGTTTGTAGATATTTCTCCTCCAAGTCACTAAACAACTCCTTGTCTCCTATCATGTGGAAGGAAGCACCACTATCAAGATACCACACCGATCCCATTGCACTTGAAACCAAGCATGCGATCAAAGAGAAATCAAGTTCAAATTGTGAGGCAAGGGCCTCACCAGCTGCAGATCCAACAACCTTCTTGTTCTTCTTTTTCTGTGCGCAGTTAGTGGCGAGATGCCCATGTTCGTGACAGTGAAAAAATTTCACCTTGCACAAATCCAGCTTCTTGCCTTTAGCCTCGGATTTTGGATGGGATTTCTTCCCCTTCCCTTTCCTTGCTTTGGCAGCCAAAATGAAATTCTCTTCATCATCATTCCTTGATGAAGAGCCATCCCTAGTACTTCGCCTTATCTCCTCCTGCACTAGATCCATGGAAAAGTTTAGGGGCTGATATTCACAGGTGGGATAATTTTCCATGTTTTTTCCAAAAAAAATATTCGCCAATTTCCATTTAAAAAAAAAATTATTGGCCCAAATTTGACAATATAAAATTATTTTATGTTAAAAATCGCCAACATTATATAGATAGTATATATAAAATCATTATAAATTTGAGTAATTGTATAAATACATCAATAAAAATTGTATAGTTTACATATTAGGGACTAGTGAGATTCGCCAATTTTTTAAACTTCAAGATAATTGTCTATCCTTAAAATTTTCCCTGACTAGATCTGACCAAAGTCGCTCCCAATCCGGCAGTTTCTCCCGTCCACTGACAGAGTCCTGATAACTGTGCCAACTCTTCGAAAGCCCAAGGAGAGCCGAGCTCACCAAGTCATCATCCGCAACTATGATTCCCACACTCCCCAGCTCATCCCTACATTGGACAAACTTCGTGAGATATTTTGGAATATTGTCGCCCTTCTCCATTTTGAATTTTCTGAGCTTATCTTTCAGTGCCAACTTCCTATGGTTGTTGCTACTTTGGAAAATATCTGTCAAAGCCTTCCACATTGCAAATGGATTGGATTTCCCGTGAAGGCTTGAAACAATATGGTCCTTCGCACCTTCCAACAGAATTGTTCTTGTCTTCGCTACTTTCTTTTGCCAGGTGTCAAGTACTGTAGCATCCGTCGAAGTGGGCTTAGGAACATCGCTATCGATGAACTCATTCAGACCATTATCTTCAAGCACCACATCCATCATGTCCTTCCAGGCTATGTAGTTGGAGTTGCCTTCAAGTGCATACTCCAACCATAACCCATTGAAAGCCATCTCAATGAATACTCAACTGTCGCACCAAGAAATTATTGTAGAAAATTCAAATTGTGCACCAACACAAAACTTAGCACCACTTCAATATTGCAATATCCAGTGATCAACATTGCTTTGATACCATGCAGAAATTATACAAGATGTATGTATATTACTAGACTCTCCTGATCTAACAAATTAATCTTATGTTAAATACAAAATCCTTCCACTTAATTCTTTGCAGAAATTAAATTTCCAATTGCAAAAAACATATGAAGAAAATCAATCGCACATAAACACAGTTGTTTAACGGTAAAGATTAAAGCTAAAACCCCAACTATCATATATTATGTATATCAATGGAACATGTAACAATCTCATACAAAGCTTAGTACATCAAGCTCTCAGTACAATCAACAATCGTCACACACTGTCATGTAGAAATTTGCATATCTATGCACTAATTTCTTGCCTCCTCATAGCCTGCCTCCACTACGCAATCCCTGCTGAAGAAGATCCCTAAATGAATTCGATCTTACCTTTCCTTGACCGTGCAATCCTCATTGGAAACTCCAATGTGTGTTAGATGCATTGAATGCATCACTATAGTCACGACAGTTAGTCCATATCACCCTTTCATCTATCTCTCCACTGGGTCTCCACTAGAACTGACATGCAAGTAGTTAACTACTGTATTTTTTCAGTTGCAAGTGAGTCTCTAGTTGTGAATTAATTAAATAATTAATTCACTAAACTCTCACTACTGTATCTTAAGTTATAACTAGATACAGCTAGCACAACTGAGTTAAACTAAATAATAGCTCACATAACTACTCTTCCAACTCTGTCACAACTTGCCAATATCAGTTATAACTGAGTCCTCCATGCATGAGTCACCAACCACCCTAGGAATTGTGTAATTCCTTCAACCCACTGATTTTCCAAATATGTTCACTGAAATAAAGTGCTCCAAGAGAATAAGTTGATATTTATTGTTTGATTATTATTAAGGGCTAATAATAATCGACATGCATTCTATTTTTAGATTAGTGATCTATAAATAGAATTTTCCCAATCTTCTAAAAATATAAATTCATCCAAAGATAGAATTTTCTCAACCATCTAGAATCAACATCCTGTGAATTTTAGAATATGCTCACCATTCTAAAAATATACATACACCTAAAAATATCCTGCGGGCCCCACTTAGTGAAGTTGCTTAATTTTCACTAAGCTCATCATATTGTTGAATCTCAACACTGACTATGGTATTTAGAAGACCATGGAGTCAGAAGATGTCCCTGAAAAAAAATCAGCCACTTGTGAAGTAGTGTACCAAGTTGATATGGAAGAGAAATGGGCAGACTTCATCAACCGGTTAAACACCACGAAGATATAGTCCTTTCCTTGTACCATGGGCAACCCTATAATGAATTCCATAGAAATGCTTTCCCATTTCCCCTCTGTAATGGGAAGCAGTTGCAATAACCTTACCGGATGGTTCAACTCCCCTTTCTTCTTCTGGCAGACTACACACTCCCTGAAATGCCTGAGTAAGTCCTACTTGAGGCCCTTCCATGAGGACCTCTCTCTGACGACCCTGTATGTCTTGGTGAACCAATGGTGTCCTGAGAGCAGTGATTCATGTGCCGCATGAAAAATATTATCCTGCATCGGGGAGTGAGACGTCAAGAAGATTTGGTTACGGTAATAAATAACCTAATCCATCACCCTGTACCAGTCATATTTCACCTGTCCATCCAGTACCTCACATGCAAACTAGTATTTGGAATACTCCAGCAGCAATTGAGCCCTCCAATCTGCATCCATGCTCATCAAGGATAGAGATGTTGGTCTATGGTACAAGGAATCTACTACTGCGTTGTTCTTCCATTTGACATACTCAATGTCAAAGTCGTATGCCTAGATCTTGTTGACCCTTTTATGCTGTCTCTCTTGTAGCTGCTTCCGCTAAAGGAAAAATCTAAGGATGTTGTGATCTGTCCTCATCCAGAGCCTATTGCCCATGAGATACTACCGAAACTTGGCCAACGCATGCATAATGGTCAACATCTCCTTGTCGTAAATGGGGTATAGCCTCTCATGTGGAAATAGCTTCCAATTCTCGAAAGATATGGGGTGTCCTCTCTGCATCAGTACTGTGCCTACCCCTTCCCCTGAAGCATCGCACTCAACACAAATGGTTGTGTGAAATATGGCAAGGTTAGTACCAGACAACTACTCATCACCTCCTTAAGCTTGTCAAAGGCCCTCTGCATAGTCTCAGTCCAAATGAAAGCCCCCATTTTGGTGAGGTTTGTGAGGGGTGTTGCAAGCTGCAAAAATCTTTTGATGAGATTCCTGTAGTAGGTAAAAATACCCACAAAACCCTGAAGCTCTGTCACATTCTTCGGCTTTGGCTAATATCTAATGGCCCTAATCTTCTCCTTGTGGTCTCTCACTCCGTCCACCCCAATGATATGCCCTAAATATATCATCTCCGTCAAACCAAACTCACATTTGGATAGCTTGGCATATAAATGTTGCTCCTCCAAAAATCATTACACTGTCTAATTTTCAAAACATCATTGTGTCATGTTTGTTTTTGGTCATGGTTCAAATTATGTTTTGAAGTCAATTTAGGATTTGGTTAAGGGTAGGTTAGATTTTTATAAGTTCAAAGGTCATCATTAAGTTCAAATAAAGTATTTTGAAGGTCCATTCATTATCAAAAAATCCATAATTTCCATTTTGGAGTCATTCCATAAAGTTTTGGGTCAAAACTGTGCAATTAGCCAATAATTCACGTTTTCGTAGCACCACTAGTTCAAAAACGTTTATTTTCACTACGAAATTGCTAATAGTTTTGTAGTGAAAACTGGCAAAAATACACTACGGGCGCTACGAAAGCGCGGTTTCTTAACGGTCTTGTCATTTGAGCTGGAAATTGTCAGAATTCGTTGGGAAATGGTAGGTTAGTGGTATGATAGGTCAGTTAATGATGAGATTCGATGTACTTACCCATGCCGCAGTCATCATTGTCGTGATAGGGCATGAATGAGGCATAATTCAGTTATGAGATGAAATTTCAAATTCAAAATCTTGCTTAATTGGTCATACAGATTTCTCTTGCCTCCATTTGAATGTCTAAGCTCTGAAGTGTCAAGACAAACCTGTGGCTGTTTAATACAAAGTTTTTCTTCATCCTAATCAAGCGAGGCTTATATAAACTATTCAAGTGAGGTTGTTTCATATAATCAAGCGAGGCTGACAAGTTTTCTGTGAAGCATGGTAGAGGAAAAGAAATTCCACAGAGGGGGACATTGCTTAAGATATGATCCTGAAAATATGAAGGCCATTGTTGAAGACCCAGCAATGATGGAGGCATTCAGCAGAGTAGGTTGTCTTCGATTTTGTGAAAAGCTGCAGGGTTTCCACACACAGGTGTCTAAAGAATTTTCCTTGCACTTCAATGGAACAAATACCAAGGTTGCGATGCTAAGTGTGCCAATTACACCAGATATTATTGTTGTTGTGACAAAAATACCAAGGGGTCGAGAAACTTGGTTCAAAAGTTTCAAATTTGATATGGAGCCATGCAAAGAATTCATGAAACTTGAGTATGTAGATATGGACCTCAATAACGCTATCCCTAGAAGCTGCATCAAAGACACTTATGCAAAGCTGCTGCACAACATCTAGAGATATTTTACATGTGAAGGAAGATATCATATGGTCTACACATATCATTTCAAACTGCTTCTGCATTTCACAGGTAAAATTTCACTTGATTTTCCCTTTTGCCTACATAGGAGTCTTGCTAAAATGGCTGATAAAGTACAAGAAAAATCTGAAGGTTGTGAAACATCTTTGTTTCATCATGGTTTGATGAAGTTATTGATTTTGAATGAGCTTCAGAAGATAGGCAGGGATTGGTCATCCTTTTTTTTTATAAATGGTTTTGAGTTGGAAATACTAACTCTTGCTAGAAACCCTAAAACTAAAGGAACTCCATCACCACCAATAGTAGAGTCTAGTCAACCTGTAGTTGCAAAACCAAAGGAATTTGCAAAACTGAAGCCAAGGAAACAAGTTGAGAAAATGACAGAGTAGACACAAGTGCTTAATACTCCAAATCCATCACTTGCAAAACAGAGGTCAAATATTGTCAAAGAGGAAAAACAGAAACAAGATGTCAGCAGGCAGGAAATCAAAAGAGTAACAAGAAGCCAAGCAGTGGCATTAAAGGGAAAAATAGTTGCTACAGATACAGAGGACAATCCATTGATAAAGGGAAACTTAGATGACATCCTGCATGAAATTGACATAGAGGAGACACCCATTTTGCAAGCTGACTTCATTGGAGAAGATGAGCACAAACAGAAAAAGGCTAAGTCTGTAAAGAAGCTTCAGTTTGAGGGTGAAAATGCATCTTTTATCTTTCAAGCTAGAAAGTATTTAACTAGGCATGCTAAGAAAATTAAGGAAGGTAGCAAGGAAGTTAAATAAACTATTGAAACAGCTAAAACCCCTAAAGAAGTGGTTGATCTCTCAACACCTGCAGAGAAACATACAGCTAGCAGAACAAAAGAGGGAAAAGAAGAAGTGACAAGGAAAACAGAGCTTCAACATCTTGAAGAGAAGTTGAGGTTAGCAAACCAAGAAATTACTATGATGAGAAAGAGGGCTAGAAAGCACAGTATTGAGAAAGTGGAGTTGAAAAGAATGAAGGCACTATGGGAAGGTCAAAATGGTTCTATTTCTGAAACTCCAAGTAGTGCAGAGCAATTTTTCACATTGACAGTCCCAGCAATCAAGGAAGCCAAATTTGTCAGAGTAATAAATACTCACTTGAGAGCTAGTAACAGGAAAATTAAATATGAAGTGGAAGATTTGGAGCAACAGCTGAAAGTGATTCAGGATGAGTTAAAGAACAAAGGTGAAAAATGACAATCATTAAAAATTCAAAAGCTAAATCAAGTGAAAATTAAGAAGGAACCTTATGAAAACTGTGTTTTTCAGTTCATATGGATTTTTGATTTGATGAAATCAGAGTTATTTTGATCTTTGGCACATTTATAGTTTTCACTTTGAAAAAATTTGGACAAAACTGCTCACTCAGCAGTTTCGTAGCACAAACAGTGTAAAAAGAGTGAAAAGCACTACGAAACTGTTGTAGCAGCTTTTTTCACTCTTTCTCATAAATTTTTTAAGGGAAAAAGTATGAATTATGACCTGAAATTGCTAGGGAGGATTTTTTAAATGATAATTAAGATAATCCTGGAGGAAATAAATCAATCTTTTGAAGAAGAAAGGGTAAAAGAGATGCGCTACAAAAAGCACTATGAAACTGTGTTGTTTTCGTAGCACAGTCTATTACAACTCATTTGAACAGTGTAAATATGGTTTGGGACAGCTGAAGCTTAGGGAGGATTTTTGGAAAATGTTACTCCAGTTCCTAACAGCAAAGGACCTTGAAATGATGAATTCATGATGGTCATAACATTTCAAAACTGCAAGGGACCCTATGCCTAAAAAACAGGGGATTGTTTCCTACTTTGATGGAGGTCAGCATTATGGTCATCAAGATTTGAAGCCAATCATCTAGATTCGACCAGGTGTAAATAAATTTGGAAAAGGATGTAATTGAATTAAGATAAGGTTGTTATATATGGGTGATTAAGAGTTTGAATCCTATTTGTAATAGGATTGTTTAGTAGATTAGCTGTCCTTTTGTAATAAATACCATGTCATATGGTTAGGCAAGGTGTCAAGAGTTAGGAGTTCAATGTATCTAGCATCAGATAAGGTTATCTTATGTTGTAAATGATCTATAAAATATCAAGAAGTCGAATATGCAAAGGGTTGGACATTTCTTGGCAAAAGACTGTGTGTATTGTAAGTGACTGGTTTTAAGCTAAATACATAGATTTCTACTTAGCCAAATTGAGATTCAGAAGGAGTTCTAGTGTGTTCTTGTTCTACTTGCATCTTTTTACTATCCTATTGCAGTGGTGTTTGTCTATGTTACTCAAAATTCATCTTTGATGCTTTGAATTCCTATATAGACAAACTGACTGTGTTTTTTACAGTTTCACGTGTGTATCTCTTGACTAAAACTCTGATATGCCTCAACTTCCATGTTAAGTAGATTGATTGGTTTACTGGAACTATTTTGACTTCATAAGCCCAATGTGTACTCGTTGATGTGATTTTCAACCTACATTTATCATTTATCTGATTATTACCCCACATAGAGTTAGCCATCTATACTTTTATCAAAATTGTTAAACCTTGAGAGAGCCCTCTTAGGTTGAGGAGGCTATGCCTCAATCAAAATATTGCTTTGAAACACTTACATGAGATTGATTTGATTAGCACCCTATCAGGTCTAATTTTGTGATAACATTTTGGTGCGTCTACCGGGAGTCGAAGATTATACTTTCCCAAAATTTTGAAGCTGAACTTCTGAAGGTAGCAGGAGCTTAGGAAGCTTTTCGAGGCTGCATCTACCTTGGTGACTCCATTTAGAATTTATATGATCAAAGGTGGATTTGAGAAGGAGATACACGAGGAGTAATCCTGACCTAGATCCACCTACCATCATGGACAATCGAAACACCATTTCCAGAGGCAGTCAAGGCATTTCTGAAATATCAGGTACTCCATCACATTTGAAATCCTTGTCCTCTGAAATTTTAAGAAGAACTGAAGATAAAAGAGTTGATGATAAAATTCAAGAGGTTCTATTTAGATCAGAAAGTGAAAAAGAGCTAACTGAAATTATCTTAGACTTGCATAAGAGAGGTATTGATACCTCAGCTCTAGTAACACAGGAAAACAAAGAAGAGTTTTGGGAAGCTGTTACTTCTGAGTTTTTGTTGGAAAAAGAGTCTTTAGATAAATTGAAGGAGCTTGATCCTTTTGAAGCCTTGTTTAAAAGTAAAGTTGGTTTACCTCTTCCAAATTGGAGTTCAATTGTTAGTGGACCACAAAGACCAAAAATTCCTCCTCATAGTAGTTTTTCATCCTCTATTTCTGCCATCCCTAAAGCTACTACAGTCCCTTTAACCATGACTAGAAATGTACCTCCTCCACCTGCTAGATATGCCCCTCTTGTTCTTCCAGCTGTTTTAAATGACCTCCCTAGAAAATATACTGCTAGAATCAAAACTTGGGGAATTGATGAAGACATTACAGCAGAAGAACATTTGGACCAATTTAATGATTTTATAGATAGGGAGGAGGTTGATGATGAAGATGTTAAGTTGAGGTTGTTTGCTCAAAGTTTTACTGGTGAAGTTAGGAAGTGGTATAAAGCCCTTACTCCTGGAAGTATTCATAATTGGAATGAGTTTGAAGATAATTTTCTGAGAAAATTGGGAAATAGAACTAATCCAGTACAAGCCCTCACCAAGTACAACACTTTGAAGAGAGCTGCTGATGAATCTATCCAAAAATTTTCAAAAAGGTTTAACAAGGTGTATGACTCTATTCCTACCCATTTGAAACCACCACAAGCCTTAGCTCAGATGAGATATGCAGAGGCTTTTGATTATGAGTTTTCTATACTGATGAGAGAAAGAGAATCCCCTTCACTTGCTGAAATGAAAAATGATGCAGTGAAGGTGGAGGTTAATTTGCTAGCAGCTACAAAGTAAAAAATGGGTAAGACTAAGTTGAAAGAAGAAGAGAAGCCTTCCTCCTCTACCTCTCAGGATAAGCTGGATTCAATGATGAAAAAAATGGAAAAGTTAATGGATAGGTTTTCCCTTGGGAATACCTCTGCTCCTCTTGCAAAACATGAACCTAAATTTAGAAACCGTCAGTTCAGGAGACCTCAAAATCAGTAAAGGCCAAGGGAAAATAGAAATCAACAACTTGATCCTCCAGTGAGATCTCCTTTCTAACAGAACTTGGTTGAAGAAGAAGATGATCCTGAAATTCCTGAAGAGTCTATTCATTGTTTTGATGAGGAAATGTTTGTAATTTTCTTGACTAAAGAAGAACATAATTAATCAGACCAAAGTAATCATGGAGAGGAAACATCAGATTATCTAAAGGGGTATCAACATGTTATTTTTGAGATGAAAAAACAATACAATCTCAGAAATAGAAATGTGCCTATCATTGAAAAAAAAACATAGCCTAAGAAATACACATCTAAGGTCGCTGATGGCAAGAAATATGCTCCTAAGGTCGTTGAAGGTAAGAAAGATACACCAACTGTTCCTCCTGTCAAAGAAGCTGAAAAATCTGTTTCTGTTTTCAGCCTTGAGAATGAAATTTCTAAGATTAAAATATCAGTCCCTTTTGTTGAGATTCTCAAGGTAAATGAATATAGAAGCAGGATTGTCAAAATGTTGAATTCACAACCAGGAGTTGTTGATATCTTGAATATATTAGAAGATCATCCAACCATATACTTGGGTCCAAGACTAGAATATGAACAAAATGAGGAGGTGCCTCCTTTTTATGTGAGCCTTAGCACGACATGACATTGCATAATGCTATGTTGGATTCAGGGGCCTCTCACAATCTTATGCCCAAAGTAGTCATGGAAAGAATGGGGTTAGAAATAACTAGGCCATATAAAAACTTGTTTTCTTTTGATTCGAAAATATTTCAATCATTGGTTTAATCAAGGATGTTGTTGTTGGTCTAACACAAATTCATGCTAAAACTATGGTCATGGACATCATGGTAGCAGAAATTCCACCGAAGTTTGGTATGCTATTGTCAAGTTCATGGGTAGCAAAAATCAAAGGTACAATGCAGATGGACCTTACTTATGCCGCTGTCCCTATTTTTGGTGAGCAAAGAAGACTGTATCGAGAGACAAGAATGGCCTACATGGTGAGTAGTAAAGACAAACCCCAAAATATTCCAATTTATGCTCTTGATACTGAACTTGGTTCTGCTATTATTTTCAATGAGTTGACTAATGAAGCAGAAGAGGAGAGGAAAGCAGAATATTAGAGTTCTGAAATTCAGCAGTCTGAAAATCAGCAAATAGAAGATCATCAAGTCAGTGATAAGGAGGTGGAAGGTTGGTGGTCTTTGCATTTTTATGGATCAACAAGCAGAGAAGGAGCAGGAGCAGGGATTTGGATCACAAGTCGAAGTGATGAGAGTAAGTTCTTTTCCTATAAATTGAGCTTTGATTGCACGAATAACATGGCTGAGTATGAATCCTTGATTTTGGGCCTAGAGGTTTTGAAAAGAATGAATGCTCAAAACATTTCTGTTTTTGGAGATTCAGAGTTAGTCATTAAAAAGGTTCAAGGTGCTTATAAAACAAAAGATATAAGGATGAGGGCATATAGGAACTTAGTTTTGGACATGTTGGAAAACTTTCAAGCTTATTCATTCATGGTCAAAACTAGAGAACAAAACTCCATTGTTGATTCTCTTGCTGTCTCTGCAAGTCTTTTCATTATTCCTATGCATTCCACAAAAGAAAATGAGGTTGAGATTCGCCATAGACTAGCTATCCCTGATAATATTACTCATTGGCAAGTTTTTGAGGATGATCAACAAGTGAAGAACCTTATTGAGCAGAAAGAAGAGTTTGAAAAATATACAAGTAGATTAGAAAAATATGCTTGATGAGTCTAAAGGGAAATCTGAAGTTTTGCAACTAAAGAACAATTCTATACCAAAGGGACTCATACCTCTTGAATTTTTTTTTGATCAGAATGATGTTTTTAAATCACCAAAGATACACGATGATGATGAAGAAGTTGAGAGTTGTAACCTTGGTACAGTAGCTATGCCCAAAATGATTAAACTTTCAAAGTTTCTTTCAGCTGATATGAATTTTAAGTATATTGAAATGATGAAGAGATTTATAGATGTGTTTGCTTGGAATTATGCTGATTTGAAAGAATATGACCACACTATGTGGCTTTTGTTCCTAATACTGTTGTGAAAGACATCCTCACTCAAGCCAATCCTAATGGTAAGAGGGGATAAATGATTGCTAAGTTGCTGGAGTATGATATAGAGATTAAGGCAAAAAAATTGGTCAAAGGGCAAGGCTTAGTAAAGCTAATGGCACAATCAAACTTTGACTGTCTTGACATTAAACTTAATTGCAGAAATATTAGAAATTTTAGATCAGGAAGAAGAACTAGTCCCTATTGAAGAAAAATACATCACTTCAGATTGGTACAAGGAGGTTGTTTTTGTCCTACAACATCATAAAGCAACTAATGATCTAGAAAATTCTAAGACAAGGTTTGTTAAGCTAAAATCACTGAGATATTTTATTTTTGACAGAAATATGTTTTGGAAGGATACCGAAGGAATTTTGTTGAATTGTTTGCTAGAAGAGGAGGCTAATAAACTAATTGAGGAGTTCCACAAAGGAGATTGTGGAGGTCATCATTATTAGACGGCCACAATGAACAAGATTCTTAGAGCAGGGTATTATTGGCCTACAATGTTTAAGGATGTCTACAAAAATATTGCTGCCTGCCATGAATTCTACATTTTCGAGGGTAAGAAGAAACTTGTACCTTTACCTTTAATTCCTATCTATGTGGAAGCGTAATTTCAGTAGTGGGGGCTAGATTTTATTGGAGAGATTCATCCATCATCATCAGGTTAGCATCACTGGATTCTCACAGCGACTGATTACTTCACCAAATGGATTGAAGCAATCCCAACTAGGTAAGCAAATGATTCTGTGATTGTTTCTTTTTTGGAAAATAATATCTTGTCTAGGTTTGGTTGTCCCATGAAGATTATAACTGATAATGCACAGGCATTTAAATCTAAGAATCTGATCAATTTTTGTCATCAATATCATATTACTCTTGGGCATTCTACTGCATACTATTCGCAAGGGAATGGTCTTGCTGAATCTTCTAACAAGAGTCTTGTGAGGATCATTAAAAAGGTGTTTCAGGAGAATAAGAAAGGTTGGCATTTGAAGCTGAAGTATGCCTTATGGGCTGATAGGATATGCACAAAAAGGTCAATTGGAACATCACCATATGAATTTGTATATGGGGCTGAGGCTATTTTTCCTACATCTCTAGGGGTACTTGTCACGAAGTTGATTCAAGGGTTAGAAGAGGAACCAAATGCAGTCCAGAGGAGAATCAATTAGCTAATATCTCTGTAGGAGAAGAGAAATGAATTTTATAATAGCAATCAACAATCTCAAAACAGAATCAAGAGGACATTTAATAAGAAGATCAAGGAACAAAGTTTTCAAATTCAGGATGAAGTGTTGAAATGGGAGGCCAAAATTGAAGAGAAAGGCACACATGGTAAGTTCAAGAACTTGTGGAAAGGTCCTTCAAGATGGCTACTTTCCATGGGAGCAATACTTACATACTATAGGAGATGGATGGAAAATCATATGCTGGAGGACCTGTCAATGGCAGGTTTTTAAAGCATTACTCTTCCTAAAATCTGATTGATCATTCATGTCATTGTACATATTCCATTTTATGAGTTTTTCTGCTAATAATGACAAGCTAAATCAACAAGCTTGAGCCCGAGGTGAAGGCCATTAGAGCTTGAGGAGAAATCTTGGAAATTTCAAAGTTTTTTCTATTTTGGTCAAGAAAATGGATAGCAGCACTGGAGCTACTGGTTCTTAGTGTACCACAGGGGCACACTATCCCAAGTGGAGCCACTGTTATCACCCAAAAGTTTTCAAAACATCATTGTGTCATGTTTGTTTTTGGTCATGGTTCAAATTAGGTTTAGAAGTCAATTTAGGATTTTGTTAAGGGTAGGTTATATTTTTATAAGTTCAAAGGTCATCATTAAGTTTAAATAAAGTCTTTTAGAGGTCCATTCATTGTCAAAATATCCATAATTTCCAGTTTGGAGTCACTTCATAAAGTTTTGGGTCAAAACTATGCAATTAGCCAAGAATCCACATTTTCATAGCTCCACTAGTTTAAAAAAAGTTGATTTTCACTATGAAAGCACTAATAGTTTCGTAGTGCAAACTGGGAAAAATACACTGCGGGTGCTACGAAAGCACAGTTTCTTAACCATATTGTCATTTGAGCCGGAAATTGTCAGAATTCATTGGGAAATGGTAGGTTAGTGGTATGATAGGTTAGTCAATGATGAGATTCGATGTACTTATCCATGCCGCAGTCATCATTGTCATGATAGGGCATGAATGAGGCATAATTCAATTATGAGATGACAATTAAAATTCAAAATCTTGCTTAATTGGTCATACACATTTCTCTTGCCTCCATTTGAATTTCTAAGCTCTGAAGTGTCAAGCCAAACCTGTGGTTGTTTAATACAAAGTTTTTCTACATCCTAATCAAGCAAGGATGATATAAAATATTCAAGTGAGGCTGTTTCATATAATCAAGCGAGCCTGACAAGTTTTCTGTGAGGCATGGCAGAGGAAAAGAAAGTCCACGGAGTGGGACACTGCTTAAGATACGAGCCTGAAAATATGAAGGCCATAGTTGAAGACCCAATAGTGATGGAGGCATTCAACAGAGTAGGTTGTCTTTGCTTTTGTGAAAAGTTGTAGGGTTTCCACACACAGGTGTCTAAAGAATTTTCCTTGCACTTCAATGGAACAACTACTAAGGTTGGGATGCTAAGTGTGCCAATTACACCAGAGATTATTGCTACTGTGACAAAAATACCAAGGGGTCAAGAAACTTGGTTCAAAAGTTTCAAATTTGATATGGAGCCATGCAAAGAATTCATGAAACCTGAGTATGCAGATATGGATCTCAATAACGCTATCCTTAGAATCTGCATCAAAAAAACTTATGCAAAGTTGCTGCTCAACATCCAAATATATTTTACATGTGAAGGCACGTATCATAAGGTCTACACATATCATTTCAAGCTGCTTCTGCATTTCACAGGTAAAATTTCAGTTTATTTTCCCTTTTACCTACATAGGAGTCTTGCTAAAATGGCTGATAAAGTACAAGCCAAATCTGAAGGTTGTGAAACATATTTGTTTCATCATGGTTTGATGAAGTTATTTATTTTGAATGAGCTTCAGAAGATAGGCAGGGATTGGTAATCCTTTTTGTTTATAAATGGTTTTGAGTTGGAAACACTAACTCTTGCTAGAAACCCTAAAACTAAAGGAACTTCATCACCACCAGTAGCAGAGTCTAGTCAACCTGTAGTTGCAAAACCAAAGGAATTTGCAAAACTGAAGCCAAGGAAACAAGTTGAAAAAATGACAGAGAAGACATAAGTTCTTGATACTACAACTCCATCACCTATAAAATAGAGGTCAAATATTGTCAAAGAGGAAAAAAGAAACAAGATGTCAGCAGAAAGGAAATCAAAAGAGTAACAAGAAGCCAAGCAGTGGCATTAAAGGGAAAAATAGTTGCTACAGATACAGAGGACATCCCAGTGATAAAGGGAAACTTAGATGATATCCTGCATGCAATTGACATAGAGGAGACACCCATTGTGCAAGATGATTTCATTGGAGAAGATGAGCACAAACAAAAAAAAGCTAAGACTGTAAAGAAGCTTGAGTTTGAGGGTGAAAATGCAGCTTTTATCTTTCAAGCTAGAAAGCCTTTAAATAGGCATGTTAAGAAACTTAAGGAAGGTAGAAAGGAAGTTCAAGAAACTATTTGAATAGCTAAATCCCTTGAAGAAGTGGTTGATCTCTCAACACCTGTAGAGAAGCATACAACCAGCAAAACAAAAGAGGGAAAAGAAGAAGTGACAAGGAAAACATAGCTTCAACATCTTGAAGAGAAGTTGAGGTTAGCAAACCAAGAAATTTCTGTGATGAGAAAGAGGGCTAGAAATCACAGTATTGAGAAAGAAGAGTTAAAAATAATGAAGGCACTATGGGAAGGTCAAATTGGTTCTATTTCTGAAACTCTAGGAAGTGCAGAGCAGTTTTTCACATGGACAGTCCCAGCAATCAAGGAAGCCAAATTTGTCAGAGTAATAAATACTCACTTGAGAGCTAGTAACAAGAAACTTAAAGATGAAGTGGAAGATTTGGAGCAGCAGCTGAAAGTGATTCAGGATGAGTTAAAGAAAAAAGGTGCAAAATGACAATCATTAAAAAGTCAAAAGCTAAATCAAGTGAAAATTAAGAAGGAACCTTATGAAAACTGTTTTTTTCAGTTCATATGGCTTTTTGATTTGATGAAATTAGTTTTATTTTGAGTTTTGGCACATTTATAGTTTTCACTTTGAAAAAAATTGGACAGAACTGCTCACTTAGCAGTTTCGTAGTGCAAACAGTGTAAAAAGAGTGAAAAGCGCTACGAAACTACTGTAGTAGCTTTTTTCACGCTTTCACATAAATTTTTGAAGGGAAAAAGTATGAATTATTACCTAAAATTGCTAGGGAGGATGTATTAAATGATAATTAAGATAATCCTAGAGGAAAGAAATCAAAATTTTGAAGAAGAAAGGGTAAAAGAGTTGTGCTACGAAAAGCGCTACGAAACTGTGTTGTTTTCGTAGCACAGTCTATTACAACTCATTTGAACAGTGTAAAGATGGTTTGGGATAGCTGGATCTTAGGGAGGATTTTTGGTAGACGCTACTTCAGTTCCTAACAATAAAGGACCTTGAAATGATGAATTCATGATGGTCAGAACATTTCAAAACTGCAAGGGACCCTATGCCTAGAAAACAGGGGACTGTTTCCTACTTTGATGGATGTCAGCATTATGGTCATCAAGATTTGAAGCCAATCATCTAGATTCAACCAGGTGTAAATAAATTTGGCAAAGGATGTAATTTAATTAAGATAAGGTTGTTGTAGATGGGTGATTAAGAGTTTGAATCCTATTTGTAATAGGATTGTTTAGTAGATTAGTTGTCCTTTTGTAATAAATACCATGTCATATGGTTAGGCAAGGTGTCAAGAGTCAAGAGTTTGATGTATCTAGCATCAGATAAGGTTATATTATGTTGTAAATTATCTATAAAATATCAAGAATTCGAATATGCAAAGGGTAGGAATTTCTTGGCAAAATATTGTGTTTATTGTAAGTGACTGGTTTTCAGCTAAATACAGAGATTTCTACTTAGCCAACTTGAGATCATTCAGAAGGAGTTCTAGTGTGTTCTTATTTTACTTGCATCTTTTTACTATCCTATTGCAATGGTGTTTTTCTATGTTACTCAAAATTCATCTTTGATGCTTTGAATTCCTATATAGACAATCTGACTGTGTTTTTTACAGTTTCACATGTGTATCTCTTGACTAAAACTCTGATATGCCTCAACTTCCATGTTAAGTAGATTGATTGGTTTACTGGAACTATTTTGACTCCATAAGACCAATGTGTACTTGCTGATGTGATTTTCAACCTACATTTATCATTTATCTGATTATTACCTCACATAGAGTTATCCATTTATATTTTTATCAAAATCATTAACCCTTGAGAGAGCCCTCTCAGGTTGAGGAGGCTAAGCCTCAATCAAAAGATTGGTTTGAAACAGTTACATGAGATTGATTTGATTAGCAGTATATCAGGTCTAATTTTGTGATAATAGTCTCTATGTGCTGCAAATTATCCTCCCATGTGCGGCTTTATATGAGGACATCATCAAAGAACACCAACAAAAACTTCCTCAACTGACCACGAAATATGTGGTTCATGCAAGAATGAAAAGTAGCTAGAGCATTGGTTAGCCTGAAGGGCATCACCAAGAACTTGAAATGGCCATAGTGATAACAAATCGTAGACTTGCAGACATCCTTGTCCCTCACCCTAATATGGTGGTACCCAGACCTTAGATCAATATTGGAGAAGAACTTCACTCCCCTTTGCTCATCCATCAACTCATCGATCCTGGGAATAGGGTAGTGGTTCTTCATGGTATTTCTTTCAGGGCCCTGTAGTCTATACACATTCGAAGTGTGCCATCCTTCTTCTTCACAAAAACCACTAAAGAAGCAAATGGACTCGTGTTGGCCCTGATGTGCCCTAATGCTAAGAGCTCATGAATATCTCTCTCAATCTCATCCCTATAGGCCTTGGGATGCCTGTAGGGGCTGGTGATCATGGCATGAATGCTAGAATCTAGCTCAATAGTGTGTTCAAACCCCCGATCCAATGGCTGCCCTGGTGGAATGTCCCCAAACCATAGAGTAACGGTCTAGGAGAACTTGCACATATGGGTGCGTAGGCTGGCCCAAGACACCTGCATATGAAATCATCAACTCCATGGCCCATTATACATCTCCCTTCTGGAAATATTCCTCCTTCCTATGTGCAGAAAATATCTGAGGAGGGTATGTGTGCATGCCTCTGAGCATGACCTACTTACCACTCTTTTTGTCTGCAAACTCCATCTCCAGAGTCTGCTAATCAGTGGTGACCTTCCCAAGGGTGATGAGCCATTGGACTCCCAAAACTAAGTTGGTGTCCGAAATATCAACCACAAAGAAGTGATCGGTCATGGTGTATGTCCCCATGGTTACTGACAATGCCAAAACATAACACATGTACTGCATGGTCCTAGCCCCTGGAAAAAACACATAAAACCCATCAAAGCGCTTTTTTTGTATCCCTCTCCTCTATACCAACTGGGCATCAATGAAGTTTTGCATAGCCCTGCTATTTACCAACACTAAGACACACTGCCCCTGAACTATTCCCTGGACCCTCAACATTAGGTACTTGGGCACTCCCCGCAAAGATGCAAGGACCCATCTGGTAGGTTCAAACGTTGATCCTCCTACTACTAGAGGAGGTGGTGGTGGATGATCCTCTCCTAGTGTCTGGTGCCGACATCTCATCCCATATAATAATATGTCTCCTCTTCTCCCTCACTGTCGGAGAAGACCTCAATGTAATGTGCCTTCCCTCTGGCACACCTGTGACCCGGTGCCCATGGCCCCTGACAGGTGAAGAAGAGTTTCCTCAGCCTCAAATCCCTATGGGTATCATCATTGAAAAGCCCTCAGCCTTGGTTCCCTTTCGGGGGTGGCCCTCTCACATCCCTCCCTCTCTAATGGAATGTTTTTCTAATGGGAATGGGAGCCCTCGTCCTCAACAAAGCATCCTACAAGTCTCTGGTTCTCCCCACTGCATCCTGCAACGTAGTGGGTCAAGTAGACCTCAATAGCCCACAAAAAGGTTCTGCTAGACCGTCAATGTACATGTAGATCCTCTTAGGCATGGAAAATTATGGAACCATCACTAAGAGTCTCAAGAACTCGGACATGTATGTCTTTGGGTTCCCTATCTGCTTGAGCTTGGTTAGCTCAACAAAATGCTCCTCCGGATCTTTCTGATCAAACATCTCTATCAATCTCTGGATGAAATCATCATACGCTGTCACTCTTGAGTGACCCAATCTAGTCATACCATGGAACCACCAGTCATGGGATTCTCCCTCTAGATGCAGCGCAACCACCTTGATGGCATCTACCTTTGCCATCTAATTTAGCTGGAAATACATGTCCAGCTTCTCCACACAAGCTTGGGCTGAAAATTTCGATGAACCATCGAAATTTGGTAGGAAAAGCATACCCACAGTACGTTGCAGGTCATTTCTCCTGCGTGTACCCTCCTCCTCTGGTTTTGCCTCTCAGTCTGCTGTTGTTTTTTAGTTGGAAAAAATCATTGAAGGTGATAGCACCTCCAAACTCCAACACGTAAGACTGATCTACTCCGCAAAGTATTCTCCATAGTGAGCCACCTCTGGCTCTTGTGGTCCACCTATTCCTACTCCCGAAGCTAGGAACGTGGGAATGGTAGAACAAGGTGGAGTGTGTGGCACCACCTGTTGCATAGTGTTAGGCTCAAGTGGGTGTGCCAGATCCTTCTCCAACTAGAATTCCCCAGGAATTCCCTTGTGCTTGTTATCTCCACTAATATTCTGCCCCATCTCCTCTATCCTCTTAGTGAGCTCCTGCATTGAATTTATAAGGAGTTGAGAAAATTTCTTTCCATCATCTCTTTCCTCTGCCATGGGTACCTTTCCTCTCTCTTCTTCCACCAGAATGTTGTCTACCTAATCTAGTGTAATCTCAAGCCTCCTTTCTCTGCTCCTATAACTTTTTCTTTGGTAAGTGACGTTATTCGTATCCTCCAGTGTCATATACCGTGTGCTCCACATGATGAGGCAAGTCTACAATCTCTGATACCACTGTAATGTACCAAATTGGGGAAAAAAAACAATATAAAGCACACAAGACTAAAAACTACAAAAAAATTAAAATAAAATCATAACACACAAATTGGAGCCAGAAATAGATGTTGATCCATTTTTTTAATTGGTCGGAAATAGTACAATAGAGGTGCCAAGAAAGGTAGCACTTGGGCCTACTCTAGGTAGGTTGAATATCAACTATGAAACCAGTCAATAATTTTGCTGAAACTAGGCTCTGCATGGCTCTCCCTCTATGCTGCCAGTGCTCGGACTACTACCGGTGGCTGGAAATGATATGTTGGTTGGTACTGCTCCAATTCTTAGAAAATTACGGGATTAAAACCCCGGGCTATACTCACAAGCCTCACAAAAACCTGCGAAGGATTTCCAGAAATATCGACCCCAGAAAATAGCCCCTTTGGACTTGGCACGCTGCTCTGTTGGGTGAATCGACGTTATGGCTAGAATGCTAGAAAGTGCCTAATTTGAAATCCTACCCAAAATCCTTGGTAGGAGGTGGCTAACCTCCCCTCCAAACCTCTAGATGTGATCTTCTCTTCATCTCGGCTTCCCAACACTTCTCCTCAACTGTACTATGTACTCCCCACACAGTCAGTGTGGCCTCTGCGCTGTCCTGAAGGGACTGTGTATGTGTGGAATGCTACGCTGGAAAATTCCTCCTGAAACTAGATAGAACTCCTCTCCTGAGCAGGCACTAAAATTCCCCTGAGGTAGAGGTTGAGATCTTCACTTAGAAATATTTGTGCTAAGCAACACTTGCAGAATCGGCTAAACAACTCAAGCATGCTACAATAAATCAAACAGAAAATAGGTGATGAATGAATGAGGAATGAGCTTCTCTCACCCTCTTTTATCTATGTTGAGCCTCCAACTTTCCCTTGGGCCCACCTAGTATGCACTGCCCCTCTTCCAGACTATCTCTGTGCTTCCTCTCCGACGCTTCACTTGGAAGCTGTCTAATTCAAGTGGGTGGCCACATGGGCCCCACTTTAGCCTCAATATTCACCTTTAGTGACTTTAGTAAAGTAAATTAGCTGCATAGTTTATTTTTGGGTCCCTCTTTCCCACTTTATTTCTGTTGAACATTAGAAAAGGAAAAATTAAACAAAAATTAATGTTCCAAATAGCTGATTGCTAATTTGGAATATTGCATTGATCTTGGAGGAGGCCCCCAATATCTAAAAAATTGAAATTCTAGAAGAAAAGAGGAGAACACACAGTAAAAAAAACCACAAAAATATTTTTATTAAAAAAAATAATAATTATAAAAGTTACGTTGTAGTGGACAATCTATCCTTTTACAAAATGCGACTTGTTACTTATAGCCGTTCTTAGTTACAATACCACAGGTAAATTCCATGGGTGGGTAAATACCATGGGTGAATGAATACCATGCGTGGATGTCACTTATAATACCATGGGTAAATTCCATGGGTGGATATCTACCATGCGAGGATGAATACCATTGGTGGATGCCACTATCAATACTATGCGTAAATACCATCGGTAGATGCCACTTACAATACCATGGGTAAATTCCATGGGTGGATAAATACTATGGGTGGATGAATATCATGGGTGGATGCCACTTACAATACTATGGGTAAATTCTATGGGTGGATAAATACCATGGGTGTATGAATACCATGGGTAGATGCCACTTTTCATTCAAATCATTCCTCCCTCCTTAAGAAGCAATGGTCCCCATTGCATGAAGTTCCCTCCTAAGAAACCTTTGTTGAATGTGAATATATACTAAAGAGAACGGTTTTTTTTGGTTAACCCATAACCATGATGAAAGAAGATTTAAGGATAGAGATACCCTATAATTCTTGTGACCAACTATAATACTGACAATGTGTGGCCTAGAAACTTCGATGAAGCATGGGTTTTTGGATGACCCATAACCATGACAAACAAAGATCCAAGGATAGAGATATCTTGTAATGATTGTGGCCAACTGTGATATTAACAGTGTGTGACCTAGAAAATGGACTTCAATGACAAGGGTTTTGTGTTGTTGACCCATAAATTTGGGTTTGTGGGTGACCCATAACTGTGATGGTGGCTTTTATGGTATATTATCCTCTCTAATGAGATGTTGTAAAGGCTTCTTTCAAATTATAGACCTCTTGCTGCAACTTTGCTGATAACTTCCACTACAGGTGATGAAATCAAATTTCGTCAAAGACCCATTTGAGGTATTGAAGAGATATTTCCATTGATATAATACAATTGAAATTTTATGACCTATGGAGTGAGAAAATGATTCTTGAAACTCATGGTATGCATGACCGCACAACATTCCATACATGTGTAACTCCAATTGCTCATATCTCTTAAACCCGGAAACAAAATAAAATTCCATAAAAAACCAATTTGAGTGAACATAAAATAATTTCAAATGAGCTATTTTTCACCTTCTAAAATTCTTTCTGGAGGTCTTATCACTTGCATGAAGTTTGATAAATATTGTTGCAAAAATTTGAAACTAAATTATGCTTTAAACCCTCATTCCCATGGAGCCATGACCCGAATCTGATAAAACTAATATGGATCTTGGGGGAGGCCCCAAAGATGTAAAAGATTAAAACACAAGAATAAAAGAGGAGAACAAAAAGTAAAAAAACCACAATTTTTTTTTATATTAAAATAGAGAATAATTGTAAAATCCACATTGTGGTGGACAATCTGTCCTTTTACAAAATGTGACTTGTTACTTGTAGCATTTTTTAGTTACAATATTAGAGGTAAATTCCATGGGTGGGTAAATACCATGGGTGAATCAATACCATGAGTGGATGTCACTTCTAATAGCATGGGTAAATTCCATGGGTGGATAAATACCATGGGCAGATGGATACCATGGGTGGATGCCACTTTCAATACCATGGGTAAATACCATGGGTGGATGCCACTTACAATACCATGAGTAAATTCCATGGGTGGATGAATACCATGCCTCGATGTCACTTACAATACCATGGGTGAATTCAATGAGTGGGTAAATACCATGGGGGGATTAATACCATGGGTAGATGCCACTTTCCATTCGAATTAGATCTATATAATACACCTATATGTAATTTTTGTTACATCCATTCAATTATTATTCATTCAAATATGTGTTACTCTCCCTAAATATACATGTCCAACCATCATTCGAATGTTCTAGCTTGTCCTGGCATGATCTATCCATTTGGCACCTCATTATGATTCATTGTGATTCCATATGTTTAGTCTAATTAAATTTTCATTCGTTCTACCATTACATCTCTTCACCTCTTCCTATCTATCATCTGCTACCATATCTCTCATTCTTGACATTTTATATCCTTACCTCTCTTTCCCATAATTATTCTACTTCTCTATGTTAACTTTCTTTGCAAACTTTTATTGGCAACTCTGTTCATTCCCTTAGTATTACAAATTTAAATTCTCTTGGTTCATAATATCCATTTGGATTGACGATTTCTTGAATGAATATATGTCTAGTCTCTACATCTTCTATATAGCTTGTGATTGATTCACACAGTGTGGAATAGTTGTTAATCTCCATATTTGGCTTCATTTTCATTTGTAAATTTTATGGTGTCCTCGTCTTCTAGAGATATGGTATCCTCCTTTGAAATTTTTCCTTTATTATTCTCTTCTGCATATGAAATGTCACAGTATGAAAAAGTTCTGGACTCCTGAATTTCAATGGTATTTGTTGGTCATATCTCTACACACCACGTTTGAGAATTGGATTTCATAGAGTTGCTTCCTTTTATTTTGTTTCCATCTCTTTATTAACATTTATACTTGCATTGAAATTTATCTAGTTTGCACTGAATTTCTTACTTCATGCGATTGTTTGCTTTCCTTTTTACACGTATGTTTCTAACATTAGGAATGTTAGGCTTCATTGATGATTGGTTTTTGCAATAGGATTATAATTTTAAATTTAACTCCAAATTAACTCGTTTCTTAGGAATGAAGGTGCCATAATTGCTGCATCAAATTTTGATTGATCTATTGACATGTGTGTTATATCACTCTTAATGTTCTCCATTCATAATTGGCTTTGGACACAATATCTGTGCCAAGAGCTTTAATGAAAGACAAAATGATAATATAATTATTAATTGATGCTATTCTCATATCCTTATGAGACAGTGGCTCCATTTATATGTCTTTGTATCAGGTTCAGTCCACTTGCTTTCTTGCGTTTAATTTCCTAGGTGTTTAAGATAATGGTTTATTCTTTGCACAAGATAATCTTTTATACCAGTACTATGATAACTTAGATGTTGTATTCATCTTTTAAGTATTATTTGTTTAATCTATGTCTCAAAAATCATAAATGATGTATTCATGTAGTATGAATATAAATCCTACATATATGTATGTCTTCATTTGTGACTATCATTATAGTTGCAAATAATATGGTTTGGGTGTCATGCATGTGAAACTTCACATTCAAGTATCCTAGGGACCAAACATAAAGAAGATGATATATATATTTTTCTTCTCTTAGCTTGATGTCATCACATTTTATTTCATTTTATATATTTGAAAGGATCTCTTGCTTTGATTTCTTCATAGTTCAGAGAATATCAATTGAGTACATAAGAAATACAAAGTAATTTGATGCATAGGTCATTTTTGTGCAGGTAAATCCCCTCTGTGGACAAAGGTGATCCCTGTAGCCCTGGAGTGGGTCTAGCAACAAGGGAACAAGATGGAATTTCAGACTCCTAGCTTATAAATGAAAACGAGGTGGGATATATGGCCTACCTTAGTCCAACGTTTTTGTTGTAGTTTGCAGCATTAACGATTTGTTGATCTTTGTCTTCACATGTCGCAGTCCTTCAATGGTAATATCTGTGCACCTGCACAAGGATCAAGTGAACAATGATAGCATACGAAAACATATTTTCACTTATAGCTATTCGATTGGTCAAGGAGAATCAAGCATTTTTCATATGTTCGAACACAAAATTGGAACCAAAAAACCAGTCATGTATTAATGATAGAAAAAAGAAGTTTACAACCTTAATGCCTTGAAGTTGCAGCCTCCTTCGACGGGTTCAGTCAAGTGAGTCTCAAGCATTCATTGGGGATCAGACTTGATGAGGAAATGGGCCTAAACTCTCTCTCGAAAATGGATTCCTCTCTCCCTTATTCTTCACACCAGCTATAGTAAGGACTGCTCAGCTCGCTGAAACCATGTGAGAAAGAAATATTTATAGGAGTGGAGAAGGTGGTTTGGGATCCCTCATAAGGTGAAAGAGAGGCCTTATCCCTTTGGGGAGTTGAAAAAATGTAGGAAACAAGAGGCCAAAGGGAGGATTTCGATGTTATTCAGTCGAACAAACCATGATGACTCCACTCATGAAGTAGTTAGGAATGGAAACTTCGCTTCTATTTTAAAAAACATTCCAAAAACAGCTCGGCGCATTTAAGACACTCAGACAGAGTGCCAATGGGCGCGGTTCCAGTGTTAATTTGTACCTCGAATTGAGTCATCATGTTGCAGGAATGAAAAATTATTTCAACCATAGTTTATCTTTGTTTCAAGCTTGTGTAAAAATAAAACCAACTTCAAGCAGAGTTTCCTGATTTCAAGCTTGTGTAAAAATGAAACCATTTTTATTTTACCTTTTGTGATTGCCATTTTCTCAGCCTATTTTTCCAGATGAGCCTTGGTTTTCTCATTCCATCGTTACCATTTTCTTGGCCAATCATACACCTTCACTTGATTTTTTTACCCATTCCTAAGGAATAGCTGTAATGAGTGGTCTTGTTAGCTAGCCTATTGAAATTTACTTGTTCTGAGAAGTTCCACCATAACCGGAACTAGTCGCTACCCTTAATGCCACTCGTTCCTCTAGGACGAGTCATCTTTCAGCTCTTTTTTGACTCTCGAAAATTGAAAATATTTCCGAGACTCTTATTGTTTTGAACTCGTTAAAGGCTATGAAACGTCATCGACCGAGTATATGTTTACCCCTTTTTCAGGCTGGGATAGATTATTTACGAAAAATGAATACCTCAACCTATTGCGACTAAGAGGTTATCTCATATATTGTTTTCTGCCTTATCGGATCTGTGAGAATACCTATGAAAAGGGAACAAGCCGGACTTTCGGGCTCCTAGCTTATAAATTAAAATGAGTTGGGATGGATGGCCTACCTTGGTCCAACGCTTTTGTTGTAGTTTGCAGCAGTGATCTATTGATCTTTGTCTTCACATGTCGCGGTACTTGAATGGTAATATCCATGTACCTACACAAGGATCAAGTGAATGGTGACAACATACGAAAACATATTTTCACTTACAGTTATTCGATTGGTCAAGGAGAATCAAACATTTTACATATGATCGAACAAAAAATTGGAACAAAAAAACCAGTCATGTATTAATAATAGAGAAAAGAAGTTTACAACCTTAATTCCTTGACGTTGTAGCCTCCTTCGACGGGTTCAGTCAATCACGTCTCAAGAATTCGTCGGGGATCAGACTTGATGAGGCAATGGGCCTAAACTCTCTCTCGACAATGGATTCCTCTCTACCTTATTCTTCACACCAGCTATAGTAAGGACTGCTCAACTCGCTGAAACCATGTGAGAAAGAAATATTTATAGGAGAGGAGAAGGTGGTTTGGGATCCCTCATAAGGTGGAAGAGAGACCTTATCCCTTTGGGGAGTTGCACAAATGTAGGAAACAAGAAGACAAAAGGAGGATTTCTACGTTATTCATTAGAAAAAACCATGATGACTCTGCTCATGAAGTAGTTAGGAATGTAAACTTCGATTCTATTTTAAAAAACATTCCAAAAATAGCTCGGCGTGGGTAAGACACTAATACAAAGCACCAATGGGCGCGGGTTCCAGTGTTAATTTTCTTATCGGTGTAGGCTATAACTGCCTACCAACGCCGACCCAGAAACATATGTTTTTGAGAGTCTGCTTGAGGATTGATCAATAAAGGAAATGTTCTTGACATGCCAGGGATGCAATGATACTTTTTGCAAGGTATGACAATACACATATGTCACTGAAATGGTCCTCCAATTTTTGGGATGGGGATTGCAGGGACGGTGAAAAAATACTGTGTAATATATGCCCCCTAAAGCATGAGGTCCGAGAGAGAAGGATGAGTGAAATGATTTATGAGAACGTGCCCAAACCAAACACCTTCATCAGAAGACCTACAAGAAAAAAGTACAACTAATATCTCTAATACATGAACATGTGGCATGGGCGCAATCATCCATAATAGAGTACATATAAAAGTAATATCCAAGGTATGGACGTAGCCATCAAGCAAGAAGGATTAATAAATAGACTCAGGTATGGTCGCAGTCATCTAATCAAAGGAGTCACACATATATTCATGATAAACCAAATCATCTCATAGCCTAGATTTTATCAAAAAAAACCAAGGGTCTTGCACTCCATATTGACTCGAACAAGTACAAATTCAAGCATGCGAATAAGTGAGTTGTCATCGAACATGAAATAAAATTTCCTAATCACCATCCAATGATGAAAGATGTTAACAGGCGTGAGAGAAACCACCAATAATAACAATGGCTCTCAAGGTACAACTAGTACAATCCATGAAATGTGAACAGTGAGTTGGTGTCTAACACCCACGGAATCACTCGATCAAAAGCCAATGATGAGGACCTATCATTGAATGCGAAGAACTTTCCATTGAGGCATGCAAGCTCCAAGGTACCGGAAGGGAGTCTATAGATCAACTTCCTGGATAATGAGTTGAAGTCGACAGGAAGTGCCCTAGTTGAAGGAGGGTCATAGTGTTTCCCACATCATCGACATGAGACAGTGGAAAAAGATGATAATGAATCAAGACCAAACAGAGGATCAGAGGTTGAAAACTGCAGAGGGAAAATTCTCTTGAACATACTGGTGACATGACTCTGGAATTTGGTAGTATTTGACATCAGGGGATCTAAGGCTATGATGGCATGGAAAAGAGCAGATGAGAGGTCAAAACAGATAACCCAAACTCATGGAGGCAAAAAATGGAGAAATGGGATTTCCCCAACCCGACACGAATGCAGATGAGTGTCATGTTCAAGAGTGACATACTGCCGACACGACTGAGAACTGGTTCCATTTTCCCCCACCATTTCTGGTGAGTACCCCAATTATTTTTGGAAACAAGCTTGAAGGGGATAGCATATGCTTGTCATATAAGTTTATCCTTCAGAAAAATCCATCCTAGTACATTTTACGAGCCCTAGGAAGGAGGAACTCAGGTAATGATATATGATGTCTTGTAAGCTTTAATGAGTCTGATAAAGGAAGAACTCAACATATTTTGACGTTTAGAGAGTTTGAAATGAAGCGGAAAAGAAAAATTCAGCAGGTCCCTTTTCGTAGGTAGTCTCACAGATCCGAAAAGGTAGAAAAAAAAATCTGAGAGAACCTCTTAGTCGCGATAGGCTAAGGCATTCCTTTTTTCGTAAATAATCTGTCCCAACCCGAAAAAGGGGTAAACGTATACTGGGCAGATGACGTTTTGCAGCCTTTAATGAGTTCAAAAGGACAAGATTCTGGGCAATATTTTCAAATTTCAAGAGTTAGAAAAGATCTAAAATAATGACTCCTCCAAGAGGAATGAGTGGAATTAAGGGTAGCAACTGGTTCCGGTGATGGTGGAACTGCTCAGAACAAGTAAAGGTCAAGAGGCTGGCAAAAAAGACCACTCATTATATCTATTCTTCAAGAATGGGTAAAACAATCAAGTGAAGGTGTATGATCGGCCAGGCATATGGTAACAATGGAATGAGAAAACCAAGGCCCATATGGAAAAACAGGCTGACAAAATGGCAATCACGAGAGGTAAAATAAAAATGGTTTCACTTTTGCACAAGCTTGAAATTAGGAAACTCTGCTTGAAGTTGGTTTCATTTTTACACAAGCTTGAAACAAAGATATAATATTCTTGAAATAATTTTGCATGCCCCCAACATGATGACTCAATTCGAGGTACATGCCCTGCAGCTTCATTACATTCACCAGAGTAGACTGCTAGTTACTGACAGGTGGATGGAATGAAGGTTCAATTACGAGATCAGGCGAAAGACTTGACTTGGATTTTACGAGATCTTATCATAGAATCGAATTGAAAAGGGAACCCGTTTCATTTTTTAACGATGTTGACATAGTAAAAGAACTATCCTCATTACACCTTGTTTCATTTTTAAACGATCTTGACACAAGAAAAGGAACTCTGCTCCAAAGAGCTTGTTTCATTTTTTAAGGAGCTTGACACAAGAAAATGAACCATGCTTCAACGAGCTTGTTTCATTTTTTGAAGGAGCTTGACACAAGAAAACGAACTATGCTTCGAAGAGCTTGTTTCATTTTTTAAGGAGATTGACACAAGAAAACGAACTATGCTCTGAAGAGCTTGTTTCATTTTTGAGGAGCTTGACACAAGAAAACGAACTATGCTCTGAAGAGCTTGTTTCATTTTTTAAGGAGCTTGACACAATAAAACAAACTATGCTTTGAAAAACTGATCAAGACATATAAAGATTCATGGCTTCTAAGAGGTTCTCATTTTACGGGGGGGGGAAACATCTTGGAAGTCAGGACCCAATGCCCCCAGCACATAGTGCACAACGACACTATCACTGAATGCGGACATGGGACATGTGGCCACATAATTGACCTATGGCGGGGAAGATATCACTGGCAGGTAAGGACTAGGAAGGGATGACAATAGACCAGATGTCACATCGGGACCAAAGAATGAAAGCTGATGAATGATCATGATCCAACCTTCATGTGGAAAGCATAACACCCAAAAGACGGAAGAGACAAGTGCGCCCATGGCATAAGCATAGTCGCGCCCCAGGAGTAAATTAAAATCCAAGGGGCCTTGTACCACCATCACGTATATATAGACAATTTTCCCTCCCAAAGTAATAGGCAACTTCGAAAGGGTCCCTAATGGTTGACGTGTTCCTCTATTAAAAGCCAACAGATTCTGAGTAACAGGCACAAGCGGCGGAGAACCCAAAGCTTGCCATGTAGTTGAGGACAAAATACTAACCGAAGTGCCTTCATCTATAATCGTGCTTGTACGACCATATTACAGGCATGTACATTGATCTCAAAAGGCACGTAAGAAGGAAAATAGTATCCCATGAATCGAATCCAATCAAAGGAAGTGACCAAACTACATGGAAGGGGTGCCATAGGAATAAGAGGATTATCCCCCTACGTTACGGGAGTGGAAAGACCATCCTCCTGGAATCTTGGAACAAGAGCAGGAGGATCACTTTTTGGAACTCTAGTGATAGGAATCGGAGGATCACCCTCCTGGATCATGAAAATGGGAGGATCACCCTCCAATCCCGGGGAATTAGAGGAAACAAAAAGAACTTGACTGGGATGAGACCCACTCTCAATGGAAAATACCTGATGGACTGTAGATGGAATTGGGTCGACCTTTTTCTCAACCAATGATTGGTTAGGAATGGACTCGAGAGACTGAATTTCAGAGAGAGCAGAATCGACCGAAGATGAATCCAGATCAATGGGTTGATCAACTATGGGAGGACTCGAAGAAAACTTCCAGTAACCAATAGGAAGACAAGACTCAAAATTAAAAAGGGTATCCAATAATTTATAATCTTCATCCATATAAGGACATAGGTGAATGGGATGGTTCCCTTCATACAACCTACAAGGAAATTTGATCTTACCCTGCTCCTTACGAGCCTCATTATCTTTAGCTGAAGGTTCATCATCAGCATGATGCCCAGAGGTTGATGATGAAGGAAAAATCGGGCCAACGGACTACAGTTCTAGCACCTTGGGAATACTAGAGAAATCACGAAGAAGGTGGTCACCCTCACATAGCTTGCAAGGGAATTTGACTCTGCGAGATAGAGGGGGAGGTTTCTCAATATTAGCTACATGGGTAGCAATAGTTGATGATTTCCCCCCTAGCTTATTTTTCTTCTTCTTCTTCCACTTCTTCTTCTTCTTCTTAGCCACCCGGTTACTAGAATCCAGACTTTCACTAGGTGAAGAGGAAGAATGAGTTGAATAAATAGATGAAGAAGGTGAGGGGTCAACATGGGGTTGACATGGTTCAGGCAGAGGAGAAATCGGTTGATATTCAGTCGGTGTATTCGAAACCACTAGGGTTGAAAACAACCAAACCGAAATACCAATGGTTAATCCCAGGAGGGACAACGTTGCCATATACGAGGCACCAACATTCCCGAATGAAGGAAAAAGACTAGGATTCCCATCTAAGGGGATTCCTTGGTTGATGGACTCTGGAAACGTTGCCATTGGAATCAACCTTAAATAATCACTAAGGAATGTAACTTTAACTCGGAATATTTCATGGGCAATCAATTTTAAGACACTGAAACAAAACTTTTCCTTTTCATGTTTTAAGAGTCGAGAAAAGGACAAAAGGTGACTCTAGTCACTTTCAGTTTGAACGAGCTTGAAGGGACAAGCGCTCGATGATCTTTTCAATTTTAAAGAGTCATGGAAAGATCAAAATGAATACTCAAGAACTCTAGGCAAAAGGTTGAACCAGGTAATCGTGAACTGTAATATACACCTTGGTGATCAAATGAAGGAGAAATGAACAAGAAATTAATGTACGTGTAGGTAGTCTCCCCGAATGCTATGTTCGGTGTATCATGGTTACAAGGTGGTAGACTCGACTTACTATGTATAAAGGATTTCAACCTATGAGGGTCTACCTTTATATAGTCGAGGATATGGGGGGCACAAGTCCATGCTAGTATTGTCTAATGCTAGGTGGCGAATGACAGCTACTAGGTTTAATTATGTCAGAACACGTCACTAGCCTAGACCTCTAAATGTGTGCGTTAGGTTTCAATGCTTCCTTAGGTTGATTGAATTCATTTTAAAGTTTATCTTGAATTAATGTTGCAATTTCAAGGCCTTACCAAATGTAATCTTGAACCCTTAATGCACAATTATATGAAAATGAAAATCATTCCAATTCGATGAACAACTAGCTAAGAGAAGGATAGTAATTCATAACAAAGCAACAATCAATCGAACACAAGAAGAATTTTTCCTGATGCATCTAAGATAACCAAAACATAAAACGGAAAGCTCTTCTCTTGTTCACTAAAATCTAATAATGGAAAAGAATGTTTTTCATTTTTAAACTAAGGGAAAGAATGCAATTTTTTTCATTTTAGATGAATGAGAAGCGAAAATGCACTACTACACTAAAAGACAAAATAGAGACTAGTTTTGAGAAATTCGAATGAAACGATCTAAAACAAAGAGCTCAATCCAATAAGAACATCAAACAAACTCAAAACATAGATGCACTCCTTCAAGTAAAACAAAGGGATTTCAAAGAGATTCAGTAGAATTGTAATCTATGCTCAAGGTGATAGGTGGAGAGCTAAACGAACACCAAGATGATCATTCAACGACCCAATGACACATAGAACTAAAAGAAAACAAAGACAATCAGTAAAAAAACAGAAAAGATAAAGACAAAACTGACTCAAACTCAACTTAGAAGGTTCAGTGAGGAGGTAGCCGGACAAGTGGCGGAAGGCACCTAGAAAACCTAGGATGACAAACTCCACTGATCAGATAAGGGACAAACAGCTGAGAAGGACAAGATAAGAGAGTCAAAGAAATTCTAGTGGACCAATTGAAAGATGAAAATCCAACCTAGAGGCAAGATAAACTGACAAAACTCAGGAAAAAAGGCTAAAATTTTAACCTACAGGATTTGGCGTGTCTTTCAGGCTGTAATCTGCGCCAAACAAAAGAAGGTGCGCCCTTGAAAAAGGAAACAAACGCCGATTGGCGCGACTGTTCAAGCAACAATGACGTCAAGCCAGAAAACCATGGAAAAAAGAAAAAAAGCACTGAGCAGAGGTCATACTTGATACTCTAAGACTGAATGTGATGGCTGAAAACAGTCAAATAGGAAAAAAAAAACATAAAAACTATAAAACAACCAAAGTCGAATAGACAAGCAAAACACTAGATGAACAATGAGAGACGACAAGCACATTGATCCCCGATATGGTCGCCAACTTTTTGTGTAGGTAAATCCCCTCTGTGGACAAAGGCGATCCCTCTAGCCCTGGAGTGGATCTAGCAACAAGGGAATAAGCTGGACCTTTAGACTCCTAGCTTATAAATGAAAATGAGTTGGGATAGATGACCTAACTTGGTCCAACATTTTTGTTGTAGTTTGCAGTAGTGATCCGTTGATCTTTGTCTTCACATGTTGCGCTCCTTCAATGATAATATTTGTGTACCTGCACAAGGATCAAGTGAATGGTGACAGCATACGAAAACATATTTTCACTTACAACTGTTCGATTGGTCAAGGAGAATAAATTTTTTTGCATATGATTGAACACAAAATTGGAACCAAAAAATCAGTCATGTATTAATGATAGAGAAAATAAGTTTACAACCTTAATGCCTTGATGTTGTAGCCTCCTTCCACGAGTTCAGTCAAGCGCATCTGAATCAGTCGTCGGGGATCAGACTTGATGAGGCAATGGGCCTAAACTCTCTCTCGATAATGGATTCCTCTCTGTCTTATTCTTCACACCAACTATAGTAAGGACTTCTCAGCTCGTTGAAACCATGTGAGAAAGAAATATTTATAGGAGAGGATAAGGTGGTTTGGGATCCCTCATAAGGTGAAAGAGAGGCCTTATCCCTTTGGGGAGTTGCACAAATGTAGGAAACAAGAATCCAAAGGGAGGATTTCGATGTTATTCAGTCGAACAAACCATGATGAATTTTCTCACGAAGTATTTAGGAATGGAAACTTCACTTTTATTTTAAAAAAAATTCCAAAAACAACTTGGCGAGGGTAAGACATTGAGACAGAGCGCCAATGTATGCAGGGTACAGTGTTAATTTCCCTATCGGCGTGAGGCTATAAATGCCTACCAGCGCCGACCCAGAAACACATGTTTTTGATAGTCTGCTTGAGGAGTGATCAACAGAGGAAATGTTGTTGACATGCTAAGGGATGCAATGACACTTTTTGCAAGGTATGAAAATACACATAAGTCACTGAAATGGTCCTCCAATGTTCAGGATGGGGATTGCAGGGACGGTGAAAAAATACTGTGTAACAGTCATACATATTAAAATTCAATAATGCTAAATAATTTGAGTAATCCTAATGATGCGTAAATGTACTTTGATCTAGGCTCATATTTAAAATTCTTTGACTAGGTATGAAAATGTTAAGATAGATCACATGCATTTTGAACTTTCTTATTTACTTGTCATATATACATTTTTGCACAATAGTTTGTACCAAAGGTTAAAATTTTGAAGGATGGACCAAGATGATGGTATCCTTCATGATGAAGATGGTCTGTTTCAGGTACATTTTTTTCTTTATTCATGATTCTTATTTGGTTTCCTTAATGTCATGACACTTATACATTGATTCATTCTTCTTTTATTTTTGTTGTTATTTATATTGTTTTTTATTATGGTCATATACTTCTTGCATCTCGTATTTATTTCATGTTTATTCTATAGAGTATCCACCTTAGATAGGCCATTCTTTTCATATTATCAACAGTCCTTTGAAGCTCCTCTTTGAAGTCAAGCTAATGAGAATAATAAGTAGGGATTATCCCTAGCTTGTTCCTTAGATATTCAAATGGCTCTCTTTTTTCTGGCTTGGTAAATATATCCGCTATAGGGTAAAAATGCGAAGGTGGGTTACACTTTCGTGAGAAATGCGTTCAGAAATTTCATTTTTTCCCAATAGTTCGGCCTAACTTTTATAAAGTTTAGCCAAAATTTTAGAAATTTCGATCGAAGTTGTGAAATTAATTCGACTGAGATAATTCTGTTGTTAACATTAACGGTGTGGGTAAACATATTTTTGGCCGGATATGGGAAAACCAACAACAAAAGTGTTGGATGTGGACCAACAACAAAAGTGTTGGATGTGGAGCCTGATTTTCATCCTGATTCAGAGATCCTTGTTTTAGCAGAATGTATACCCCAGGAAAACTGTACACCCCTGTAGTGAGGGGGTGCGGGGGGGATTTTTCCCCCCTGCGGGGTTCGGGGGCTAGCAGTCCCTTGGCAGGGGTTTCGGGGGCAGCGCCCCCGAAGCTAAAAATAGATGTAAAATTGCCTTGTAAAAGTATAGTAATTTCTAGTCAATATGGGCCATTCATTAGGCAGATGATCTGATGGTAGAAGTCATGTTTAGTTTAGGGTTTTTTGCCCTAGAAGGAATCCCCTCACTTTGTATGAGGGTATTGTATTGTGGCTGGGTATTGTATGAGTATTATCAAAGCGATAAATAGATAGGGAGACTGTGAGAGAGAACATAAGATATTACAACGGATCTACTGTAGGTTGTGTCTCTTCATTTTGATGGATAATAGAAAGGAAGGACTAGTTGTTCGGGGTGGATGGAGCCCAAACTGGGTGATCCACATATATTTGTGTCTCTCTAGTTTTATGTGTTTTGTGTGCTTGTGTTTTCCGCATATTGAACGTGTTGCATTTCTCTGCAATATATGATTTTCTAACAACTGGTATCAGAGCCGAAGGTCTATTTGGCTGATAAACTCGTAGGAAATAAGGGTTCTTGGCTCGAGTGGGAGTAATGGCAGAATATGGTAAGTTTAGGGTCGAGAAATTCAACAGCCAAAACTTCCCACTGTGGAAGATGCAGATGGAAGATTATTTGTATCAGAAATATCTGTACCTATCATTAAGCATAAAAACAAAGAAGATGACAGCTATGACAGATGTAGAATGGGATATTCTCGATAGAAAGGCACTCGGAACAGTACGGTTGTGGCTCGTGGCATCGGTAGCCTTCAATATTTCGAAGGAAACAATAACAGAGAGTTTGATTAAGGCATTGGCGAAACTATATGAAAAACCCTCGGCCTCAAACAAGGTATTTCTCATGAAACATTTATTTAATATGAAGATTTCGGAAGGTGGATCTGTTGCAGACCATTTAAATGATTTTAATACAGTTACCAGTTAGTTAAGTTTTGTAGGGGTAAACTTTGATGATGAAGTTAGGGCTCTTTTATTCTGTGCTCATTGCCATAAAGCTGGAATGGTTTAGTTATGGCCATTAGTAACTCTATCTCTGGATCTAGTACTTTAATGTTTGATGATGTTATCGGTGCTATCCTTAGCGGTGAAATGCGACAGAAAAGCTCCGGTGAGACATCAGGTAATGCTTTGAGTGCAGAGTCTAGGGGAAGAAGAATGGAAAGAGGAAAGAGCTCATGATATCGCAGTAAATCAAGGAAACGCAGATTCAAGTCCAGATCGGGGATAATGTGCTGGAAATGCAGAAAGAAAGGACACCTAAAGAAAGATTGTAGATCTTGGAAGGGAAAAGAAGGAGACACACAACAAGAGAACAATCATGAAGAAAATGTGATAGGTTATGTGTTACAAGATGATTTGATTCTTTCTTTTGAAAATGTTACTAATTCTTGGGTTGTAGATTCAGGGGCCTCATTCCATTGCACACCTGATAAGAAATATTTTCATGACTATGTTCCAGGGGATTTTGGACAAGTCCATTTGGGTGATGATAAACCCTGTAAAATTGTTGGAATGGGTAAAGTTCTTGTAAAACAACAGAATGGAAACCAATGGCTATTAAAGGAGGTAAAGCATGATCTAGATCTGAAGAAAAATCTGATTTCAACAAGACAGTTAGGCAGTGAAGGTTGTGTGACAACTTTCACAGATAAAACTTGGAAGGTCACCAAAGGAGCCCTAGTAATAGAGAAAGGAGAAAAGGTTGGTACATTGTATTTATGCAATGGTATTTCTAACTCTGTTAATGTTTTAACTTCCAAAGGAGCAGATGCAGCATTATGGCATCATAGGCTCGGACACATGAGTGAGAAGGGGATGAAGATTATTCACTCAAGAAATTTGTTGTCGGGTTTGAAGAATGTTGATTTGGATTTCTATGAGAATTGTATTTATAGAGAAACAGAAGAGAGTCATATTTATTAGATTTGGGAAAGAAAAGAAGAGCGAAAAAATAGAGCTTGTGCATACATATGTATGGGGGCCTACTCAGGTATCATCTCTTGGTGGCTCTTGTTATTATGTTACTTTTTTTGATGATGTAACTAGAAAAACTTGGATCTATTGTATTCAGAATAAATCTGATGTGTTTTATATTTTCAAGAAATGGAAAGCTTTGGTTGAGATTGAGACAGGAAATAAGTTGAAGTGTCTCAGATTAGACAATGGAGGTGAATATTGCATCAAAGAGTTTGATAGGTACTATTCAGAGCATGAAATTCACAGAGAGAAGAAAGTTCCAAGAACACCACAAGAAAGTGGTGTGTTAGAAAGAATGAATAGAACAATAATGGAGCGTGCAAAGTGCATGAGATTACATGCAGGATTGCCTTTACAATTTTGGGTAGATGCTGTAGATACTGTTGTTTATCTAATAAATAGAGGGCCTTCAAGTTCCTTGGATGGTGGTATTCGAGAGGAAGAATGGATAGGTAAAAAGGTAAACTACTCTTTTTTAAAGCCTTTTGGCTGTGAAGCCTTTGTCCATATTAATAAAGAAAACAAAACAAAGCTTGAGGCAAAATCAAATAAATGTACCTTTATTGGATATGGTGTTAATGATTTTGGTTATCGCTTATATTATTATGAAAATCACAAAATCATTAGGAGCATAGATGTAATATTCAATGAAAAGGTCTTGTATAAGAATCAGTTGCAGGAAAAGAAACAGGAAAAAGAAAGCAAGGAATACGCGGTTCTTGATGAGATATCTAAAAAAGTAAAGGTGCCTGAAAATAATAATAATCAACAACCACAGCAGCAGCAACCACCACAACAGCAACAGGCACCTCAAACACCTGAAAGTGGTGTTAGAAGATCTACCAGGATAAGTAGACCCCCTGAACGATACTCTCCTTCATTATATTATTTATTGTTGATTGATTCTGGTGAACCTGAATGTTATGAAGAAACAATGCAGGTTGAAAGTAGGAAGAAGTGGGAGCTAGCCATGGAAGAAGAGATGGACTCCTTAATGCATAACCAGACTTGGGACTTAGTCAGGTTGCCTGCAGGTAAAACTACATTGCGGAATAAATGGGTTTACAGGCTGAACGAAGAAGATGGAGGAAAACAGAGGTACAAAGCTAGACTTGTGGTGAAGGGGTTTGCACAGAAGAAAGGTATTGATTTTGATGAAATATTTTCTCTTGTTGTTAAGATGAATTCAATCAGAACTATTTTAAGTCTTGTAGCAGTGGAAGATTTACATCTTGAACAGTTAGATGTAAAGACAACATTTCTCCATGGAGATTTGGAGGAAGATATATACATGCAGCAACCAAAATGATATGAGGTAAAAGGGAAAGAAAAATTAGTGTGCGGGTTAAAGAAGAGCTTGTATGGCTTAAAACAGGCTCCAAGGCAGTGGTATCTAAAATTTGACAAGTTTATGTCTGAACAAGGTTATACTAGATGTCACTCTGATCATTGTGTTTATCTAAAAAGGAAAAATGATGGCGGCTATATTATATTGTTATTGTATGTAGATGACATGCTTGTTGCAGGGTCTAACATGCAGGAAATAAATGTGCTCAAAAGAAAATTGGCAAATTCATTTGCAATGAAGGATTTTGGAGCTGCAAAACAAATCCTTGGTATGAGGATAACTAGAGACAGGAAAAATCGCAAATTAACACTGTCTCAGAATGAGTACATAGAAAAGGTGTTGAAAAGATTTAATATGCAGAATGCAAAACCAGTTAGTACACCTTTTTCTAGCCATTTAAAACTTAGTAAGGAGATGTGCCCAAAGACCCAAGAAGACATGGATTATATGTCTAAAGTTCCATATGCATCAGCAGTTGGAAGCTTAATGTATGCAATGGTCTGCACAAGGCCTGATATTGCACATGCAGTGGGAGTTGTAAGCAGGTACATGAAAAATCGAGGAAAAGAACATTGGATGGCAGTAAAATGGATTCTCAGATATTTGAGAGGTACCACAAATCAAGCATTATGCTTTGGTGGTTCAAACATTGCTCTACAGGGATATGTTGATGCAGATATGGCAGGTGACAGAGATAACAGGAGGAGCACTACAGGATATGTATTTATTGTAGGTGGAACAGCTGTCAGTTGGGTTTGAAAAATCGAAAGTGTTGTTGCACTTTCAACAACAGAAGCAGAGTATGTTGCTGCTACAGAGGCTAGTAAAGAAATGATTTGGTTACAAAGGTTTATGGATGAATTGGGTAAGAAGCATGATATGGGCACGTTATACAGTGATAGCCAAAGTTCCATTCATCTTGCAAAGAACTCAACATTTCATTCCACGACTAAAAACATACAGCTCAAGTACCATTTCATACGGTCAGTATTGGAAAATGGACAGTTGAAGCTGGAAAAGATACACACTAGCTAGAATCCTGCAGATATGCTAACAAAAGTTGTAACCATGGAGAAACTGAGATTGTGCTCAGTTTCAATTGGTCTTCAAGGATGGCGATGAAGATGAGAAACAACCAGGTCCAAAGAGGAGTCATTGTCTAGCAAATGAAGCAGCAGTGGAGTTGCTACAATCAATCTCCAAGTGGGATATTGTAGGGTGTGGAGCCTGATTTTCATCCTGATTCAGAGATCCTTGTTTTAGCCGGATGTATACCCCAGGAAAACTGTACACCCTTGCAGTGGGGGGGTGCAGGGGGGACTTCATTAGGCGGATGATCTGATGGTAGAATTTATGTTCAGTTTATGGTTTTTTTCCCTAGAAGGCAACCCCTCGTTTTGTATGAGGGTACTGTATTACGGCTGGGTATTGCATGAGTATTATCAGAGTGAGAAACAGATAGGGAGAATGTGAGAGAGAACATAGGATATCATAGCGGATCTGCTATAGGTTGTGTCTCTTCATTTTGCTAGATAATAGAAAGGAAGGACTGGCTATTCGAGGTGGACGTAGCCCAAATTGGGTGAACCACATATATCTGTATCTCCCTGGTTTTATGTGTTTTATGTGCTTTTGTTTTCTGCATATTTTACGTGTTTCATTGCTCTGTAATATATAATTTTCTAACAAAAATTTCAGCTGAACTAATATTATGGCCGAACTAATAATTCGCCTAAACCTTTTAAAATAATTCTATCATTTTTTTTTATAAATTTACCGGCCCCCAGACCGCAACAAGTTTTCATTACCATTGCGCTGCTCTATTTCTGTCTCACTACTCTTCTCTGTTACTTTGTTGTCTCATCGTTGCACTGCTTTGTTCTGTTACTAACTTGCTCTATTGTTGTCTTTCCATTGTGCTTCTCTATTTCTGTCTCACCACTCTGTTGTTGTCCCATTTTTGTAGAGGCGAGGAGGGGAGAAAGCGAAGGTGAGAAGGTGTTATGGTTTATGCTTTGTTTTTTTTTTTGCTTATAGTTTTTTGTTTTGTTTTTTAAATTGAATTTTCTGTGTTTGCATGTTTTCTCTAATCTTACTCCTCAGCGATATGCGGCCTTGTAGTCTCGTTGTTTGCTCATCGTGCATGCTCTCATTGTCAGCTCGTCATGCACGCTCTCATTGTCTTCGAATTTCCAAGTATTTCTCCAAGAAATGAAATTTTAATTATCCTGTATAATAATGAATGAATTATCAAATTTGTATCAGTACGTTCTCAAAAAAACTCGTGATCTCCTGTTTTCCTTCATCTGGGAGCTGTTCTCCCCCATGTTATCTTTCTCCTTCCTGTTGCAGCCTTCTGAGAGTAATATCCCTATATTTTTCTATGTTCATGATGGAGACGTTCTCCCCCGTGTTATCTTTCTCCTTCTTATTCCAGCCTTCTGAGAGTAATATCTTTATAATGTTCTATGTTCATGCAACAATATATATATATATGTGTGTGTGTGTGTGTGTGTGTGTGTGTGTGTGGTTTTCTTATTATCTTCTATAATATGTTGTGTATGAAATAATAAACAGTAAAATATGAAAACATCATTTTTATATACCATTAACCCACACACATTTACCATTATCCCATCCTTGAGTAATCTCTAATCTCATAATGTTGTCTTGGATTTCTCTTCGTGGTATCATGGTACTCCATAAGATGAAATCATTGCCAATTATATGAAAACCTTCTTTTTAGACAGGGATTTCAATTGGTAAAGCCTTCCCATCAGATTGGTGTTGTGGCAATGTGATTTGAATCTATGTCAGCTTTAACAAGGTTCCTCTTTATGTTGTGTATAATCTTTTGAGGGTTTTCCTAATGTTCTCTTATGTCAGAAGCCATGTCATCTTTTTTGAAGTTATTTCTTGATTCTTTCATCCTTTTTTAATTCCTTGGCACATTGATCTATGTATGAGGTTCTCTTAAAATTTAACTTATTCATTTGATGCAATGCTATTAATTCTCTCCCTTGGAAGTTGTCCACAGTTTTTTTTTTCTTGTCTGTATAAATTTTAATACAATTGTTTCTATACATTTTTCTACAATCGTTTCCTTGTAGTCCAAGTTTTATGATTTATATGGATGGTTTTGGAAAATTATCAATATCAATGCAAAGCGCGTGGCTCTGTTTTTGTCTCATTGCTTCATTTTGTTGTTGTCTCACTCTATTGCTATCTCACCATTGCGCTGATCTGTTTCTGTCTCGCCGCTCTGTTGTTTTCTCGTTGTTGCAGGGGCGAGGAGGGGAGAAATTGAAGGTGAGAAGGTGTTATGGTTTATGCTCCGTTTTTTTTTATGGTTTTTTTTTAGTTTAATTTTTAGTTCATGCAATGCTATTAATTCTCTCCCTTGGAAGTTGTCCACAATTTATGTTTTCTTGTCTCTATACATTTTACTAAAATCGTTTCCTTTTAGTCCAATTTTTATGATTTATATGGATGGGTTTGGCAAATTATCAATATCAACACAAAACGTGTGGTAGAAAACCATTTTTAAAATACCATTGACACCAAAAACATGAGGTAATGTGCCAATATAGATAGGATAGTTAGAAAGATCAAAATGCTTAGAAATGGAAATTATATGTTCAGATTTGTGTGTTAACAGTGATTTATTACCAGCAAGATATATAGTGTGACAGCCATATATTTACCAAGTTTGAACTTAAGCAAATTTTGAGCATATATGATAGGCCGTGAGCCTCTTATATTCACTAGAAAGATCAAAATTCTTATACATGGAAATTATATGTTCAGATATGTGTGTTAACAGTTAGTTATTGCCATCAAGATATATAGTGTGACAATCATATATTTACCAAGTTTAAACTTAAGCAAATTTTGAGCATACATGATAGGCCGTGAGCCTCTTATATTCACTAGCAAGATCAAAATGCTTAGGAGTGGAAATTATATGTTTATATCTATGTGTTAACAATGAGTTATTACCAACAAGATATATAGTGTGACAACCATAGATTTACCAAGTTTGAACTTAAGAAAATTTTGAGCATATATGATAGGCTGTGAGCCTCTTATATTCACTACCAGCAAGATATATAGTGTGACAACCATAGATTTACCACGTTTGAACTTAAGAAAATTTTGAGCATATATGACAAGCCGTGAGCCTCTTATATTCATTGTTGAACTTTATATCAAATTAGATTATGTTGTTATCATAACATAGCATAACATGACAATGAAAATGCCAAACAAATACAAATGTCAACATGCAAGAGAGATGACATTGTTAGTATGTTAGTATTTTGTTAACGATGTTAGTAGGGTTAGTTTGCTTACAATGAAGTATAGATGAGGCTTGAACACCAGATACTTTCCAGCCCTATAGGTGGAAAATTGGCTTTGGTTGTTAGGGGAACCATGCACATTTCATTTCTATGTCATTTCTCCCATAAAATTTAAGCTCTGTAGGTGGAACATTGGCCCTGGCTATTAGGAGAACCATGTACATGTCATTTCTATGTCATTTCCCCCATAAACTTTAAGCCATGTAGGCAGAACATTGGCTTTGGCTATTAGGGGAACCATGTACATGTATTTCTATGTCATTTATGCCATAAACTTTAAGGCAAACCATGTACATGTCATTTCTCCAATTAACTTAAGGCAAACATTAAGGCAAACCATGTAAATGTCATTTCTCCCATAAACTTTAAGGTAAACCATGTACATGTCATTTCTCCCATAAACTTTAATTTAATATATTTTTTAAGGAAAATTTCATTTATCCCTTAAACTTTAAGGCAAACCATGTACATGTCATTTCTCCCACAAACTTTAATTTAATATATTTTTAAGGAAAATGCTAGTGTTTTTGGAAACCATGTACATGCCATTTCTCCCATAAACTTTAAGGCATTTTCTAGTGTTTTGGGAACCATGTACATGTCATTTCTATGTCATTTTTCCTGTAAACTATAAGGAAAAATTTAAGGAAAACCATGTACATGTCATTTCTCCCATAAACTTAAGGCAAAATTTAAGGCAAACCATGTACTTGTCATTTATCGCATAAAATTTATTTTAATATATTTTTAAGGAAAATGTTAATGTTTTTGGAAACCATGTTCATGTCATTTCTCCCATAAACTTTAAGGCATTTGATAGTGTTTTTGGAACCATGTACATGTCATTTCTCCCATAAAATTTAAGGCAAACCATGTACATGTCATTTCTTCCATTAACTTTAAGGCATTTGATATATTTTTAAGGAAAATGTTAGTGTTTTTTAAAACATGTACATGTCATTTCTCCCATAAACTTTAAGGAAAACCATGTACATGTCATTTCTCCCACAAAATTTAATTTAATATATTTTGAATGAAAATGCTAGTATTTTTCGAAACCATGTACATGTCATTTCTCCCATAAACTTTAAGGCATTTTCTAGTGTTTTGGGAACCATGTACATTTCATTTCTATGCCATTTCTCTCATAAAGTTTAAGGCAAACTTTGAGGCAAACCATGTACATGTCATTTCTCCCATAAACTCAAGGAAAATTTTAAGGCATGTCATTTCTATGTCATTTCTCCCATAAAATTGAAGGAAAACCATGTACATGTCATTTCTCCCATAAACTCAAGGCAGAATTTAAGGCAAACCATGTACATGTCATTTCTCCCATAAAATTTAATGCAAACCATGTACATGTCATTTCTCCCATAAACTTTAATTTAATATATTTTTAAGGAAAATGCTAGTGTTTTTGGAAACCATGTACATGTCATTTCTCCCATAAACTTTAAGGCATTTGCTAGTGTTTTAGGAACCATGTACATGTCATTTCTATGTAATTTATCCCACAAAATTTAAGGCAAACCATGTACATGTAATTTCTCCCATAAACTTAAGGTAAATTTTAAGGCAAACCATGTACATGTCATTTCTCCCATAAACTTTAATGAAAACCATGTACATGCCATTTCTCCCATAAATTTTAGTTTAATTTATTTATAAGTAAAATTCTAGTGTTTTTGTAAAGCATACAATTTCATTTCTCCCATTTTCTAGTATTTTTGGGAACCATGTATATGACATTTCTAGGTCATTTCTCCCATTTTCTAGTGTTTTTGGGAACCATGTACACGACATTTCTATGTCATTTCTCCCATAAACTTTAAGGCAAACCATATACATGGCATTCCTCCCATAAACTTTAAGGAAAACCATGTACATGTCATTTCTCCCATAAACTTTAATTTAATATATTTTTAAGGAAAATGCTAGTGTTTTTGGAAACCATGTACATGTCTTTTCTCCCATAAACTTGGCATTTGCTAGTGTTTTTGGAAACCATGTACATGTCATTTCTCCCATAAACTTTAAGGAGAACCATGTACATGCCATTTATCCCATAAAATTTAATGCATTTGCAATAAAATTTAAGTCATTTGCAATAAATGTTCATTTAATATATTTTTAAGGAAAATGCTAGTGTTTTTGGAAACCATGTACATGCTATTTCTCCCATAAAGTTTAAGGCATTTGCTAGTGTTTTGGAAACCATGTGCATGTCATTTCTCCCATAAACTTAGAATTTGCTAGTGTTTTTGGGAACCATGTACATGTCGTTTCTCCCAATCATGTACATGATATTTCTCCCATAAACTTTAAGGCATTTGTAATAAATGTTCATTTAATATATTTTTAAGGAAAATGCTAGTGTTTTTGGAAACCATGTACATGCCATTTCTCCCATAAACTTTAAGGCATTTTCTAGTGTGTTTGGGAACCATGTACATGTCATTTCTCCCATGCATTTGTAATAACTGTTCATTTAATATATCTTATTGAATTTTTTTATTTTTTTTTGCAGGGATCAAAAAACCCACTAAACATGGCTGAAAATGGACATTACGCATAGATTTTTCTTGCTATCCCAATCTAGGGAAAGCAGTGATTACATATCTGCTCTACAATATTGTGACTAACAAGGTCCTCCAAAGGAAAATAAATATACCGGGAAGAACAACAAACAATGAAGCATATTATATTGCATTGATAGAAGGCTTGGGAACAGCTAGGGAGTATGGATCAAATGAATTGTAGTTTTCACCAATTCTAAACTTGTGTGCAACTAAATGACAGACATGCACCAAGTTAAGAAGGAGTGGCTAAAACAACTGCATGGAAAATCAAACAATATTGTTAAACAATTTCAAATTTTTAGTATAAGACAATGTACAAATGTTAATAATATGTCTGGTGATCTATTGTGTGGGGCAATGCCAATTCAAGATTCATCTTTCAAATATGAATTAGTATTATACGGGGCAATTCCAATTTGAGATTCATCTCTCAAAGATGAATTAGTGTTGAGACATTCTCCTTCAAAATTTATTGATGGAAATTGTAACATATCTTTGATATGTGTGTGTTTTTTACTTATAAATGCGTCATTTTTAATGACTGTGTTTTTTTCAATTATATACCAAGTTTTCTCCCACTATGTAAGCGCAACTTGGTGAACTTCATGTTTTATAAAATAAAAATGTGCAGGACTTCAACAAATTTTTCTTTAAAGTGATTTTTACACATCAATTTTTGCTTTGAAAGTTGCGTTTTACATAATTTGTGTTTGTGCTCAACATTTGTGTACTAAATTACATTAACTTTTTGAATTATTTTGAATATATTTTAAATAGTAATTTTAAGAATTTATTCTAAATAGTAATTTTTAAAATAATTGTAAATGTCCACTGTAGATATCCATATATATATCATGGAGAATGAAAGACAAACATTGATAGAATCCCATGCCTCTGCAAGAGAGTGAGAGATCATGGATCGACGGATGTTCATGGTATTTATATTAAATGTGCATGTTTTTAAATGACATTTGAATATAAAATCTTATCTCCATACATACATGCATACATGTGGAATTAATTTTTTTTATTATATATATATATATATATATATATATATATATATATATATATATATATTATCCCCATGTACATACATGTATACATATGGAATTGAATTTTTATCAATTTTGTGAGTAAAATCAGTTTTTAATAAATTTCATTTTTTTTTAGGAGTTAGGAGGACTAGAGTATCTACTCCATCAATGGAACCTAGCCATGGTTCACGAAATCGTGGTATGGTTCACGCAATTTAATCAATCATATGTACATGTATTTATATGTATGTATGTATTTTTTAATTGATTATAAATTCATATTTTTTTATGAAGCTTCCTTCTCGTCGCGTGAGGGTGGTGGTGGTACACATTCCCCTGGTGGCCAATAAATAGGTGGTGGCCAATTACGTGAGGGTGGTGATAGAAATTCCTCGGTGGTCAATCAATGGGTGGTCATGTTGGTTCTCAACCAATCGATGGTAATTTTGGTTCTCAATGATCTCAGGGTGGGCATGATGTTGCCTAGCCATATCGAGGTGGCCATCAATCTAAATATTATTTTCATTCAATTATTAATTTGTTAAATTATTTATATATTTTTTTTATGGTTAAAAAACAAATTTGTACAAATTTGTTCACATGTTTTTTTATTTATACAAATTTTTTATATTGATGCAGAGGGTGAAAATGTTGCTCGAAAAAGACATAGGTGAGAACATGTTATTCAAGAAGAAGGTTGTACACCAACCATGACTTATCCTTCTGAAATTTCCGATTTATCTTGGGAAACAAACATCCAGCAATGCAGATTACAATGGTGTCAACATCTTTATTCAAAATTGAAGAGAGATCTTGTGTCTTTGAAACTCCCTACTTAGAGTCGAGAAAGCTTAGAAATAGTTACTCACTCTTTAAGCACACTTGTATATGTGTACAAAAGCTTGGGAAAACCACTGATACTTTTGTAGAAGTGATGAGGAAAATAAAGGAAACAATGATGGGTCCTGATACATGGGAGGATGTTAAACACAGAGTTACAACAGAAATGGCCAAGTTTATGTTTAATTTCAAAGAAGGGTTGCAAAGAAATATGCTAAAAGTTCAATATTTCAAGCACACTGATATAGATTACCATTTGTATGATAGGCACCTTGCTACCTATGGAATAATACCATGGAACGAAGAGGTTCCTCTTTACTTTGAAAATTTATTTTATGCAGAATTATTTTTTAGAATGAAACCCAATTATATTGACCTTCCTTCTGAATTTTTTGGTCCTCGGAAAGGTAAATTATGTGACCATAGGGGCGCTAATCGTGATGTTAAGTTTCCTCGCCCCGAGCCACCATTGGTAAGCCAACCTCTTCATGTTGAAACTTTGCAGTCAGAGATGGATGCCACTTCTCAAATTAGTCGAGAAGCAAGGGATCTCATCATATACAATGTTCAGAGTGGACTTGGTGGAATTGATATTTGTCTGAATCGACAAAGAGCATGAGAGAATGCACGTGCTAGTTTTTTGTATCATACAAATGATGAGATAGACAATATAAACATTGAAGAGCTCAGAACATATGCAAATAATTTTCACAATGGTTGGCATGACTTAATTATTCACGAGGAAGAGGTCATGGGATCGATATGTGTTAATGGTTAAAGTGAATATTTTAACATGTACAATTTGTAATAAATACATATACATGCATTTATTTGTATATGTTAATCTAACAAAGATGTATCATATATGTGAACACCATTTGTAGTTCTCACGCTTGATGAATGAATATTTTAATATCATGGTCGAAGCTTCAGGTTCTCACAATCAAGATGATATGTTGGCAAATTTTTTGTTTTTTAAGTGTTCATGATGTTGATGTACAATTATTTTAATCTATTATTATATCGGTATCATGATGACATATTTTTAAAATAAATAATTGTGTACACATGCACATGTATATAATTAAATGTTAACATATTCTAATTCCATCCGATGTTTTCGCAATGTAGGTACCCTCTTCTTCCCTGTTAGGAGATGTGCCAAATCCATCGTCACAATTTTGAACAATCTTTCACTTAAATATGTTTTTAAGTTATAAATTGAAGTGAAAGCTTCATTAAAAAATGAGATCTAGATCTTGAGTTATTTTACATTTTTAAAATTGTTGAATTTTAGGTTTGTTAAGATGATTTTTGTTCGGAGCCACCCTCTTCTTCTCTGTTAGGAGATTTTCCAAATCCAATGTCACAAGTATGGATTTTTTCACTTACGTTTTTAAGTTATATATTGAAGTTCAAAATTTCCATTAAAAAATGAGATCTAGATCTTGAGTTATTTTACAGTTTTAAATTTTTTGAATTTTAGGTTTCTGGAGATGATTTTCGTTAGGAGCCACCACGTTCTTCCCTATCAGGATATGTGCCAAATCCACCGTCACAAGTATTCAATTTTTCACTTATATGTTTAAGTTATAAATCGAAGTTCAAAAGTTTCATTAAAAAATGAGATCTAGATCTTGAGTTATTTTACAGTTTTAAATTTTTTAAATTTTAGGTTTGTGGAGATGATTTTCGTTCTCCAAGGACTCTAGCGATGGAGTGTATGATGGAGAGAGGAACATCCACACAATTTTAACAAGAAGTTGTCTAACTTTTTTTTTAATATTATTGCAAATTAGTTTATGTATTTTCATTTGAAATTTTTTAATATATATATATATATATATATATATATATATATATATATATATATATATATATATATATATATATATATATATTGTACATTTTATTGTGGAGGATGTATTGATGGACGACCAACAGAAGACAATGGAGAGGGAATTACATGAGGTGTTGCATGATTTTTTTTTCATTTGTTTTTTTACATGAAGTTCTACATTCTTATTCATTTTTAAAACATTAAATTTCAATGTTTACACGTTGTGTATAGGTTCCCAATTCTTCAAAGGATAACAAAATGAGGCTCAGGACGTTGCTAGAAAAAACACTCGATCCATCTCTATTTGATTGATGATGCACGTGTGCAACATTTTATTTGATAGATAGTCTTAAATTTATTTTTCTATATAGAGTCTTATTTATTCAGTCATATTTAATTTTCTATATAACTTGATACTTGTAGTTCACGATACATTGTTATATATATCTACTTTTATTGTTCATGTGATATAATTTTTGGACATATTTTACATTTTGGATATAGTTGAACTACATTTTTTTTATGAAGAATGATTTTAAATTTTGGATAGTTGAACTACATTTGGCATGTGATCACATGTTGCGATATAATGTTTTGTTTTTAAAACTCAAGTTGTCATTTTATTTGTTAAATATAAAATGAATTTAGATGGAAATTTAAAATTACAAAACACATGTGTATATTTTGGATAGATGAACTACATTCGGCATGTGATAACATGTTGTGATATAATGTTTTGTTTTTAAAACTCAAGTTGTCATTTTATTTTTTAAGGATAAAATGAATCTAAATGGGAATTTCAAATTACAAAACACGTGTATATGTTGGATATTTGAACTACATTTCGCATGTGATCACATGTTGTGATATAATGTTTTGTTTTTAAAACTCAAGTTTTCATTTTATTTGTTAAATAAAAAATTAATCTAGATGGAAATTTAAAATTACATTTAACACATACATTGGTACATGTTATGCATTTGAACATGTGTGTGAATGTTATCAATCATAGATGGTTTTACATATTTAAGTTTATGAATATATGTACATAAAAATGATTGAAGTACATGTTTGAATATATGTAAAAATGATTGAATTACATTTGAATATATGTAAATATTATTGAAGTACAATAAATATCGATGTATAAATCTAAAAACAATCATAAAATTCTTGGTGTTCATAGATGTGTCAAACAATCATAAAATTTTAAAATTTCATTAAAACCTATATCCATGCTAGTTCAATTTTTAGTTGAGTTCTGGAAGTTCTAAAATATGAATCCATAGAGAAGAAATTGTTGGGAAGTTCAATAAAAAAAATTCTAATGGAATGCCATCTTCAATGATTTTTTCATGATCGACTTTTGACATTTTCCATTTCTTAATTTTCAATTTTTTCTTTGATTGAGCATCTATCAACTTTATGCGTGCTGCACACACCAAGTGACTATATTGACAATTATGACATCAGGTTTAGAGTATTGAAAGTAAACAAAATCCTAAATTTGACGAGTTTGTTGGAAAAAATAACCTTTCAGTATAATAGATCCTCTGTCATATATAAACCCGTTATCATCATATAGTTTTCCAATAATTTCATCTTTCGTTCAGTGCAACACATCAAATAATACTTCACGTTTTCATCGTTGGTAGTAGGTGCAACTACATCAAAAACATCTCCTACACAATAAAACAAACTTACATTTAAATTTAGATCATAATTAACATAAAGAACTAACTTTAAAATTAACATGTGTACTTGATTTTATTATCTATTTCTAGATCTCTATCATTTGAAAGAAATTGAAATATTACCTTCTCTAAGAAGATAAACTCGATCACCTTCATATGATACTATAGTCTCCTCTGATTTAATTTCTTAAAAGTTTGTAATGGACATTTTCCCCTTTGCATTCAGTTCTGTATGTTGCCAATGTTTTACATACATTTTGTTTTCACAAACATCATTGTATTATGTGTTTTCTATGCAAACATGACAAAAAAAAGAATATTTTCTTTTATCCAATACAAATGCATTTTTGTACAACTTTATTTTAATTGAATGCAATTTTCGAGTCCCTTTTATTGTTTCAACGTCATCTCCAATCGATCTATCTACATCTTGGACCCCAATATGCCAAAAAAACCTATATGGAAAATTCAAACAAGAATATAAATGTGTTATTCAAAATACGATCAAAGATAATCATTGTGATAAATAATGTTTAAAATTAGAAATCCAATAAAAATTAAATCATGTACCTTCGTACTTCCCTTGATTGATTAGTCTCATGGCTTAGTGCAGTGATGCACCATTGAACACTTGTTTAGCTAAGACAAGTCAGTTTGCAGAGTGGTCCATTTGATATCGTCAAAGTGCTCGTTTTATACATGCCCCTACAGCATCATGTTCTCTTTTTCCAATACCAGTCTCAAAGAAATTCCAACAATGTTTAATGTTGGTTTTCATATGAAGATGACACAACCAAAAGAATGATTCTGAAGATTTGAATTGACCTGTGCATCCATCTGACCATATCTAGTGTTCATTTAATTTTATTTCACGAATTTTCAAGGATTCATAAATATTTTCAAAACAATGTTGTACAAAATATGTATCATGTGTTCGATCGTCACTGATATAAAAGTGATATTATTTAATAACATGCTAATTTTCACTGGTGCTTTCTATATGATCAACATTTTGTTCAACATGTCTATATATAATATGGACAAGCATGCAGACTTGGTTATAATGATAATATTCACTCTGTATTTATTTTTGTGGAACAAATGTGTAGTTCTCTGCAAAATCAACTGTTGAAAAAATGGTCCCTGGTGGAAAAATTCACCGGATTTTTTGAATTGCAAGTCCTTCCATCGATATCTATGGGAATGCTTGGTGTATTTATAAATTTTTGCCTCAAACTTTCTCAAAAACTCTATCACAAAAATTTCTTATTCTTGTAAATCAATTCTTTTAGCACTTTTACTACTACTTGAACCAATCGGTGTATGAATATATTCATATCTCTTCCATTTCACTTTTATGTTGGAAAATGATTGATCATTTATATCAGTACAATATTTGTTTTGAAATTTAGTCAAATTTCCACAATCATCGCATTTTTTACTGCCAGCACAATTCTTTTGGTAAAATAATTCATGGATTTCTCTTCCATATAGAATTTGAGATATGCAATCATGGGTAGTGGAAGGAGGAGGTGAATCTTTCCAAAATGTTTTACCAAAATTAAGGAATATGTCATAATATAACTGAAATTCCACATGATAACGACAACAACAAGTGTCGCGTACAGTGATAGGTTTAACATACCATGGTTTTTGTTGCACAAAAACACTGGTTGAGACATTGATTTCACGATTCTCTTTTATGAACTTGTTGAAAAACTCTATCTGAGTGGTGTCCAAGCAATGTTTTGCATGTTCTTCATACTAATTTCATGTTATTCTTCTTCGCATCACATCCCTTGCTTTTGGTGAAACACGTGATTTTTTCACCCAATAATCATATATTAATTTTTTAACGTCTTCTACAAGTCTATATTTGTATGGTTACCTACAAATAACTGTCCAACAAGTGATTTCATCATTTACATCTATTTGCAATCGAAATTTCTGATGTTTGTGCAACGTTTTTCGTTAGGTTCCTAATGCTTGTGCCATAGATTTTACCAAGAGATTCCCTTTATTACTTGATGAAACCACTTCAATTTTTATTTCTCTACGTGCATCTAACGCAGTTTTATTTCTAGATCTTCCAATTGATTTTAGAGCACTATTTATATTTTGTATCACATTTTCCTTCATTTTTTTTTATCTTTTGTTGATTTTCGAAGAACCAATAAAGTCGTAGCTTCTTTTTATTTCTTTGATGTTAAGATTATTTTCAACATTTGGGCTTGAATTGCCACAGTTTCATCTTTGAAGAACGAATCAATAAGTCACTTAACAGGATATGGTATAACATGGTCAGATTTTTTATCTCCATATGTGTGAGTGTCAACACTTATCATCGATATTGATTTCATCTATACATATTAGAATTAAATGTATATAATGAGTTTACATATTCAATAAATAATTAAATTAATAAATATGTATAATTTCAATAATACACATTCAACATATATATACATACTTGGTGATTCAATTTCTTCACTTGAATCTCTTTCAACACTTTCAACATATTCAATCATTGGTTCAATATCTCTTTCACTTTATCTTTCAAAATTTTCTATCTCATCATCAATGTTTTGAGAAATATCTCTCTCTGTTTACATTGCAAAATATTTTTCAAATTAGTTCATGAAATAAAAATTAAGTTTTACAATCCACTAGTAAAATTTTAAATATGAAATTTATAATATTTATATTTACATACCTTCTTCAACTTCTAGTTGAGGTTGATTTTCCCTTTCAATATTTGAGCGTTCTTCTCTCTTTTTTTGGCAATATTCTCTCCCTTGTTTTCTACGTTCCTTGGGGTCTCTTGTTTGGATTTCCCATGATAATTTATTATGAAGCTTAAAAATTTTCCTTCAAAATTTAAAAAAAAAAACTCACTACATCAAAATTTAGACAAAAATTGAATTAAAAAAAGCATCACAAAAGATTTAATTTAAAAAAAAAAAAAAAACATTTTAAATTTTTTTCACAAAAGACATACTTCAAGCCAAAACACTTACTTTAAAAATTCCGCTAAAAAAATGTCTTTTAAAAATGAAATTAAGCTCAGAATATTTCCTTCTAAGTGCCGCAAAAAATTTTCATTTAAAAAATTAGACAAAAAGTCACTTTAAAAATCATTATAAAAGATTTACTTCAACCCAAAAACACTTCCTCTAAAAAAATGTCACTTTAAAAAATACCTCCAAAAAATGTCCATTCAAAAATTAAGTCCAGCCTCTTAAAAAATGTCACTTTAAAAAATACCTCCAAAAAATGTCCTTTGAAAATTAAACCCAAAAAACCTCTAAAAAAATCACTTAAGAAAAACACCTCCAAAAATTGTCCTTTGAATATTAAGCCCAAAAAGAGTCCTTTGAAAATTAATCCCAAAAAAAGTCCTTTGCAAAATCAGCCCAAATGAAGGAATGTGCGAAAATATGCAAAAGTAATGATTCTCTTTTTAGATATTTATATGGCTGCGAAATTGTTTTTTGGAGGGGATTCATTGAATTTTCCAGCTGACGTAATTTGCGAGAAAAAATTCAGCTAAACTTATGTAAAAAGTTCAGTTGAACTTGGTTGTCATTAGAATTAACGGGCCAAAGCGGAAAAAACAATTCGGCCAAATTATTTTAAAAGTTCGGCCAAACTAACACGTTTGCAACTACGCAGCAGCTCGGCTCTAAACACATTTATTCAACGTCGGAATGGTTAAAATCCATCAAAATTTATGAATTAATTGTCATAATCAAGACAAGCATTTTCATAATTCAATCTACCTTTAGGAAATATAACTTTTATGGAATTCCATAGATATTTATTAATTTTAACTAATTTTGCAATAAAATGGGTGTAAACAATTTCTGAAGGTCATTATGATTCAGTGAAATCAAAATTCGGTATTTTCCAAAATACACTATAAAAAAATTGAAAAAATTATGATGCATTACATTGGTTCTTCATCTGTAATGGGCAGTTTTTAGATTTTTAGTTTACAACTAAAATGTTGAGAAAATTTGCGTGCACCGAAACATATCTAGAATATGATGTTTTTTCATATTAGATCAGTTCAAAAAATTCTAGTAATTATGTTATAAATCAGTTGGTTTCATAAATATAACGATGCCGAAGTAGACTCTGTCTAGATTGTTGTAACACATTTTTTTTTCTCAAAAACACAAAGTTTTCAAAGAATACACCAACGCGTTTGAACATGAGTTTTCAAAGAATCCTTTGATTGTTAAAGAACACACACTCAAAGAAATGTTAAGTTGACATATCAAATGTGAACAATTTTTTTTCAAAAATAAGTAATAGAAAGCTAATAAAATTTCTGGCAAGTTTTATTTTTATCGTGAAATGAAATTCTAAATAGAGAAATTGTTTTGGCTTGCAGAAAGTTGAAGAACAGAAAAAATGATATTTTTTTCTCAAAAAAGGGAAAAAAGTGTAACCCAAATTCACATTTTCACATATTCCATCTTCTCTATTTTCTCGACAGCTTGTTCTATGAGGAAGTGATACTTTATAGGGATATGTTTATTCTTTGAATGAAGCACTATATTTTTTGAGAATCTTATTGCACTAGTATTGTCGCACTTAATATATATTGATTCATTGAAATTTACCTTCATATCTTGTAGAGTATGTTTCATCCATGACACTTGTGTGCAACAAGAAAAATATACTATATATTCAGCTTCTGTTGTAGATAGAGATATCGAGGATTGCATTTTTCTTAACCATGCAACTAGTGATTCTCCTAAGTAGAATGCACCACCAATCGTAATATTCATGTCATCTATACAACTGCCCCAATTTGCATCTATGTATGTTGTCAATGTGAAGTCCTTTCCGTTTGGGTACCATATTCCATAGTTTATAGCCCCTTTCAAATATATCAACGTCTTTTTTGTTGCTAGTAGATGACTTTGTTTAGGTGATGATTGATATCCTACTACCAATTTGATTGTCAATGATATATCTAGTCTAGAGGATATTAGATATAGTAAACTACCTATCATATATATGTATAGCTTCTGATCAACACTGGGTGACTCATCATATACACACAACTTGCATCCAATTTCCATGGGGGTTGAGGTAGGTTTGAACTCTTCCATTTTAAACTTTTTCAACATATCCTTTAGATACTTCTCTTCAGAAATGAGTATACCTTCTGACTTTTGTAAAATTTGCAACCTCAGGTAAAAAGTGAGCTCTCCAATCATTGACATCTCGATCTTAGACTTCATATCATTAAAATACCATTTCACTAAATAGGCTTTGTTTCTTCCAAACATAATATCATCCACATACACCACCACAAATAGGATTTCATCTTCATTGGACTTTATGCACATGTTACTATCAGTTGCACCTCTATTGAAACCTTTCTTTCGAAGCTATTATTCCGATCTAGAGTACCATGCCCATGGTGCTTGTTTAAGTCCATACAATTCCTTATTTAACCTACATACATTATTATGATTATCTAATAATAAAATTCCCTTAGGTTGTTCTATCTATACTTCTTCCTCAAGTTCTCCATTCAAAAAACCACAATTTACATCCATCTGGTACACTTTGAAATCTTTATAACAAGAAAGTGAAAGAAAAATTATGATTATCCCTAATATTTTCACTAGAGAAAAATTTTCTTCATACGCTAGTCCTTCTACTTGTGAGTAACCCTTGCATACCAATCTTGCTTTATTTATAACCATTTCTCCCTATTCATTCATCTTATTTTTGAATACCCATTTTGTACCTATAATATTCTTTCCTGTTAGTCTTGGTGTTAGCTCCTAGGTCTTGTTATATTCAATCTAATATAGCTTCTTGTTCATAACATCTATCGAATGCTTGTATTTACTTTATTCAACAAAATTTCTTGGTTCAATCTTTGACAACATGGAAATTTGAGCTTGATCTGTTGTCTCTCCAAGTTTCCTCCTCATTTGAACTCCTTCACTTTTATCACCAATAATTTCACTATTAGGGTGATTCTTTTTAACATACCTTGAGGTATATTTTGAATGAGTATTTGTCTTTTTTTTATTCTTATTCTTATACTCCTTCTTCTTCATTGACATGGTGATGATCTTGCAGATTTCTAAAAATTTTGCTCATGTTCTTGCTAGGAATCTCTTCATCAAACTTGCGATGTTGTTCTTGCTAGGAATATCCTTCTTGTATCCTTTACTTTTTGTTGAGTATCTCAAAAATATTCCTTCATCTAACATCAAATCAAAATTCCTTAGATTTTCATCATTTTTTTTATGTAGCATTTACTTCCAAACACTTCAAAATGTTTGATAGATGTTGGTTTACCGTGCTATAATTCATATGGTTCCTTATCCAAATTTGGTCTGATATGTGCCTTCTTCATGATATGAATTTTTATGTGTACTTATTTTTCCCAATAGGTTTGAGGAATGTTTCTATCTTACGTCAATGCTCTAGCCATTTGTTGTACAAAGTTGTTTTGTCTCTCTGCAAATCCATTTTGTTGTGGAGTATCTGCCATAGTATATTTCCTTTTTATACCTTGTTCATCAAAAAAGTATGCAAACTCATATAAAGTAAATTCACCTCATTTTTCAATTCTTCGATGATACAAATAACCAAAACCCCAATAATAAAGGTTTTTGTCAAGTCTAGCGTAGCTAAGACTGGTGCTAGGGACATCGCCTCTTTAAGATGTTTAAAGGCCTTAGTTGCTTCAGGTGTCCATGAAAATCCATATTTCTTCAATAATGTTGTTAGAGGTGCTGCTATTCTCCCATAATTCTCAACAAAATTGCGATAATACCCTGTTAACCTGAGAAATCCTCGCAACTGCTTTATGGTCGTGGGGACTTTCCATTCCTTAATGGCTTTAATTTTGTTAGGGTCTACCTTAACACCCTCGTGAGATACAATATGACCTATATATTCCACCTCTTGTACTCTAAAGAAACATTTAGATGATTTTGCATATAATTGTTTCTCCTCCAATAGTTTGAGCACCCTATGAACATGTTGAATATGATCCTTCCAAGACCTGCTGTAGATTTGTATATCATCAAAAAATACTAGCACAAATTTTCTAAGGAAGGGTTTGAAAATGGAATTCATCAACCCTTGAGATGTAGAAGGTGCATTGGTAAGGCCAAAAGGCATGACCAAAAATTCATAATGACCCTCATGAGTTTGAAATGCTGCTTTCTAAATATCTTTAGTCTTCATTCTAATTTGATGATATCCTGAACGAAGATCCAACTTGGTAAAATAAATTGCTCCATGCAATTCATCCAATAATTCATCAATCACAAGAATGCGAAATTTATCTTTAATAGTGAACTTATTGAGCTCCCTATAATCTGGACACATGCACCATGATCCATCCTTATTGTGCACCAATACTACTAGAGAAAAGAAAGAACTTTGACTATGTTTATTTTTACCAGCCTCTAACATTTTTGCAATCATACATTCAATTTCGATCTTTTGGACATAAGAATATATATAAGGCATGATGTTTGGAGGAAAACTTCCTGGAATCAAATGAAGAGCATGATCATGATCAAGAATAGGTGGGAGTCCTTTGGGAGTTTCAAACACCTTGGAATGATTGTATAATACTTTTTGGAGATTTGAAGAAATAGAGGATTTTGATGTTGGAACTTCTAGTGAGCATAATTTTGCAAATACACCTCGTTGTTATTTCATCAAAAGCTTTGTCATGACATTAGAGCTTATTATCCTTCTCAGCTTCTCTGCTATACCCTGTAATTAGACTTCCTTTGCTTTCGAAAAAAAATTCAAGAAAAGTTCTTGAAAATTAAAAGCTACCATCCCCAAATATTGTCACCATTATACTCCCAGTACAACATCAACACCTCCCATTGGAATGGAAAGAATTGGAATATTCAATACATATCCCCCATGGTTAGCTTGATATTATGGAATTTTCCATAGCAATTTATAGTTCTTCCATTTGCAACCATCACTTGACATTCTGGTGCTGGGTATAGGAAACAATTCAATTCCTTAGCTACCTTACAATGAATAAAATTATGGGTACTACCTGAATCAATCAACACTATTACCTTTTTCTTCTTGATATGTCCTTTTATCTTGAGAGTTTGAGGAGTGGTAATTCCTACCAATGCATTACATGATATGGTCGGACTCATTTCTTCCTCTTCTTGGGTTGGTTCCTGGTGTATATCCTCTTCTTGTTCATTTTCTTCTTCCTCTTCACAATCTATGTAAAATAATTTCTTCTCAACACACTTATGACCTTTAGTGTATTTTCTATCAAAACTATAGCAAAGCCCTTTTGCTCTTTTTTCTTCCAATTTTTGTGGTGTCAACCTTGTAGGTTGTGGAAATCTAGGCGTAGCAACACTTCCTTCTTTATAGAATTGAGTGGTAGGCTTCCTTGTCGCCACAATTTTACATTCAACTTTTCTTGCCAACCTGAATGCCTTCTCCAATGAATCAGGTTCCAAAACACGAACTTCATGTTGGATGTTATCCTTTAGAGTGCCTATGAAGAGATCAATCCCGTGTTCCTCTCGAATATCAGTTACCCTTATATTCAATTTTTGGAAGTCCTCAATGTGCTGCCCCACTAAACCCTTTTGTTTGAGATTTATCAATTGGCTAAAGAAGGTGTTGCTCTTTGTATCCTCATAATTTTCTATCATTTCCTCCGTAAAAATTGACCAAGTGACAATTTTTTTACGGGAGCAAAGCCATCGATACCATACAAATGTATTTTGTTCTAAATGTAAAGTTGCAATGCGTACATTTTGTGTGTTTTGCACGTTATGGAGATCAAAATATTGCTCCATCTGTAGTATCCATGTTACAGGATCCTTTCCATCAAACTTCCTCATATCCATTTTTGGAATATGGTGGTTCTTCCCGCCAAAATTAGAGTTTATGAAATCACAATTAACATTTATTTTGTTCTCATCATGAGTTTCCTCTACTATCTTTTCGCCATTAGGAAACATTTGTTATATCAACTTTGTAAAACCTTCCATGTCTACTTTTAGATCATTATTCATGCTTTCCATTTTTTCTTCCATGCCATCCATCTTAGCTTCCATGCCATTCTTCAAACCGTCCATGCCTTTATACAAACCATCCATGCCTTTCTTCAAACCATCCATCTTAATTTCCGTGCCTTTATTCAAACCATCCATCTTAATTTCCATGCCTTTCTTCAAAACTTCCATTTCATTTTTTGTTTCTCTTTGCGAGAGCGAAATTTGGTGCACTTGTTCTTGTAATTTTGATATGTCATGTTGCACTCCTTCGTTTTCATGAGTCATAGTAGAGCCTTCTAAAGGCTTAATGGGTGTTGAATTATTTTTAGGAGGCATTTTAGAACACAATACTGATATCTATTCTACAATATTCCCTTGGAATCAATTCAAACTGATTCTTCAAGCAAGATTTATGCAATTCGAAAAAAAATACACACCTTTTTCTTACTTTTGAGGAGCTCAATATTGAAACTGAATTATGTCTATGATTTTGGATCTTCAATATCTGAAATTTGGTCCTGTAGTAGCCCCCTGAATCTTCTTTTTAATTCCACATGTCTGACTTGATTTGGATTCTTCAAGGAAAAGTCATGCCCAATATCCCACAATGACCAAATTATGGACTAGATTAGTAGAGCGAACTTGTACCACGTGCTATGTGTCACTGTTTCCTCTTCGGATATGAAATTGATACACAGGAAACTAAAGTCCGTGTACTTTTTGCCACTTTTTACATAATTCCAATCCAATGCTCAGAGAGATATTTATGATAATTTTCCCACGGTCACCTCTTTGAGATGAAATTCAGGAGCCTGAAAAAACCCTAACTTCCACAAATCATATCTCTAAAAACATTGTGAACCAAGATCTGAAATTTTTACAAAAAATTTCTCAGGATTATGGCTTCCCGTGATAAAACTTTTAGCATCTGAACCTTCGTAGAAAATCAGTTATAGCAAAAATTCCACAATGACCTATTTGGAGTAGCGAAACCCTAGAATCCAAAGCTCTGACACTAAATGTTATGAAACCAACTCCAAACATAGAATAAAAGAGAGATCAACACCTTAGAAATAGGCCACTAATAGGGGGAAACCTCCTTTAGATTACACAAATGAACAATTCCCCGATGATACAAATGACCAAAACCTCCTTCTATAGATAGGAGTCCATGGGGTCACAATATAATCCTAGCTAACCTAACAATAATAATGTAAGGGCACAATAATAACAATATTGGGGTTACAGGGGTACAAAAATAACAATAAGGGGGATACACTAACAACAATAAGGGACTATACTAGTAATATAGGGACCTAAAAAAATTACATTCATTCAACTGTTTAATCTGAATCAATAGGAGAAATAAGTGATAGAACAAAATAGGTTTTTCATAAATAAAAAAAGACATGAGCTTTCTAGTCTAAATGCACTCCTAGAAGAAATAAAAAAATGTTATTTTAGCAAAAGAATGTGAAATTGAAAGGGTACATAGAAGTGTTTATTTTATTATGCATTTGGCGCATAAAGGGGTAAGTGACAAAAATCACTTTATCCTAAGTTTCAAAGTGTCAGGCGCATAAAGTGATATGTTTGATCCATCCACGATATATCCTAAGTTTTTGACACAAACTTAACGGTCACTACCCGACAAAATATCATGTCATATGACATTAAATCACTTGTAGTTGTCTGCCATCCAATCCACCTGCTCCTCAATACATGACCTTCGTTAGCCTTCGGCCACCCCTCTCCATCCTAGCTTTACCGTCGAGGGGGGGGGGGGGTTTACAAAATAAGTAGTTTCCCTACCCTGACCCACTACCATGTGGCCCCTTCTCCACTTTTCGCACCCCCCCTGCCTAAACCGCTAACCACCTAGTATCCCCCCCAAAACCACTTTTCCCTCATTTCAAATACCATTGTCCCTACTCGTTACCGCTGCCATTACTATTTCACTGTGTTGTTATTCCATTGCCAATACAATTACTTCCCACGGTGTTTTATCTGTTAACCATTTAATTAAAGCTTGACAACCATTAATTTAACAGACCCGCACCATTTACAACGGAAACAAACTGTTGCTTTTAAAACCCTGCAATTTCATCCTTTTCAACCTTTACTGTGCTATCATCTCTGTGAATCCAATTTCTTTACAGGTTTATAGTGCACTAGTTTTTATCAGTTTATTTGTCTATGACCAAAGTGACAGCACTCTCTTATCCTCCTTCAACCAATCAAACAACTGTTGCAAGCTCCTGGTAACCCTGTTTATCCCAATTCCAATCGAATTCCTCAAATTAATTAAATATGCCTCCTAAAAATAAAAATCAGGAGGAACCTTTCAATCCATTAAGCCAACCTCCCATATACTTAGATCATGTTCCTGTAGCTGATAGGGATTACAAAATAAATGAAACACAATGTGAATTTGAGCTATTTGAAATTTATTGTTGGTTAGAAGATAAATTTATTGATAAATTAGATGATATTGGACTTTGGGAGTCCAATTTACCTCATTATATATTCCCTCACACATTCAATGCCCTTGAATTCATCTGAAAGTGTCAAGCCTGTTGCATTCCTAATCGGAGAGCCATCATTACCCCTATTGGTGAAATCCTTTTCATCATCATTGCCCAATCAATTGACCAGATGATGAAATCTCCCTCTGTGGAAAATAGTACCCCCTTATCCTTACAAGCCCTCAATGAACTATACCAAAATCTCGATTTTGCTAAAAGAGCTAAAATATTTGACATATTTCTACTTGAAAACACTCAATGGCCAAAGAAAAACCCTCCATACCTTTCCTCCATCTTCCCTGATCAGGCTAAAAAGATTATAATAGTCATTGCATACCTCTTTGGATATTATTATGGTCAGTGGGTAGATGAACCCATTTTAGGCTTCCTCTCTATCTTTTCCACATACAACAAACCATCAATAATTTTCAATTTCAGCGAATTCCTGGTAGACAACATCCACGAGAAATTTATCAAGTTTCAGACTGAAGAAGTGTTTAAATACTCTTTTTAGTTTAGTAGATATCTTTGTATATTATCAGGAAGATAGATTCAAATTTTCCATGAAGAAGATTGATGAAGAAGGTAACCAGAAATCAGTCATCTTTTGGACATCTTTGGTGGTGAAAGAACAGAAGGAATTTTCTTTCAAACAGTTCATTGAAATATTTTTTCATCTAGCTATGAGTGTTTTGAGAAGTACAACTAAACCCATGATAGGTGAAGACATTAAAAGGATACTTCATTTATCAGATCTGGCCAAGACAGGTGACTGGTACTTGTACTAGAATTATACTGAGATAAGAGTCTATGGGTGTGAACTTGCTCCCTATAAACTCCCAAAATTCCTCCCCATGAGGATTTTTTCTCTTGACTATATCAAACAGATTTTGAATGCAGATGAGATTCACTTTGTATAAATGAAGAAGAAGTCCCAATTTAGGATCAAGATACAAATTGGGCCATTTATTTGCAATAGTAGGTCATCAGGGGAGGAAGAAAATAAGATATTGAAAGAGATGAATTTCATCTTGAGTTTCACTTAGTCCTATGACCCTCTAGGAATCATTTCAAAGATGAGAATAGAGAACAAAAATACTCCCAATATTCATACCCAGAGGCTTGAGATAGAAAAGCACATGAACCAGTCAGAATGGGCTGAAAACACATTGTAGGAAGCTGAGGAGCAGCTAGTATCAACATCAACATCAAAGACTCCTATCCCACACGAAAAAGTAGTGAAAAAAAAGAGAGAAGAAGAATCACCTTTAGTGACTGATACTGTAGGTAAATAATTTAATATAATGTACATAAAAAGAACAAAGCTGAATCCTAAAGTTGACACAGATAAAAACTTAGAGCAAGAAGTTGCTATGGTCACTAAAGAAACACCTTCGTCTTCTCAAGTAGGTGGCCAATCCATTACTTCTCCCACAACTTCTTAAGTATATCATTACCAGTAGAAAGCTATTCAAACAACTAAGGTGGTCCAAGGTGAGAAGGAGAAGACGGTTTCTGACGGGTTCAAGTAGATAAAGCTCAAAATTGAAATCCTTAAGAATGACACCTATGCCCAATTTTGGAAGCAGACTTCTAGTTCTCAAAGAAGGTTGTTGTTAGTATTTGATTTAGAGAAGGGTAAGATGCAGATGGCCTTCCTTGAGGCCCAAATTCCATAACCAAAGTCAGCATCTGACTACAAGAAGAAAACCTTTGAATTTGACATTAAAGATATTCATCCATTGATCCAATGGATATGCATAAGCATGCAGGTGAAATTATTTCTTCAAATCTGACTAATACTACTATGGATATTTCCAAAATGCAGGTTTCATTGTCCAATATCCAGTCACAGTTGAAAATGGAAAAAAAAAAACCTTCTCTTGCTAAGGATACAAGGATTAAATCCTTAGAAGATTTAGTGGTCAAGATAGGATATGATCCCTCAAATATGGAGCTTGCAGAGGAGATAATTAAGAAGAAGAATGCTGACATAGCAACATTGAGAAAGCAGTTGAAGATGCCAGCTGCTGAAGATCCTCTTACCAAAGATATTGAGGAGAAGGAAACCCAGAAGACTGACATGATGAAGTTCATCATGGAGAAAAATGCACAAATAAGATAGATGGAAACTGAGATGGAAAAGATGATCAAATAAAAGGAGAAGACTGCAAAGTTTTCCATGGTTCCATTGGATTTTGTTCCTCTTAGATCCATTCCTACAGCTACAACTTCTACTCCACAGACTACACAAACAACAGATGGTGTTGAACAATTGACTAAGGGAGTATAAAATATTTCCATCTAGACACAAGAGATTAAGAAACTGCAGGACCAATTTAAAGTGTTACAAGACCAGACGACAAGGAGTGAAGCTTCTCATTCAACAAAAGCACAAGGTGCTCAGAAGTTTATAGAAAGATAACAGAAGTCAGAAAGAGAATCAACAATAGGACAAAACTTGGCCTAAGCCAAGGAAATCATCTGGACACACATCATGAACTCCATTGCTGAAATCTGGCCCTACATCCAGATTATCTTTGAGCAGAAGGAGTTAATAAAAAGAGAAAATGATGTTATAGCAGAGATCAAACAGGAGCTTGGAGAAATTCCTACAACAGCAAAAAACATCATCAAGTTCCTGAACTCTAAAAATAGATATGAATTGGATGATTTGGGAGTAGATGATAGGACATAAAATATTCTAGAAGTGAAGAGGATTCTTACGAAGAAGAATATAGTTGTTCATCTAGAAGAAAAGTGCCACAGTTTAGAAATAGCAGTTAACGGATTCTTTTCCAAAATTGAGCCTTTAACACAGAAGGGTCTGCCTTCTTTGTTTGTAATTAATGATAAGCTAACTACTTATGAATATTATGTCAGGAAACTAAAGGAGATAGCCAGGTACATCTCCAAATTTTAAAGCATCAAAGGAAGCATGACAAGAAGAGCATTTTTAGAAGAAATAGGTAATGATTTCTTCATCCAACATGAAGTAAATCATATTTTTGTTGTAAAACCCACTTTTTCCAGATATACAAAAGTTGATGAAATTTATCGCAAGGTAATTAAGTTGACCATCCTAGATGAAGATCAATGGGATAAACTCTGTGATTTACAGGATTGAGTAATAATTGGAGATAGAAAACATAGGCCAACACATCATCTAGCACATCAGCCAGCGCAACACAGGAATAGGCCTATTCATCAATTGTTTCCTCCAAAATAGTGCCAACATTCCATATCATTGTACACCTTGCCTATTATTTTGTAACAATTCGATTTAATTGTTTGAGATCGCGCTAATAATACATTGTCGATTGAGACATCAATTATGTAAATCCTTTTTTTTAATTATTATAAATACTTCACTGTTTGAATTATTAAGGGTTGATTACTGAGTATAATCTCTGATAAGCATTGTAATTTCTGAGTTGTTGGAAGCATCAATAATACAAGGACATTTTCATAGGATTCATGTGGTGTATTCAATGGTGATGTTTTTTCTTCTGTAAATGTGTTATTCATTGTTTTTCCTTTCTCTGTATTTCTGAAAATCTTAATTGTATAACATAAACTGTGACAAATAGGGAGCACCCTATTCTGGCTATTTGTAATTTACATTTTTTCTACTGAGGTCAAATTGAAGAATACTTTGTTGCTTTTCAATTTCTAATGAGTTCTATATTTCTTATATTTTCATAATCCACTTAAAATCCTAAAAGATCTAGTTTATGAAACCTAGCTTGCCCTGTGAGACTCCTTCCAAAATTGTTGCAGATCCAGTTAAATCTTTAGACTCCATAGCCCAATGTAATTATAGAAATTTAATCAACCAAGCAATTCAAATCAAATAAACAATTAGTACAATAATAACTAGCCTAAAATTCACCCAAAATAAAGTTAAATTTTACAGAGAGATCCCTCTGTAAAGATGGTAGGGCTATATCCCAGCTTCCAAAGTGGTTTTGATGTTGTCCTCTTTGTTTATTCTCACAATCTCGTAAATTACATAATGATAACAATAAGCTTTGAAATTTGCATCTCTGGCAGCTAACTTTTCTTTTGAAATTATCATCTTGTATGGTGTCAAGGACCCAAGCAATTGATCCCTTTTTAGTTTCTCAAAGTTGGTTGTTTCTTCTATAGCTGAAACCTTAAGATTAAAATTTGAAAGTAATAATCTCAATACTTTTTGGACTATTATTATCTCTTTGAGTGTTTCACCTAGAGCCATCATGATGTTAACAAGTTCATCTACTCTAAGAAAGAACTTAGAAATATCTTCATCTTCATTCATTTTTAATTTCTCAAACTACATTATATATACTTACAATTTGGCCATGTTACTTAGGTATCTCCTTCATGAATATTTTTCAATTTATCCTAGATTTATTTAGTTGATTTATTCGGATTCACTTAATCCACTAAGAATAACATTCATAGCTTTTTCATTGCATGTGAATTCCAATTTTTCATCATTTTCACTCATTTTCTTTGGTCCTTCATACCTAATCGTCATATCCGCCCAAAATTCTACACCAATAGACATTAAATATTTCTTCTTTCTCACTTTCCATAAGGAATAATTTGTGACATTAAACAAAGGGTTTTTCTTAAACATCCTTCATGACTAGCCATTCTAATGATATATAACTTCCTTCTAGTTGTTAAACTGATGTTGAATGAACATGCTCTGATACCAATTTATAGATAATTAAAAATTACTGAGAGTGTTGCGGGGGGGTGAATCAGTAATTGTGTATTTTCATTTAATCAATTCAACTTAATTTTTTTTTTCAAATATACTATTCTGTAGCTAATGGCTTATGTAAATTTTCAGTTATTAATTGTTTCTTTTGCAGTTAGTAGAGAGAAAAATTTGCATGTGTGTGTGTGTGTGTGTGTAATTCAAAATCATTCACACAAGTGAGATATTCAACAAGTATCACATGAAGACATCAGATATAAGTGGAAAACCATAAAGGGAGAAAACCAAATTTTTTTGGTTAAAGAGATGTGAAGGAAAGTTCCTACTCCCTTCTTACATCAAATTTTTTATAAGATCCAACCTACACGAGGCTGCTATCTCAATTCTTCTGCAATATTCAACTAGAAATGAAGCTTCAACTTCCACAATTTTTTTGTAGGCTACAACCCACGGGAGGCTCCTACCTAAACATGATACAACCTATTCTTTATCAAGCTACAAATTGAAAGGAGACTACAATCCCTTGAGCATATTAAAAATCAAATTTATTGGTTACCTGATCCTTGTCTCTATTCTTGAATTACTTGTTTTCCTCTTTTCTGTTGCTTATCTGCTTCTCTTCTTCAAGTCTAGTCGAATTCTTCTACTCTTTCTCTTCCTATTTTTTTCGTTCAAGAATTATCTCATACAAATTATCAATTCACAAAAAGCATCATTCACATTGAAAATTGTGTTAGGTCCATGTAATACCAGTATAGCCACCATATTGTTATTGTTATGCACCATATAACCCCCATATTATTATTGATGTTACCTATAGAAACCAATTATTTTTATTGTAGAGCCCTTACATTATTATCATTAATTATGTATGAACTAATTATATTTTGACCCTTTAGACTCCTATATATACCAAGGAGGTCTTTTTATTTGAATCATCCGCGAAATTTTCATTTATGTGATGTAAAAGGAGGTTCCCCCCTCAAAGAGGCTTATTTTCAAGTCGTTGATCTATATTTCCTTCTATTTTTGTGATATGGTCACATAAAATTTGGTATCATAGCTTTGGATTTAGGGTTTCACTGCTTCAAATAGGTCATCTTGGAATTTCCGCTATAATTTTTTTTGCGACGATTCAAAAGCTGGAAATTCTACCACATGGAGCTGAAATATTGATGAAACTTGTTTAAAAATTTTATAATTTTTTTCACCTTATTATCGAAGATATGATTCAAAGAAGTTAGGGTTTTGTATGCTCCACAATTATGTCTCAAATAGGTTTCTCTGGGAAAATTTTCATAACCTTCGTTTTGGGCATCCAAATTTAATTTTGTAAAAAGTAGTCGAAAGAGCATAGATTGTAATTTCCTGGTTATCATTTTTAGGGTTGAAGGTTGAAACAATAACACATGTAATTTCGTACAAGTTCGCTCTACTGAACCAATCCATAAGGAGGTCATCTTAGGAGATTTGACGTAAATTTTTCATGAAGAATCCAATCTTAGTCTAACTAGTGGTGTTGGAAAGAAGACATAGAGGGCTAACACAAGATGACATTTTAGACCTTGGGAGGATGAAATCATGGAGACACAATAATTTCAAGGTCAACCTTATCAACAAGCTCAAAACCAGGCTCTAAAAGGTGTGTATTTTTAAATTTGCATAACTTTGGTTTGAAAATTTATTTTGAAGTGATTCAAAGGGCATAATGAAGGATATATTTCATTAATTGGTTCCAAAGTTCCTCCCAAAAAAAAAAACTATACACCCATAAGGCCCCTATAAATCTCCTCTATGATGCATGAAGAGGAAGGAATGCAACATGATATATCAAATTTACGAGACCAAGTGCAACAAATTTCACTCTCACGAAGAGCCACCAAAAAAGAACTCAAGGGAACATGGATGGTTTAAAATGGGACCTGGAAGGTTTAAAAGCATACATGGAAGGTTTGACAAAGTTTCTACAAGAAATGCTTCCTAATAGTGACAAGGTATCCCATGAGACTCATGATGAAAACCAAAAAAAATCAATCATGATTTTAGAGACTCCAAATTTGGGTTGAATACCAACCAAATTCTAAATATTTATATGAGGAAGTTTGATGGAAAATATGTAGTAACATGGATACTACATATGGCACAATTCTTTGATCTACATGATGTGAAACACACATAAAAGGTATGCATTATATCTTTATATTTAAAACCCAATCCTTATGTGTGTTATCAATGGCTTTGTTCTCGTAAACCATTTACCACTTGGACAATTTTTACTAAGGAATTGATAGCACATTATGAGGATACAAAGAGCAATACCTTCTTTATTCAATTGATAAATCTCAAACAAAGGGGTTTAGTTGGGGAGCACATTGAGGACTTAAAAAGATTGAATATCAAGGTAAATAACATTCCAAATGATCATATGATTGATGTATTCATATGGAATTTAGAGGATAACATCAAACATGAGGTTCTTCTTTGGGAACCTAAGTCATTGGAGAATGAATTTAGGGTGGAAATAAAAGTTTAAAGAAAATTTATAGCAACAAGGAAGTCTAGCACTCATAAAAATAAATATGGAAGTGTTGTTGCTCCTAGCCTCCCACTACCTACAAGGTTAACACCACAAAAATTGGAGGAAAAAAAGAGAAAAATGGATTTGCTATAGTTGTGATAGAAAATACACTAAAGGTCATAATTTTGCTAAGAAGAAATTATTTTACATATATTGTGAAGAGGAGGAATAAAAGGAATAATAAACATCAAAAGAAGTAGATATATAAAAAGAACCAACCCAAGGGGTTGAAAAAGAATAAATGAATCTAACCATATATTGTAATGAATTGGTATGAAATACCACTCAAACTCTCAATATAGAAGGATATATCAAGAAGAAAAAGGAAATAGTTATTATTGATTCAGGAAGTACCCATCATTTTATTCATTTTAAGATAACGAAGGAGTTGAATTGCTTTCTATATCCAACACCAAAGTGTCAAATGATGGTTGAAAATGGAGTAACTATATATTTCTCATAGAAGTTCCATAGTATCAATCTAGTAATGGAGGAATATGTATTGAATAGTCCAATGATTGCAATTCCAATCAGTGGTGATGATTTTCTATTAGGAGTCTAATTATTACAATATTTAGGGATGATAGATTTTAATTTTCAAGAAATTTTCTTCAAAATTTTATGGGAAGGAAACGAAATTAAATTAAGGGGTATTTTCGGGAAACCTAGAAAGATAATTAGCTCTAATGGAATAGAAAATATTTTGAAGAAGGAACAAGAAGGGTTAATTGTGTAATTGTGCTCTCTAGATGTTCAAACATTTAAGCCATCCATTTCTCCATAACTCCAAAGAGTCTTTGACAATCATTCCAAGGTATTTGAGACTCCCAAAGGTATTCCACCTATTCGTGATCACAATCATGCTATTCACTTGAGTCTCAGAAGTGTTCCTCCAAACATCAGAAATTACATATATACCCATGCCCAAAAGAGTGAAATTGAAGGTATGGTTGTACAAATTCTAGAGATGGGTATAATTCAACATAGAAAAGCTTCCTTTTATTCTCTAGTAGTATTGGTGCACAAGAAGGATGGATCATGGTATATGTGTTTGGATTATAGAGAGCTCAATAAGATCACTATTAAAGATAAATTCCCCATTCATATCATTAATGAATTGTTGGATGAACTACATGGATAAATTTACTTCACCAAGCTAGATCTTCGCTCATGATATCATCAAATTAGAATGAATACACAAGACATTCTAGAAACAACATTCATAACTCATGAAGGTCATTATGATTTTTTTATCATGCCTTTTGGTCTTACTAATCCACCTTCCATGTTTTAAGGTTTAATTAATTCTATTTTCAAACCCTTCCTTAGAAAATTTTTGTTAATATTTTTTATGATATACTAATAAAAAACAAGTCTTGTAAAGATCATATTCAACATGTTGACAGGGTTCTCAAACTATTGGAGGAGAAAAATTTGTATGCAAAATCCTCTAAATATTTCTTTGGGGTATAGGAAATGGAATATTTGGGTCATATTGTATCTCTTGAGGGTGTCAAGGCATACCCTAAGAAAATTAAGGCCATAAATGAATGGAAAATTCCCACAACCTTAACACATATTCAATGATTTATTGGGTTGACAGGTATCGCAAGTTTGTTAACAATTATGGGAAAATAACAAAACCACTAACAACATTACTGAAGAAATATGCAGTTTTTTTTAATATAGAAGCAACTACTTCCTTTGAACATCTTAAACATAAAATGTGTTGAGCACCAATCTTTGCTACACTCGATTTCAAAAAAACCTTTATTGTAGAATGTGATTCCTCAAGAAATGGAATTGGTGTTGTTTTAATAGAAGAATGAAGACCCATTTATTTTGAAAGTTTTCTAATTAAGGGAAATTATTTACAAAAACCTATTTATGAGAAGGAAATGTTGACAATACTACATGCTTTGAAGAAATAACATCCTTAACTAATGGGAAGGCACTTAAAGGTAAAAATAGATCATGATAGTCTTAAATACTTCTTGGAACAAATATTATCTTCAGAGGAGCAAACAAACTAGGTCAAAAAGATGTTGGGTTATGACTTTGAAATCATTTACAAAAAAGGGATGTAAAATGTTGTTTCATATGCACTCTCAAGAAGGGATGAGGATGTGGAAGCACTAGTATATGCCATTTCTATTATCCACAATGATTAGATAACTAAAGCAAGGGATGAATGGAAGAATGAAGAAGAGGTATGGACACTCATTCAAAAGTTGCAACAATATCCTAGTGCATCTTATACATTTATCTGTAAAAATGATTCATTATGGTAAAGATGGCTTACATCTATGTAATAACTCCCAACTCAAACAGAATGTTCTTTTGGAATTTCACATCTCCCCCATAGGAGGACACTCAGGATTTTTAAAAACTTACCATGGGGTTAAGAAGGAATTTTTTTGGGATGGCCTTAAATATGATATTCAAAAAATTTTGGCAGAACATTTGGTTTTCCAACAAAATAAAGTCGATACAAATAATACCACAAGTATTTTACAACCATTAGCCATTCCACATTAGTTTTGGGAGTAAGTCTTAATGTATTTTATCACAAGTTTACCCAACTATGAAGGAAAGAGTGCCATCATGGTGTTAGGTGATAGACTTACCAAATATGAACACTTTTGTGAACTATATCATCCTTTCAAAGCCAATATAGTTGCTACTGTATTTGTGGAGATAGTTCAAAAGCTACATGGAAACCCAAAGATTATTGTAATTAATAGAGATCCCATTTTCAGTAGATTTTTTTGGACAAAATTATTTTATTATCATGTTACTCAATTAGCTCATAGCTCATATTATCATTCTCAATATGATGGGAAAACTCAAATAATGAATAATTTTTTGGAAGGATATCTTCACTTCTTTATATCTGATAAATAAAAAAAATGGGTCAAGTGGTTACCTCTAGAAAAATGGTGGTATAAAACTTTCTTCCATACCACAATAAAAACGACTCCATTTGTGGTACTTTATGGACATTATCCACCATCCATCACATCACCTTTAACAGACCATTGTAAGTTTAAAGCAATGGAAGATCACATCAAGAATCAACAACAAGTTCTCCAACTCTTAAAATATAACCCGACTTTGGCACAAAATTGAATGAAACAACAATGAGATTAGCATCGTAGTGAAAGAAGATTTGATGTGGGTGATTGGGTATTTTTAAGAATACAACCAAAAAAACAAATGTCCCTCAAGCAAGCCAAGAAGGAAAATAAATTATCACCCAAGTACTATGGCTCTTATAAGGTATTATAAATGATTGGTACTATGGCATCAAAGTTGGAGTTTACTGCATCTTCACGAGTACACATAGTTTTCAATGTTTCATGCTTAAATAAGGTTATAGGTGACAATCTCCTCGTTTAAACTATATTTATATAACATTATGAGGAAGGATAAATCATATTAGAACCTAAAATAAATCATAGAAACAAGAATTTGACCTAGAAAATCGATCAATTTCAAAGTTTCTCATTAAATGGAATAACTTAACTGCTAAAGATTCCGCATGGGAGGATGATTGTTTCATATAGAAGTATCCAAAACTACTCACGTGTTTAGGAAAACACTTTTTTGAAGGAGAGGGACATGTTAGGTCCCTGCGCTAATATTATAACCACCATATTTTTGTTGATGTGCACCATAGAACCCCCATATTGTTATTGTTGTGTCCCATAGAAACTTACTATTGTTATTGTAGAGCCCTTACATTATTATTGTTATTTAGGACCTAATTATATTTTGATCCTTTATACTCCTACATATACCATGGAGGTCTTGTCATTTGAATCATCCAAGAATTGTTCATTTATGTGATGTAAAGGAGGTTCCCCCCTCAAAGAGACTTATTTTCAAGTCGTTGATCTATGTTTTCTTCTATTTTTGTGATCTGGTTAGTTAACACAATGCATCTTTTATAAACATGGCTCTCTATCTGTTTTCTTTCTATGTAAGAATTTGAAATAAGGTGTTGTTTCTTGGTATTCTAGGACTATTTGAATTTCACCTCTTTAATTTTAGTTGTCTCAAATTAAGACAAATTTTCTTTGTACTTATTCAACATCTAAAGAAACATGGTCAAGAATTAATTATTGTATAATACAAGGCTCAGATAGACAAAGTTGTTGTAATGCAAGCTAGGTGAAGCTAGGGTGCGTTACTATCTAGGGTAATGCAGTTTAAACACTAGTTGACCTATGTTATAATGTCGGTCCTGAGAGAAACATGAGTGTTATTGTTTTAAAGAGGTAAAAGATATAAACTATTTTATACAACTGATTATTTTCAATCACAACAATATGTTCTTCAGTATTTGTTCTCTATTTCTTTAGTCTTTGTTCTCTAGTTCTTATGTGTCATGTATTCATTTTATTTCAAGGATAAAAATCAAGTAAACATCAAAAAAATCATCATTTATCAAGCATCGTAACCTCCTTTTCACACCACATCACTTAATTAGCCTTTGCACATCGCTTTGATCAACCTTTTCACATCAAGAAATCAACAAAATCAACCTTGAGCAATCCACCTCATCAACATACAACATCAAGCAACCTTATCAATATGAAAGAATCATCAACATCAACATAAAGAAACCTTATCAATATGACAAACTCATAAGCATAAAGCAACCTCATCAACATGACTGATCATTTGACATCAATGCCAACATTGCCAATACAAAATTTGTGTCCCTCTTCTCACTTATAGCCTTTAATTTTTTTTCCTCGCACCAAATGCATTATTGATCATATTTCTAAGATTTTGGGTAAAAATAATATCCGAACTATTTAGGCCCTGTAAAATACTTAAGTAGCTATTCAAAACAACTAAGGATAAATATGATCTATGCATAGTCAAGGGTTTTATCAAATTATTTCCACGCGTGGAAAGTGATACATCAACTGAACTTACAAGTATTTTAAACATTTTCTAAAGGAGACTATAGTTGAAAACTTTTATAATCATATATATAAACTAAACACCATTTCACACCTCATGTATTAATTGGGAAGCACTAGAAATTTAAAAAACACCATAATAATTTTGTTAGAATTGAACACTAGCAAGACAACAAGAAAATTGGCAGAAAATGCTTTATGTTTTGCCAAATTAAACCATTTTATTATTTATATAATCACAATACTTATATCACAACTCTTGAATTTTTTTTTAATGTTTTTGTTTCATTTTTGACCTAAATACGATTCACAACAAGTAAATTTTTCCATATCTAACAAAATAGATAAGTGTGTATTGAACGGAAGTATTAAAATAGCAAATGAAGGGGTTCTTTTTTTAAAGTTGCAGTATTTTATAAATTATTTTTTGAAAGTTAAAATCTTGGAGAATTGGTATCAGTTTTTGGCATAACTCATGTTGATCCATGAAGGAAATTAGATACTTTTAAAAGCATTTCCAAGGAGAAAGTATGTTGTTGTAGCTTTTTTTTTCAAATATCATTGTAATCTCAAGAAGAAAAGGAGAAAGTATGTTTTAATTTTTTATTTTTTTAAAATGTCATTGTAATTTCAAGATGGAAAGAAGAAAGTACGTTGTATTCTTCTTTTTTATTTCAATAAGGATAATCATAATAAATTTATTTTTTTTTGTTGGTGTCCTAGGCCACCCTCAAATTGAATAAGGGGGTATAAGAACACTTGTTCTCGAGTGTCTTTTTTTTTGATACATGAAACTATATTTTGGCACTTCTATCACAATACACATGGATCAACAAGACATTAAAGCCAAATTGATTATTCACAAGTAGTAAGAGGACAAAAAGTTTCTTGGAGCATTGTCAAAATTTCAAAGGCTGTAATATTTTGAGCAATTAAAATACTCATTGAATTGCAAAATATGAATGATAAGTCATCAAATTATACTGTGAAAATTAACATCAAGACATACTTGAAATTTGAATAGGAGGTCCAACGATTCATTAAAATTTGTTCATTGTAATCACACTATATGGTGCATGATCTACAGTATCCAAAAATCTAACATGACATAAAAATCAAGTGGGAATGAGATAAAAGAAACATGTGAAAATGGGTTATTACAAGAAAGTGTGACAAGTGAGAGTGAGAAAATCACTAATGGGTACAGTATGCAAGCTCTTACTAAATATCTCTTAAGAATTCAAGGAATGATAAGATTAAAAAAATGAATTGCATAGTTGAATTATTGAACTTCAAGATCAAATAAATATCAAGGATCAATTGATTGATGCACTTCAGATAAAATTTAAAAGAAAAACATAATCAAATTAATCATATCATTGATGCAAAATTTGCAGCTAATAACAACATAGAAAAGGTTGATGCAATTTTTTGTATAGAGGATCTTCACACAAAATACTGATGCAACTTGTGATATAGAAGAACTCATCCAAAAGGTTGTTGTAAGTTCTGATATGGAGGATCTTATAAAAAATATTGATATAACATGTGATACATATGAGATCAAGCAAAAGGTTTATGTGATTGGTGACACAAAATAAATATAGATGATCGATGCTCATTGTGATATAGAAGACCTGATAGATATGGATCATGTAGTCTATTAATTAATGAAATAATGATTGAAGTGAGTCACAAGAACAAAATGATAGAAATAATCGTATCAAAATTGAAGAAGTAAAAGAATAACAAAATTATCCTTCCAAGATGTTTTTCATACCTTGGGAATAATTATCATTTAGTGGAAATTGATATGGCTTGGGATATGATAAGGAGAACAACTTGTATATTCTATATTAATCCAAACTGATTTAGCTTGTGAGTGAAATATTTATTAAATATTTTCATGGTCTTGGTAATAAGTGTCAGCGTTGTAAAAAATTTGGTCATATGGACAATCAATGTTTTGATATACATTATTTTATTTATTGTTTGAAGATAAATCACATATCAAGAATGTAAGAAAGTTAATAGGACAATCAATCTTGGATGGATAGATTTTTGGAGATGGAATCAACAAGTAAATAAGTTGCATAATTATTACTATCTACTCAAGAAAAAGGTAAATATAGCTCTACAAGAAGTGGAATTAGAGAAATTTTGAGGTCGAAAATGGGTCTCCTAGTGAATATCATAAAATAATAGTGGAAATAATAAAATATAATTATATTACATCTTCAAATTTTATAGGAAAAAAAACTACATTTTCAACATGTATTTTCAACTTATCTCCCTACATTTTTACTCAAATTTCGAGTGAGAACACTTGTTGGATGCAAAATTTAATTCCTCATCCTATGAGTACCCACTAGAAGGGGGCTCCAACCCCCTGATAAGATTTACCAGCTTACCACTGGAAGGAAGGTTTGACTCCCTCACTGAAGGCTCCAACCCTCAGCACCTATGTGGACCACATTTCATAATATTTCATATTAGATCCACCTGACTCAAAACATCACAACCTATAGGCCAATTTTCATCATATTTTCATACTGGACCCCATACCATCATTTAATCCCAATTCCAAACAACAAATACTAACACCAAACACCGTATCAAATCACTTAATCACTGAACAAACTGAAACACCAAATCAATCATTGTATTAAATAATTCTCAAAGAACAAAAGAAACATATCACTGTATACCCATTCATCAGAACATCAGACCACATATTGTTCATCATCGAAACTAGATCTTGTCACTGCAAACCCTCATTAATAATATGTCAGAATAAATACGTTACTGTTCTGAAGAGTGCCCACGTATGTGCGTGCTTTCCCTTAAAACACTGTAAACTTTGAAACCAGAACTCTAGCCAAAAAGCTCCAAAAACACATGAAAAATAACCTAAAAAAAATGTTGATGCAAGAATGCTAGAATGCTGGAAAACCTTAAAATTTTGACAAATTTTCAACTATGACATTATGGAATAATTTTTTGACTAAAAAAACTTTCAAATGAACACCTGAATGAAAGAGTGAGTATTCCAAGAGTAGTTTATTTTTTAAATGATAAAAATATGATGACTTAAAAATCTTAGCCTGACACATTGCAACAAAAATTTAAAAGGCAACCATCAAATTGACACACAATATAGGCAAACTCGACCCATTGAAATGAAAACTTAAATATCAACAATGAAATTGACACATTGTGCAAGCGGACTCGATATTTTACAACGAAAACTTTAAAATCAACAATCAAAATGACACATAATGAGATGAGGTTGTTAGCCAAGGATTGACACAGACCCTATAGGAAAAAATTAAATAAAACTAAATAATAAATAAATATATAAAAATGAAAAATATAAAAGAAAACAAGCATTAAAGCATTGAAAATTAAAAAATAAAAACACACACACACACACACACACAAAAAGTTAAAAAAATAATAATAAGTAAATAAAGTTCACAAGGTCTTGAATAGACGGTCATTGGGCGGGCTATTTAAGCACTCCTTGATGTGAAGTCACCACTTCAATGCCCTGCCTCGATCGGGGTGTATTTAGACATGATGATGAAGATGTATTCCTACTCAACTAACAAAAAAATAAAAATAAGTAAATAGAAATATATATATTTTAACAAATAGAAATTAAAAAACAAGAAAAAAACAAAAAATATATTGAGAAAAATAAAAACAAAAAGAAAGACACAAAAAAATTATAAGAAGTAGATAACACTCATGCATAGTTGATTGAGTATCATGCATTAGCCATTTTCTATCTATATTAATACGCTTGGATGTTTCCCTAACTGGAACTAGCTTCGCACTTCTACTAAAGTTGTATTGATCAAGCATTAGCTATTTTCTATCTATATTAATACGCTTGGATGTTTCCCTCACTTAAACTAGCCTACACACTTCTACCGAAGTTATTAGAACATAAAAAAAATTAAACAACATGACAAAAACAAAAACTAATATAACAACATGGCAAAAAAAATACAAATATAAAAATATATATGAAATTGACAAAAAAAAACAAATAAAACATAAAAAATTACCAAAAAACAAAATTAACTTTAAAAATTTTGAAAAGAAAAGAAAAAAAAACTGTAAAAAACTAATAAAAATACAAAAACATGTTTCAAAACACACATAATTAAAAAAAAAATAGAAGATTAATAAATAAAAAAACAACAAATAGAACAATTTTAGATAATTAAAAAAAAAACCATAATTGTTTTTTTTTAAACCTTACATTTAAATTAAAAACCTAAACAAAAAAAATTAAAAAATATAACTAAAAAAAAAAAAAATATTTAAAAGAAAAAAAATCGTAGTTTAAAATTAAATTAAAAATAGTAAAAAAAACTAATTAAAAACAAAACTAAATAAAAAAATTCTAAAAAAATTTAAAAATCGTAACTAAAATCGGGCTCGATCGGCCAGCCGTGCTCGCTCGATTGCTGGGCTAGGCGGCCATGGGAGACTGTGTCCACACCCAGCCGAGTGCCCTACCACCTGGCCGCTGGGTAGGGCGACCTCAAGTATTTTATTTATTTTTAATTTTTTTAATTGTTTAATTTTATTTTTAGTTATATAGATTTTTTATTTTATTTTATTTTTTTTATTTAGTTTCGTTTTCAATTTTTTTTTTTACAATTTTTAATTTAATTTTAAACCTTTTTTTTATATGTTTTTGTTTTTTTTAATTTTTATTATAATTTGTTTATCTTTTTAATTTAAATTTAAGATTTTCTTTTTTAAATTATGGTTTTTTTTTAATTATGTAAAATTGTTCTATTTTTTGTTAATCTTTTTTTTTTTAATTGTGTTTTGAAATATGTTTTTTTTTTAATTTTTTAAATTTATTATTTTAAGTAAATTTTATTTTTTTAACTTTTTAAATGTTTTTTTCGTCTTTTTATATACAATTTTATATTTGTTTTTACATGTTTTTAATGTTATTTTTTTATTTTGCAAAAAAAAATTAAAATTTTATTATAAGAAAAACATTTCAAGGAAAAAAAAAACATATGTTTGAAAAACCCTTTAAAACTAATATCTTAGGATGGAAATCACTAAGAGACATAAGACAACTTGAAAATTTGTTAAATAATCAACATTTAAAAAAAAAATTGTGTATACCTAGGACATAAGAACACATTTAAAGTGTCAAAAATGTCTTTAAAAAAACAAATGTTGATTTTTTTCAAAATATGCATGAAAATCATCAACATTTAAAAAAATATATTGACACTTAATAGAATAGAAAATTTAAAGTGTAAAAAATAAGCCCTCTATAAAAGGGGTAGATGTTGTATCGACACTTTTTAAAATCAACATGAAAATCACTAACATTGAAAAAAAAAAACAACTTGATACATAAGAAAATTTAAAGTGTCAAAAACATGCTCCCAAAAAACAAAGTGTATTCTGGATTAGCACTTTTCAAAATCGGATTACTTTTTTGCTACCTCAAAAAAGCGGGTACTCGTTTTTATTCCCGTTTCAAAGTTTACATTATTTAAAGATGACCTACGTACATATCTGAAAACACTGATAACTGAAGTATGAATCATTTTCATACTAAAACAATCACTAAAACACATACTAACCCCATCACAAATTTCTGAATCATATATATCAACATTATTACTATTCACCATTTCATTTCACAGTCACTTTAACCCAACCAGTACTGTCAAACACATAATATTATAAGAAATACTTCATCGATTGACAACAACAAACATAACAAAACAAATTAGCCATTACCATCAACTCATACTGCAAAACCCTAGCATATATATGCAACCCTTATAAAACACTTCCACATATGTACATATTTTTCATACTTGACACCCGCTTACAGATTTGTCCATACTGTAGAATATATAGACGACCACCCAGAAGAAGATATGCATATGTACGTGATAAGAAGAAAACCTGCATACAAATCTATAATTACTGAGTCATACCTTCACTGCACAACACAACATTTGTCAAACCCAAATATCAGCATACATTGTTACAGATACACATCATCATATCATCATGAGAGATATATCAAATCATAAACATATTATTCAATATTTATTCATTTTAGATCTATTAGATTTTATCCATGTTCATGCTCCTTGGTGCACACCTATTTCAGATCAAACCATTCATCAATAGCCCAATACTTGCCCACTTAACACTTTGATCTCCATCTCCCTTTATAACTTAGGCCTTAGCCAATACCTTGGGCCAAACTCTTAGTAATGTCGATGATATTCTTTGATGGGATCAAATATTTTTTGTCATGCTTATTACTATGGGCCAATACCATGGTAAATATCCCTAGTATGGAGAATATCATGGTGAAAAATCTATACGCGACTTTTCTTCACCATGATCACGTATGTATGCGGCCTTTGTTCACAGGACTTGCATATACTTCCCGAACTTTATCTTTATCATTCCTCTATCTTTGAACTGATATTCCTTAGTCCAATCTCTTTTTCATATATGTATTGGCTTGTATACTTATCTTGCTACCGTCATGTTAACGTCTTTATCAGGTAAATTTCCATCTAGGACAACACATACTCATCCTACTACAAGTAGGTTGCCATCAAAGACAACACATTAGTCATAATGCCAACATTTTATTCCCTTTTTCTTTCATTAAACTTTAAAATAAATTTGATATATTTTTATAATTTTTCAATTATTTCATATTTTAATATTCCTCCCCTTTTAATTTCTTAAACACCTTTTAATCCATTGAGCATATTTATTCATTTTATATCTAATGTGAATTTTAATTTAAACCTTTTTACAATTTTAACTTTCCTAACATTTTGCTATCATTTTAAGCTCAATAAATGTATTATAAATTTAGATTTATTTTGAACTCATATAAAATAAGATCATTTTATAAATATGCATTTTTTTTGTTATTTAATTTCATGTTTTGGTTTGTGTTTATTATATTTTTAGATATTATGACATATACATGTATTTATATAGTTATTTATTTATTAATTTTATTTTATTTTGTGGTATATGATATGGAACCATCTTTTTTTTTAATGTAATGTTATTTTATGTTCATCCATGACAACTTCTCTCCTATATGGGGTCGTAAAGCATCTTGCTGCTCTAAATTCAATAACCAGACATATGGATTTTACAATGACTCTCTTAATTATTTTTCCAATGGTTAACACTTAAGAGAAACCTTTATATCATATCACTAGCAGTCATTATATCGTTACTAAAGATTTATATATCCATTATGATGGGTAGGGTGTCAACTTGAAACTTTGTACATTTCACATATTTACAAAGTTTAATTTCAGAAAATTTATGCAACATGAAGACTAATTGTGGAAGCCGACACTCATATTTTTGTTTTTAGTCAATATTGAAATAATTTTTTTGTTATTAATATTTTAATCTATATTTTATGATACTATCTTACAAATTTGTGAAATATATATATATATATATATATATATATATATATATATATATATATATATATATATATATATATATATATATATATATATATATATTTCACAAATTTGTAATTCTTATCATGTTTAGTATAGATTTCGAACATGTAACTTAAAAAATATTAATAACAAAAAAATTATTTCAATATTGACTAAAAACAAAATATGAGTGTGGGCTTCCACAATTAGTCTTCATGTTGCATAAATTTTCTGAAATTAAACTTTGTAAATATGTGAAATGTACAAAGTTTCAAGTTGACACCCTACCCATCATAATGGATATATAAATCTTTAGTAACGATATAATGACTGCTAGTGATATGATATAAAGGTTTCTCTTAAGTGTTAACCATTGGAAAAATAATTAAGAGAGTCATTGTAAAATCCATATGTCTGGTTATTGAATTTAGAGTAGCAAGATGCTTTACGACCCCATATAGGAGAGAAGTTGTCATGGATGAACATAAAATAACATTACATTAAAAAAAAATATGGTTATATATATATATACCATAGTTATATCATAGGATATACAAAGATCATGGAGAATAGGGACCTTGCAACTGGAGAAACAAATCACTCTTGATAGTCAATAACAACTAGCCACTTTGGGAAACCAAGTTTTACGAACAATTCAAAAAAATAGATAGAAAAGTAGAAATTATATTAATAGTAGCAAGAAATGATAATGCCTAAAATCAATAATTACCTATAGTTATATGGTTTCCTTCTACAAAAATTCCCAACTAGATACCTTGCTGCATAATACTATAACTATATGAAATATAAACATCAATAGCACTAAAATCCATCAAAGTATGTGTCATTTACTAAGGGCGGATCCTAGCGTTACCTCCTCCTTTTTGGAACTTGGATTCCTAGAGCTTAAAGTGCTGGTCAAACTAGACAAAAGGAGTGGATCCTTGAGCACTAGAATCATATTTTCCTAGGAGCCTTTTGAGCCGTGTTAACCATATCTATCCTCCACATGCTCAAACCCTCCTTGTTTCACCTTTAATAGAAATAGTGAGCTCAAATAACCTTTCATGATGACCTAAAACATTCCTTCAAATAGAATGAGCTACTTATTAACCTCTGCAATTTTAGCCTTATGTGAATCAATGGCCTATGTGACCATGGATTTCATGGTCCAATACATCTCTAGTAGCCTAAGTTCTCTCATTTCCAGCTTGGTATAGGATTTTTCTATGTTGTAGACCCACCCTTGAGTTTCCAATAGAAGCCACTCGAATTCCATAATCCCCACAATCATTACACTACCATATAACCTCATCCATTGTTTCCTTAACCTCCATTGAGCACCTATATAAAAATTGTCAATGATCTGTCTTCGTGTCTTGTTCTTCTTGTGTGATATATCCTTTACTAGACCCTTGGATATGAATTAAGCCCCTAGACCAAAGGATGTGGGTTTCATTTTTTTGGTGAGGGTATGGCTTTAAATCATGGTTGATGGAAAGACTAAAGTATGGAACCCATGATATTGAGCTCTTACACACTATTAAATTTATTGATCTAGATGTTTATTTTTCTTCTAGATCCAATGTTCTCACTTATATTGTTTCTTTGATGTTTTTACGAATTAGATCTTAAACTTGCATCTCTGTGAGGGCCTTGGATTTTAAAATCTACCTATTCCATTCCTTATAAACATTATTTTGCAAGAATATTGGGAAAGAATTCTAAGCTAGGTTGAGGATGTCATTCTTGAAAGGTTCTTTCCTTCATTTATCTAGTATAACAAGGAACTTTGTGTTTTGATTAGAAAAAGAGAATTTCCCCTCTTTTCCATAGATGGCTCGAATCCTTACAAGAGATAAAATTATGTTTTTATGTTTCCTCCTTAACTAGACACATAGGGCATCTTGATGGGCCAAAAATACTTGAACAATATTGTCCTAGGTTAATGTTTTCATAGCTTGAGAAACCATATAAAGATTGATTTTTTTTTTCCATATTTATGGATTCCATACTTCATCCCATTGTCGAGATTGAATTGTTATAGGCTAACCCAATGCTATATGGTAGGCATATTTGACATTGAATTGGCCATATCCTTCCCATATTCATATTAAGATGTTATCATCTTCATTTATGTTATTGAGGCAGGATCAAGGTACTCCATCAATTTTTTGTTGATCATTATTCCCCCCATTGAATTTTCCATTGCTCAATAGAGAGCTATTTGAATATTCTAGTTTGGTTTATTTCCCTTGTTAGGTCCTAGTATTGGCTAATATTTATCCGACCAACTTCCAGATAGGGGTTAACTCATGTTTTTGGGCTATTATAGGCTCTTGTTGCCATGCATATTCCCTAAGAAGTGAATTCCTATTATGAACTTGCTCGAAAAAATGGTTTTGAACTATATTTATGTTTTTGGATGTGTTGTTCCATACGAACAATACTTGGTAGTCTTTATCCAAGTGGACCAAAGATTTTCATGGTATGTTGGAAGTATACTTTTCTCACCACATATTCACTAGTAGTTCTATTTTTCTCTTTAGCCACTTCCACCATACTTTATTTTCCAAAAATTTGCACGTTAAGAGAGTAAATATTATATTAAGGCCACCTTATCCCTTTGACTAACATACCTTGTTCTAGGAAACAAGTTCCTAATTCCATTCCTTTTTGGGAACTCCCCATAGAAACATTTGATGTATATTCCTAATATTTTTTTATCACATTTGTAAATGTATCTAAGGAAGAAATCAAATAGAAAGGCATGATATGCAACATATATTTAATAAGAAGAATTATTCTTAGAAGGAGAGAAATCAAAAGGTCTAGATAGAGAGTCTAGCTTCCAACTTAAGTAGGATATCTTCCTAACAGGCATTTATTAAGGCATAGTCCAAGAAGGGAGAATCGAGGTATTTGGAGGAATGAGAGGCTCAATGAAAGCCTACAAGGCAACTAATTTTTATGTGAATGGAAATATGAGTATTGAATAAAAATATTGGACTTGGATTTATTGATAACCACTTAGGAAGCCTATAAAAATATTTCTAAGGAAATATTAATACCTTTGGCTTCCTTCTTATAATAAATTCCCATAATGAGGTTTTCATCAAAAAATTGAAGTTTGGAGAGAAGATTCATATTAGGGGTGAGAGAAAGACCTTAGATGATTCTAGTAGATACTTATTTTTTGGTAAAATGAACCAAACCTTCAATAATTATAATATAAAGAAAGGGAGAAATAGGGTTTCCTTGATGGATACCTCGAGAGAGATTGAAGGGTTTGGATGGGTATCCATTAATCAAAAAAAATAAATAGGATAAAGAGATCAAAATAAGGATTGAAAAAATCCATTCCTTACAGAAAGCGAAGGCTTCAAGAATTTGAGATAGGAATTTCTAGCATAATTGATCATAGGCCATATGCATATATAGTTTGATGAGTGTCACAAGGCATTTATACCTTATCAAAGTGTGGATGGATTTGTGGCTAAGGATACTGTCATTTAGTTTTTAATGACCTTCCATAAATCCTCCCTATTATGGATATATGATAGAGGTTAGAAGGGATTTAAGCCTATTATTTATAATCTTAGTAATGATTTTATATAATGCATTGTATAGAGATATAGGACAAAACTTATCCATAATGTTGCCCTCTTTCTCCTTCATAATGAGTGTTGGAAATGTTGAATTGAAGGCTTGAAGCATCGATCCTAAATTTCTAAATTCCTCCACAACTTCCCATATATCCTTTTGTATGACGTGCCAACAAGCTTGGAGGAAATTTGTATTAAATTCATCAAAGGACAGATTTGTTTGGAGCCATATTTTTTAATACCTATTCAACCTTTTATAAAGATATATGATGCATTATATTATAGTTCTATTCTATTGTGACTAATTGTGTAATGGCCTCCAAGATCTATTGAGTATCCCTAGAGTAATCCACATTTGGCTCCTAAATTAGAGAGTCAAAGTTTTGTGTAGTTCCTTCTCTAGATCCTTATGCTTCTCAATCTTAAGTCCCTGCTCTATATTCAGAGAAGAAACGCATTTGGAAATTCTACTTTGAAAGAATGAAATATGAAAATATATGGTATTCTAATCTCATTCTTTCAACCATCTAAATCTCAACTTATTCCTCCATAAAAAAATTTCTTGGAAGTCCCCTTTCTATAATTCTATCCTCAATTTTTCTTCACGACATAGGATATCCTCACTTATTCCTTGCTAGATTAGAGAGTGTTAATTATATATGGGCGGAAACGTGAAGCTGGGTTACACTTTTGTGAGAATCGGGGCTCGAAATGTTTTTCCAACAATAGTTCGGCCGACAATTTTTACAAGTTCGGCCGAACTATTACAAAGTTCGGCCGAACTTTTGTATAAAGTTCGGCCGAAATCTAGATTCCGTTTACAATGACGACACACTGACGGCGCTGGCAAACAAAATTTTTGCCAGAGTTTGGAAAACCGGCAATTAAAGTTCGGCCGAACTTTTAATTTTAAAATAGTTCGGCCGAACTAGATTTTATAAATAAATCGCCCGCGAATGCTAATGGTTTACTGTTTCATTGTTCGCGCCGAGAAATTATTGTGTATCATGTTCGCGTTGTTGTTGCTGTCGACGCCCTGGTGCTGCTACCGTCCGCGCGGGTAAGGCTCGACGCCCTGGATGAAAGCTTGTTTTATAGAAAATCATTTAGATGCTTGTGGGATGAAAGCTTGTTTTATAGAAAATCCTATGTTCATATGTTGTATAGTTAAAAAAATAGTGAATTCTTGTTGATAGATTAAAGTCAGTTTTGTTTTGACAAGTTTTCTTAAACTAACTGCTCCAAACCTACATAAATAAATTCGCAAATTTGAAGAGAGGCGTGTTCTTGACTAGTGTCATAGTCTCGAAAATTAATATTTGGAACGTCACCCATTATTAACGTCCTCCTCTCTGTAAATTTTCTGAAAGGGATTCTGTAGTGAAAATGAACCGTATACTGCAACGGAAGCTATTTCATTATTCATCATACCCACTTCACAGCAGTAGGAAAATTTGTTTTGTAGTCTCATTTCAAAATCACAAATACACGAAGTCATCACCGATATCTCCTTATCCAGCAAATGCGGCACGAAGCTTTGTGCAAGGAGTGAGTGGACTGTAATTTTCCTTTGCCATATAATCAATTAATTGCATTTTAGTTTTAATTTCTCTGTTTGTGGCCTACTCCATCCTACTGGCATCGCAAAAGGGGTGAAGCTGGATAAAAATTGCCACCAACAATTTTATTAATACAATGCTTAGGTACCGGGGCTTCGTTTTTGCTGTTGCCTGCTCCTTCCAACTGGCATCTCAAAAGGCCTGAAGCTGGGTAAAACCTGCCACCAAAAATTTTGGTGGAATAGATACTCTCAGATCTAGCACCTAAGTTAGAAAGAATTGTGTGTTGTGTACTGCAGTCCTCGCCTTCAATGTATGTTTCTAAAGCAACTTCCAAAAATACAAACCAAAAAAACCATGTTTCAGTTACACATAATTCGTTTCAATTTTCCAGTTCTACAGACAGAACAACATTTTTGGATTTATTTTCGTATGTTGCAATATCTGAGTATTGCTCACGACTTCTATATTTAATAGATACTGAGCTCCAGCGTCAGACACTTGTGAATGAGGAAAAAAGAAAAGTATGGCCCTGCCATTTGCAAGACTTCCTAGTTGCCTCTTCCTCAGTTAGCCTATACATCCAAGTAACTGGGAATTTCATAAAGTAAATGATCTGCGTCATTATTAAAATGCAGATATAATGAAAGTAAATATCCCTGCAAGAAATCACACCAGCTAAAAAAGTTGTATGAGTACATTTTTACTTTGACATATTTCAAATTGTAAGCAGTTGTGTATCTAATGATAAGTTTTTGTGTTTGATTCTGCAATTGCCACCAATGTGCCATCACTATTCTCCAAGTTTTAATTGTTTAAAATATGATTGTTTAAAACTGAAAGATTTTTATTCTTGTATATTTCAAGCTCTCCATTATTATATAAAAGGATTTTATGCTTGTATATTTTTATGCTCTTTGCCATATAGTAATGTCAGTGTATGAAGTTTTAAATTGTTTTTATTATTTTTATTATATGTAGGATGTGATTTTGATTGAAAATGCTTCTTTTTTATTTATTAATTAAAAAAAATTATTAGAAAAATTATTGCTTTAAGCCTTGGAATTTACAATCAAAATTAGAAAAAAAATTTATATCTAGAAACTATTTATGAAAAGTTTAATATTGTTTGATTTTCTCTACCATGTCCTTTTTATCCTGATAGGCCAATAAAAAGCCTTAACAATGAATTAAACATGAACAACTATTAAATATGGGTAACCAAGTAGCATGAAAACAAACAACTAAATCACCAAGGCTAGTAGTGATAAATAATAAACATTCTAGGATATACATAAAAATTCCATGTAAATAATTTTTTTACCTAAAATCACTAGATGGTGAGGCCCACAGCAAAAACTGCAAAAGCAATGCAATATAACCAATCAAACTACACCAACAAAACATATGGTCTTGAATGAGGTTTTGGACTCTTTAGATATAAATGTACACCATGGAAATGTATCTTATATAAAACTTTAATCCATGTGCTTAACCTTAACATTGACACAAATGGAATACAATTTTACTCATTGCTTTATGATAGAAAAATATTCGGATGATTATTACCCACATATCCGAAGTCAAAAGGGATAGATTAAAAAGGGATGCTCTGGTAATCTATAAAAGATAAATTAAAGAAGCATGACATGACATATTAGTAATACAAATTAGATATGCGTACCAATTATGTTCATATAACACAAAAAATAGATGATTCAATACAAATGTCACATAGAAGTCATATTTATCTCATGGGCCTTAAACTTAAATTATATATCTAGCATTACATTAAGCTATAGGAGATAAATCAAAGAAGAATTTGAATGTAAATTAAACATGTGTAATAATTATGTCCTTTAGTTCAATAAATAGATAATAATTTGCAAATGCCATATATCTAAGCTATATTTCATCTAAGTAGCTTTCAATTTAAAATTATATCTAATGTTAAATTATATAAAAGAATAACAGTAATTCAAACTTCAAAATAATATTTAGAGTTGGTATAAAATGTGACATAATTTTCCTGCGTGGAAAAACATAGTTACTGAGAGTTCAAAACTCATGCATTTGAATAGAAAGTGGGTATACGAATGAGCAAGTAGATTTTTTCTAGAAATTATTAAGTGAAGGTTGATAGAGAGCCACACAAAATTGCAAATTCATACCTTACCAAAATTGTTAGATCCTTTTAAAGAAAACATATTTAATCAACTTTCATTGAAATATATGATAAACTCAACCCAATTTTATGAAAATTAGTATACCATTTTTTACATAATTTCACATAATACAAATAGATATAAATTTTAATTAAGTATTGTTATAAAGATTTAACTACCCATCAAGAGATGGCCAAGTGATTGAGACAAGGCATCATCACAATAAAAAACCAAGTACAAATTGTAGTAATCCTAGAATCATGCTTTACATGAGGTAAAATTGGGGAACTCATGACTTGTACTATAGATAAAAAAAACATTTACCCTTACCAAAAAATATATGATAAAAATTGACAAACTACATAAGCTTAAGCTTAAAGGGATATAATCCTTCTTGCCTTCCATATAGATAATGAAAATGATTGTTCCAAGTCTCATGTTGCTTCTCATGTTATTTTATAAACCTTGATTGGAAAGAAAAATAGGAGGGAAGAAATGTAAGAAATATAAAACATAATGAAACACACCGTAAGAAATAGAGAACATAATGAAACACACACATAAATATCTCTAGACAATCAACACAATTATTTTCCTAGGAAATCCTTATATGGGAGACAAGCAACCCTAAAAAGTAATGATGCTTTTGACTCCTTTTTCCCTAGGAAATCCTTATGGGAGAAAAACAACACTAAAATGTAAACATGCTCTACTCTCTCTTTTTTGGTATGGAAAATATGTGAGTACAAAGAAAGAGGTAATCTCTCTAGAGTTAGCTAAGACTTTTAGCGTGTAAGGTTGCTATAAAAACTTAACTTCATATATTTTTCTCTCTAACTTCACACTCCTAGTTGTATTTTCAACTATGGAACAAAATACAATAACACAAAATGGAACTCTTATTCCTCCTAGTGGCCAAGTATTTAACCTAGTGTGATAGCCAACTAGGTGTAAGATTTGACTTTGTCAACCATTAACGAGGTTTGTGATTTTAGACCTTTTAGAGTCTTGTTAAAATTCCACATGTAGCTAGCTTTCCATGCATGAGTAATGGGGCTAAGATGTCATTCTCTCGTACCATGGTGGTCAACATGATAGGTCAACTTACTAAAGGCATAAATTTTGAATGAACTTCGTTTGATGTTTTTCTTGCACCATTGGATATGTATTTAAGTGTAGAATAATGGTCAAGATTTCGGCACAAAGTATGTTCTTTTAAAACATGTTTTCTTGGTGATATGGGTGATTTAGAGATGATTGGGAGAGAGAAATTCCTTGAATTTAATACATGTACAATATGTTTGGTTCATGCCACTAAGCCAAGAATTTTAAATTCAACTGACTTTTAATATAACCAACTAAATCTTGCAAAAAAGGAATAAAACAATTTATGTTAGGTTTGTGGATTTAGGCATTGAAACAACACACCATGATATTTCAAATTTAAAAATAATGGTTTGAGTCCTAGGTAGCTTAGAATCCTATCTAGAGGTTTGTTTTCAAAATAAGGATGCACTCCCATTTGATTCTCATGATTAGGTTGTAATCACGAGGCTCTCGCTCAAGAGTGGACCTTCCCAAAATCTTGTGACGTCTTGTCACAAACAAAACCATCAAAATGAAAACACATCATGCAAGAAACATAGCTCGCTGACATATATCATTTTTCTCCTTCAAAGAAAAAAAATTCACATCATGTGAATATCTCCATGTACTCTTTCATATTGGTGTACAAAACCTTCAACCAAAAACAAGTTCACAACATGCCTCTTCAAACAACTGACTCTCAAGTAAAATAATAGAGCTCATGTACAAATTTCCATATTTGTTGCATTTAAGTGTGTCAACGTAACTCTACTTTCAACGTCTTGCTTCATGCAACATGCACCATACTTTGAATTTGTAAATAAATTCATGAAACATCAAAATACATGCAAGGCCTTAATTGGATAAGAAATCTAACCATCTGTTAGCAAACCATTTCAATGGCGCATCTTTTAGCTGCACTTCATCATGTGAATCATCTTGACCTTCATCGATTATGGAATCTTCTTTTCCATTATTGTCGTTATCTCTTTCCACCTCCTTCAAATGTTGTGGATGACTTGTTGGATACAAAGTCCAACACTTGTCCACAAGGTGACCTTTCTTATGGCAATGAGTAATAAACAATTGCATCTTATTTTCAACATCATTTTCCTTGTGCAATGGGCCTTTGAGTTTTTTGCCTCATTTATTTAGAAAGTTTCAATGTGCATGGATACCTTCTTCCAACATCTATAAAGATTATGATTATTCAAACCACAAAAGGAACATGTGCAAGTTCTTTTATATATCTTATGTGAATATTTACCATGTTTATCATAATCAAAAGCAATTTGATTAAAGGAAAATTTATACCTTGAACATTCACCATTGTGGCCTTCCTGAGGAGGTGAATTTGATGAGGTTGTGGCTCTCCTATGAATACTAGCAATGAATGAACAATGACTAGATAGAGCTTTCAACATCCTCTTCTTTTACATTCTCATTAGTTGCATGTTTATTAACATCTTCTTGCAAAGTGGGTGTCAAACTTTTCCATTCATCATGAACACAAACTTCTGAAGCTTGAGGTAATGAACACGAAATAAAATTCCTTCTTGGAACAACTTCATGTGCCTCCTTGGCTTTGGAGCATTCTCCATCATGTTTTCCATGGTTAAGACCTGGAAATAATTAGGCCCTTCCTCAACAACATTTGGCTCAACTATGCCTTGTACATGTTTGCCTTTAACCCTTTACTTTCATAGCACATTTTCATCTAAAATTTGGACTTTATTCCTCTAGTGTGTCTCTCAAAAGCACGTACACATTTGTTTTGAGAGGAAATTGAAGACGATAACCAATAGCTAATTCTTCTAGCATGGACCTTAATGTATCAATACTTAGCAACCTTATTTGCATAATTTTTTCTAGCATGGACCTTAATGTCATAGCCTTATTTTGCCTAAAATGAAAGCAAATTTCCTTGCAATTTGGCTTGCGACATTCATAATTCATGCTCATGGAACATGATTGTGTTGCAATTGTGATAACATCTGTTGTATGCAGAAGCTAATAAGAAATGATCGAAATTGACATTTTTGCTCTGTTTTTTTGAAGATTTAAGGAAAATTACACCAAGTAGCTTCCAACTTCATATGACCATCATGTCAAACTCATCTCAGGATATTTTCCAAGTAAGAGCCACTTAAGCAAGCAATCTAGTATACATGACTCCAATTTCAATTAGTAGCAATGACAGTTCTCTAAGTATGGTGCAAACATTGCTCCAGATCCTCAATGGGGCATGTTTGATGATAATAATTTGGGGAGTGAGAGAGGGAGATGGTAGGAGAAAAAATTCAAGGAATCCACGAGAAATTGAAAAATATATAACTAGAATAAGGTGGAAGACATCTGTAACCTAAGAGAGAAACCTGTGAGGAAATGGGTGAAGTTGGTATTACACACCCAATTGGACAACCTTGAGGAGAAAACATTTCTCCCACTTTATTTGTTGGCATAACCTAGTAAGTGTTAAATTCACTAGCATGTATTTTGTCAAGGCCTTGACCTAGTTTCCATTCAACTCCATCCACCAGGTTGTAGAGGATTCCTCTAGTGTGTCTTTCAAAAGCATGAACACATTCATTTTGAGAGGAAATTGAAGACAGAAACCAATAGCTAATTCTTCTAACTAACCTTGACTAAAATGAGCTAAATTGTACCTTGACATGTCTATGAAGATTAACTACCTTGAACTATTTTTTTGCGTAGGGAAAGAGACACATTCCCATGTCTGAGCATGAAAACGTTCTTTGATATTGTTAATGTCTCTAGTGTTTACTTCTACAAGTTATATAGACAGAGTCTGTAAAGGGCTAGGTAGCCTCTGGATCTCATCTTTTATGAAAGGTGACATATCTAGTAAATGCCCCTGGCATAACCTAGTAAGTGTTGGGAGTGGCCTTTTACAACTTCGGAAAGCATTTGGTTCCACATTCATTCCTCCGGCAGACGCTGTCTTGTAGATACCATACATTTGTCTAAGGTTAAAATCATACAAGAAGAGCTTCATTCTGGGCTTCACCTTTTCTACAAGCTCCTTTTTGGTTGGTGGCAACCCAAACACTTTGTATTGGAAACACTCTTGCTTTGTTTGAGAATTACACATAAAAATCAAGCCGGAAAACTTATCTTTGCCACTGCCATCTTCATTGTTTGCTTCCTTGCTGCCTTGTTTTTTCTTCTTATTTTGATCAACGTTTGACACAACAGGGTCAGATAAACCCTTGGGTTTGTTCTCTGTCTCTATTTTAACAATCTTATCCACAACATTAACCTTTAACACAGCAGGGTCAGATAAACCCTTGGGTTCGTGGTATGTCTCTATTTTAACAGTCTTATCAACAACATTAGTTGGTGCTGCATCCTGCAACATATATCCACAGATTTATTTCTGGCATTTGTAATCTTCCTTAGACTATCCGCAATTTTCTTCACACTATATGCAATCTGCTGCATACTATACTATCCGTAATCTGCTTCAAATATGACCGAACAATAGATCCACACTATTTTCAAACTCTTTAAACTTCACACTGAAAGCCCATCAACATATTCGTACTGAATCTTACAAGAATCTGTAAACTGTTTTCAGAGATTGCCGAGTTATTCCTTATTAAAAGAGCCATAGACAAGGTATATAAATATAGATAGAATTACTTCCTTTTAGGCCGACCAACACTTTTCCATGTAGGCTGATTTGTAACACATCATAATAGTTCGATTTTTCAACATTGATGTAGATTTGAAATAAACCATTGGTTCATGTTTTCTTTGACTAGGTCTAGGTTTCTGGCTGAATCTATATGGACATTTCTGTCTAGTTAAATACCCTTCTGTTTGCAAGATTGATTTATCTTTTATGATTTTGCATTTGTGTGTTGTATGTATCAAAGATATCTATTCCCAGTTTTTCTATGCACATCAATTCAACTACACAAACAATTAAATCTAATTTAATATTATTGTTTGCTAGAAGTTAGTTTATGTTTTAAAAATGTTCAGTGTTCTATGTAGCAAAATATTCTACAAGGTGACCTTTCTTATGGCAATGAGTAATAAACAATTTAAACTTAGTTTCAACATCATTTTCCTTGTCCAATAGGCCTTTGACTTTTTGCCTCATTTATTTAGAAAGTTTCATGTGCATGGATATCTTCTTCCAACATCTATAAACATTATGATTAAATTCAAACCAGAAAAGGAACATGCAAGTTCTTTTCTATATCTTATTTGAATATTTACCATGTTTATCATAATCAAAAGCAATTTGATTAGAGGCAAATTTATACCTTGAACATTCATTGTTGTCGCCTTCTTGAGGAGGTGAATTTGACATGAGGTAGTGGCTCTCCTTTGAATACTAGCAATGAATTCAATGACTCTAGAGCTTTCAACATCCTCTTCTTTTACATTCTCATTAGCTGCATGATTATTAACATTTTCTTGCAAAGTGGGTGTCAAACTTTTCCATTCATCATGAACACAAACTTCACAAGCTCGAGGTAATGAACACGAAATAAAATTCCTTCTTGGAATAGCTTCATGTGCCTCGTTGGCTTTGGAGCATTTCCCATGTTTTCCATATAACCAAGACCCAAATAATTAGGCCCTTCCTGAAGAACATTTGACTCAACTATGCCTTGTACTCAAATATGCCTTGTACATGCTTGCCTTTAAAACCCTTTACTTTCATAGCACATTTTCATCAAAAATTTGGAGCTTATTCCTCTAGTGTCTCTCAAAAGCACGTACACATTCATTTTCAGAGGAAATTGAAGACAGAAACCAATAGCTAATTCTTCTAACTGACCTTGACTAAAATGAGCTAAATTGTACTTTGATACCAACTTGATTTGAATATTTTCACACTAGTTTTGTTGGGGAAGGGGTTTATGTGTCAATATTTAAGTGTATTTTGTGAGAAATTTATGAGTTAATTAGATTTCAAAAACTCATGTTTACACATTTATAAAATGCAAAATTTTTATTTCTAGGAAAATCTTTTCCCTCAATCCAAATTCTGATCGTTGGACATGTAAGAGGAAGAAAGAGGGAATTCACTTTTCAAATTCTAGACCTTGTCTAAACCAAAATAAACTAGAGGTTTGGTTTTCAAATACATTCACTTATTTGGAAACGTTCTAGCTACCAAAATTCCATATGCCAATCTACCTCCCAAGAAATCCATTTAGTACACCGTTGGTTAGTTTTTTGTCTTCCTATATTCTTTATTAACCTCTTCTAGTGATTCTTGAAAGGTGGATACTTAAATCCTGCCTAAAAATTTGAGCTCTAAAATGAGAAGACATACAAGGTCATTTTAAGTCATGTTCTTCTATCCAATTATAAAAACCAAGTGAATATTGAACTACATATTGATTTTTTTCCCATAGAACAACAAAATCTAAAACCTCTTCAAGGTCTTCAATCTGCTCGTAAAGTTAATTTACATGTCTTGATCAAGTCCAACAACAAAGAAACATTCAGTGACAACACCAAAATCTACAACTTCTTCAACATCTCCTAAACCATCTTCAAAGTCAATATTGTGTGCATCAAATTCCTCAGCAAGGTCATTAATGGAGTCATCAATGGTGCATCAAATTCATGCACCATACTTTGAATTTGTGAAGAAATTCATGAAACATCAAAATACATGCAAGGCCTTAATTGTATAAGAAATCTAACCATCTGTTAGCAAACCAATTGCAACTTATTTTCAACATCATTTTCCTTGTCCAATGGGCCTTTGAATTTTTTCCTCATTTATTTAAAAACTCATGTTTACACATTTATAAAATGCAAAACTTTTATCTCTAGGAAAATCTTTTCCCTCAATCCAAATTCTGATCATTGGACATGTAAGAGGAAGAAAGAGGGAATTCACTTTTCAAATTCTAGACCTTTTCTTTAAACCAAAATAAACTAGAGGTTTATTTGAGCTCTAAAATGAGATTCCAAGCCTAATTCCATAAAAAGTAAGTTGGGGATGATCACATTGACTTTCTTGATGACATGTCTAAGAAGATTAACTACCTTGAACTATTTTTTTTGCGTAGGGAAAGAGACATTCCCATGTCTGAGCATGAAAACGTTCTTTGATATTGTTAATGCCTCTAGTATTTACTTCTACAAGTTCTATAGGCAGAGTCTGTAAAGGGCCAGGTAGCCTCTGGATTTCATCTTTTATGAAAGGTGACATATCTAGTAAATGCCCCTACAGTCAATCTCTGGAATGGATCTAAATAGAAGTTCTTCATTTTAATATCCATAAAACACGATGACTTTAAGGTAAACTATGTACATGTGTCATTTCTCCCACAAACTAAAGTGTATAAGTAGTAAATTTTATACCAAGTGTGCTCCCACCATGTAAAGCGCAATTTGGTGAACTTATCATTTTTATAATATCTTTTTCGATTAAATTTAGTTTCACACATGATCAATTATTGCTTTGAAAGTTGTGTTCTACATAATTTGTGTACACTAAATTACAAATTGATTTTTGAAATCTATTTTGTGTAAATGTCGACCAATAGATATATATCATGGAGGATGAACGACGAAGATCAGCCGAATCCCATATGGAGGTTCAGGGATCGGGGGATGTTCACGATATTTAAATATAATCTTAAATCTCCATACATGTGTGTACATATGGAATTGATTTTTTATTAACTTTGTGAGTTAAATTAGTTGTTAATAAGTTTCATATTTTAATTTTTAGGAGGTAAGAGGAGAATGGTTTCTACTCCATCCATGGAGTGTGCCCATGGTTCAACCGGTCGAGGTATGAGTGGTAGCAGGTTGCATGAAGGGGGTGATATTTATTCCCCCGAAGGCCAATCAACGACTGCTGGTTCTCAACAGGGTCATTTTGGGTTTGGTTCTCAGCAGGGTCATTCTGGGTCTAGTTCTCAGCAAGGTCATGTTGGAGAAGATGTTAACCAACAATGTCAAGGTTGCCATCAATTTCAATATTTTTCATTAAATTTGTACAATTTTTTTTACACGTGTTTTTTCTAATATACGAAATTATATATATATTGATGCAGAGGCCGAAAATGTTCAAACTAGTGGTCAAAATAGACGCAGGGAAGCCCGCTACATTCAAGAAGAAGGCTGTCAATCCGACACAACTTATCCGGCCTAGATTACTGATATACCATGGGAAAAGAACATGGCGAGTCACCTTACAAGGTGTCAAAGCCTTCATGGTGAGAATCCTACAGAGCGCCTACCCTGCGAGTAGACAAAGCCTCGAAATAGTTACACATTCATTGGGTGAAATAGGTAAATGTGTACGTCAAATTGGATAGTGATTGTTGCACAATTGTTGCAATGATAGAAGAAAAGCAGGTGATAGGTCCGCGATAATGTGAGACATAAAACAAGGTTACAAGAGCGAGATGCCAAGTCAATGACACAGTACCTGGAAGGGCCAAAAAGAAAAATGTTGAAGGTGCGGAAGTGTTCCTTCAGAGACAAAGCTGCTTATATGTATGATCGACATCTTACATTGCTGGAAGGCTCCCATGGAACGATGAGGTTCCTTTTTATTTTGCACAAATGTTTTATGCAGATTTTTTTTTGGGCATAAAACCCAACTACAATGATCTTTCGTCAGAATGTTTTGGCCCAGGGAAAGGTCGATTATATGACCGTAAGGGTGCTAAGTGAGATGTGGAGTTGCCTCGCCTTGAGCCGCCATTGGTGAGTCGACCGTTTCGGGTCAAAACTTTGTGGTCAAAGATGGATGTGACTTCTCAAATAAGTCGAAAAGCAAGAGATGTTATGATCGACAATGTTCATAGCAGATTGGGTGGAGTTGATCTTTGTTTAAATTGACAAAGAGAACGTGAAAATGTACGTGCCAAGTTTGTGTACTGTACATATGAGGATATTGACAACATGAATGTTGAAGATCTCCGAAAATATGCAAAAAATTGTCACAATGGTTTACAAGACCTAATTTTTCATGAGGAAGAGGGCACCAGAACGGTATGTGTTAGTGACCTTAGGGTTTGAAATCATTTTAACATAGATATACATGTGTACAATTTTTAATAAATGCATGTGTATGTACATGTATACATTTATCTGTATGTGTACATTAATCTAAAAAAAATGTATGATTATATGTTAAAACACCATTTGCAGTTCTCACACATGATGCGTGACGAGAATGTTAATATCACGTTCGGGACCTCTGGTTCAAACAATGCAGATGGGTCTGACCATCAAGATAGGTTGGCAAATGTTAATGTTTTTTAAGTGACTTTGAAATAAATAATTGTTGCCACACATGTACATGTATGTATATATATAATTTGATAAAATGTTTTAACGAGTGCGGAATTAAAATGGAAGTGTTTTTGGGATAGGTACCTTCTTCTTCCTTGGGAGAATGTCTCTTCTACTTCATTGGGAGATGTGCCTAGTATGGACAATTTTTCACAAGTTAAAAATTTATATTTTTAAAAGTTTTATATATATATATATATATATATATATATATATATTCTACCTCAAAAAGTTCCATTAAAAATTGAATATATAAGAGAATCTATATTTTTGAGTTATTTAAAATTTTTTTAATTTAGGTTCCTATAGAAGATCTCTTTAATCCGGGGACTCTAGCAACGGAGATAGGAACATCCACAACATTTGAACAAGTTGTCTTTAGTTCCTTTTTTAATATTATTGAAAATATGTTTATATATGTACACGTGCATTTTCATTTGAAAGTTTTTAATTTATATAAATTATATATATATATATAATTGTACATGTATATTGTACAGTTTACCACTGCAGATGTTCCTATGGGAGAACTTGTTCATCAAATGGAGAGAGAACCTTACGAGGTATTGCATGATTTTTTTGTTATATTTTGTTTTTTACATGAAGTTATAGATATATATATTCTCATTCATTTTTAAAACTTTAAATTTTAATGTTCAAGTACATGTGCATTGTGTATGTAGGTTTCCCATTCACAGGATAGGGCGCGGACTGAGACCCTAGTAGGGAAGACGGTAGATCCTCCATTTGATGGACATGATTTACAGTAGATTTGATTTCAAAATTTAGATGGTTTTAAAATTTATTAAACTTGATACGGTTAATACTCGAGTAAATTCTGAATTTTTTGAACTGCTGTGTATTATTATATATAATTTGTTTTATTTAATTTTTGGATGGTTTTAGTACTTTTGGCATGTGAATGTGAAGTAATGTTGTCTTGAACTACATTTAGCATGTGATCTTTTTGATCTTTAATGTTATCTTTTGGTAGGATATTTGAATTATAATTTTGGCATGGCATGTGAAGTTTTTAAAACTCAAGTTTTGGATGGTTTCAATCTACATTTTGCATGTGATATTTAATGAACTTTAAATGTTTAATGTTTTTGTGTACCTGATATATAAATCAAAAGGTTTTAAACTTCACAGTTTTGGATGGTTTTAAATCTGCTCAACTTTTGGATGGTTCAAATTCAATCCTACATTTGCACACTTTGCACATGTAGTAAAGATGAAATGTTATATGAAGACAATCCCAATGATTTATTGTATGTGTTGATTTCTGATTTGATATAATTGCATGTATGATGTTACATTACTTGTAAAGTCATTGGATTAATAGTGTTCATTGATTTCAGTGTAAGCGCAAAAAATTATTGACAATGTAGAATGATTTTTGTGTTATAATAATTAAACCTAATATTAAATGAAGACTTGGTGTGGTGTTTCTACAAGTTATTAAATGTTATTAGTTGCAGTTATGATTTTATAACAATATAATCGATCTGGAAAAGATGACAAAACTAACTCAGGTGACAATAAGGTATAGAAAAGAATACTTTTAAAATTGAATGCAATAATCTTTATTTTGCAATTAATGAGTCGGCAGCAGTAGATCCATAGTTATGATGGATCTAGGAAAATAACTTTCTAAAAATAAGTAAGGAAAAAGCAGCATAGGGAACAATTAGGAGTAGATTTAGGGCATAGGGAACAATTAGGAGTAAATTTAGGAACATGTGATAGTTGGGTGAGATAAAATCATATATTTTAATAAAATAATGGGAATTTGTAGGAGAGAAAAATAGTGGATATGACATGTATTTTGGTGAATAATCAAATTTATGGAATTAAACAATTAATTATTTTTGTATATGAAAACAAGATTCACACTTAATCCTCACCTAAAAGACTAAATTAAACACATTATTATTAAGGGGACGAGGAGCTTTCTAGGTTTTGAGCTCCCCATTGTTAGATGAGTGTCGTAATGGCATTCCATGTATTTTTGTGAGAACTTATGATATCGTGATATTCTAATTACGAAATAGTGATCTTGAGTACATGCTGGATAATGTAGTAGATAGGAACTTTTTGATAAGGGGAGATAAGGGATGTGACCAAATTCCTATCAGTGAAAAAAAATTTCTTCACCTTCCTATGATTCCATTGTAGCTTTGGGGGCCAAAGGTAAGAAGAGCACCTTGGAATTTCTTGGGTGAAAAACCAAGTGGGTTACCAACTTTGGTCTACTGCATTGGAATTCATTAAAGAATTGGTCATTGGAGCTGCTTCAAGCTAGGAGTGAGAATCGTCACCAACCTACATTGAATATTTTACACTCCCTAGGGTGAATGATACTTTAAATTGATTGACGATGCAAAGTTTTCAGAATTATGAATGCCAAATGATTTTACAAAGCTAGTATTTATAATATCCTAGTAGGTCATTCGGTGACAACTTTTATCGGAAACTTGAAACAAAGAGAATCTATCCTTGGCTAGGACATCATGTAAGATGCTTGCCATAAACAGTAAAATTGTACTTAAAAGTTGAGATTCGGGCAAGTGGGACAACCACTTGTTATCTGTATCCCACTTAGGCCTGAGCCATGGGGGACAAGATCTTAACTTACAAAATAAAGTAAGTAACACCATGCTCATAGGTGGGAAGAAACATATACAAGAACGAATGAGTATACAGAGAACAATTAATTTCATTCTAGAATATATATATATATATATATATATATATATATATATATATATATATATATATATATATATATATATATATATATATATATATATATATATAACATTTTTCATCAATGCAGATGTATAGAAAAGCTACTTTCAGTTGATACTAGAGCACGTGCTTGTACCAAAACAATTTGTACATGTGCAAACACTTGCACAAATAACATAAGCAGCTCAATTTTTAGTTGAGTACTGGAAGTTCTAAAACATATTTAATCCAAAGATAATAAGTTGTTGGACAATTCACTCAAAAAAATTCTAATGGAATTCCATCCTCAATAATCCGTTCATGATCGGATTTTGACATTTTCCATCTCTTAATTTTCGATTTTTTTCTTTGATTGAACTTCTATCAACTTTATGCGTGCTGCACACACCAAGTGACTATATTGACAACTTATGGAATCAAGTTCATAGTCTTCAAAGTAAACAAAGTCTCCACTTTGATGAGTTTGTCTGAAAAAATAACCTTTCAGTATAATAGACCCTCTGTCATACTGAAATCCGTGATCATTATAGTCTTGTAATAATTTCATTTTTCGTTCAGTTCAACGCATCAAATAATACTTCACATTTTCATCATTGTCAATAGGTGCAATTACAACAAAAACATCTCCTGCACAATAAAATAAAAATTTAACATTTAATTATGCATATTTAAATTTATTTCTAGATCTTTAAATCATTAGAAAGTAATCCAAATGTTACCTTCTCTAACAAGATCAGAAACTCGATCACCATCGGATGATATTGTAGTTTCCTCTGATTGCATTTCTTCAAACATTGCAACAGACATTTTTCCCTTTGTATTTAGCTTTGTATGTTTCCAATCGTTCACATACATTTTGTTTTCACAAACGTCATTAGATTTTGTGTTGTCTATGCAAACATCACAAAAACAAGAATATTTTCTTTTATCCAATGCAAACACATTTCTGGACAACTTTGTTTGAATTGAATGCAATTTTCGAGTCCCTTTTATTGTTTCAACGTCATTTCCAATTGATCTATCTGCGTCTTCGATTCCAATATGCCAGAAAAACCTTTATATGGAAAATTAGAAAAATAATTTGTAAATATGATATCAAAATACAATTAAAAATAATCATTGCATGATAAATGTACGATGTTTAAAATTAGATTACCAATATAAATTAAATTGAATGTACCTTCGCACTTCTCTTGATGGGTTAATCTCATGGCTTAGAGCAGTTTTGCACCATTGAACAACTTCTTCAGCGTTCACAAGTCGGCGTGCAAAGTGGTTCATTTGATATCTTCAAAGTACTCGTTTTATGCATGCTCCTGCACCGTCATGTTCTCCTTTTCCATGGCCAGTCTCAAAGAAATTCCAACAATGTTTAATGCAAGTTTTCTTATGAAGACAACACAACCAAAAAAATGATCGTGCAGATTTGAATTGACCTGCGCATCCGTCTGACCATATCCAATGTTCATTGAATGTTATTCCACGATTTTTCAATGAATCATAAATTCTTTCAAAACAATGTTGTACAAAACATGTATCATGTGTACGATCGTCACTGATTTAAAAGTGATATTCTTTAATGATATGTCGATTTTCACTCGTTCTTTCTATATGATCGACATTTTGTTCAGCATGTCTATATAGAATATGGACGAGCATGGAGACTTGGTCAAAATGATAGTATTCACTCTAAATTTCTTTTTGTGGGACAAATGTGTAGTTTTCTGCAAAATCAATCACTGACAAAATGGTCCCTGGTGGAAAAAATTCACGAGATTTTTTGAATTTCAAGTCTTGCCATCGAGCTCTATGGGAATGTTTGGTGTATTTGTAAATTTTTGCCTCAAACTTTCTCAAAAAGTCTATCAAAAAAATTTCGTCTTCTCGTAATTCGATTCTTTTAACACTATTTGCACCTTGAATCGATGTACCGATATATTCATATCTCTTCCATTTCACTTTCATGTTGGAAAATGATTGACCATTTATATCAATACGATATTTGTTTTGAAATTTAGTAAAATTTCCACAATCATTGCATTTTTTACCACCAACACATCTCTTTTTGTAAAATAGTTCATCGCTTTCTCTTTCACATAGAATTTGAGATATGAATTCACGGATAGTGGGAGGAGGAGGTGAATCCTTCCATAATGTTCTACTGAAATCAAGGAATGTGTCATAATATAACTCAAATTCCACATGATAACGGCAACAACAAGTGTCGCGTACGGTGATAGGTTTTACATACCATGGTTTTTGTTGAACAAAAGCACTGAGTGAAACTTGAATTTGACGATTCTCTTCTTTGAACTTGTTGAATAACTCTATTTGAGTGGTTTCCAAGAGATGTTTTCATGTTCTTCGTATTGATTTCGTGTTATTCTTCTTCGCATCACATGTCTTGCAGTTGGTGAAACACGCGAATTGTTCTTCCAATATTCATATATTATTTTTTTAACATCTTCTCCAAGTCTATCTTTGTATGGTTTCCTACAAATAGCTCTCCAACAAGCGAGTTCATCATTTACATCCATTTTCAGTCAAAATTTTCGATGTTTGTGCAGAGTTTTTCGCGAGGTTCCCAGTGCTCATGCCATAGATGTTATCAAACAATTCTCTTGAGTACTTGGTGAAACCATTGCCATCTGTATTCCTCTACGTATATTTGAAACATCTTTATCTCTAGATCTCTTAATTGACTTTATAGCACTACTCACATTTTTTATCACATCTTCCTTCATTTTTTTATCTTTGGTTGATTTTCGAATACCCAATAGTGTCGTCGCTTCTTTTAATTTCTTTGATGATAGGAGACCTTTCAACATTTGAGCTTGAACTGTCACTCGCTCATTTAAGAAATAATTTTTAAAAATGCAGTTGACACGATATCGTATAACATGGTCAGGTTTTTTATCTCCATGTGTGTGACTGTCAACATTTTCTAACATCTCATTATCGATAGTGATTTCATCTGTACATATTCGAAAAAATAGTACATATTCAATAAATCACTAAATTAATAAATATGTCAATAAATATTGGGAAAATTTTAAATATATCAATAGATCATAATATTTACATTTACATACCTGCTTCAATTTTTGCTTGAGGTTGATTTTCTTCTTCAATATTTTGAGGAGTATCTCTGTCTGTTTACATTAAACAAAATATTTTTCAAATTAGTTCATCAAATAAAAATTAAGTTTCACCTTTTACATTAGAAAAATTTTAAATATATCAATAGATCATAATATTTACATTTACATACCTGCTTCAATTTCTGCTTGAGGTTGATTTTATTCTTCAATATTTTGAGGAATATCTCTATCTGTTTACATTAAACAAAATATTTTTCAAACTAGTTCATCAAATAAAAATTAAGCTTCACATTTTACATTAGGAAAATTTTAAATATATATCAATAGATCATAATATTTACATTTACATACCTGCTTCAATTTCTGCTTGAGGTTGATTTTCCTCCTCAATATTTGAGAGGGCTTCTAACTTTCTTTTGCGAGATTGTCTCGTTTCTTCTCTATGTGTCTCAGGGTCTCTTTTTCGATCATATTTTCTCACACAAGTTCTTCGATTCCCATGATAATAGGGTATGAAGTTCAAAAAATTTCCTTCAAAAAATTAGACAATAACTCAATTACAAAAAATATCACAAAAGATTTAATTTAAAAAAATTTAGTGTAAATTTTTTGTAAAAAATACATACTCCAATCCAAAACACAGACTTTAAAAAATTCGAGAGAAAAATGTCTTATAAAAATGAAATGAAATTCAAAAGATTTACTTCAACTCAAAACACGTACATACCTCCAAGAAATGTCTTTTGAATGTACGTCCAAGAAATTTTTTACAATTTTTTCCAAAATCACGTCGCCTCCAAGAAATGTCCTCCAAAAAAATTCAGTAAACCCAAAATTGTAAAATCAATTTGCTTCCAATAAATGCTCTTAAACCAAAACCTTGAAGAAAAGCTTTTGAACCCAAACCAAGATTTTGTAAAATCAATTTGCTTCCAAGAAATGCTCTTAAACCCAAACCTTGAAGAAAAGATTTTGAACCCAAACTAAGATCTTTGTAAAATGAGATGAAGTGTGCGAAATGTGCGAAAATTGTGAATCATTTCATGGCAATTTATATTGACGCGAAATGTGTTTTTAGTAGGGGGCTCCACAAAACTTTCCGGCCGACGGAGAGTTATACAATAGTTCGGCCGAACTTTTGTTAAAAAGTTCGGCCGAACTATTAAGACGTTAGAGTTAACGACTCTTAAGCGGAAAACATAGTTCGGCCGAACTTGGACTAAAAGTTCGGCCGAACTAACGTGCCACCAATTACGCAAAAACCAGGCTTTGAAAACGGTTCTGCAACTTTGGACTGATTAAACTCCATGAAAGATTGTTAATTAACTATCGGAACCAAGACAAGCATTTTCAGAATTGAATCTACTTTCAGGAAATATAACTTTTATGGAATTTCATAAACGTTTATTAATTTTAATTATTTTTCTAATAAAATAGGTGCAAACAATTTCTGAGGGTCGTCGTGATTCAGTGAAATCAAAATTTTGTATCTCCCAAAATACATTGTAAAAAAAATTGAAAAAATTATGGGGCATTACATTGGTCCGTCATCTCTAATGGGTAGCTTTTAGATTTTTAGTTCATAACTTATATGTTAAGAAATTTCTTGCGACGCGAAACATATCCAAAATACGCAGTTTTTCGTATTGGACCAGTTCAAAAAATTCTAGTAATTATGATATGCATCCATTGGCTTTGTAAATATGAAAAAAACAAAATAGACTCTGTCTAGATTGTTGTAACACATTTTTTTTTTTCAAAAACACAAATTTTCAATGAATACAACATTGCGTCATAACATGACTTCTTATGAATCCTTTGATTGTTAAGAAACACACACTCAAAGAAACGCTAAGTTGACATATCAAATCTACATAAAAAAATTTCAAAAAATAAGTAATAGAAAGCTAACAAAATTTCTCACAACTTTTATTTTTATTGCAAAATGAAATTCTACACAGAAAAATTGTTATAGTTTGCAGAAAGTTGAAGAACCGAAAAAAATGAAAAAAATTTCTCAAAAAAGGGCAAAAAGTGTAACCCAGCTTCACATTTTCACCCATGATACCATATCTTGTTCTAGTTTACTCTTTTCTTCAAATATATTCCCAATGCATTGTTTATTCCACTTCTTGATTTTCCCCTTAATGTATCTTACACATCGGTAAATCTAATACATTTTGGTTCTCGAAAATTTTTTACTTTCTTTTCACCATCAGGCCATATTTTTCATGAAGTCCAAGTGATCCAACCAAAGCTTCTAAAATTTGAAAGTGTATATTCTTTTTTTAATTTATCTTTGCATGTTACCAACACTAGCCAATGATATGAACCTGTAAATTGAAGGATCTCAACCATTATCACTACATGCAATTGAAACAATGAATAAGCAACCAGGAAGTGATCCAACTTAATGAAAATAAAATGGAATCCTCCCCTCTCGTTGTTCCACATGAATAAGCCATTACTAGTGGTGATGTCTATCATACAAATTCATTTTATGTAGTCTTTTCATATTTAGTTGTCCATATCTAATTTATGATTTCCGAATCATTTTTCTTAAAGAGAGGAGATCATATTAAACTCATGTATTTGTATCCATGGGTGGTTTTAGTAATTCAGAACTAGGATTTTGAATTCGTCTAAGAACCCCCACTACTTGATCCAGGTGGGTATTGGTGGACACCCACCTATTCCACTGGGACCCCCACCATTGTTTCTTTCATTTTTTCAGTTTCAGCACAGTTTACTAGTTTTAGCAGTTTTTCGAGTCATGAACTTTCGGAGCCATTTTGAGGCCCTAAACGACATTTTTTGGGAAAATCGGGAACAACATGGAATTTCCTTTGATGGTGCTCCCATCAAAAGTTGTATTCATCAGATATATATTTCTAACGAGGTATTGTGCACGTCAAACAAAGATCGTATGCCAAAGTTGCGTCCCTGAGAAGTTGATGTACCAATTTACCCAAACGGGGCCCATAGTTTTGGTGCTTCATCTCCTAGGGTTATGTTTTTGGATGTTTATGGTTTTCCATTATTTCTCAACAATAAATAAGCCCTCGAGCCTCATTGTAACACGTTTCAGAGGCTTGTATCCACCACATATATTCTCAGAGATAAGCTACCAGTGCCCTAGCTAGTTTATTTCCATTATGTCTGTAAGCGTATTTCAATCATTTGATTTAATGAAATGAAGTTTTATTTATGTTGCATATTTGTATTTATGGTTATATGTGTATTCTGTTGTGTTCCCACATAAATCCAGATCACTGCTTCAATGGGAATGAGGGGCCATATACATTGGTCAGAAATGCTTTTTCATATAAATCAAATAATTCATAGTTAATGAATAAAATGAACTGGGAGGAGGTTAATAAATTAAGTTAGATCAGGTTGGGATTCCATATAATAACATGTCATACCACTCCTCTAGCTCAACATCCCACTAACACATCTTATCTGTTCCAGACTTTAGTTGTTATTGTTTTCATGCAAGGGTCACGTTTTGTTTCTTGAAGAAGTATCATCCCTAGTTTTTCCTAAACTATACATTTTTAATTCCCCTTGTTTCTAGGGGTCATTGATACCTTTGATATTCTATGTGATGATCTTCATGGATCAATTCTTAGCTAGGATGTAAAAGTACTTGTTAGGGAGGCCTAGGATCTATCCCAAGTAAATGAGGAAAGCTCTAACTTCTTCCAAGTTCATTTTCGTTGTATAGCCTCCTCATTTATTTTTATCCCCTCCTCCCTTATTTATAGATTTTAGGACATTATCTCTAATGCCTAGCCTCCCTCTAAATGATTGTTAGGATATTTTTTCTCAAAACTTTGGTTTTTCATTTTTCTTCATCAAGTGAGGTCTAATTGAAGTCATCATCTATAAGAGATGTTGGAATTGGAGCTCCCCTTACTCCTCCATTAATGCTTATTTCCAAATATGTGTTAGCTAGGCTCATTATTTCTTCTTCTCTATCTATTGTAAGGTTAATAAGATATAAGTCATCCACCATTATTATTTATCCTGCCTATTCTAAGATGGATCTTTCTTCCTATGAAATGGTCCTTTACTTCTTATGATTCCTTAACATCCTCCTGGGTTTATTGGCTAAGATTTAGTGGGTTTCCTTTAGATGATTCACCTAGTTTTATTTCCCACCTAACTCTGAAAGGGATACACAGATATTATTAGATGTCATTACTTCTTGGCTTTGATACTTGATAGGCTTATGATTAGTCATGTGTTTGGTTGTAACTTTGTAAAATCCATCCCCATTTTGAATTTCTTTAGGTTTCTCTGAAGGTTTTGGAGAATTAACAGGACAATCCCTAAAGGGACGACCATGTTGATGACACATTGAAACAAAATATGCTTATTATCAATAGTTTGGATCTAGTCCACATATTAATAAGAGGTGAAAATGGATTCCAACAGAGCCCTTATGTATCCATGTACACATAGTCTGGCATATTAGGATGTATATTTTGCAACTCTGGTAATTTTCGAGATCTTAATGAATGGACCCATAGTATTATCAATTTCTTCTAGTGTCTTTGATTCCAAATTCTCGAGGGAGTGAATATATCACAGTCCATATTAGAGTTGAAGTGAAGGTTTCCTTTAGGAGATAATATTTTTGTCCAATATCTTAAGTCTAGGTGTATAGATTTGAAGAAGTATGGGCCTTCCTAAAAAACCTTCTCTTTTCCCTCCGTGCAATGAATGATTATTGTGAAAAAAAATCCAAAACCTAATTTTAGCTCCATTTGGCTCTTGTTTTTCCACTTGGATTTAATCCATTGGTATAAGGCCTTCTTATATGGACATAGTCCTAGAAGCTTGTATGTAAGGGCATGATCCCTCACGTACTACATATTCTCTCCTACCCTAATCAATGTTACTTCATACTCAAGGTTTTGGATGCCTTGGTTGGATACCCATTTACTAGGAATCTTGAGGTTGGCTGAGTTGACTAGTCCTATGCTCTTGGGCCCTCCTTAATGATATGAAGCTTGATTCTACCACTCATCTCTGTATCTATTGGAATCGCATGAGAGGCCCCTATCATAACATCTTTAAGAAATCTAGGCATCGCTTCCTCCGTTGGCCTCCCATTTCCCTCACCTATGTAACTTATCATCCCTTCATTCCAATTGGTATCCAAATCCATTAATGTTGTTCCCTCCACTATAATGACCCATCCTAGTTGGAGACATTATAAGATCGAAATTTTCACCGATAACAAATTGTAGAAACCCTAACATAGTTCAACTGCCTTCATCCTTGGAGATTGAAATATTTTATTTATATTGGCAATATATATATATATATATATATATATATATATATATATATATATATATATATATATAATATTGAAAATTGAAATATTTTTTCTATAGCCAACATTTAAATATTTTGTTGATATTAACATTTTCATTTTAAATGCCAATTGTATGTTAAGTACTTAAATAGCTACACATAGCCCTCATATTGTGATGCAAAAATCACTTATAAATATAATAAATGCTACTAGAAGCTTAGTCCCTACCACTCAAGTTAATAATTATGTTATGGGAAAATTTGCATGAAATTTTTTAACCTACATTAGCTAATGTTAGATAAATTAATAGCGATTAATAGGAAAATGGAATCCTATAGTATTCCTTTGGGAGGAAGTAATAAATTGATATGTATAGTGGATAAATAAATTTTGTAATATCCCAAATTAGGAATAGATCATGAATCATGCATTAAAAACGCATTTCTAGCAACAAATGCAATAAAACAGTAAAATGGACTCTTGGATCCCATAGATTAGTCAATATACATCCTAAATCGAAGAATAGAGATGAAAAATGAAAACTAGGTGGGTTAAATAGATCTCCCACACCTAGGATTGCCAAAAAGTGTTAAAACCCCAAGACTGCAAAATACCAGAGTTGCTGCATAAAGGGACTGCGCAGTCTAAGAGAGGGTTTACACATTAAATCATAGGAGAAAAATAGATCTACTCATGTATTGATAAATAATGCTGAAGAACAGAGATCTAATCTCCTTATACAAAATACAAAGAAACCGATAAGGGTTTCTTGTCAAACACTCTGCATACAAAATAGTAAATTCAGTAATTTACTGAATAACCACTGCAACACTGAAGCATAAGAGTGTAAAAGGCTGGAAAGATGTCTGATCTGATGTAGAACCCTCAAGGGCTTCCTTTCGTGAAAGGATGAACCTCTCAATCACAAGGAAACTCAGCAACGGAGCCACCAAACCATGCACTAAGCACTGCCTCCAAAATAATGCATTCCCTAGATGAAATAGTGCTAGGAATGTATGGGAAATGTGTGGTCCGATACCACAGATCTGAAATAAGCTCTGGAGCTCTCCAAACAGGTATCTCAAGTGGAGGAAACCTTCCTCCAATGAGAAACTAGCTCAGAAGCCAGGATTCCAATCCCTTCCACTGCTGCACCCAACAACACTACACAATATATGGCAAGAACTGTGCTGATGAAGATGGTTGAAGCTTGGACAGAAAACCTGATGTGTAATGATGAATTAAAACTCTCCCAATGAGGTTCCTCAAAATAAAGAGGTGGGATTCCCGCTCGGGAACACCCAATGCTAAACAACACTGCAACTCTACTAAGTAGAAAAGCAGCAACAAGTCTTGGCAGACAATAATAATGAACTAAGAAATGAATAATAATGTTTCCATCCTCTTCCTTATATAAAAAATGATTTTTCTTGCCCTTGGCCCCACTCAATTAGGTCATCTCTATCCAAAGATACATCTCCCTCCAAAACTGCGTTATTCATCCTTGGATTCCTCCTCCTCTAAAACTGCGTTGTTGACTTGGTCAAAGCAGCTTGATCTTATCCCTGTTCACACATGGAGGTGTTTTATTAGGCTTGAAAGAGTGTCCCCTATCACATTTGGAGTATTTTATCCTCCTTAGGAGACTTATGGGTTTTTCTACCCATTTATTCACCGACTATTGTTGTTGCTAACTCTAATGTTCCATTTAGCTTGAAGGCTAAAATTTTGGAACATTATAGTCCTCCCCTCCAAAATATTTTCTTATCCTCAAGAAAATGTATAAGGAGAGCAAAATTTCTCCCCTCCTCCTCATGTGGCCTCCCATCAATGGCCTCCATCAATGCATCAAGATAATATGCAAATAAATTGTCATCCAATGCTTCCTCCCAAGTGTGCAATACCAAAGTGTCTGCATCAATCAAAGGTGGAAAGTGTGAATGGAAACTTGCTTGCTATTTCATGGCCTCCAAAAAGTAGGAGTGATGATCATCATGGTGAATGAGGGCCTCCCTCACCCATTCTATCATCCAAATGAAGTGAGTCACCCTCCAACATGGTAACTCATGAAAAGTATCCTCCACCTTTGGCTCTTGAAATGTAGTTGGGTTGAATAAGTGAACATGATAGGCAAGAGGGTCTATCCCACGTTGTCCTCCTCTCCACTCATGATAAGTGTAGATGGCATGCTGATCTTGGGTTGAAACATGATTTCCCTCCAATGGCAAGAAGAAGATTGAGCCTCCAATGACTCTTCCTCCAAAACCATGAGACATACCAACCCAAACCATTCCATTCAAGATGAATGGCACATCATCACCACATGGCATCCAAATCAGAAAATGGTTGAAGGTTATGTGCAAGTTTGGATGATACATATGGTCTCTCTGGTGGATGCAACGCAGTTCTCCCAACTGCTAATTCAGAGTATCAAGTGGGAAGTTGTCCTCCATGGAATTTCCAGCTATGCATGTTAGCTTATCTACTATAAAGTAGTAAGCAGCAATATAGATCAGCTGTATACAATCAACACAATACAATACTTGCCCCAAGTCATGTAGTGATGGGTTATAAATAACACAATATTTGGCCCTAAAGTGACCATGAAACCCATAAATAATCTTTCTCTCATGTGGAGCAATGCACTGTTTACATGTGGTGAGAAAGTACAAATACTCAATAGAGTAATCAACAAGCACATAAATGTCTTTCTCACCATGCATCATGTGTGAGCTGAAAGTGAGGTCCATGTATAATTTCCCCCATGAGGATTCCCTCAAAAAAATTTGCAAGAAGAAGGGATACATATACTCCTTGGAACACTCTATCAATAAGAACACACTCCCATGTGACAGCGTTGTAGACCTTATAAATAAGGCCTCATGACTCCTCTCTTTGACATTCCATATGCCAAAGCCATCCACCAGCATGCTGCTATGTGAGAAGATATTCTTCCAACATGGAAGTCTCTCATGATCCTTCAATGCTGAAGGGTAGCCTCCTTGCACCATGAATGTGCCTTCCTTCTTTTCAGAAATATCATGAAAATTCTGGGAAGAAATTTTCCCATACTCTCCCAAGTGCAACCATAGCAACAACAACTTTTTTTGTTGCCTCATCTCTCCCTCGTACAAGCCATAGAGTAAGATCATGATGGTCAACTTGTATGATGTCCCAACAAACAATTCAGCCATGAAGTGCCTCCTCAAGTTCTCCAAGTGGTTCCTCCCACAAGAAGAGAAAAAGTGTGATGTGGAAATCATGGTTTTCCCATGGTTCCTCCTGAAATGTACAACATATAAAGTGGGGAGAATCATGCTACCAATGGGAATCTTCCATCTCAAGCCCACTCTCCAAACAAAGCTCCTCATGATCATAAACATGTCAGCAATATATGGAAGCAAAGTACAATAAGAAAAAGTTTCCAAATGACAACTGGAGAGTGAATCATGGTCCCTCTCATGGAACCAGCGCAATGCATCCTTGGCCTGCATCAAAATAAGAAATAACAAGTGCTTTTCCAGCCACTTTTTTTCTGCCACAGTCATCTCATAAGATGAAAACATGAAGTTACTAGATGGCGCCAATGGTGCACACCAAGAAACATGTGGCTTCCCCCACAAACCATCAAAAGGATAGCCAAAATCAATGCTACAAGTAGCTGCAAGTACATCATCATACAATATGCAAGAAGAGATAATTATTCTTGTTACATCATGCTGCTCAACCAAGGAAAAGAAGTACAAAACAAAATATGAAATGATACCTCCTCCATCATGTACTTGAGGTCTTGAGCTGAAATGGCTCCACTGGAAATTCTCCCTTACTCCCAATGAGTAGGAAGGTGGCTATGACATCCTCTCTATCACCATCTGGGCTATGAATCTCTCCATATGCTGATATATGTCCTTTTGGATGCCCTCCCAAGTGAACTCCTCCATCAAATGAAAATATACATCAAATTTCATAGAAGAGAAGTCCTCATGTGCTGCATGTAGTAGCTTTTCCCTGAGACTAGAAGATCTAGTCAAGAAGATCCTACCATAGGAATAGATGACCACATCATCCACTATGTATCTCTCATCTCTATCTGGGTCATCAAGAATCATGCATGCACCAAGATCCTTGGAGTACTCTATCAAGAGCTTAGACCTCCAATAAGGATCAATCCTCCTAAGAGATAGCGCTGGTGATCTGGCATGTGAAGCTCTCCTCATGCCACTGGCTGCTACTTTGACATCCCCCATACCAAAGTCTTCCTCCAGACTCTTCACCTCTCCAAAATCTAAGAGTGTTAAATCCAAAGACAAGATGTCCTCCATCAACTCCAGATCAGGTGGCCTCCCGGGTGGAATGCCTCCATGTAGTGAGACATCAATGTCAAGAGTAGACTGTACATATGATTGGGCAACCTTGCCCTTGCCCTTACTACGCAAATCAGTCTGCCTCTTCCTTGCATTAGCTTTCTGAAACATAGAAGGGTGTGTGCTTCTCATCAACTGATGCTGCTCTTCCTCCCTACCTCCTCCTTCCAGCTACAATGTTGCACAATCATGCTACTCACTGATTGTGCTTGGACCTCCATGTATGAGATTCTGGGGACTTCCTTGCAAAGTTGCAAGAATCCCTCATGTGGGAGCATGTGCTCCTCCTCCCTCTTCATGAGGCACTGGATGTGCTCTAGATGTGACAGTGTTGTTTCCCTCATCTTCCTCAGTGTGTGTGGACAACATCTCAACATTTGGATCCTCTTGTGGAAAAGAGATCCTCGTGCCCTCTTTTCCAAGAATATGCACTGGAGGTCTTTCTTTGGCAATGTGTAATAAAATATATCAACTCATCCCATGGTTTTCTGAAATGGAGTTCCCTCTATCACATGCAAGGGTTTTGTTCTCTCAAGTTTTCCTTGCTCATGTGTCTTAGGAAGTTTTTCACCAAACCTCTCCATCAATGTTTTTATGAATCTTTCATAAGAGAAAGTATTGGCATTATTTAAGGAATAAGATTCAAAAATCCACCATGCATGAGCCTTACATCTAAAATGCAACTCTGCAACTCTGATGGCTTCATCTTTGGAAATATGGTGCAGCTGCAAATAGGAGTCTAGCTCCTTCACCCAAGCTCCAGTTGAACATGTAGGTGATCCAGAAAAAGTAGATAGAATAAATCTCCCTGCATCCTGTTGTTGGTTCTTCTCCACTTGTATCCTGCAAAACTCTTGGAAATCAGTATGATCTCTAAATCCCTCAGTTTGAGATTCATACTCCTGCAACAAATCACTAAGAGTTCTCCTCTTAGGAATTTTTCCTCCTCCTATCCATCTCAAGATAGATCTGGGCACTTGGTTGCACTATGCATCATGAAGTCCAGTTGCATGCTCACACTCACCATGTGGAAATCTAGATTCAGCTCTAGATTCAACCTCCTTTGGAGATTCCATCTCCAATCTCATCTTGTTCAGCTCTCCTTGAAAGCTCTTCATAGATTTTGGAAGAAGCTTTGTAAGCTTGTCTTCCTTTCTTCCTACACATACTGAAGCTTTCTGGATTCTATCCATCTCTCCTTCCTCTGATAGCTGGATCTCACAGGCTGAGCCAGAGATCATGCTCTGATACCACTGTAATATCCCAAATTAGGAACAGCTCATGAATCATGCATTAAAAACGCATTTCCAGCAACAAATGCAATAAAAAAGTAAAATGGACTCTTGGATCCCATATATTAGTCAATATACATCCTAAATCCAATAATAGAGCTGAAACAAAGCAAACTAGGTGGCTTAAACAGATCTCCCACACCTAGGATTTCCAAAAAGTGTTAAAACCCCAAGACTGCAAAATACTGGAGTTGCTGCATAAAGGGGATGCGCAGTATAAGAGAGCTTTTACACATTAAATCATAGGAGAACAATAGATCTACTCATGTATTGATAAATAATGCTGAAGAACAGAGATCTAATATCCTTATACAAAATACAAAGAAACCAATAAGGGTTTCTTGTCAAACACTTTGCATAAAAAATGGGAAATTCAGTAATTTACTGAATAACCACTGCAACACTGAAGCATAAGAGTGTACAAGGCTAGAAATATGTCTGATCTGATGTAGAACCCTCAATGGCTTCCTCCCCTAAAAGGATGAACCTCTCAATCACAAGGAAACTCAGCAACGGAGCCACCAAACCATGCACTAAGCACTGCCTCCAAAATAACGCATTCCCTAGCAGAAATAGCACTGGGAATGTATGGGAAATGTGTGGTCTAATACCACATATCTGAAATAAGCTCTGGAGCTCTCCAAACAGGTCTCTCAAGTGAAGGAAACCTTCCTCCAATGAGAAGCTGGCTCAGAAGTCGGGATTCCAATCCCTTCCACTATTGCACCCAACAACACTGCACAATCTCTAGCAAGAACTGCGCTGATGAATATGGCTGAAGCTTGGCCTGAAAACCCGATGTGGAATGATGAATGAAAACTCTCCCAATGAGGCTCCTAAAAGGAAAGAGGTGGGATTCCCATTCGAGAACACCCAGTGCTACACAACACTGCAACTCTACTAAGCAGCAAAGGAGCAACAAGTCTTGGCAGACAAGAATAATGAACTAAGACATGAAGAATAATGTTTCCATCCTCTTCCTTATATAAAACATGAGTTTTCTTGCCCTTGGCCCCACTCAATTAGGTCATCTCTATCCAAAGATGCATCTCCCTCCAAAACTGTGTTATTCATCCTTGGATTCCTCCTCCTTTAAAACTGCGTTGTTGACTTGGTCAAAGAAGCTTGATCTTATCCCTGTTCACACATGGAGGTGTTTTATTAGGCTTGAAAGAGTGTCCCCTGTCACATTTGGAGTATTTTATCCTCCTTAGGAGACTTATGGGTTTTTCTACCCATTTATTCACCGGCTAATGCTGCTGCTAACTCTAACGTTCCATTTAGCTTGGAGGATAAAATTTTGGAACATTACAAATTTCTTGCTCAAGTACATGGACTTGCACAAATTTTGGTGGGTAGTGACCACTAGTAAGTCTACACATTTATAGTTTTACTCCTACATAAGTGTCAAGGAAAACATAAATAATGGTGAATAGGTTATTTACTTCCTTCAAAGCTTAAGAATAAAAAATCATTATACAAACATCTAAAAATAATGCATGGATATTGTTACCATATCCATAAATTATGACATAAAATATGTGAGGCAGTTATACACATGCCATTATCTTACGCAGAAGATGCAATAAATATTTGAAATATTTGTTTAAAGTGATTGAATGATTCCACACTTATTCATATTGTTGGAGATTTACGGAACTGTGTAATTGATTTAGTTCGTCCAACGGAGTAACCATCCAAAAATGTGGACGGACTAAACCAATTACACAGTTCTCTTAGTGAAATGTACATCTCCATATTAGGTTGTAAAAACAATTTTACATCAGCTAGTCTCCAAACTTAGAAGAGTTAGAATACAACTTATTATTATAACTCTCTCACTATCATTTTTATTATATGTGATTAATCTAAAGACATTGTTCTAAATTATGGATAAAAGTGTCTTTCAGATTAATCACATTATTAGGATTTGGTCGACGTTTCGAACCAGCTAATGTGGTTCATCCTTAGGACAAGGTTCAAAACGTCGACCAAATCCTAATAATGTGATTAATCCGAAAAACACTTTAATTTACGTTATAGATCACAAAAATCTTAAATCGAACATAAATTATGGATCACAAAAATCTTAGATCTAACACTCAAATTATCTTTAATTTTACATTAGTTTATGACTTAACCAAACTTATATTTTTATTTTCTTATTATTTTAGAATTCATTCATCTATTTTTTTAATTAATATAATTGAAAAAATTATTACAACCCTTTTCAAAGCTTTTATTAATTAATATTTTATTATATATTTTTTTTAAACTTAATTTTATATATATAATTTTTATCACATTTTAAATTTAGTCTTCATATTTTTCCCTTAAATATTTTCTTAGTTTTTTTCCTATTCCCAATTCAAACGGTAGTACAGCATGCTCAACCCCTATGTATGTGCCCCTACGTTTTCCAAGACAGTATTTATATCTTTGCATTGATGTGGGGTTTTGCATATGCTCTCTGGTTTTCTTGATTACAGCGTTTTCTGCATGTGCCGGGGCCGAGAATCTTTTGACTTTGTAAACGTTTAAAATTGTTATCCTTCACAATTATTCGAACAGAGAAAAGATTTTATATTCAGTTTATGGTTCTAAATTGATTAAATATCGAGATATCTAACTTCACTATACATGGATTTAATGAATGCTAGATTGAATTAAACTTATATTTCTTAAAATATTTTATATGAGTTCACAATGTATTTATTTTATTTCAAATTGATTATATATGACTTTGAGAAAAATGATATATAGTTTGACAATTGGGTTGGATAGATTGGGACTATTTAATATATAATATATCATTTGGCTAGTTAAAAAAAATACGTGGATGAGCTAATTATTAAATACGATTATTCTCTATTTGACAATTGGGTTGGATAGATTGGGACTATATAATATATCATTTGGCTAGTTAAAAAAAATACGTATATGCATATTTTTTAAAATGTGGATGAGCTAATTATTAAATACGGTTATTCTCTTCCCATGAATTAAATAATATAGAAATGGAGGTTTTGAGCAAGGGACTTAATTTCGCGGTAGCTCCTAGCTGGATTCCTAAAGAAGAAATTATTTGCGATATTGAGGACAACATCAAAATTCTTAATGAAGAAGACAAAGATCTCATGAGACAAGAATGTGCTATCATTTTGAATAGAGCCAAACTACCTAAGAGAAATTTAAGTAAAGAACAATTTAGTGCCTTAAAAAACTTAAGAGGTAATGAGAACATTGTCATCTTAAAAGCAGACAAAGGAGGAGCTACAATGGTAATGGACAAAGAGGAATATGTTAATAAAATGAGAGAGCGCCTTCACAATAGTGGCAGCTATAAGAAACTCGAAGAAAACCCCATCTCCAAGGTCATAAAAAAGGTCAAAAAAACTATTAAGGAGTCAAATCTTGATGATAAAATAAAAAAGCGCCTATACCTAGATGGTGAGATCATGCCCCGCATTTATGGTGCCCCCAAGATCCATAAGACTGGTGCGCCGCTGAGACCCATTGTCAATACCATCGGAGCTCCAACTAATGAATTAGCCAAATTTGTGGCTAGCACCCTCGCCCCTCTGGTCGGAAAAACTAGTTCATTCATTAAAGAATCCAACCATTACGTTGATTTCATTAAAAAAGCTAACTGGATCCCGAAGATAGAATTGTAAGCTTTGATGTTGTTCAGCTCTTTACTAAATCCATCTGGATGAAGTTGTTCAAGTAGTAAAAGAAGTCGCAGACCCCCAGACTGCGAGGCTTGCTGAAATTTGTCTCCGCTCCACCTTCTTCACCTTCCAAAGTGAAATATTTGAACAGACATCGGGAGTTGCTATGGGTTCTCTATGGTCACCCATAGTGGCCAACCTCTTTATGGAAAAATTTGAAAAGAATTCTCTTGATTCTTACCCATTGAAACCTAAATTTTGGATCAGGTTCGTGGATTACACTAATGTCAATTGGCTGCATATAGATGAAGAATTAGAGAACTTCCTAAACCACCTCAATAGCATTTCCAAATATATACAATTCAAAATGGAAGGTGAAGTAAACAATCAGATCCCTTTCCTCGACATTCTCCTCTCGAGAAATGAAGACGGAACCCTTGGACACAAAGTGTTCAGGAATAAATCTCACACAAACAATTACCTACATGCTGATTCACACCACTACCCTGCCCAGAAGATGGGGGTTCTGTTGACACTTTTTACAAGAGCTTTTAGAATATCAAACGATACTCATATTGAGGAAGAAATAGAACATCTAAGAAGATTTTTCATGAACCTGGGATACAATAGTAGAGACATCAACATAGCTATTCAAAAAGCAGGATCCAAAAATAATAAAATTTCAACTGACTATTCCGCAACATTGAAAGCATACCTCCCCTATATCCAAGGGGTCACGAACAAGTTGGCCAAAGTTCTAGCTAAGAAAAACATTAGAGCATCCTTCAAACCTCTAATGACCATCAAACAAAGGATGAAATCTATCAAAGATGACCTCGACCACCTCTAACAAAAAAGGGTTTACAAAATTAATTGTTCATGCGGAGATTTCTATATTTGGGAAACAGGTAGGACCTTCAAAATAAGGTTTAAAGAACATGGGGCGGACATCAGATTAGGAAGAACTAAAATCTCGGCGTTGGAAAAACACTCCAATAAAATGCGTCACCACATATGCCTTGAAGATGCAATGGTCATTACCAATGAGAAACATCATTTTAAATGCAAAGTACATGAAGCCCTTGAAATCATTAAACACCCCCACAACCTTAATAGAGATGGAGGCTTAGAGATCAGCAGAAATTGGATCCATAGTCTTTCCCACAAATAATCTTACCCTCCCCGTTGTTGTATGTTGACACCTTAGCCTTCTGCCCTCTTGTCAATGTCCCTTCCTCATTTTCCTATTGTATCCATCTCTTATACTCTGACCCGCACACCATAACTCTACCTTCTACCCACCTTTTTCCCCTATATCATCTCCTGTCACCCTCTCCTCCACTAACCTGCTGGCTTTCTTATCCTCTTTTAATAATAAAAAACTCTCCTTAACCCACCTTATCCCCCCCTTCTTTTTCTTTTCTTCCCTTATTATTTAACTTTGTAGTTAGGCCTCGCTACATATTATATGAACCCTTTAATACTATTAAAATTAAACCCCTCTAATACTACTAATTAAATAAACCCCCCTCTAATTCTATTGATACTTATTACACTCTTAAATATATTTATTAAAATATACCCTATTAGTTTCCCTTAGTTTTAGTATACAACCTACTTACTTGTTAACAAACTTCCCCCCCTTTTTTAGCATTAATAAAGATAAAAGAAAAAAAAATTAATATAATTACTTTAATAAAATAATAGTGAATAGACCCTTATAATCAATAATTATAATTTATTATTCGCCCATTATAGTATATATTATCAAAAAAATTAGTATTAACATACAATTCTAATTTTATATAAATAAACCATAATTATAAATATTTTAATTATCACTGTATTAAAAATGTAATAAATATAAATAAAATATGAAATAATACATTAATTAATTTACAAATATTAAGAGTTGGTCGGCCTTTTCATTTTTCTTTCTCTCCACTATTTATTAACCTTGATCTTCTCTCTTCTTAGCAGGTTTTCCTAATGATGAGTCTTGATTTAGACTCGAGAAGTAGACTAAAAATGAATACTATGGATATTCTTAGTTTTACATATGAAACACGTCTTTTATTTTATCATGTTAATAGTGTGTCCAATGTGTGATCAAATTAATGTAATATTTTATTTTTAGTTAATGTAATATTTTATTCTATTGGTTTTCATTTTGATCTGAAATTAAATTTGAAAGTTTTATGTAAAGTTTTGTAAATTAGTTTATGTTTTATGGGTAATGGATCGATATTGCAAAAACATATAAATTAAGTTAAATTTTGCACACTTAAACAATTAAAAATGAGTAATAAACAACATCATAAACACAACAATTTGATGATGGAATTCACTTATCTTGGGCTACATCTCTGCGTCCATCTTCCAATGGTGGCCCTTTAAATTATATGCTCAAATATGAAATTACATCAACATACAATGCTCAAATTGCAAAAATAACACTATCATTGTGTCCAGAGCACCTAAAAACCCTTATGTCGGCTCTTCTTGGGCTCAAAAAGACTGAAAAATGGCCAAGTTAGGCTTCCTTCATTTCTTTGCTAACTATTCTACAATTCCATCCTCTCTGCAAAACTGACAAGGAAATTGGTCTTTGGTAGCCTACGAAGACAAAATTTTCACTATACTAGGTGGGGGGTTCAGCCCACGAAACCCGTCGTGTTGGGTGCAAATCGTCGAACAATTAGTTGAACAAAATGGGGCACACCCCTTTTTCTCTGCCCTCCGGGCTGTCATTTGGCACATATATGACAATGGAGCATATGCCATATGCCATGTTCCTTGCCAGTCCCACCCCTGGTCATGCAACGGTAAATGTGACTGTAGACTGGGCATGAGCAAGGTGCCACACACCCACCCCTCCGAAAAATTCTATCGATGGTCGTGTGAACACAACAGAACCAAGGGTTAGGGTGTGGGTCGGGTGCCACATACCCCGCCCTTTTAGCACTATACCATAGTCATGAGAATAATGATATGAATTGGGATTGGGTCGGCCAGGCAAGCTCGTCAACCTGACCCTCCTCCCTAATGACGCAAACATTAAAACTTAAATATGACTCTGCCCACCACATTTAATAAAGAGGCACATCTGGTGTAACGGTAAATCAATGTATTTTCTTATGAGAGGTTGTGAGTTCGATCCCCGTGGAGTGTTATTCAGTCAACCTTAATAAATTATGGTCCAATCCGAGGGGCCACGTCGCACCTTGTGATTAGGCCATGAGTCCCCTGATTACTGGCCCAATTGTCTAAACACAATTTTATCGCCTTTGTTCAATAACTGAATGCCACTCGTCAAATCAGGATTGGCATGTCTGACAACCGTACTGCCAAGCAGACTGCTGGTTTTAGTATGAAATCATCATGACGTCATTGTACGAACTGCTCTGTGGCAGTCGTACACTGCCCAGTCAACCCTATAAGTTGACTTTTTGTTGTTTGTCAAAAACTTTAGAATGTGATAAATTCCTCATAAGATGTCGAATTGAGGTGATTCAAGCATCGTTGGAATCATAATTACAATATCTATGATTTGGAGCTAGTTTTGGAATATTTTGAGCACTTTCATTTTTTAGCATATTTTTTATCTCGTGGATAATTCCTCCCCGCTGGAAGCTTTTGGACCACCAAAATTCTATTTTTACTTAGCAGGTAAGTTAGGGTACAACTCCTTCACCTTCTTGGTCTCTATCTACCTTTCTTTGCTTGGATTGGTACCTTTGAGCCCCACTCGAAGATACTACACATTGCTAATGCATGAAGTTCTTATCCTCCTATCAAGAACTGGGTCTTCCTGCAACTCATTTGAATATTTAGGAGAAAAATATTCTATAGATGGAATCTGAACATTCTCTTCTTGATCATCAATCATTAGAGGCGCATACAATCTCAAGTTTTCCACATTCACAACAAAATAAATTTTCATGTAAGGTGGAAAATCTAATCGAAAATAGTTGTTACCAATCTTCTCCAAGATTTTGAAAGGACCATATTTGATTAGCTTGAGTTTTTTTTCTTCACCTTGTCGTCTTTCCTTGTTGATGTACAACCAAACTTGATCTCGCACTTAGAAATCATGATCAACTTAATGTTTATCATGTATTGATTTGTACTTGACTTTTCTTTTCACCAACAGTTCTTGTAACCTTTGATGCACTAATTGAATTTTTTCAATCAAATGCTTGGCTTTTTCCACATCACTGTGTCCATCTACTGTAATATATTTACCAAAGATGAAATCCAAAAGAGAATTTGGAAAATAAGCCAAACACACTTCAAATGGAGATACTTGTGTAGATGAATTCTTGGCATGATTGTAGTCACATTGGATCTAATGCAAATGATCATCCCAAAGTTTAGGATGCTTACCACAATATCCTTGAAGGAGGTGCACTATTGTTTTGTTCACTACTTTTTTTTGGTCATGGGTTTGTGGATGAAATGTAGCACTCTTCTTCAACTTTGTGTCCATGAGTTCCCATAAACTTGACCAAAAATTCCCATCAAATCGACAATCTTGATCAGAAGAAGTGGGTAACCCAAAGTGAACCCATACATTTTGGAAGAACAAATTTTTGGTTTTTTCAGTTGTAACTTGTTTCTTACATGGCATCAACGCACACATTTTTTTTAAACGTTCCACGCCAACATATAGATAATCACAACCTTTCCTAGACATTGGTATTCCCCCAACAAAATCAATAGAAATACTTTCCCAAGGATGAGAAGGAATAGGAAGTTAAGTGTACAAAGTCAATTTCCTATTACTTGGCTTGCTAGAAGCACACATGGAACATCCTTTCACATATCTTGAAACTATTTCATTAATGTGAGTCCAATAACAATACCTCTGAATTTGAGCAACTGTTTTTCTTACACCAAAGTGGCCAACAATAAGAGAAGTGTGGGATTTCCTTATGAAATTGAATCTTTCACCCTATGGAACACATAAATTTACAAGATGATACAACAACTTGTTATAAACATGACGATCCAAATCTTCAACATGATTTCCTTGACTCAAAGTTGCATCAACATATTTAAAATCTTCATCTTGAGCATACTATTTAATATAACTCCACGCATGATTGAGTTATGCTTAAGAATAACAGATACATTAACAATTGGACTTGATAACATATCCGAAACTTTTTCGTATATACCTTTCTTATACCTAATTACAAAATGAATTTTTCATAGGAATCCCATCCACCTAAAATGTCTAGCTTGTTGTAGCTTGGTTTGCGCTTGTAAATATTGAAAAGGTTGATGGTCAATATGAATAATAATTTCTTTACCCATCAAATAATGTTTCCATTTCTTCATGCTTTGTACTAAAGCATACAATTCTTTCTCATAAGTTGGATAGTTAATTACAACATTGGTAAAGGTTTCAAAATGATAACATATTGTCTTACCATGTTGCATCAAAACTGCTCCCATAATATATTTTCTTGCATCAATTTGAATTTCAAATGGCTGCTTAAGATCTGGAAGTTCTAGAACTGGTGTTGTATGGATTTTCTCTTTTAAAGTGTCGAAGGCTTTCTACTCCTTGCCTCCCCACAGAAAGACCGGTTTCACACTTGTCAAAGCATGTAATAGTGCTACAATGAATGCGAAGTTAGCATAAATTTTCTCCAATATTGGGTTGCTCCCAAAAAGCTCATAACTTCTGTTACATTGTTGGGTTTAGGCCAATTCACAATGACATCAATTTTTGAGGGATCCATCTTCAATTTACTCCCTCCTACAATATGACCCAAATAAACCAAAGACGTTTTCCCAAATTCACATTTAGACATCTTCAAATACAATTTTCCCTTTTTCAAGACATTTAGAACTTGTTTCACATGCTTGACATGCTCTTCACGAGTCTTACTAAAAATTAGAATATCATCTAAGTATATTATGAAAAAATCATCAAGGAATGGTCACAACACATCATTCATAAATCTCATGAGTGTCGTAGGTGCATTGAAAAGCCCAAATGACATAATTAACTACTCAAACAAACCTTTTTTTATCTTGAAATAAGGTTTCCAAATGTCATCTTCAACAATCCATATCTGATGATAACCACTTCTCAAATATAACTCAGTAAAGTAAAATACTTCCTTTAACTGATCTAGAAAATCATTAATGCAAGGAAGAGTATAATGATTCTTTACTGTGATCTTGTCCAAAGCTCGTAAATTCACACGCATGCGCCCTGTACCATCTTTCTTTGGAACCAATACAATAGGAGACCCACAAGGAGATGTGTTAGACCCGATGACCCATTTTTCAAGAAACTCTTGGATTTTCTGTTGAAGATTGCAGCAAGAAACAGTGAAAGTGGCATACAGAAATATCATTCCTTAATCTTAGTGAAAAATAATCATCTAAACTAGGTGGGGCCCACACAGGCTATTTTTAGGTGTATGTCTATTTTTAGACATGTTGAGCAAAATCTAAAATTAGCAGGAGGCTGATTCTAGATGATTGAGAAAAATATATCTTTAGATGAGTTTCTATTTTTAGAAGATGGGCTAAGTCTATTTATAGATCTCTAATCTAAAAATAGAATGCATGTTGATTATTATTAGCCCTTAATAGTAATCAGACAATAAATAGTAACTTATTATCTTGGAGAACTTTATTTCAGCTAACTGATGTGGCAAACCAATTAATTTAAGGAATTTCGAATTCCAAGGTTGTTTGGTGACTCATGCATGGAGGACTTTGTTATAACTAACAGTGGCAAGTTGTAACAGAGTTGGAAGAGTAGTTATGGGAGTTGTTATTTAGTTTAACTCAGTTTAGTGAATTAAACTCATTTTTGCTAGATGTAACTGAACATACACTAGTGATAGATGAGTGAATTGATTATTTAAGTAATTCACAAGTAGTGCCTTACTTGCAACTGAACAAATACAACAGTTAACTACTTGCATGTCAGATCCAGTGGAGACCCAGTGGAGAGATAGGTGAAAGGGTGAGATGGACTATCAGTTGTGACTATAGTGATGCATTCAATGCATCTACACACACATTGGAGATACTTATGAGTATTTCACAGTCAAGGCAAGGCAAGATCGAATTCATTCAGGGTTCTTCTTCAGCAGGGATTGCGCAATGGAGGCAGGTTGTCAGGAGGCAAGAAATTGGTGCATAGATATGCAAATTTATGCATGACAATGTGTGACGATTGTTGATTGTACTGAGAGCTCTATGCTATGAGCTTTTTATGATATTTTTACATGTTCCATTTATATACATAATATATAATAGTTGCAGTTTTTAGCTTTAAGCTTTCCCTGTAAAACATCTTGTTATGCGCGATTGATTTTGCTTCATATGTGTTTTGCAATTGGAAATTTAATTTCCGCAAAGAATTAAGTGGAAGGATTTTGTATTTAACATAAGGATTAATTTGTTAGATCAGGAGAATTCGGTCATATAAATGCATATTGTATAATTTCTACATGATATTGGAGCAATGTTGATCACTGGAGATTGCAATATTGAAGCGGTGTTGAGTTTTGTGATGGTGGAAAAATTCGAAATTGCTGCAAGAATTTCTTGGTGCAATAGTTGATTATACATTGAAATGGCTTTCAATGGGTTACAGTTGGAGTATGTGCTCAAGGGTAGCTCGAACTACATATCATGGAAGGATAGGATGGAGGCAGTGCTTGAAGATAATGGCTTGAAGGAGTTCATCGATAGCGATGTTCCTAAGCCCACTTCAGCGGATGTTGCAGTACTTGACGCATGGCAAAAGAAAGTAGCAAGGGCGAGGAGGATTCTATTGGAAGGTGTGAAGTACCATATTGTGTCAAGCCTTCATGGGAAAGCCACTCCATTTTCTATGTGGAAGGATTTGACAGATCTTTTCCAAAGCAGCAGGGACCATAGGAAATTGGTGCTGAAGGATAAACTCAGAAAAATAAAGATGGAGAAGAACGAAACTATTCCATAATACTTGAAAATTTTTGTCCAATGTAGGGATGAGCTTGGGAGTGTAGGAGTCAGTGTTGCGGATGATGATTTGGTGAGCTTGGCTCTCCTTGGACTTCCAAAGAGTTGGCACAGTTATGAAGACTCTGCCAATGGACAGGAAAAACTACGAGATTGGGAGTGACTATGATCGGATCTAGTGCAGGAGGAGATAAGGCAGACCACCAGGGATGGCTCTTCATCAAATCATGATGATGAAGAGGACTGTAATTTGACTACCAAGGTGAAGAAGAAGAAGGGGAATAAATTCCATTCTAGATCAGAGGCTGGAGAAGATGGCAAGGAGCAAAACATGTCCAAAGCGAAGTGTTTTCACTGTCACGAGTTTGGACTTATTGCCACAAATTTTCCACATAATAAGAAGAAAAATATGGCTGCTGGAGCTACAGCAAGTGAGGCTCTTGCCTCACAATTTGAGCTTGACTTCTAATTGATCGCATGTATGGTGTCTAGTGCATTGGGATCGGGGTGGTACTTTGATAGTGGTTATTCCTTTCACATGACGAGAGATGAGAAATTGTTCAGTGACTTGGTGGAGAAAGATCTCCAGATGCATGTTGAGTTGGGTGACGATGGATGATACAATGTGACCGACATTGGTACCATTACCTTTCAGAGGGTGTCAGGTAAACTCTTTCATCTAAAATATGTTGTGCATGTTCCAAGTTTAAATAAGAATTTAATCTCAGTCGTAATGTTAGAGGATAGAAGCTATGATGTTGTCTTTAGTGAAGGAAAATTTTTTCTGCGACACAAAGCAACGGGGAAAGCCAATAAGGTTGGTATTCGAGTTAAGAATATCTACAGACTTGAAGTAGATGGGATTTCTACGAAGCTTCCTACTATTGGGAAGTGCAAGAAAGACATGCAATTGAAGCTTCAGAGGGAGCTGGACTTGCATTCAGGTAAGAGTGAACCTCAATATGTGGAGCAACCAAAAGATGAGGATCATGGAGTGGGAGCAACCAATCATGCAGAGAAATTTCATGCCCGATGGGCAGAGGGAGTGCATGCAGCTATACCACCAGGTGAGAGGTGGGGTGACATGCATGAATAATCCCAAGAGGATATTTCTAGGAAGGATTCATTGAGATGGTGTGGGTCTCATGAATTTAACCTGGATACGAGGAGCCCACAGAACAACAATAGCATGATCATTTGGATTGATGCAGTCAGATCAAAGTGACAGTGTCGGATACTAGAGCGTGGATCAGAGTTGACAGCAAGTGCAGAGTCCATGGGTGAAAATTGCAACAGTGCGGTGGTTCCTGAAGACATGTGCAGTAGCTAAGAAGAAGTCAGAAGACTTTGATGAAATATGCATTATATTGATTGAGTTGTTTGGAGGCTATACAGTTTCAAAAGTGTTGCATGCAAGTATTGTAGGGTGGATGCATGGAGTTGCAGGGAGCATGCAAAGACAATCCTTTCTTGTTGAGAGGGAGTGTTGAATATTGCAACAAGAAACAGTGAAAGTGGCATCCGGAAACATCATTCCTTAATCCTAGTGAAAAATAATCACCTAAACTAGGTGGGGCCCACACAAGCTATTTTTAGGCGTATGTCTATTTTTAGACATGTTGAGAAAAATCTAAAATTAGCAGGATGCTGATTCTAGATGATTGAGCAAAATCTTTTTTTAGATGAGTTTATATTTTTAGAAGATGGGTGAAGTCTATTTATAGATAGCTAATCTAAAAATATAATGCATGTTGATTGTTATTAGCCCTTAATAATAATCAGACAATAAATAGTAACTTGTTATCTTGGAGCACTTTATTTCAGTTAACTGATGTGGAAAACCAGTTGATTGAAGGAATTTTGAATTCCAAGGTTGTTTGGTGACTCATGCATGGAGGACTTCATTATAACTGACAGTGGCAAGTTGTAACAGAGTTGGAAGAGTACTTATGGGAGTTGTTATTTAGTTTAACTCAGTTCAGTGAGTTAAACGCAGTTGTGCTAGCTGTAACTGAACATACACTAGTGATAGATGAGTGAATTAATTATTTAATTAATTCACAAGTAGTGTCTTACTTGCAACTGAACAAATACAACAGTTAACTACTTGCATGTCAGATCCAGTGGAGACCCAGTGGAGAGATAGGTGAAAGGGTGAGATGGACTATCAGTTGTGACTATAGTGATGCATTCAATGCATCTACACACACATTGGAGATGCTTATGAGTATTGCGCAGTCAAGGCAAGGAAAGGTCGAATTCATTCGGGTTTCTTCTTCAACATGGATTGCGCAATGGAGGCAGGCTGTTAGGAGGCAAGAAATTGGTGCATAGATATGAAAATTTCTACATGACAGTGTGTGACGATTATTGATTGTACTGAGAGCTCTATGCTATGAGCTTTGTATGATATTGCTACATGTTCCATTGATATACATAATATATGATAGTTGGGGTTTTTTGCTTTAGGTTTTCCTGGTAAAACATCTTGTTATGTGCAATTGATTTTGCTTCATATGTGTTTTGCAATTGGAAATTTAATTTTTGCAAAGAATTAAGTGGAAGTATTCTGTATTTAACATAAGGATTAATTTGTTAGATTAGGAGAATTCGGTAATATACATGCATATTGTATAATTTCTACATTTTCTTCTTGATTCCTACATTTTCCAAAACCGACATTCTATACATGCCATTATTTAGAATTGGTTCATCCTATTTCAAGTGAATCTCATGTTGGATTCCTCTTTTTGGAGGTATACCTTCAGGTTCCTGAAACATCTTGTCATAAATGTTAACAACTTCAACCAATTTTTTCTCAATTTTATGATCACATCTCATGAAAGCTTCAGAATTAGTAGCATTTTTAGCTTTAATCATCAATAAAAAAAAAATAATACTAGAACTTACAAGCCTTTTAATCTAACTAGTACTAACAATAGATAAGTTCATCTCCTTACAATGTGCTCTAACAACATATTCAATTCCATCTTTGAAAATATGATATTTTTTCTCATGACGATAAAATATGTCTTTTCAGTCATACAAGTATGGACTCCCTAAAACAATCCCGAAAATATCAAGTGGTATAACAACATCAACCTCTACCTCATCTATAAAATTAACAGTGATGGAAAATTTGAGTTTACATTTTTTTGTCACTTGTAATTTTGCATTATCACATACCTAACCCAAAGAGTATTGTTTAGTATGAGGTGTAGTTTTTAAATTAATTTTCTTGATAATTTCTTCATGGATAAGATTGAAATGGGATCCACCATCAAATAAAGTATCAACCTTTGTATGTTTTGTAATGACCCTGGTATGGAAAAGCTCACATATTTATGTATCATTTTGAGATTCAATAGAATTCCTAGAAGAACAAGTACTTTCATTACAAGATATACCTTTCATTCCCATGAATTTTATTTTGGTTTCATCACCTGAATAAGATCCTAGATATTTTTTATTTTTAGCAGCATTCTTTTGTTTCCCCTTGTTATTGAACTTCTTTGGTATCATTCCTGGATGTAATTTCAAACAATTGTCTTCATCATGGTCATCTTTAGAATAATGTTTACAGGTAAGTTTCTCTCCCTCTTTCTTGACAATAACGTTCTTTTTTCCTTTTCCTTTAAACTTCCCCTTTCCTTTGTCTCCAGATGTAAAAGGTTTCTTGCTAGTCTCTTGAGGAGCATTCTTTCCTCTTGATTCTCAATGAGTTTCCTAAACACATACTTCATCTAGATTGGTGGGATTAAACATACGTATATTATGTCTCAAATAACTATGTAATCCACCTATGTATTTAAGGAGAGTATCTTATGAGGACAAATCAACACCCAATATTAAAGCTCTTCTAAATTCTTGTGTGTAACTTTGAACACTCTGACCTTTAACTTGTCTAAAAGTTTTTCAGTCCATAATTTCTTTTTTCATATAAGCTAATTGATAAAATTTCCTTCTTAATGTAGCTATAAAATCATTCCAAGAAGAGATAATTTTACTTCTTTTCTTCAAATATTCTTGAGTTCTATCCTCCTACCAGATGAGGCTTGCACTTTCCAAGAGAAGAGACACAAGCTAGATCTTAGTTACATCATCATCAATCTTTTGAATCCAACAATAGACTTCAATTTGACAAACCCAATTATCCAACTTTTCAGCATTTATTTCTTCATTGTACAAAAGCAATTTAAACTTGACATTAAGCTTAATCAAAGGATACTTAGCATTTCCATTTGGTGAAATAGGAGGACTAGGCCTATGAGATGAAGGAGGTGAAGGAGGAGATGGAGGTGGAGGCTTTCTCCCATCACCACCATTACCTTTTTCTTGATTATAACTTTTTCTTTGCAACCTTGTTGTCCTCTCATTGTACAACACTTTCACCATCTTAGTCATGTATCATAGAAATCCTTTCTGAAAGCTCTCTCATACTCAGACATCTATGGTCCTTATCCTTCTTCATGAGCCATGACTTGTGGAGTTAGTGCCCCCCTTGAACCAATTTGATGGTTTGATTCTTCAAGCACTCCTTCTCCTCTTTTCAATTTAGACCTTGTAATCATTCATGAAAAACACTTACAAATTTGTCAAACCCTCACAAAAACCTCCACAAAAACTTGGCTCTAATACCAAATTGATCTGAAATTAAAATTGAAGGTTTCATGTAAAGTTATGTCTTATGGGAAAGGGATCGATATTTCAAAATCACACAAACTGAGTTAAATTTTGTAGATTTAAACAATGGAAAATGGAAAATTAACAACATAACAACACAACAATTTTATGACAGAGTTCATCCCTCCTGGGCTACATCTCTAGGTCCAGCTTCCAATGGCGGCCCTTTAAATTATATGAGCAAATGTTAAATTACATCCACATACAATGATCAAATTTAAAAAATAACACCTCCATTGTGTCCAAAACACCCAAAAACCCTTGTGTAGGCTCTTCTTGGGCTAAAAAAGGCTGAAATGGCCAGGTTAGGCCTCCTTCATTTCTCTTCTAACTATTCTGCAAATTTGACCTCTCTGCATAATTGGAAATGAAATTGGTTTGTGCCATAAAAGGTGACAAGGTTCAGTCCACAAAAACCACTCTATCGTGTGCAAATTGTCAAACATTTTGTTGAAAAAAACGGGTCACACCCCTTTTTCTCCACCCTCTAGTCGGTCATGTGGTGCATATATGATAGTGGGTTGTAGACCATAGGCCACGTGCCCTACCAGACCCACTCCTGGTCATGCAACGATTAATGTGACTATGGTTAGGGCCTGGTCAGGGTGTTATGTGCCCGCCCCTTCCGAAACTTCTGCTAGTGGTCATGTGAACACAACGGAACCAGGGGCTGAAGCTTGGGTTGGGTGCCACGTGCCCTGAATTTTTGAAACTATATCACATTCATGAAAATAATATGACTTGAGGTTGGGCCAATCAGGCGAGCCTGCTGACCTGAACCTCCCGCCAATGGTGCTAACATTAGAAGTTAAATATGAATCCAACCACCACGTTTAATAAGACGCACATGTGGTGTATTGGTAAATTTCTTCGTTTTCTTGTGAGAGGTTGTGAGTTCGATCCTCGCTGAGTGTTAGTCGGTCAAACTTAACAAATTTTTTAGGTCCCTATATTACTAGTGTAGTCCTATTTATGTTAGTGTAGCCCCCCTTATTGTTATTTTTGTACCCCTGTAACCCACATATTGTTATTTTTGTGCCCTTACATTATTATTGTTAGGTTGGCTAGGATTATATTGTGTCCACATGGACTCCTATATATAGAAGGAGGTTTTGTCATTTGTATCATCCAAGAATTGTTCATTTATGTAATGTAAAGGAGGTTTCCCCCTCGAAGTGTCTTATTTATAAGGCGTTGATCTCTCTTTTCTTCTATTTTTGGAGTTGGTTCATTAACATTTGGTATCAGAGCTTTGGATTCCAGGGTTTCGCTTCTCCAAACAGGTCATCGTGGAATTTTCGCTATAACTTATTTTCTACGAAGTTTCAAAATCTGAAATTTTTACATAGCGAACCTAAAATCCTGAGGAACGTCTTGTAAAAATTTTAGATATTGGTTCGCAATATTTTCAGAGATATGATCTGTGGAAGGTAGGGTTTGTTTTAGGCTCCCGAATTTAACCTAAACAGGTCAGCGTGGCATTTTTACTATAATTTTGTTTCTACGAAGGTTCAGAGGCTAGAATTTTTAAAGAGCGAAGCTGTCAATTTGAGGAACTTCCTGTACAACTTTCAGATCTTGGTTCGAAATGTTTTCGGAGATGTGATCTGTGAAAATTAGGGTTGTTTTAGGCTCCCGAATTTCATCTTAAAGAGATGGCCATGGGAAAATCGTCATAACTCCCTCTCTGAGCATTAGATTGGAATTTTGTAAACATTGGTTGCAAGTACATGGACTGTAGTTTCCTATGTATCAATTTTAGAGCCAAAGGAGGAAATAGAGACACATGGATGTTGTACAAGTTCTCTCTACTAAACTAGTCCATAATTAGGTCATTGTGGGAGATTGGACATAACTTTTTCTTGAAGAATCCAAATCATGTCGAATCTATGGATTTCGAAAGATGATTCAAAGGGCTACTCCGGAACCAAATTTTAGATATTTTAGATCCGAAATAACAGATATAATTCAGTTTCAATATCGAGCTCCTCAAAAGCAAGAAAAAGTTGTGTATTTTTTCCGAATTACATAAGTCTTGTTTGAAAAATCAGTTTGAATTGATTCCAAGGGCATATTGTAAAACAGATATTGGTATTAGATTCTAAAATTCCCCATAAAAATAATTCAACACCGATTAAGTCTTCAGAAGGCTCTACTATGACTCATGAAGACGAAGAAGTGCAACATGAGATATCAAAATTACAAGACCACGTGCACCAAATTTTTCTCTCACAAAGAGGAACAAAAAATGAAATGGAAGTTTTGAAGAAATATGTGGAAGCTAAAATGGATGGTTTGAATAAGGGCATGGAAGCTAATATGGATGGTCTAAAGAAAGTCGTGGAAGCTAATATGGATGGTTTGAAGAATGGCATGGAAGACATGGAAGTAAAAATGGAAGGTTTGAAGGAATACATGGAAGGTTTGATGGAAGGTTTGACAAATTTGATACAAGAAATGGTTCCTAATGGTGAAAATATAGTAGAGGAAACTCATGATGAGAGAAAAATAAACGCTAATCGTGATTTCATAAACCTGAATGTTGGATGAAAGACCCGCCATATTCCAAAGATAGATATGACGAAGTTTGATGGCAAGGATCCCATAACATGGATACTACAAATGGAGCAAAATTTTGATCTGAATAATGTGAAAAACACACAAAAAGTATGCATTTCAACTTTATATTTAGGAAAAAATACATTTGTATGGTATCGACGAATTTTCTCCCATAAAAAAACTGTCACTTGGTCAATTTTTACGGAGGAAATGATATCACATTATAAGGATACAAAGAGCAACAATTTTTTTAGCCAATTGATAAATCTCAAACAAAAGGGTTCAGTGGTGGAGCACATTGAGGACTCCCAAAAATTGAATATAAGGGTAAGTGATATTCCAGAGGAACACAGGATTGATGTCTTCATAGGAACTTTCAAGGATAACATCCAACATGAGGTTCGCGTTTGGGAATCTGATTCATTGGAGAAGGCATTCAGGTTGGCAAGAAAAATTGAATGTAAAATTATGGCGATAAGCAATCCTACAACTCACATATATAAAGGTGTTGCTACTCCTAGACCTCCACAACCTACAAGGTTGAAACCACAACAATTGGAAGAAAAAAGAGCAAAAGGGATTTGCTATAGTTGTGATAGAAAATACACTAAAGGTCATAAGTGTTTTGAGAAGAAATTATTTTACATATATTGTGAAGAAGAGGAAGAAAATGAACAAGAAACTTCAAAAGAAGATGATATACACCAGGAACCAACCCTAGAGAAAGAAGAAATGAATTTGACCATATCGTGTAATGCATTGGCAGGAATTACGACTCCTCAAACTCTCAAGAAAGAAGGACATATCAAGAAGAAAAAGGTAATAGTGTTGATTGATTCAGGTAGTACCCATAATTTTATTCATTGTAAGGTAGCCAAGGAATTGAATTGCTTCCTATACCCAGCACCAGAATGTCAAGTGATGGTGGAAAATGGAGGAACTATAAATTGCTCTGGAAAATGCCATAATATCAAGCTAACCGTGGGGGGAATATGTATTGAATATTCCAATGCTTTCCATTCCAATGGGAGGTGGTGATGTTGTACTAGGAGTACAATGTTTATAATCCTTCGGGACAATAGCTTTTATTTCTCAAGAACTTTTCTTGAAATTTTTTTCGGAAGTAAAGGAAGTCAAATTATGGGGTATCATAGGGAATCTGGGAAATATAATAACCTCTAATGTCATGACAAAGCTCCTGAAGAAAGAACAACGAGGCGTGATTGCACAATTATGCTCACTACAAGTTCCAACATCAAAATAATCTATTTCTACATATCTCCAAAAATTATTGGACAATCATTCTAAGGCGTTTGAAACTCCCAAAGGACTCCCACCTATTTATGATCATGATCATGCTATTCATTTGATTCCAGGAAGTGTTCCTCCAAACATCAGGCCTTATAGACATCCTTATTTCCAAAAGAGTGAAATTGAACATATGATTGCAGAAATGTTAGAGGTGGGTATAATTCAACATAGTCAAAGTTCTTTCTCTGCTCCAGCAGTATTGGTGCACAAGAAGGATGGATCATGGCACATGTTTCCAGATTATAGGGAGCTCAATAAGCTCATTATTAAAGATAAATTTCTCATTCTTGTGATTGATGAATTATTGGATGAATTACATGGAGAAATTTATTTTACCAAGTTTGATCTTCGTTCAGGATATCATCAAATTAGAATGAAGACTGAAGATATTTCGAAAACAACATTTCGAACTCATGAGGGTCATTATGAATTTTTGTTCATGCCTTTTGGCCTTACCAATGCACCTTCTACATTTCAAGGGTTGATGAATTCCATTTTGAAACCATTCCTTAGAAAATTTGTGTTAGTATTTTTTAAAGATATACTAATCTACATTAGTTATTGGAAGGATCACATTCAACATGTTGTTGGGTTCTCAAACTATTGAAGGAGAAACAATTAGATGCAAAAACCTCCAAATTTTTCTTTAGAGTACAAGAGGTGGAATATCTAGGTCATATTGTATCTCACGAGGGTATTAAGGTAGACCCTAACAAAATTAAAGCCATTAAGAAATGGAAAGTCCCCACAACCATAGGGAAGTTGCGAGGATTTCTCGGGTTAACAGGGTATTATCGCAAGTTTGTTAAGAATTATGGGAGAATAGAAGCACCTCTAACATCATTATTGAAGAAAGATGCATTTGCATGAACTCCTCAAGCAACTAAGGCCTTTGAACAACTTAAGGAGGAAATGTGCCTAGCACCGGTCTTAGCTACGTCAGACTTCACAAAAACATCTATTATGGAATGTGGTGCCTCAGGAAATGAAATTGGTGTTGTTTTAATGCAAGAAGGAAGACCCATTTCTTTTGAAAGTCGTCTAATAAAAGGAAAGTATTTACATAAAGCTATTTATGAGAAGGAAATGTTGGCAATACTACATGCACTAAAGAAATGGTGACCTTACCTAATGGGAAGTCACATCAAGGTAAAAAATTATCATGATAGTCTTAAAAAAATTTTGGATCAAAGACTCTCTTCAGAAGAGTAGCAAAAATGGGTCACAAAGATGTTAGGTTATGAATTTGAAATCATCTACAAAAAAGGGAAGCTAAATGTTGTTGCAGATGCACTCCCAAGAAAGGATCAAGAGGTGGAAGAATTTCTTTGTTCCATTTCTATTATCCAACCGGATTGGATAACTAAAGCAAGGGATGAATGGAAGAAGGACGAAGAAGTGTGGACACTCATTCAAAATTTGCAGCAAGATCCTAGTACATCTGAGACATTTAATTGGAAAAATGACTCCATATGGTACAAAGATCGCTTATATCTTTGTAAGAATTCCCAACTAAAACAAAAGATTCTTTTGGAATTGCACACTTATCCTTTAGGAGGACACTCAGGATTTTTAAAAACTTACCACAGGGTGAAGAAAGAATTTTTTTGGGATGACCTTAAATATTATATTCAAACGTTTGTTGCAGAATGTTCGGTTTGCTAGCAGAATAAAGTTAAGACAATTAAGACCCTGAGTCTTGTACAACCTTTATCCATTCCAAGTCAACGTTGGGAGGATATTTCAATGGATTTTATCACAGGTTTACCTAACTCTGAAGGAAAGAGTGTCATCATGGTGGTAGTTGATAGACTTACAAAGTATGCACACTGTTGTGCATTATCTCATCCATTTAAAGCAAGTACATTTGCTACTACATTTATGGAAACAATTCAAAAGCTACATGGAAACCCAAAGATTATTGTAAGCAACAGAGATCCCATTTTTACTGGAAATTTTTGGATGGAATTATTTTCTTGTTTGGGTACTCAACTACCTCATAACGCATCTTATCATCCTCAATCTGATGGTCAAACTGAGATAGTGAACAAATTTTTGGAATGATATCTTCGTTGTTTTGTATCTGATAAACAAACGCAATGGATCAAGTGGTTACATGTGGCTGAATGGTGGTATAACACTTCCTTCCATACTGCAGAAAAAATGACCCCATTTATGGCACTTTATGGATATCATCCACCATCCATCACATCATCTTTAAGAGAAAATTCTACAGTTCAAGCAGTGGAATATCACATTGAGCATCAACAAGAAGTTATCCAAATCTTAAAGGATAACCTAAATTTGGCACAAAATCGAATGAAACAACAGGCAGATCAACATCGCAGCGATAACAATTTTGATGTAGGAGACTGGGTATTTTTATGGCTACAATCATACAAACAAATGTCCCTCAAGAAAGCTAAGAAGGATAATAAATTATCACCAAATTACTATGGTCCTTACAAGGTGTTGCAAAATATTGGTACTATGGCATACAAATTGGAGCTTCCTTCTTCTTCGTGAGTGCATCCATTTTTCCATGTTTCATGCTTAAAGAATTTTATAGGTGACAAACTTCCAGTTCAAACAATATTGCCAGAACTTGATGAGGAAGTAAAAATCATATTGGAACCTGAAGCGGTCACCGAAACAAGAACTCGACAACTATGAAATTGATTGATTTCAGAGTATCTCATCAAGTGGAAGAACTTACCCACTGAAGATTCTACATGGGAGGATGAAAATTTTATATAGAAGCATCCACAACTACTCAAGCATTGAGGACAACACTTTTTTGAAGGAGAGGGGCATGTTAGGTCCCTATATTACTAGTGTAGTCCCTTATTATGTTAGTGTAGCCCCCGTTATTGTTATTGTTGTAGCCCTGTAACCCCCATATTGTTATTTTTGTGCCCTTACATTATTATTGTTAGGTCGGCTAGGATTATATTGTGACCCCATGGACTCCTATATATAGAAGGAGGTTTTTTCATTTGTATCATCCAAGAATTGTTCATTTATGTAATGTAAAGGAGGTTTCCCCCTCGAAGTGGCTTATTTATAAGGTGTTGATCTCTCTTTTCTTCTATTTTTGGAGTTGGTTTCATAACAAAATTTCGGTCCAATCTGGGGTTTCATGTGGCGCCCTGTGAATGGGCCACGTGTCACCCGATTACTGGCCCAATTGTCTAAACCCAATTCAATTGCCTCTATCCACTAATTGAATGCCACTTGTCAACTCAATATTTTTCCATCTGACCATCATTCCTCCCAATCAACTCATTGATGTCAACATAATTTCATCATGACATCATTGTACAGACTACCATGTGGTAGTCATACACTGCCTAGTCAACCCTGCAAGTTGACTTTTTTGTTATTTGTCAAAAAAATTATAATGCAATAACTTGCTCATATAATTTCATATAACTTGCTCATATAATGTCATATTGTGGCGATTCAAGTGTCGTTGGAATCATAATGACAACATCTATGATTTGGTACCAGTTTCTGGAGATTTTCAGACTTTCATTTTTTAGCATATTTTTTATCGGGCCTTGGATCACATCTAATGTTTATAATTACAATATTTAGAGGGTTAAAAGTGTTAGGATCACTTGAATCAATTAGTTAAATGGTTATGGAATCATATTTTGATTAAATTTTATTGTGAAATTATATTTCAATGACAACCTTGTAAAGGGAGAATGAACTGTTATTAGAAATTTTATAAAATATAATTTTTTTGTTTAAAAATTAGGTTATATATTTTTGAAATAAACAAAAATATTATTTATATATGTTCATATGTATTTTAAATTTATTTTCAAATTATTTTTTTATATATATTAATTTTTTAATTATATATATATATATATATAAAATAGCATAAATCAATGTTGATTGTATAAACATTATTTTTCATCATCATTATTATTATTTTAATTTTTCATATAAAAAAATCATTTTTTATTTTTCAAAATAGTATGTTTTAACTTTTCTCACGTGAAATTGGTGATGATATATGTTATTTGTTTTTCATGTTTTTTCCCTAAGGGTAGCATTTTTTCATTCAAAACAATCACAATAATTATTATGACACTAACAATAAAAGTCATGAAAACACTTTCCCTCGCTTGTGTCACATAAAATTTGTATATGTGTTACAAGGTTTCTTAAAACCATATGATCAAGGGAACACACATGATCTTAAGAATGAATTCATATAAAACTAACACATTTTCAATTGGTGTTGCTTCTAATGCATCAATACAAAACTAATAAACTCTATATATTCACATGAATGAATAAGTAGGATTGAATTACAAAAAATGGAAGTAATAGAGGTTTGCAAATTGTCCATGCCATGTTATAGAAATTTGTTGTTTCCCACATTAAAATTGTTGTTGATGTACCATCTGTGAAGCCAAGAAAGATTCCATGTAGTTGTTTGGAATTTTTTTTTCCCTTTGCAACTATTTTAATACTAGTATCGAGCCTTAGGAGGTTGTATTTCGTTACTCAAAAAGTGTGATAATGAATGGAAATGATATTACTCGAAACAAATAGAGGAAAGAAAAAAAAATGTAGATAGAGAACCCTCATGACCAAATGCAAACAACATTTATGTGGAGGGCATGATCTGATATCTTCCACACACTCCCAAACCAATGAAGTAGTTATAAGCACTAGATTATATAAGATAATGTAGTTTTATTAACGTCCACCAAATGAAAAAAAATGTGTCAATGCTACTATTACACATATTAGTCTCAATATATAGCAAGACTACAAAGGACCTATCCATAAAATAAATATAAAAGAGATCTAATATATATAATATAAGATATATAAGATCTACAATCTAAATTAAAATCATAATACAAATCATTGGTGTATGAGAACCAAATCCATAGAAAGAAGAATGCCTCACATGTAGTTACTTAAAAGGAAACCTCAATGATCCTTGAGGATGAAGAAGAGGGATAACTTCCTTTTCACAAGCTATGAATCTCAATTTTTGTATCTCTCTTAACATCTAAGGTCATAGAAGAAAAAAATCCTAATATATGGTTGGCCAAAAACATCGAAAGATTTAGAATACTTTGTTTATGTTGTGTCTTGATATCTAGGTAATGCACCCCACTATCAATAAATTGAGGCATTCATCTATTTGTTAGTGCTATGTAAATTTTCATGATATCTAAGACGAAAAATTATAAGGGTCTCACTAAAAAATCTTAAAATGTCTCATATGGTTTCATAGTTCTAATAATTGATATGAGGCTAGTAAATGGCTACCTATTAATGCACTAATCCATTGAGAGTACTATAAAAGAAGATTTAATCACTTTGGAGGTGTAAAATCAAGTAGTGGGTGGGTAATGTTTGAGGTTAGATTCCACAGTCCTAGGGTGATAAAATTAGTAGTGCATTAGAAAAATAAAATAATAAAATAAATCATCCATATTGATGATATTAAAAAGAAGTGTGGATTTTCCATATAGAAACACATAAGTAATATAAATACTATTAAAGATATATCAAAATACTGTTAAATATATATCAAAATTAATCTTCACACAAAAAATCCCTCGATAATAAAAATACAAATACACAAAATAAAATTCTATAAAAAAAAGGTTTTCTGCCTGCATTGGATGTCATAATTAATGGAGTTGGATACCTAATCCATTAGGGTTGGTGTGAAGGAATACAAACTACCATTGAGATTCCAAGAGATCATTGTCACAAAATTGTATTTATATGTGTATCATTTTATAATATGTGTCTCATATTTATCATTAATCAATTGTCCATCCTTGTGTGCCTAAAAGTGGTATAAGAGGAGGGTTTTTTTCAAAAATCCATCAAATATACCTTTTAAATATTCCATCCTATCTTTCCATTACATGTAGCTAGCATACCTGTACTCTTATAATTCCCCACTCATTCTCCATGTCCATTTATCCATCTAGACGAATAAAATTTAATGTATTACTACTCATACCTTCTCACCATGCTTCCAACATCAAGTGTTACTTTGTTGTTTCCATTCTTGTGCCATGAGAATTTTGTGAGTATCATCCTATCCCATTACTGGTGGTATTGCTATTTGTATACCATATTGGTGATCAAAGAAGTAAATATGCCCATGCATGTTGAAAACAAAAATTTTATGATGCATAGAGGGAGCTTAGAGGAAAGTTTAAAATTGAAATGGAGCCATGTGCACATGTGACACGAAATGTTGAAATTGTTGGATTACAAATATAGCCACCACCTATGCATTCTTCTCTTGACATTCAACCTCGAATTATTTTTAGCATTCCAATGAAGATCCAATGAATGAAAAATGCATTTGGTATTCACTCCTCCCTCATTTTTGAAGTAAACTAGTTTCTGGAAGTCTCTTCGCTATAGAGAGGGACTCAAGCATTTTTCTAAGAAAATTGAACCTTCCTGTATTACATGTTTAAGTTTATTTCCTCCATGTTGATTATTCAACTATTTCACAACATACAATTGATACTCGTCTCTATCTTGGTGGCTTGTTGGGCCCAATCATGAACGATATGACTTGTAGTGGAGGGTAATTGTGTGCATTTTTTTAGCCAAGTTAAAACCTTTCCTCGTAGTATTCTAGAAATTCAGTTCCCCTTGGGTCATTACAAAGATCTCATCTCTAGTATCTCTAAATATAAAATATTTTTTGTATTTTTTGCTAAATAAAATTTTCATCATATTCCAATTAGAAATGTTGTTTCTTTCCAAGATCATGAACCATTATAGAGCTAAATGTTTCAATGTTGATGGAAAGAGTTTGAGATTAAGTTCATAAGCTATATAGTTATAAGCCTTGTGCACAGCAACAAACTCAAACAATAAGGTATTAGGGTCTTTAGTAGGTAATCCATAGAATTGATAGAGTACAAAAGGATCGATTCTCTTCATTTTCTCTTCTCCATTAATCTCCATGATATTAAATTCAAAAAACATTGGTTTTTTTCCATATTCAACCGTGGTATAGTGAGATGGGGCTCATTATTCTCTAGATAGGTTCTCAAATTATATACTTTTACTCTCCCAAAATTTTGGAAGGTCTTCTGTTTCTATTAGATAGGAGGTATCACAACCAACTTCTTGTTGTTGATTAATAGTTTGTGGTTCAGAGATGGGGGTTTTTGGTAGAAATTTTCCCAAATTATCTCTAAGGTGAGTAATTCATTCTATGTATAGATGTAATTATATAACTTTTATGTAAATTGGATAAAAAGTGAAGAAAATTCAGGATTTTAGCACCTTTTGTGAAACAATGCTAAAAAGTGGTGGGTTTCAAAATTACGGAAATAATGATTCCCCTCTATAGCTACTAAATTTAATCATTAAGCTACGGTTCATATATAATTCAATGGTTTTTTTCACTATATGTGCAAGTCACACTCTCTTTTCCTTATCTTGCAACTGCCTATGTTAATGCTCCTAGCTAATGAAGGGGAAAATAACACACTAGGTACTACTCAAATGGTTCAGATAATGGAAAACCAATCCATGGATACTACTAAAATTATATCTAATTCAATTTCAAGGTAAATCAAGCAATACCTGAAACATATTCTACTTTATCAATTATATCTAATTTAACCTGAAGAAATTATTGTAGATAAGAGGAAGTGTTATTAATCTAAATTACATAAAGTATAATTCAAAATGCAAGGAGAGCATAACCACTCACAACAAAAATTTAAATGAAGACTACCCAAATCCTAATGCCCATTTGATTTAACCTCATTTTATGATTCCATTTGTGGTTGTAGACAAGATGTGCATTTTTGGGGATAAATATGCTAAAAAGGAAGAGTTTTTCATTATTCTATCCAAGAATTATAGGGCTATAGGAAACTTTGTGTTGCTACAAGGAACTTTCATAGTTTGTTAAAGAAACAAGTAAAAATAAATGAATTTCCTTTATGTTGATTAAACCTACTTTACTAACCTAAGACAAGTACTAACAATTACATTTTTCTTAATATAGTAGCTATATCATGAAATTTATCTTTCTACAGGACAATATACAAATGCAAATCTTGAAATTCTTAATAACAATTTATAAACATATGATAAAATAGGAAAAAGGGATAAGAACATAAAGTATAGAAGGTTTCTTAGATTCCTCTATTTATCTATGCAATAGGAAATAGTCCTCCTTGATAGGCGTGGTTGATTCCCTTCAAAAATACCAAGATTAGGAGGATTATGTCTTCTATAGCTAATACTATTAGCATATTTGATCTTTAGCTGTTGGTGTCCTTGGGTAACTACAGTGTCTTTATTTTAATTATTAGTAATCTCAATATTAATATCCTTATTCCCATGTAACGCTAATAGCGAAAGGTCCTTCACAACATCCTACCACATGTAATGCACTACTTGTACCAAAATCAACAACATAAGCACGACCATATTAACTAAGTATAATGCTTAACTTCTTGACTTTTAATGTAAAAATATATATAAAAAAAAAGCATATTAACAAGGTCAAAAATTTTATATATTGTTTAGGTAAAAAATGAAATTGTAGATGGGCCCTCAAATCACTCATTTCAAAGTCCCATCAACTATGTCTTTCTCTAGTTCATCAATATAATTTTCATTTATAGAAAAAATGATCTAACACCACTTAGTGATCCTAAGTTTTGCATCATTATTTACCCATCCCAATGGATATGTGTGATGATGGTTATGAAATTCAAATCCAATCTTGTTGCCTATATCTACTATGAGATTGGTCTATGAATGATAATCAAATATAGCATTAACCTTTGACTTCTTGACTTGAATATTTATATGGAAATTTTAGGCATCTCCTCTTACTTGGGACGAAGCCTTCTCAAAATCACATTCTTTTGAATTATACTACTAAGAATATTTTCATCTATACCTACAATGTCATCTACCTAGTTGTTTGAATATATTACTAGTATGTTATTATTCTTGGAATCCTTCTTACATTTCTTTGGATTTAGCTTTGGATGTAGCGTCCAACACTTATATTTAGTGTGACAATCAATATTGCAATGGTTATAATGGTTGTTTAGATATGAACTAATGTTTAGTGGCTATTGTATTAGGGATCACCCTGGAACCTAAGCATATCAATGTGAATTTCTCATCAAGTTTGGGCATATCTCTCTCACTTTAGTTAGGAAAATGAATTATTTATTTTTCTCCCATCCCATGAAAATTGAAATTAACTTATATCTATTGTAAACTATGGTTCAAATTAACAACGTCAATCTCACCATGGTAAAACTTATGTCCACTTTTTCTTCCACTTTAAGCAGAGATTAGGAAGAAATGATGGCACTAAAACATGGTATTTGTTTTCACTTTATTATTTCTCTACTACCAACATGATCTATAATTTTGTGGATATTCCACTAGAATAGTTCATCAAAATTGATCTTACAATATTCTGAAATCTCTTATTATGTAGTAATTGTTTTTAGATTTATATTTGATATTATTGGTTTGATGGATGAAATATTATAATAAAATGGAGCTAATTAATTTACAAACAATATAAAAAAATAACACAACATGTACCCTATGAAAACCCTATATGGAAAAACACAATTATAAGGTGAGGCTTATGCTCTTAATATTTTCTTCTCAATTATGGAATTCAAGTACAAAGAAAGTGAACTCACTATGAAGTTGCCATTGAAATTTTTTCTTGAATATTTGTTACAACATATTATACTTCCTATATTATTATTCAATATGCCATTTATATATTCTCTACTCAAGTTTGGAATAATAAACAATACAAGCAGAATGAGACCCCTTCCTTTCCTAGTATCCCAAAATTTAACATGGTTTGATAGTCATATAAGGTTAAGATTTTGGTTTTTACATATCTTAACTCTTAGGGTGAGGGTTTTGGACCCTCTAGAATATTATTGAAAGTGTTGTATTTTAAGCACAAGAACAAAGTCTAGTTATAATAAAACACTACGCTAGTTATTGCAAGTGGAAAGAAAGAAAAGAGAACAAATTAAAACTAAAATAGACTAAGTGACTAGATAAACAATTTGATTTCACTTTATTATTATGCTTGACTTGAGTACAATAAAATATTCTTCACATTGAAAGGAATCGTATGCACTAAGTGTGGTTCCATGTGCATGCACAACTAGTAGAAAAAAAACTCTCCCATAGTTCTAGTTAACTAGTCTAAAAATGGGGTTGTAGGGTCTAAAATAGAGTTAAGATACAAAAAAAATAGAGTTAATTAAAGATAAAATAGGATAAAATTAACCGAGGAAAAAATATATAACTCACTCGTATACTTCCTAACTCAAGTGATGAAGAAACTATCCAAAAATAATACTAAAAGTCAAAGGATAAGGCTTCCTAGATTTAAGGCATGAGAAGATAACATTATGGATAAGGTTGTCCACCAAAATATTAAGGAGATGCGCATTTGTGGATAGTATTCCTAAAAATTGGGAAGTGCACATTACTGGAGAGGAAAAATTTCATGTAACTACTTAGTCACTGCCTAATCACCACCACTTATCATCCTACATTACACCCCTACTCAAAATAAAAATATCATAAATAGTAAGTGAAAAAAATAGAAAGTGACACTAAAGGGTAGGAAATGTAGGGTAGGTAATATGTATATACTCCAACACCCCCCAAACCATAAATTTTTTGCATAAAATATAAGTCCCAACAATATCTAACATGTTGATTTTCACATGGTTTTTCAAACTGATAACCATTTTTGATATTTTAAAATTATTATTAACATCACATCATTGAATAATTACACAGAAAGAAATCAACCATATATCATTAACCATAAATATACAACTCACATAAAGAAAATAGAGAACTGTCTTGACAAAACCCTCATGGGGAAAAACACAACAACCTTTTCCAATAGAGAATTCTTCAACTCAACATAGAGACACTGTCTAAGACATCAACTGGGGAAAACCTAGCCTAAGGTCCATCCTCCTAGTCAAGTCATTTTGGCCCATGAAAACATGCTTTGTTCTTTATTCTTCACAACCTTATAAGATGGATAAATTTGTTGCCTCTGAACTCATGTCTTTTCTTCCTCAAACCATCCCTTCAATAGCCTCATAATAATATTTATTTGTTTCCTCAAAACATCCATTTTCATGCCTAAAAGAAGTGAATTTTTCTAGCTCACAACCCCCAGAGATAAGCAATTTCCTGTAGCTCATAGACCACAAAATGATGACTTTTGTGGCTCGTAGAATATAGAACGACAACTTTCTATAGCTCACAAAACTCAAAGATAACTGATTTTATGTAGCTCACAAACTATTGAATGACGTATTTCTGTAGCTCGTAGACCTAAAAACTTATCCCTTAGAATAAATTGAACCATAGAGATAATATAATCGAATTTCTTGTCACATACCTCCAAGAATTTTCCTCAGACCATGCGAGCTTCCTCATACCATATGAACTTGTCTTTCTCACAAAGGAGGACGAAATGTCATTTATGTATAGTCTTTTCATGGAGACGAATAGGTGTGTCTTCCTTTGGAGCTGAATTGAATTCATGAGGAGGTCGACTTCACTAGGAGGAGGTCAATAGAACTATTTGGAGACAAAACTTTTAATTTCAAAAATTCAAATTTCTTTCTTTTGAAAGTCCAAATGGGACTTGTCACAAAATATTTTTCTTTTGACTCTTAGCTTTTAAAATATGCTTTACAAATACATTATGAAGACTTGCCACAGTTACAAAAATCAACACTCCCTATTAACTAGGGAGGTATTCATAACGAGTATTTATATGTTCTCATGTTGATATAATTTATCGATGAAAAGGTTACAACAAATTATCATCAACCTTGCCAGCATCTATGACATTATCAACATCATCAACATCATCTTGTTATCAACCACTAGTTGAAATCTCTAACACATTATCATCATGAACTAGTAGGCATCTCTAACACCGACATCACTGTCACCATTAAAATCTGCTAGTGGCCATATCCAAGGCAATACCGAACCCATGAAAATTTCATCAACATATTAGGACTCACTCCTCCAGAGTGATTGGTCCCCATGATTTCTCCCTAGGAAAAAATTCTAAGAGCTCAACTAGCTAGCACTCACTCACCCTTCTTGGTGAGCACTTTGGGCGAAGACCTAACTCAACCCTTCCTCATTGGTGATCGAGTCTAGATGATGAAAGGACCTCACAACACTCTTATAGTGTGTGATTGGGTCCATGAACTCACTCAAATATTCATTGGTTGATAATTAGGTTTAGATGTTGAATGACCTCACTACACCCTCCGAGTGTGTGATTGGGTCCAAGACCTCACTCAACCCTTCCTTGGTTGGTGATTGGGTCCAAATGCTGAAGGGCCACACTACACCCTTCTTGTGTGTGACCAATTCTAGGACCTAACTCAACCCATCCTTGGTTGGTGATCAGGTCTAGATGTTGAAGGACCTCACTACACGCTTCTAGTGTGTGTTCAGGTCCAATACCTCACTCAACCCTTCATTTGTTGGTGATTGGGTCTAGATGCTAAAGGACCTCATTACACCCTTTACGGTGTGTGATTGGGTCCACAAATCTCACTACACCTTTTCCTGGTATGTGATCGGGTATCTATGAGAGGAACTCACTCAAATCTACCTGTTGATTACTCTAGGCCTCTCGGAAAAATTCTCCCTACCGGGAAAATTTCCATCCATGCTGGTGTCAAATTAGCACTCCCTCTAACCAAGAGGGGTAATATCTACAAGCCCCATATTGTCTTTGAAGTACATGAACTTTGTTTTTGGTAACGAAATTGTTAAAATATCAACTGTATTCTTATCGGTTGAGATGTACTCGAGCCTTATCGCTCTCCTCTGCACCATGTCACATGTAGTGATGCTTAATCTAAAGGTTCTTTGACCTATCATCCTGCTGTTGTTAGAAATTAATTAACATATCAATGGAACATATAAAATATTTCAAATAAATAAACACATAAAAACATAATATAAGAGATAAATATATATAAGAGGTTCACTCAATTTGGGCTATGTCCACAGAGAAACAACTAGTCCTTCATTTTATATTATCCGGCAAAATGAAGAGATACAACCTACAAAAAATATATTGTAATTTAATCTTCGCTCTCACATAGTCTCTCCTTTTTCCTTCGTGCACAAAATAATACACAAGTGAAATTCCCTCATATAAACTGAGCATTTCCTTATAGGGAAAAAAACCCTAAATTAACATAACTTTTATCGTCATATCTTCTGCCTAATGACTCGCTGAGATTAAATATGAAATTACAATATTTTATAAGATAATTTTCATCTAATTTTTTCTTCAGGGGTGTTACCCCTGAACCCCTACCAGGGGGGAAACTTCAATAGTGAGGGGAGGAAGCCTGCGCCCCCACCCCCCCTCCCCCGGGATCCAACCACAATTGAAATAAAAAACCTCTGAACAATCAGGAATATAATCAAGCTCCACACCCAACAATATCCCACTTGGATATTGATTATATCCAGTTCATTGTTGCTTCACTTGCTTGACAATGCTTCCACTTGGACCTGGTTGTTTCTCATCTTCACCATCATAATTGAATACCAATTTAAATGGAGAAGAAACTAAATTTATCCATGGTTTCCACCTTCGTTAACATATCTACAGGGTGTATATCTTTTCGAACTTCAATTTTCCATCTTCCAAAACTAACCGGATGAAATGGTACTTGAGTTGTATATGTTTTGACTTGGAATGAAATGATGATTTCTTTGCAATATGAATGGAACTTTGGATGTCACTGTATAACATGCCAATCTCCCACTTCTTTCCCTATTCATCCACAAACCTTTGTAACCAAATCATTTCTTTACTAGCCTCTGTAGAAGATACATACTCCACTTCTGTTGTTGAAAGTGCAACAATTTTTTGAAATTTTGAAACCCAACTGAAAATGTTTCCACCTACAATAAGCACATACCCTATGGCTCTCCTCCTGCTATCGCTATCAGCTGCCATATTTGCATCAACATGTCCCTGTAAAACTGTGTTTAACCCTCCAAAAAATAACACCTGATTAGTGGTACCTCTCAAATACCTGAGAATCCACTTCACTATCATTCAATGCTCTTTTCCCGGATTTTTCATATACATGCTCACAACCCCCACTACATGTGAAATATCCAGTCTTGTGTGCACCATTGCATACATTAAGCTTCCAACTATTGATGTGTATGGACCTCTATACATATAATCAATCTCTTCCTAGGTCTTGGTACACATCTCCTTACTTAGTTTGAAATGGCTAGCCAAAGGTGTATTGACTGGTTTTGCAGTCTACATATTAAATATTTCCAGCACATTTTCTATGTACTCAATTTGAGGCAATGTTAATTGTAATTTTTCTTGTCTCTATTTATTCTCATACCAAGGATTGGCTTTGCAACACCCAAATCCTTCATTGGAATTAAATTATCCAACTTTCCTTTCAGCACATTTATTTCTTGCATGTTATAACCTGCAATAAGCATTTCATATACATATAATAGAAATATAATATATTTTCGATCATTTTGCTTCTTAAGATAAACATAGTGGTCAAAGTGACATATTGTATAACCTTGTTAAAAAATAAACCTGTCAAAATTTAGATACTAATTATGACTCAGAGCCTATTTTAATCCTAAAAAGCTCCTCCTCAATTTTCATGCTAATTTATCCTTCCCTTTTAACCCATACCCTTGCGATTGTTGCATATAGATTTCTTCCTCGAAATCCCCATGGAGAAAGGTTGTCTTTACATCTAACTATTCCATATATAAATCTTGTGTTTCCATTACACTTGAAATAGTTCTTATTGAATTCATTTTAAAAACAGGATAAAATATTTCATCAAATCTGATACCTTTCTTTTGTGCAAACCCCTTCACCAAAATTCTAGCCTTATACCATTGTTATCCTCCAACTTCTTCCTTCAACCTGTAAACCTATTTATTCTACAATTTTTTTTACCTACATGAAATCTGACAAAGTCCCAAGCCTAGTTATGTACCAAGGATTCCATCTCTTCTTTCATGGGTTTCTGCCACTTCTTCCAGGTTTCTACCTGCATTGCTTCTTCATATCCTTCTAGTTCACCAGAATTAGTCAACAATATACAATATAATGAAGGTGAATATCGTTCAAGTGGTCTAATTAACCTGGTAGATATTCTAACAACACTAATACAAGTTTGAGGTGCCTATTGTTGTTATTCATACTGTTGTTGTTGTTTTTATTGTTTATCATTATGATTACATGACACCTCTGAATCCACTTTTCTTGTGATCTCTACAAGCACTGTGTATTCTATGTTTTCTTTTTTCTTTTTTCTTTCCTTGCAATTTATCTTTTTACTAAACTCTTTCATTGAATACCACATCTCTACTCCTAATGATTTTATGGTTTTCATAATCATATAAGATATAACCAAAATCATTAACACCATATCCAATGAAACTACACACCTTTGATTTTTCCTAAAGTTTTGTTCTATTTTCTTTATTAATGTGGGCAAATGCTTCACAACCGAAAGTCTTTAGAAATGAGTAGCTTACCATTTTACCTATCCATGCCTCCTTTGGAATACCACCATCCAAGGAACTTGAAGGCCCCTTGTTTATTAGATAAACAATAGTATCTACAACATATACCCAAAATTTTAATGGAAATCCTGCATGAAATCTCATGCACCATGCACGCTCCATGATTCTACAATTCACCCTTTCTGACACACCATTTTCTTGTGGTGTTCCTAGAACTGTATTCTATCTACAAATTCCATGCTCTGAATAGTAATTATCAAACTCCTTGCTGCAATATTCACCTCCATTATTTGATTTGAGACACTTCAACTTCTTTCTTGTCTCATTCTCAACCAAAGCTTTCCATTTCTTAAAATTATCAAAGATATCAGATTTATTTTGAATACAATAAACCTATTTTTTCCTAGTTGCATCATCAATAAAATTATCATAATAACGAGATCCACCAAGAGATGATACCTGATCAGGTCCCCATACATTTGTATGCACAAGATTTAAATTTTCACTCTTCTTTTATTTCCCAACTCTAAGAAATCTGACTTTCTTCTGTCTTCCATCAATACAATTTTCATAGAAATCCAAATCAACATGCTTCAAACATGGCAACAAATTCCTTGAGTGAAGAATATGCATCCCCTTCTGAATCATATGCCTAAGCCTATGATGGAAGAGTGTCGTATCTGCTGTTGTGGATAGTAAAGTATTAAACTAATTAGAAATACCATTGCATAAATAGAATGTACCAACCTTTTCTCCTTTTTATATTAACATGGCTCCTTTAATGTCCTTCCAGGTTCTATCTATAAATGTAGTTACATAACCTTCACCTTCCAAATACCCTTTTGAAATTACATTTTTCTTTAGATCTCGAACATTCCTTACCTCCTTTAACAACAATTGGTTTCCATTATGTTTCTTTATAAAAACCTTACCCATTCCAATGATTTTACAGGGTTTTTCATCACCCAAACAAACCTATCCAAAATATTCTTGAACCTAATAATCAATAATATTCTCTAATGAAATAATTAAAGAATATTGAAACACATCACTTGTTACATTCCCTTCATGATTTTTCTCTTGTTTTCCATCTCCTTCTTTTCCCTTACAAGTTTTATAGTCTTTCTTTATGTGTCCTTTCTTCCCACATTTCCAACACACCATCCCCAATATGGAATTGGACCTTCCTTTCCATGACTTACTATGATGTCTCGTGCTCTTTCCTCTCCCTAGCTTTATTCCCCTAGTCTATGTAGTCAAAGCATTTCATGTTGTCTCACATGAGCTTTTCCATCACATTTCCTCGCTAAGGATAGCACCAACAACATATTTAAACTTTAAAGTACTAGATCTAAAGACAGAATTATTGATGGCCATGACTAACCATTCCAACCTTCTCACTGTTGGAACAGGGTCTCCTAACAAGCTGCGAAACTGGTCCATTTTGGATATTTTTTATTAGATTTAATCTAGTGGAGGGGTTTTGGGGTGGGTCAAAGCTCCGAAAGCGTTGTAATGGGTAAAAGGTAAACTAGGGGTCTGAAAACCACGGTTTTTGGACCATAGGAAAGTCTAGGCTAGATTGTTATAAATATAGGAGCATTTTGTATTGTAAAGGAAAAGAAATAATGAGCTATTGATGTGAACTATGGTTTAAGCTATCTGTTTGGGTTTTGGGGAAAGGACTCCTGCTGGTTGTGTGCATAGAGATCCAAGTCCAGCTGTGTGCGGACCCTGCTGCTGTGTGCGTAGGTTGGGAAGGGAATTGTAAGGAAGGATTGATGAATGAATGAATAAGAAGGATTGATAGAGAACTGAATCTGTGAGTAAACTTGTGCGAATTGTTGGTAATTGTTATATTGTGCATTTTCTATCTTTAAGCTGTGAAGATCTGTGTAAGTGTGTTTCTGGATCTGGATCTATTCTGTTCTGTTTATATAGTGTTGTGTTATTGTCATAAAAGCATATAACTATAGATATAGCACGCGTGGATGTGAACAGAGACCTAATTAACCCTGCACAGAATAAGGTAATCTGGGATTACAGGACCTAGCGCAGCTCTGCTTGCCTTACCCTTCCTTTCTCAGGGTGCGGAAACCTGGTTCCAGCACCCACCCATACTACTTCGAGTGAGACTTTGGCCTACACAAGAAGGTCACTGCCGAAAGGGCCAGTAGTATAGGGGTTTTTTGGCAAACCTTGCACACCGAACCTGGGTCAAGACCCCTCAAGCCAACAAATGGTTCTGTTGTCGGGACCAGAAGAAGTCTGAGAAAGGGATCGGGTAACGACATTGGAGATCTAATGCGGAGTTGAATGAGCACTACTCTAGGTGAAAGCGCAACATAGAGCGGTAAGTACTATCGAACGGTCAAGTGGAGGATCACTCTGCTTGTAGCTCGCCGAGAAGAGCACATACACAAGGTCCGTCAGTTACCTCAACGTCAAGCTCCCGGGAAAATAAACCAGAGGAAAACATGGCAGTACACTTAAATTTACCTACCTTTAAGGGTGCAGTTGACGAGGACATGGAGCGGTTTTGGTTCGTGGCTGAATCGGTGTGGACTGTGCAGGGGGTGGTAAGCGATACTATGAAAAGAGCGCAGCTGCCCCTGGCCTTCGAAGAAAGGGCGCTGGACTGGTATATTCGGTATATATCTCAAAATGGGAACGCATTGTTTCAAGATGTTAAGGACGCCCTAAAACAACAATTCTAGAAGTCGAAATCTTACTCTTAGTTGGTAGCAGAAGTGAAAGACTTCAAGCAAAGTGTGTCTGAGTCGGTGTGGGAGGCCGATCAATAGTTAAAAAAAGAAATCAGGGAAGGGGGGTTCAAATATGATGACAAACAACACACAGAATGGTTCATTCCAATGTTGCTACCTCACTTACGGATACCAATGAGCCACCAGACCTTCGAGTCACAGGAAAAATCCTTGGAAGCTGTCATGAAACTCGAAGCCATGCCTAATGACAACACGTTAGGAGGAGTGAATCAAATTCAAGAACAGCTTGGAGCCATGCACATGGAAATACAGAGCTTGTGGACACAACGGGAAAAAGGAGTTAGCACAGACCTCTGGTGCATACGATGTCAGGTATCTGGCCACACCAAGGACCAGTGTCCCCTATTGGCGGATTACCTATAGGAAGGGGGACCTAGTTCGCTGCACCCCAGGTCCGGTGGATCTGTGCTCTAGTGTGATGACTACCGGGTAGCGGGACTACATGATACGGCCTAGTGCCCCTGACTAGGTATGGGTGATTTGAAGCAACAATGGTGTAGATTCTGCCAATCGGTAGGGCACGATGAGCAGAATTTTCGCACATATGACTTATTGGTAGATCGAGGAAACCTCTATCAGGTACAATCAGATCCCGCATTGTCGAGATTCCCCGCGACTTTTGGTGGCTCCCCAGTGAGGGGCAGGGAAGGCGGGGAGGAAGCGCAGGATGAGGATGGGACTAGCTTATCTGCTATAACTGCGAAGAGGTAGGGAACTTCGCCAGGGACTGCCCAAATCCCACCAGGTAATCCTATAAATATTTCCAACAACTGGACCATGAGATCGAAGACTGCCTGATATTGATAACAAAAATGCAGGATAAACAACCTACTCCTACGTACAATGTAAAAAGAGTTAAAACTGAGTTGAGGGATTCAGATCTGAGTGTAAAAGTCATAATGCACAGTGGTACGGTCAGTCAGGGAGTGAAGGAAGAGCTTGCCCCTCGAAAGGGAACAAATTTCAAGGAACAAGAGTCGCTGGCAGCCCCTGCGCAGCTGCCAACACACCTCCAAGAGAAGGAAGAGGTTGAGCCCTTCCTAAGGGCATGTCTGAAACTACTGCATGACCCACAGGTTGTAGAAAATATTCAAGTATTATTGCATCACTGCGTAGCCCCGCCCAACACAATGGTTGAGATTAAGAAAGTACACAAATTACACAGTTATAAGAAATGTACCGAGAGGGAAATGCGGTTAACTGCGCATATTGGCGACTACGAGATAGATCAAGTTATCCTCGATCTAGGATCGGATGCGAACATCTTACCAAAGCAGACATGGCAATGAATGGGATAACCAAAGTTATATTGGTCCACCATCCAGCTACGCATGGCGAATCAACAGAAGATCATCCCTCTGGGAAGGTTGCCGAACATCATGGTAGATATCGCAGGAGTAAAGGTCCTAGCTAACTTTGAAGTAATAGAAATCGTGGAAGATGCAGATCCCTACCCTGCACTCCTAGGGCTGGACTAGGCTATAGACGTGGGGGATGTCATCAATATGAAGAAACGCAGCATGGTATTTGAGAAAAATGGTATGCGTGTAATAGTACCACTAGATCCCACCGAGGGTGTGCGGTATACGGAACCAGCATATGAAGAAGAGGAACTAGATCATATCTACAAGGTGACGGCACAGGACGAAGACCGAGGTAACCCTACAACAGGCAGAGTACTCTGTTGGGCGAAGGACATGGAGTACTTTTCTGACCCTGATGAATAATTAGAAATTTGGCAAAACCGATTGCGAGATGTCTCGGCACTTCGATGCCCTTGGACCATGAGTACCCTCTACTCCATTACTTCAGAGGTAAGAGACCTTCCCCACTTTTATGGGTCTAGTAATGTCCAGGAATTTCTAAGAACATTGGAAGCTAGGGTGCCAAAAGAACAGCGGCTCTGGGCCCTCAATCTGGCTCTGCGTGGAACACCTGCACAATCATGGGATACCCACAAGAAAGCATTTTCAGACTGGGAAACGTGTCAGGATAGGATGATTCTACGGTTCGTACCTCCAGCTGACGTGCATACCAGGATATTTCTTGGACCCGGGGATCCCCGCACACATTTGCGGACGACCCAATGGTCTGATCGAACTACGGAAGAATGGGTCCATTTATTTGTGCATGCCTTGAACCCTATCCCTGTTGCTTGGTACTTAGATGCGGATTTACACCAGCGTACCCGCCACTGGGAAGTATTAAAAGAATACTTTATCGAAACATTCAGACTAATTGGGGGAACGGAGATGCTCGACGAAGCTCTGCAGGATATCGATGCATTTATATTTAAGAAGCCTCACCCCTGCACTAACCAACAACCCTGACATGGGAAGCCCAGATGCAAGACATAGTCAACTGCCGGAGCTTGGCGATCAACGAAGAAGAAGATAATCTGCAAAATATCTTTGTCCCGGAATCTAAAGGAGAACATACCGTTATCGGACCATCGCTACAGAATAGCGATGTAACGCAACCTCTCAGGTTGCGCGAAGTTAATATTGGAACAGAAGAACACCCTCAGCTGGCTAAAATTGGGGACTATTGGGATGAAGGAACCGTAGGAAAAATTGCAGAGTTACTTACGGAGTATCAAGACTTATTTCCAACAATTTTTTCTGAACTCAAAGGGATCACTAGGGACCTAAGCATTATGCACATCACTCTAAAACCCGAGGTGCGTCCCGTTAAGCAGCGACCTTACCGACTAAACCCTAAATATAAGCAAAAGTTCAAGGAAGAGCTGGAAAAAATGCTTACCGCAAGTATCATTGAACCAGTTGAACAATCAGATTGGGTAAGTCCAATGGTCATCCAAGAGAAGAATACAAAGGGGGAAATACGCATCTGCGTGGATCTACGCAAGTTAAATGACTCTTTCGTCCATGACCCCTTCCCTACGCCTTTCTCCGATGAAATCCTTGATAGCATGGGTGGCCAAGAGGCCTATTCCTTCACCGATGGATTCTCAGGATACCACCAAATCAGAATTGCACCTGAAGATCGCAACAAGAACACCTTTGTGACTGAATGGGGTTCCTTCCAGTATACGGTCATGCCCTTTGGCCTCAAGAATGCACCTGCTATCTTCTCAAGGGTCGTCATGGCTGTATTCAAGGAGTTTATTCATAAGTTCCTAGAGGTTTACTTCGATGACTGCACAGTCTTTGGCCTAGTAAAAGAGCACGTCTCTAACCTACAATTAATGTTGGATGCATGCTGGAAGCACCAAATCTCCTTGAATATCAAAAAGTGCATCTTTTGTGTACCATTCGGAATCTTGCTTGGACACATAGTCTGTCAGCAAGGAGTAATGGTTGATCCTGCGAAGATAGCTATAATTATAAACCTTGTAGCCCCCACAATGGAGAAACAGTTGCGTTCTATTCTCGACCACACGGGTTATTATAGGAAATTCATTTAGGGGTACGCCCTGATCATAGCACCCAGGGAATAACTACTAAAAAAGGATGTCTGTTTTTTCTGGAATGACGAATGTCAGAAGAGCTTCGAGCTACTCAAGGAGAAGATGATCTCTACACCCATACTGATATTTCTTGAATGGTCAAAGGAATTTCATGTACATGTGGATGTGTCAGGCGTCACCCTGGGCACAGTGCTCACTCAACCTGGCGAAGGAGATATTGATCACCTAGTTGCATTTGTGAGTTGAAAACTCTCGGGCGCAGAACGAAACTACTCTTCCACTGAGCGCGAAGGACTATCTATGGTAAACACATTACAACAATATCGGAACTATCTGCTAGGTGGCCACTTTAAGATGTTCACTGATCATTCGGCTTTGAAATACTCGATCAACAAGCTTGTGTTGGGGGGGGAAGATCTTTCGTTGGTTGTTGCTATTCCAAGAATATGATTTTGAGATCATTGTTAAGCCTGGAAGGTTGAATGCAGGTCTGAATCATCTATCTCGCATCGAAACAGGGGAAGAGCCTACTAACTTGGATGAGGGATTACCCGATGCGTAGTTGTTCACCATTAAGGTGGTTGATGCTCACTTTGTTGATATCATTGAATTCCTTACTATAGGCATAGCCCCTGCAGAATATTCGGTGCAGTGGAAGAAGGAGTTGGTTACCCGAGCTGTAGACTTCACTATCATCACCGGTCAGTTATACAAGTTAGGCGCAGATGAAATACTACGTCGATATGTATTGGAACATGAACGACCCACCGTTTTAGAAGAAGCACATGAAAGAGTCGCAGGCAGCCACTACACAGGATGAGCTACGACACAAAAAATCTTGCGAGCTAGATTATGGTGGCCTACCCTACATCAGGATTCTTACACCTACTGCAGATCGTGTGATACATGCCAACGAACTAGACCACCCTCACGGTGAGATGACATGCCATTACAGCCTCAAGTGGCCCTACAGGCTTTTGAAAAATGGGCCATTGAATTTATAGGACCCATCAATCCACCAGGCAAGAAAACAGGCGCATGCTACATTATCATTGCCACTGACTACGTCACTCGATGGGCTGAGGCACAAGCAGTGAAAGATTGTACCATGGATACTGCTGCACACTTCATCTTTGAGAAGATTCTGAACAAGTTTGGCTGCCCAAAGATCCTAATGAGTGACAGAGATACACACTTTTTTAACCACACGATTCAAGCTTTGAATGAGGAATTCCGGATCCACCATGCAAAGAGTACACCATATCATCCCTAGGAAAATGGGGCGGTTGAAGCTTTTAATAAAATTTTGGAACAGACATTAACTAAGGTTTGCAATGCTGATCGCATCGACTGGGATGTTCGCGTCCCCTCGGTTCTATGGACCTACCAAACGACCTGTAAGAAGCTGACAGGCAGGACCCCCTTCCGAATGGTCTACGGCAAGGAGGCCATTATGCCCATAGAATATGTTGTTCCTAGCCTACGCATCACAACCTTCACAAATATGGTGGACCTAGATATCATAGAGGAGCGGCTTACGCAACTGTTGGCTTTGGAGGAAGATCGTTTATTGCTAATTTTCACCAATGGTTTCAGAAGGCTCATGATAAAGCCTGGCATGATCAACATATTTGCCAAAAGACATTCGTCGAAGCTGATCTTGTCCTTCTGTACGATAGCCAATTTGCGAAGCATCCAGGGAAATTCTGGTAGCACTAGCTTGGTCCCTACACAGTTAAGGAGATCACGAATGGTAGCACATTCCACCTAACTACCTTGTGCGCTGACCTCATTCCTAGCTTTGTCAATGGTAGTCGACTCAAACCATACCAGGCTAAGGACTATATGGCCGCACCACCGCAGTGACTCAAGACGAGTCACAAGATTATGTTGGTGGACTGTTGGAACAGGGTCTCCTAACAAGCTGCGAAACTGGTCCATTTTGGATATTTTTTATTAGATTTAATCTAGCGGAGGGGTTTTGGGGTGGTTTAAAGCCTCGAATGTGTTGTAATGGGTAAAAGGGTAAACTAGGGGTATGAAAACCACGGTTTTCGGACCATAGGAAAGTCTAGGCTAGATTTTTATAAATAGAGGAGCGTTTTGTATTGTAAAGGATAAGAAATAATGAGCTATTGATGCGAACTGTGGTTTAAGCTATCTTTTTGGGTTTTGGGGAAAGGACTCCTGCTGGCTATGTGCGCGGAGATCCAAGTCCAGCTGTGTGCAGACCCTGCTGCTGTGTGCACAGGTTGGGAAGGGAATTGTAAGGAAGGATTGATGAATGAATGAATAAGAAGGATTGATAGAGAACTGAATCTGTGAGTAATCTTGTGCGAATTGTTGGTAATTGTTGTATTGTTAATTTTCTGTCTTTAAGCTGTGAAGATCTGTGTAAGTGTGTTTTTGGATCTGGATCTATTATGTTTTTTTTATATAGTGTTGTTTTATTGTCATAAAATCATATAACTATAGATCTAGTGCACGTGGATGCGAACAGAGCCCTAATTAACCTTGCATAGAATAAGGTAATCTTGGATTACAGGACCTAGCACAGCTCTACTTGCCTTACCCTTCCTTTCTCAGGGTGCGGAATCCTGCTTCCAGCACCCACCCATACTACTTCGGGTGAGACTTTGACCTATGCAAGCAGGTCACTGCCGAAAGGGCCAGTAGTATAGGGGTTTGTTGGAAAACCTTGCACACCAAACCTGGGTCAGGACCCCTCAAGCCAACACTCGCAATAAGCACAAAAATAATAAATCCCTAACTTCATCATCAAAATTTACCCCTATAGAATTAAACTGACTGGTAACTGTGTTATATTCATTTAAATGATTAACAACGGATCCACCTTCTGACATATTCATATTAAATAAATGTTTTATAAGAAATACCCCGTTTAAGGCTGAGGTTTTTTCATATAGTTTGGCCAATTCTATCATTAAACCATTTTTTGTCATTTGTTTTGAAATGTTGAAAGCCACTGACATTTCTAGGCACAACCATATTTTTCTTAGTGCCTTTGTGTCAACAATCTCCCATTTTTCATTCGTCATACTTGTCAGCTTCTTTTCTTTTTTTCTCAATTCTAGGTAAAGATATTTTTGATACAAATAATCCTCCATTTGCATCTTCCAAAGCTGGTAATTTTGGCCATTGAATTTCTCTGCCCTAAACTTACCATCTTCCACCATTTCTCCCAGTCAAACTAGGAACCTTTCTTTCCTGCAAGTTTATCAACCAAATAGAACTTAGACTTTGATACCAGTTGTTATAACTTAATTAAGAGAGCAATGGAACATATAAAATATTTTGGAAAAAAAAACACATAAAAGCATAAAACAAGAGAGACACAGACATACATGGTTCACCCAATTTGGGCTATGTCCATGGAGAAGAAACTAGACCTTCCTTTATATTATCCTATAAAAATGAAGAGATACAACCTACAAAAAATCCATTGTAATTCCCTCTTCGGTCTCACACAACCTCTCCTCCTTTCTTCACACACAAAATAATACATTGTCGCAACACAATTCCCTCACATAAAGTGAGGGTTTCCTTATAATGGGAAAAAACCTAAATTAACATAACTTATACCGTGAGATCTTCTGCCTAATGAACGAACCAAATTGACTATGAAATTACAATATTTCACAATGAAAATTTTCATCTAATTTTTACTTCGGTGGTGTTTCCACAAAACTCCCACTAGGGGGGTTCCAAAGAATTGCAGCCACCCCCCCTGGTGGAAATAGTAGGGGGGGGGGGGGACGTAAATCCCCCCATACCCCCTCGTCAGGGGTTGGGATCCAACCACGGTTGAAACAAAAAACCTCTTAACATCAGGAAGATAATCGAGATCCACATCCAATAGCTTTCACCTACACTTGATCAACCAATCTTGTAAGTTGCAGTCATACTACTTGCCTTTCACGCAATAACATACTTGGCCTTTGAGTGCAACAAACTCTCTCTATTTTCAACACTCCTTTCCTAATTTAATTTTTTTCAACTGTATTTCCCTGCTTTAGACATTTATGAAGCCATAAGTGATTGTTCCATGACTAATCATACCATGCTAGTACTTCAACACATGTTGAGCCATATTATTTGACTCAACCATAATTTCATATGATTCCTATACTTTGTTCATCATCGTAAGTGGATATTCTTCCTGAAACAAATCTTGTCATAGTAATATTGATTTTATCCCTTTGTCATTGATGTTATAATCTATCTTGTCAAGATATTTCATAATGAATTTGGAGGTTCATCTCCCTCTAAATTTGAGCAAGAGTTCTTGGAGAGACCTCTTCCTCTCGAGAAAATATTCTAGTCAATGCAACTCCCTCTTACATATCAATTTTTCTTCTTCTTTTAACAAATCATGTAGGATCAATCACCAATATGAGTGCATCAATTTTGAGGAGCTTGTACAAAGCCTTATTTCTGATTAAAAGTGTTGGAATTCTTCATGTACCTCACCATCTTGAGGTAGTTCACTTATTTCATCGAGAAATATGATCTCTACAGATGCATACCTAAAATGATGTCCTTTCATAGGATTATTTCCCCTTGCTTAGGTAATCCATTGCCTTGTACTTCTTGCCATCCAATCATATTTTTTCTTGAGATAAACCAAATGCATTTTTCTCCCTCTAAGTCAAGATCTTGTCCATTACAGTATCACTCATCATAGAGAGTATCTCTATCATAAATTTTCTATGTTATTCCATATTCTTCCAAAAACCTTTGTAGCCTTCAATATCTACCTGTACTCCCATGGAATAATGATCATAATTAAGAAAATTATTAAGAGACAAGAGACTATCTAATCAATGACAGCAATAATAATAATTATGAAGGAGAGATATAAAGTACTTATCTTTAAGAAGAGTGTAAGATCCCTCTTGACCTTTAGAATCCTTGCATCCATCAACAACTTTATCATGATATAATTCCTTTCTCATAAGATATAGGGTTTCTACTTTCATTGGAAACACTCAATCCTAGGATTTTTTATCATAAACCCTAGACTTTATTTATCCAAACTCTTTTAGTCTATTAGGGTTTACAAACCCTAGTTATCCAAATATTCAAAAACCCTAAAATTTATTCATCAAATAATAATCATTCTTAGATTCACTATGAACCCGATTTTATTTTTAGATTTTGCAAATATCTAGCTTCAAACCCTAGACTTGTCCATAGATTTTGAAATATGAAGTCCTTCCTTTCATCTTTCATGCATCAATCACTCATCTTTCTTAAGTAGAATTTTTGAACTTGAGAGAGAATTCAACCGATTATTTATTTGGATTTTCAATTCTCTTATCATTATATATGATTCATCGTGCAAAGGCCGTGACATGCTTGATTTGACAAGGCTGAGATCAATGAATGCTTCACGTGATGTCACTTACCTCTTATCAATATAGGTTTGCAATCCCATGATTGTAGATCTTCTTGCATACAAAAATTTTTCAAGTCTTAACAAGCTCATAGTTTTGAGAATGTCATTTTCCTTCAAAAAATTGAAGGAAGACTTGGCACTAAGTAATTTCATATGCATGCTTTATAGCAGGTCCCATATCATACTTGTGTGATTCATATGAAAAAATTCAAATTTAACATAGATAGCTACATTTTCGGTCCTTAGGTAGGTTATTGACAAATCATCTCATCCTTATTTTATGTATAGAACAAAGAATCAATTTGACTCCTTTAGATATTGACTTATTATTATAATATTAAGATTTTAATCCTTATAATAATTCAGGATCCTCTTTAATTTAGATGTTTATCATTGAGACACTAGAGATCAAATACTAGGATATGATCCTTGAGATCACACTTAGTCTCTATTCGATTTATGAAAAAACTAGAAGACTTGCTCACATTACTTCTACTTGAGAATAAGGGTATTCTTAGACACTTAAAACATAAGAGGTGTAATTTCAGATAATAATTCGATAATTGATCTTAAATCAAGAGTTTGATCCGTCTGAAATAACTCATCAAAGCTTCCTTAGAAGGTTTTGACCTCAACCAACTGAGGCCCTTGGTAATATATATATGGGGCTCATTTGACTTAATGCAAAAATATTATCTAGATGATCTCGGTTCTTCTTAAGGTAGGCTCCTTTTGTAATGACTCTTAAACCTAAGCAATTTACATTTGGCCTACCTGGAATTTCGGGCTAGGGCTTCTTTCGTTCCTTAGTCATATCCATTCTATTGAATTTAAATTCTTTGTTGAAATTTTAGAATCCTTTCGTTTCCTTATGAGGCCTTCTCATTCAAACTTAGGTCGCAAAATATTTGAAATTTTGACTCTTTAGGATTTAGGGCTTTCTGAGGCCTACTGAAGTTTGATTTCAGACTATCATACAAAATTTAATAGAATTCAATCAGATACTTGATTTCTCCTTTATGGTTGGTCTTCCACAAAGTAAAGAGGTTTGGTATTTCTCAAGAGAAATTAACCATAGAGTTTCATTCTTAGTGACAAAATACATACACCATTTTCTTCTAGGTTGCTCTTTTGACCTAAGCTCTGATCCTAGGTTGATTTTTGCATGATATTTCAAAATGATAACCATTTTTGATATTTTCAAATTATTATTATCATCACATCATTCAATTCTTACATATAAAGACATCAACCATATAGCATTAACCATAAAGAGACAACTCACACAAATAACACTAAGAATTACCCTGGGAAAACTCTCATGGGGAAAAGACCAAAGACCTTTTCCAATAGAGAATTCTTCAATTCAACATAGACTCATTAAATACATAAATTAGGTCAAACATGGTCTAAGCTCCATCCTCCTAGACAATTCAATATTTCCCATGAAAACACGATATATTATTTTTTCTTCACAACCTAAAAAGATGGACAATTTCATTGCCTCGCAACTCATGTCTTTGCTACCTCGGACCATCCCTTCGCTAGCCTTATAATAGGATTTATTTCTTTCTTTAGAACATCCATTGACATACCTTGGAAAGTTGACTTTATGTAGCTCATATCCCTCAAAGGTAAGCTACTTTTTATAGCTTTCTGACCAAAAAATGATGACTTTTTATAGCTCACATACTGCAAAATGATGACTTTATGTACCTCACACACCTCAGAGATAAGAAAATTTTTGTAGTTTGCAGAACACAGAATGACGTGTTTCTATATCTCGTAGACTTCAAAGCGACAAATCTCTATAGCTCGCATACCTTATAAATTATCCATTAGAATAGGCAAAACCACAGAGAAAAGGCACTCGAATTTCTTGTCACTGACCTCCAAGAATTTTTCTCAGATCATGCGAGCTACCACAAAGAGAAGGCACTCGAATTGCTTGTCACTGAATTGCTTGTCACTGACCTCCGAGATTTTTTCTCAGATCATGCGAGCTACCTCAGACTATACAAGTTTGTCTTGTTCACAAAGGAGAACCAAATTCCATCTATTTATAGTCTTTTCATGGAGGAAAATAGCTGTGTATTTTGCTGGAGGCAACTTGAATTAATGAGGAGACCAACCTGGCTATGATGAGGCCGAAATAACTATTTGGAGCCCAAAATTTTAATTTAAAAAATTCAAATTTCTTTCTTTTCAAAGTCTAAATGGGACATGTGACAATTTTTTTTTTACTCTTAGCATTTAAAATATGCTTAAAAATACATTATGAAGGCCAACCATAGTTACAAAAATCAACATAACATTTTTAGGTACTCAAGTCCAAACTATTATATGAGTCCCAAGAATTTGTGGCCTTAGATACTCATGTACTTGTATGCAAAATAAAAATGTGAGATAAAGAGGGAAAACACAATGGAAAGAAAACCCCCCCTCAAACTAGAGTGTTATGTAAAATATCAATTGCTAGGTAGTTGTGTCCATCACCCTAATAGACTAATTATATGAAGTTTTTCTCAGTGAAAATTTTGGTGAAGATGCTTATAATATAGTTAGAGGAAGGGTATTACTATATATAAATGATCCCGTCATGAATTTGTCCTCTTAAAAAGGGAAAGTGCATATCAATGTGCTTAGTTTTTTTCCATTGTATTAAATCTCTATAAAACTTGAGAGTGCTTTGATTATCACAAGATATAACTGACAAATGATGAAACTAAAAACCCAACTCTATGTGAAAGTGATACAACCATATATCTTGAGTGGTAGTATTCACCACACCCCTATACTTCACCTATAGTGATGATAAATAAATAGTTGACTACTTATTTCTTGACCATTGTATTGGATTGTATCAAAGGTGGAGAACACATGATGAGGTTGAATTGCGATATGTGTCATTCCCAACCCAATTTAAATATATGTATCCAACAAGATCTAAGTAATACATTACTTCATAGCGTAAACCAAAGCTAGCATTACCCTTGAGATATTTAGGAATATTATTTTCTACCTTCTAGTGTAGCTCATGTGGCTTCCACATGTACATGGAAATTACTCCAATTGCATAGGATATTTTAAGATGACAATGTGTAAGTCATTAAAGGCTCCTAACCAATTTTCAAAACATGGTAGGGTCAACGAAAGGTGTAGTATGCCCATATTCTAGCTTAACCCCAAATATGAAAGGGGTTGGATTTCTCTTTCATCTTTTCATCTAATACATATGAAGTATGTCTATGTCATACTTATATTGTTTCTACTTGATTCCCAAATAATCTTGGATTATTTCAAGGCTAAGTAAATAGTGCAAAAGTCCCATATCTATCATACAAAACCTATCATGAAAAGTAAACTTCATTGCAACAATGTAATGGTTTGAGCGTCCTATAATAAGAAATTTATAGATAAATTTATAAATAAGAGAGAATATGTGTGCCTCACCATATACACATTCATATTTTATTTTCATCTAAGAAAAGTTTGGGAGTGAAGATATGTATCCATTTTTTCATACCAAGATTTGAGTGCATGGTTAAGACCATATAGTGATTTTTAAAATATCCATAATTTACATACCTATTTTCCTGGTCCATCTATATATTTTCATTAATATCTTCACGTAAGAAATATTTTTTCACATCCATGCAATGTACCTCCCAATTTCTAGCTACTGCAATAGCTAGAGACAAAATAATGGAATCCATCTTAGCTACTTGTGTAAAATTCTCCTCATAGTCAATTCCTTGTAGCTATGATAATCCCTTAGCTACTAACTAATATTTATACTTCATGATCATCTCATTATCATTCCTCTTATTCCAATAAATCCACTCACATCTAACAAGTTTCCTATTGGATGCAAGAGAAACCAATTCCCATGTGTTGTACCTAATCAGGTAATTGTTCTCCTCTTTGATTATTTCCTCTTAGATGGGGTTAAATTTATCCTCTACATAAGTCTAGGGGTTTGATCCAATCACACTATAATATTGGATAGGAAATAAAGGCTTTGTAGCAAGAAGATCTTGAAGAAGGTCTACAAACTATGTTATGGTTCTCCATGGATCGACAAGATTACCCACGCATTCTGCAACTGCATATAATAACATATATACATTCACTCCCTTTGGATGTATCATAAATATACACTCTTTACCCTAAGGTTTCGTATCCTTCCTCTTATTAGAAGGGATCTTGGCCAATATATGGGAACCAAAGATTTTGGAGTAACATTTGATTTCTTCCTTGTTAATGCTTCATAAGTAGTGATTTCCTTTAATTATTTACAAGGAAATCTATTTTGAATGTAGGTTTCATAGTCGATAAATTCATTGCATAACTTTGGAAGTAGTGATCTTGATTACAACATATCATTTCCCATATCTTCCAATGTCTCTTTATTTTTTTCTAATACAACATTTCGTCATGGAGAGTACGGTAATATATTTTGCAGCTCTATACCCACTTATGAAAACACATTCTCAACATATTTATTAAAATATTGTCCTCCATTATTTACATGAAGCTTATTTTTCCTTTTTTCCTGTTTAGTTCTCTACAAGTTACTTGAAATTCTTAAGGTGTTCAAATATTTCATATTTAACTTTTAGAAAATACACCCAAACATACCTTGGCCAATCATCAATAACTACAAGTGCATTCTTTGATTTTCTCATGGACAGGTGAATGAAAGGATCTATAATGTCATGATGTACCAACCATAGAAGTGTAGTAACGCTATATGCTTTTCCTATGTCAAAATTCTCCTTATGATGCCTACCGAGAATGCATCCATGGAAAACTCCATCTATGTATTGCATTTTTGTAGAACTTCAAACATTTATTCTTTACTTAGCTTCTCCAAATATATATAGTTTAGATATACAAGCCTCTCATGCCGCAACCTTTTCTCCTCATTTATGTGGGTAAGAAGAGAAACAAAATATGATTTTCAAATAAAGTGAGAGAATAAATACAACCTAAAATGGTGGTTAGCCTTACCAATTGTTATTCTAAAACCCTTTTCCATATTGAAATTCATTATTGCATTTGGAGTGATGTAAAATTGTTTCCATTAACCTGAGTATGTTATATAGTATATGGAGACAACTAAGAGCTTAGGTACGTGAAGCACATCATGAAAAAACATATTTTGGATCTACTCTTCCTTCTTTGGCAACCTAAATAGGAGAATCATATCCCATAAAAATATGTTGTCTAGTGCAAGTATCTAAGTATGAGAAAATATATGACGATGAAGCCATATAGTGAGTGGCTCTTGAGTCAATAATCTAAGTGTTAGGAGAAGAAATTAAGGATGAACGCTATCTTTTTCTTCCAGTGGCCACCCCCCTTATTATTCTTGGAATTATTTGGAAAGTAGTCCTCAAGATGATTTTTAAGGACTTGTGCCATGAGCTCAATTTTCTTTTTCATGTCTACACTTTTTGGATGAGATCTCTTGCTATAATAAGTGCACTTTTCCCTCGCTTTCTTAGAAATTCCATCCTTTGAAATTAAACTCTCCTTCGTTGGATTATGTTTTCCCTCTTTCTTTTCTTATGGTTCATTTTTTCCCTTGTTTTTCTAATTTTTCTTCTTACTAGCTTCCTACACTATAAACACATGGGACTTGGATGACTTTAAATATTCCATGTGAATTAACCTGTTCGACTCTTGAATTAATGATTCTAGAAAGCTACTCAAATTTACCCATGGAGAGTTTAGTAGTGGTAGGAAGAAATAAATACTAAATACTTAGGTCCTAGATTTGGAAGAACTAAAATTAATTAACAACTCTTCCTTTCTACCAATGCCAATTGTTTTAACCTATTGAAGAAAAATATTGAACTTGGTTACGAATCATTTTAGGGTGTCAAAGTTGTTGGGATAAAATCTACGAGCTCATTCTCTAGCCAAAAAAACTCTTCAATCTTGCCATACAAACCCTCCAACTTTGTCCATACCTTGTTGGGAGAATTAAAAGCATCAATGTGAGAATAAAGGTATTGGGAAATCAAAAATCACATTATCCCTAAGGCTTCATCCATCTCGTTGATGTAATTTAACTTTTATATAACTAAATTGAGCTCTACTTCAATCTCCATAGTGATTTTATAGAATCCTTTATTGCACAGTAGTAATAGGATCTTTGAATTCCAATCAAAGTAGTTGAATGAAGTTAGAGTCACACATATAGTGATTTGATTCATCCTCTTCTATTGATATAAACTTCGTTTAACTACAATATTATACAATGTAAATCTCACAAACTCATTAATGCTCTGATACCATGCTAGATTGCAAGCACAAGCAAAAGCACAAGAAGATGATCTAGTTGTGATAAAATGCTTGACTTGGGTACATTTAAATGACCTTCTCATATAAATAAGTAAGGTGCACTAAGTGTGGTTTTAACCGCATGTAGAACCAATATTAAAACAACTCTACCTTAGTTCTAGTTAACTAGGGAAAAAATGGAGTTATAGGGTCTAAAATAGATTTATGGTCAATAATAGAGTTGATTAAAGACAAAATGGGGTAAAATTAAGTGAGGACTAAATTTAGATATCAACCATATAGTTCCCAACTAAAGTGGAAAAGAAAAGCCTCCAAAATTAAGACTAAAAGTAAAAGGATAATGTTTTCTACATTTAAGGGATGAGGGGGTAGGGTTACGAATAAGGTTGTTTTCCAAAATAGGAAGGAATTGCTCACTTGTGGATAGGATCACTAGAAAATAGGAAGTGCACATTACTTGAGAGGAAAAATGCATGTTACTAACACATGTCATCCTACATAGTGTCTCTTACTAAAAATATACATGCTATAAATAGAAATTACTAAAAAAAGTGGTCCTAAAGGGTAGGAAATGTAAGGTAGGTAAAGGTAGGCAATGTGTATGTACTCCAAAAGAAAGTCTGCATGTCACTATCTCCACATCTGTGAATAATGTGAATTGGCATGGCATCAATATAGTATCATGGTGGTCAATAAGATAAATTGACTTACATGAGGAAAAACTTACAAATACAAATTGAAATTGAGGTGATTTTTGCATTGTTGGAAAACTTTTAATGACTAGAAAAATGTTAATATATTGAAAAAAAAATTATTATATTTTTTACTCCAAAAATGACCTTTTACTGCATCAAATAAGATCTAAAGTTTCTAGAACTTAAGTCACCAAAGTAGGACCTACTCTCAAAATAAACCCTGCAATCCAATACTTACAAATTTCCACCTAAAAAATACTAAAATAGCTAAAAAAAAAAATTATATATTATTGAACCATTTGAATTCAACATGTTTCCTAAACTTCATTAACCCAAGCCATAATAATGGGAATAAGTGAAATTTGAAAAAAAAAATACTCAAATAGTAATTTCATTTAAGAGTATCACATATATTAACGCACCCATCCCAAGAAAGTTACATAGAGATTTTATAAGTGGAATATCATTACCTCGAAATACAAACTTGCTTTATCCTTTCAATGTAATCGTGCTCGTAGTCACCTCCCTTTTCAATTTTTAAAAATCAATATAGTAAAATCAACATCAAATTGATAAATAATCATTATAAAAATTTAATATTCTTATGAGATGTGTATAAAGCTTCATAAATCCACCACCCACTGAAATGAATATCAAATAATTAAGAGAATCATACATAAGCATCCATCTCTAATAAATAATCCATTTGCATGCAAACTTTATGTCGCTTCTCAATCAAAATAATTTGACTTTATGCTAAATCTTTAATCTCGGTAAAGGCTAGCTCCTTGACCCAAATAATAGATGACTTATAGTAGCACCATATTAGTATAGGGAAGTGGTATTAATTAAGTGTAAGGCTATATAGATGAGACACACAGTGTCATTGTCACACTCCCTGGTAATTAGTAAATATTTTTCTTTTACTATGAGTAAATAACAAACAACATATTTGAATTTCTTTTAAATTTTGTAAAGGTTTAAAATTAAGGAATAAGATATTTGTTTCATATTGAAAAATGAATGTTTCATACGTATAAGTGCAAATTATAAGAGGACCATTTGTTAGGGTAGCTGGGAAGTTATGGGGCAGGTGGTTATTTGCCCAAACCCTTCCTTGAAAGAGAAACTAAAAGGGTAAACGGGGAAGGAGAGAAACCCGAGAGGGTTAATGACCCTGAGGGAATGAAGGGAAGTGTTTTTTTTTTTCTGAAACAACAACAATAATGTGTTTCTATCCTCCTTTTTATTCATGTTGGTTGGCCAGGGGATGGTGGAACGAGGACTATGCTTGACTAAGCCTTGTAAGGACCAGATATTCATAGGCAGTGGTTATGAACTACGAGACTGCCTCGAGGACAAACTACCCTACAGGGAAGGCTGGCTCGAGGGGAGTTAGAGTTTGTGAACTAAACTCACAGGTTGGGTGGAAACTCTGCCATTTTGTGCAGATTCCCACTGACAATTGTTTACTAGTATGAACAATTTAATTGTTTTCTTTTATTTGGAGTCAATGTTGAAATAGAGATAATGGAATACCCATATGTGAACTCAATCAAATATTATAAAGGTTTATGTGAAATAATGAAATCAATTGAATGGTATTGTTTCATCCTAGACACAGTGCCAAATGTGGTTATTGTAATCGTGATTAATGGGTTAGAAGAATAGGCTGTTAAGCAACTTGAAATTATTTTTGTGGAATTGTGTTGTCTCGAATGTGTATTTTATAAATTGAAATTAAATAGATACTTTAAATACTTAATTGTATGACTATTTTGTAAGCGGATAAGTACCCTTAGCGAGAAGGGGAAGGAATTACAATGATGTTTGTAGGTAGAGACAGAAAAGTGAAGCCCTACAAGTTGAAGGGAAACTACTTAAGGAATATAGGGAGTGACCCACTTACTATAACTATAGGGCGTAGCCGAGACCTAGGAGAAATTCGAACCCAGGGTTTAGTAGGAAAAAGGTGTTAATAATAAGTTCCATACATTATTAAAACGAGCAGAAGGACCTGCAAAGACATATGAAAATAAGATGCCAAATGTAAATGGTTTAGTACCCGGGGCCAACCATTTTCTGGTAGCCCAAGGAGCAGTCCCAAAACCCCATGACCGTCGCAGAAGACAAAACACTTTAACTTGTTTATAATCTGAAATTTAAATAACAATATAACTAGTAAACTGAAAAAGGAATTTGTTCACAAATAGACACTAGAAAAGCAGTATAACTAATAACTATAGTAAACCAAAAATGCATATGTTTTCTCATGTCATCTACAGATAGATACATTCCTAGAAAATTTTTATGACGGTCTCAATAGATAAACATAATTGGGTACATAAAATAAATATAATCATTTGAACAAGCAGTAACGAAAAAAAATGATATATATAACAAAAATGATTGAATATGTTCCAAACAAGTGTTTATTCTATTTTTTCTAAATAAGTGTCATCCATATGCTTTAAAATCATAAAATAAAAATGTGGTTCTCGACAAGCTCTCTAGTGAACAGAGGGGTTGCACCTTGCTATAATAGTTCAAAAATTCTCATGGCCAAAGCCTCATCAACCGGAGAAATGAAAACCATAACAAGTATCTTTTAAACGAAGAAAGATAAATTGTATTGTATGTTGAACCCTCGAATGGAGGAAACCAGAGAGTGGCTAGGTACGATCCAAGAAAAGGCACAAAGTGCTAACCTATGAAGCATAAGTCGATTTAGAAGGCTAGATAATCGAAACCCCAAAATCGTGAGACCAGATTTCAATACTCCAGAGTCATACTTGTTCAATAAAACAAATCATAAACTCAACCATAAGAAAATAGCCAAAATTAAATTATAACATGACTGAAACCGTAAAATGTCAAAGCTCACTTATGCATGTTGAAGAGGAACCCTAGAAACCCTATGTCGGATCATATTCCTATACAAAACGCTTGAGTTAGGGTATGTTTAGTTAGAAATGGAAAAAATCGAAGTAGAATTAATTTAAGCAAAAACTAACTCTTACTTGGCTCCTCCATCGTGTCAGCAAAATAATGATCTAGGCAACACCATGGAAGAGAGACGAGTGGGATTCAGTGCACACATATGCCCATTAAGACTTCAAAAGTTGGCAAAGGGAATGTGAACATGGAAACAGGGTTCGCAGCAGAAGTAGTTAACGCAATGAAAGTTAGGTTGAGCATGCAGAAGACAAAAACGAAATCAAGACAAGAGCAGTTGCAGAAAAATTACCACCCAAAACAAAGGTGAGAATGTGGTAAGGGTCGTAATTTTGAGGAGGAGTTGTTTACCAATGCAACGCAAACATAATCTGACGGTTGAGACATGAAATGAGTGGGGAATGTTGAAATTTGCAACAAGAAATATTGAAAATGGCAAGTAGAGGAGGCTTCTAATTTATTTTTCTCTTAATTAAATTAGAAGTAAATTGTAATTCCACATCACATGACAACTTGTATGAGCTAACTAAGTCAGGAATATGTTAGTTTAGTTAATTCAGTTTGAGGGTCAAACTAGAGGCATGTAGAGCGTCTCCTACTTTCTAGGAGCTTTTGTTGAGTTTATTTTGACTTGTAATTAATTAACTTAATTTTTTTGAGTTAAAATCAGTTTAACTAGTTCTAACTGATGGATGAGCTAGTGAGAGGTCCAGTGAATTAAATTTGATTTAATTCATATGCAGTGATCAGTCAAATAACTGAGAATTTACTCTAAATAGTTGTTTCATGCTAGTTCTAAGGAAGACCCAGTTGAGATTGGAGTTAAAGGGAAGTAAATTATCAATTGTATAATTAGAAAATTGTACATGTCATGCATGAGGTCAATAGGATTCCTTGGATTTATTTCACAATAAATTAGTGGTAATTTTGTAATTAATAGGGTGTCAATTCCCTTAGGAATGCATGAGAAATGCTAGTCAGACGTAGGCAAGGAGTTGGTTAAGTATTGGACCAAAATTTCTTGAATCAATGTGAGACAATCAGAGATAGTGCAGAGAAATATCAAGCCTGAGAGAAGCATTGTATTGTTTCATATTATTGAGTTAATGCAATATAAATATATCATGTTTTTTATCTGATGATTTCCCCAAATAAATTTTATGTTGTGTGATTGAAATTCTTTCTCTTTCTTGTTCACGTGATTGTGCGATCGTAATTATTTCCGAATTTTTTAGAATAGATTAAAGTATTTTTTTTATAACATATTATTACAAGATCAATTGAATATATGTGGATTATCTACATGGTATCAGATTAGGAATCATTATAGAAGAGAAGAATACAAGTTTGTTTTGAATAGGTGAATCAAATTTGTAGATTTATTCTTCACAACCAACAACAGATTATGATGTATTTTTTTGGTTTGAGACTCAAATATTATCTTGAGGGTAGCTTGAATTATGTAGTTGGGAAGGACATGATGGAGGAAATTTTGGAGGACAACGGGTTGAAGGAATTCATAGAGAGTGACATTCTTAGGCACACAACAACATATGCTCAAAATATTGATGCATGGAAGAAGAATGTAGAAAAGGCGACAAGGATTATGTTAGAAGGAGTTCAAGATCATATTGACTCGAACCTCCATGGAAAGTAAAATCCATATGCTATGTGGAAGGTCTTAACAGATTTGTTTTAGAACAACAATGATCACAGGAGTTGGTTTTGAAGGACAAGCTCAGAAAAATAAAGATGGAGGAGGGTGAGAGAATACCAAAATACTTGACGAAGTTCACTCAATGTTGAGATGATATTGGAAGTGTTGGTGTTACCATTCCTGAGGATGATCTAGTGAGAGTAGAACTTCTAGGCATTCCCAAGAGCAGCTAGCACAACTACCAGGATTCGGTAAATGGGAGGGAAGAGCTACTAGAGTGGGAGTGATTGTGGTTTGACTTGGTGCAAGAAGAGATTTTATGGAACACCAGAGACAAGACCTCTTCCAAATACAAAGAAGAGTATTTTGCATTAGTCCGAAAAGGAAAGAAATCAAAGGGAAAGAATTCCCAATGCAAAGAGGGAAAGAACAAATATTTTTCCAACATCAAGTGTTTTCGCTGTCATGAGTCTGGACACTATGTCACGAAATGTCCACAGAAGAAGGCAAGAAAGGAGTTTGTAGTTGCAGCAATAGGTGAAGCTCTAGCTTCCAAATTCGAGATTTATTTTACTCGCACTGCATGCATGGCCATAATTGTAATGGAAGCATGTGGTACCTTTATAGTAGTGCCTCATTCCATATGATGGGGAATAGAGATATCTTTAGTTACTTGGAGGAGAAAGACCTCAAGAAGAACATATAGTTTGGAGATGATGGGAGGTATAGCCCAACTGACATAGGTACAATTATTTTTGAGAGGGAGTCTATCTCCCCTCTCAGACTCAAACATGTATTGTATGTTCTAGGACTAAAGAATAATCTTGTTTCCATCACGGTATTGGAAGACCGTGGCTATGATGTGATATTTAGAAAAGGAAATTTTTTCCTTAGACACATCACCATGGGACAAGTGAATTAGATCGGTGTGTGATTCAAGAACGTGTATGCTCTCAAGGTCAAAGATGCATGCAAATCCTTGAGGAGTAAGGAAAAGGTTAGAGACTTGGTGGTTGAGAGGGAGCATGAATTACCTCTCAACATGCAGCCTAAAATGAAGCCTCAGAAAGTTTTGGAGCAACCACAATTGGAGAAGGAGAGAGGATACAGAGTGGAGGCATCCACTCAAGAAGAGACCTCTAGTAGGGGGGGATTTTGATCCAAGTGAGTAGAGGGAGAACATGCAGCCATACCTCCGAGTGAGAGGTGGGGCGATGGGAAGTCATAATCTCAAGGGTGCATAAATTTGGGCAGGGTCCATTGAGATGTTTTGTCTCATGAATCATTACCTTGCTATGGGAGCCCACAACGCATAGTATCAGGATGGATCGGTGGTGGTTGATGCAGTCATATGTGAGAGTCACAGATGCAGAGACTAGTAGCAGTCACATACTGGGGAACGCAGAGAAGAGTTGGAATTAGTGTAGATGGCACAGTGCAGAGTCAACAACAATGGGTAGTTTTCAAAATACATTGCAATGTATAGTACAAGTTAGAGACTCTGGTGATAGATGCATCATACTGATTCAGTTTGGATGCTTTTTTAGTTTCAAAAGTTGCAGTAGTAGCAACACTAAAGAGAAGTGTTGCATGCACAACATTCCATCGCTACCAGATCGGGATAGAGTTGAATTCCTTTCTTGTTGAGAGGGAGTGTTGAAATTTTCAAAAGGAAATATTGAAAATGGAAAAAAGAAATATTGAAAATGGAAACAAGAATTGGCTTCTAATTTAGTTTTCCCTTAATAAAATTAGAAGTAAATTGCAATTCCACATCACATGACATTGTACGAGTTAACTAAGTCAGGAAGACTTAGTTAGTTCATTTAATTCAAGTTTAGGGTCAAACTAAAGGCATGTAGACTGTATCCTACTTTTTAGGAGCTCTGTTTGAGTTTATTTTGAGTTGTAATTAATTAACTTAATTTATTTGAGTTAAAATCAATTTAACTAGTTCTAACTAATGGATGAGCTAGTGATAGGTCCAGTGAATTAAATCTTATTTAATTCACATGAAATGATCAATCAGATAATTGGTAATTCACTCTAAATATTTGTTGCATGTCAGTTCTAAGGAAGACCCTGTTGAGATTGGACTTAAAGGGACGTAAACTATTAGTTGTATAATCAGAAAATTTTACAGGTCATGCATGAGGCCAATTGAATGCCTTCGATGTATTGCGCAATAAATTTGTGGGAATTTCCTAATTAATAGGGGCATAATTCCCTGAGGAATCCTTGAGCAAGGCTGGTCATACAAAGGCAAGGAATTAGTTAAGTACTGGACCAAACTTGCTTGGATCAGTGTGAGACAGTCAAAGACAGTGTAGAGAGCTCTCAAGGCTAAGAGAAGAATTTTATTTTTTCATATTCTTGACCTAATGCAATATACAAATAGCAGGTTTTTCACTGAGGCTTTCCCCAGATAAATATTTGTGTTATGCAATTGAAATTTTTTCTCTTTCTTGTTCATGTGATCTTGCGATCGTAATTGGTTTCTGAAATTTGTAGAATAGATTGAAATATTTTGTTTTAGCATATTACAAGATCAGTTGAATCTGTGTGGATTTTTCATAGGGAACCATATATCAAGATACAAAATCTGAGGATTGCAAGAACAAGTGGAAGTTGAATGAAATTCACGAGAAGCCCAAGACACAAGATCAACGACATCGATGCCTCCCACATCAGCACTGGTTTGTAGACACTAGGGAGATGTACAGATTCAGTAGAGCCATAAATATTAGGGGTAGAACAAATCAACCATATAATGTTCGGTCAAACATTATCATATATGTATTATGATTGTTGCGATTAGCAATAATGTTAAACTCCATGTAATAAAATATGTGCATTAAATATTTAATATGAAATGTTGTAGCCATAATGCACACATAATTACTATGTAGCAGTAATTAAACTATGTCAAAGTCTCACCCGAACTAGTATGGGTGGGTGCTGGAACCAGGTTTCCACACCCTGAGAAAGGATGGGTAAGGCAAGCAGAGCTGCGTCAGGTCCTGTAATCCCATATTACCTTGTTCTGTGCAAGGTTAATTAGGTCTCTGTTCGCATCCTCGTGCGCTAGATCTATAGTTATATGCTTTTATGAAAATAACACAACATTATATAAACAGAAGAGAATAGATCTAGATCCAGAAACACACTTACACAGATCTTCGCAGCTTAAAGACAGAAAACGCACAATACAACAATTACTAACAATTCGCACAAGATTACTCATAGATTCAGTTCTCTATCAATCCTTCTTATTCATTCATTCATCAATTCTTCCTTACAATTCCCTTCCCAACCTCCACACACAGCAACAGGGTCCACACACAGCTGGACTTGGATCTCCGCACACACATCCAACAGAAGTCCTTTTCCAAAAACCCAAACAGATAGTTTAAACAACAATTCACATCAATAGCTCATCATTCTTGTTCTTTACAATACAAAATGCTCCTCTATTTATAACAATCTAGCCTAGACTTTCCTATGGTCCGCAAACCGTGGTTTTCGGACCCCTAGTTTACCCTTTTACCCATTACAATGCATTCGAGGCTTTGTCCCGCCCCAAAACCCCTGCGCTAGACTAAAGCTAATCAAAAATATTCAAAATGGACTAGTTTCATAGCTTGTTAGGAGACCCTGTTCCAACAGGGATCAACACCTTATACTGAAGCTAACCCTAATATGTGGGTACATCTCGAAGAATAATCTTGAAATGTTAATGCTTCTCTGTTAAAATCTATGAAAGAATTAAAAAGCGAGATAGCAAGGTTAAGGGCAGACAAGGAACAATTGATGCAAGAACAAGAGAAAATCATGAAGAGTTTGTCAGATTGAAAAAACCATTGAAATCCAAACCCAAGCCCAGAGCATGGAAATAGATCTGGAACACACATAATGAGAGATGATCACCCAGATTCGTAAGGGGACCAAGAAAATAATGAGGAACAATCTGACAATGTTTCAGACCACCGGGGACAAAAAAGAAAAAAAATGGAATTACAATGGAGAGAAGGAGGAGGTAGTAGAAGCTTGTTTGGTCAACATGAAAAAATACTTTCATATTTACAAATATGATCATAATCTGAAAGCCATATTGACAATATATCAGTTGCAGGGGAAGGCCACCTTATGGTGGGAGGAGATAAAAATAGTGAGAAAAATTGATAGGAAAGAGGTAACTTGGGAAGAGTTTCAGAAACATTTTAAGGATAGTTACTTAAAATAGCGGTTTTATGATGAAAAAGCTAAATAATTCCATGACTTGCGCTTGGGGTAACTGTCTATGGACGATTTTATAACTAGTTTCACCTCACTGTTAAGGTATGCTCCCTATATTCGAGAGGAAAAGGCAAAGGTTTGATGATTTTTTAGTAGCCTCCTTGTGTTCATGAAGGAACGCCTAGAGTTTGATTGCCCAAAGACAATGGATGAGGTTATTAGGAAAGCTCAAATATGCTACCAGTAAATGAAACAGAAAGGAGATGGAAATAGGAAATGGAAAGAAAACAAAATTCATAAACCATCCTAGAATGCCAAAGGACTAAGAACAGGAAACTTCTAAGGTTCCTAAAAGAATCAAACAAATATAAACTCTGGAAGGATCACATAGAACCCCAAACTGCCAAATGAGTAAAAAAATATGAAGAGTAGAGCAGAAGTGAGTTAGAACAACCAGCTAGAACCTATTTAAAATTCTAGGGTTGCAGGGGATCTCACTACGTTAAAAAATGTCCACTTAGAAAAGGAGTAGAGCCAGTAGCGCAAATACAAGAAGCATCTACTGTAGGAGAAGTAGCAAGAAACCTGCCAAGGATTAATGTTGCACTAGAACATCATCAAGCAGAATATCAACCTACCATGGTGGAGTTTGAAGGTACAATATTTAACCAAATTGTGTCCATATTAATTGATCCAAGGGTTAGTTTAAGCTATATAAGTCCTAATCTAGTAGAGAAATGCCATTTACAAATGTGTAAATTTAAAAACCCTTGGTTGGTTCAACCAATCACCAGAGAAAAAAAGAGAGTAACAACTAAAGTGGAAAATTGTTCAATAAAATTGATACATCAACCCATTATTGTAACCTTGAATGCACTGCCCCTAGGTTCATACGATGTTTTAATTGGCATGGACTAATTAGAGAAGAATTGGTCCCTGATTAATTGCAAAGAAAAAACGATTACTTTCTTAAACGAGTTGGGAGTGAGATAGGAGATTCAATGGGTAAGAAGACCTCTGAAACTCCGACCTATTAAAGCTTCACATGATCCAGGTGGCTCCAGAGACACGCACAGGACAAAGAGGGCTTATGAAAGCTCAAAAAATAAAGTGGCAGAAACATGGAAAAATCAGTTTCAAGTTGAATATCTAGTCGTCCTGATCACAACGGTGTGAACGATTCATGAAACCGAGCTAGTATGTGAAATTTAGATCTGGTCAAATTGCTAGGGTTGACTAGGTGACATGGAAGATTTAGGGAGGCGCAATTTTTCAGATTTCGGTGGTCGGATTCTGACCAGATCTGACCAGAACTCGGGAAAATTTGTAGGACAAATAAAATGTCCTCTACCGCCTAAAATCGGGTAATTTAATAATGTGTGTTTTTTATAAAAATGGAAAATATTAAAAAAATAGGGTGGCATGCCATCAACCCCGCCACCCCCGTCGTACCACATTATAAAATGTTTAAAAATTATGGGGCGGCGGGCCATGACCCCCGCCGCACCCTCCACCCACGAAAACCATAATATTCATATAACAAATATATATTATTAGTGGGAGCGGGCCATGACTCTGCACCCCTACCCGCCTTGTATGACGTTGGACAGTTGGGCAGGCCGCCCAAGGCAAACCCGACCCCTCCCACATTTAAACTAAAACAAAATTGTGTCTATGTTGAGGGGTCGAGAATTGATCCCCCGGCCTCTCCTCCTCCACCCAAACAACCTCACCATTGTGCCACCAATGGTGACCTTGTTGACTCTGTCGGCCCACATCTACTTAAGCCGTCATTTGGGAGCAACACTCGGGAAGAGGAGAGGGCAGATTTTGAGCCAAGTATTAATTATTCATAGGTGGAACCCTGAACCAGTATGCAGGGGCAGTGGAACCATGATTGAGCCTCATTTCAAGAGGGGCCAAATTTTCCCAGTGTCCAAATTGGACAAGTTTTGTATGTATTTTATACCTCTCGGTGACACAAACCTGATGGCGGCGTTTGTTTATGCAATAGAGATCTCGATTTTTCAGCCATTTTCCATATTGGAATGACGGTGTCAGATTTCAGCGTGTGGACAGTCGATTTCATGCCATTCAACGCCACGATTTCGATGGTGCATTCATATCCAACAACTAAGCGACTTATTCTTCAGCCAACATCAAAGTTGAGGTATATGAAGTGTTTTTGCCATGTACTTCATTGATATTTGTTGTGATATGCTTTATGTCATGTCGATTTCTGCTTGTTGTATGATGTGGAATCTTTATGTTTATTTGTTGTTGTTGATTCCTACTTGATGTATGATGCAAAATATTTATGTTTATTTGATGTGGTACGTATTTATTATGGATGGTGATTTATGTTGTGAGATCCCTTTGTTGCCTTGATGGCGGGATACTCTTTGTCACCATGTGTGAAGTTGTCATGCTAATAAGAGGTTTGTATGAGCGAGAGTTCCCTGCAGCGGAACGTCGCATGGAAAGACTTTACCACTCATTTTGAGGGCCCATTTACTTGTATAAAAAGTCAACAACATCCATTTAAACCATAACCATTTACAACACCGAATGAAGCGACCAACACCATTGAGACACCGAGGCCCGAAGACGTAGTCCACACTGGACGAACTCCATTATTAAATGTCTTGCATTTTTTTTGTGTGATTGTTGACATGTGTTCCTCTTGATTATATCTGCATGTGTTCATTAATGTTTTTTTTTATATAAAATTAAATTCTAACACATTAGATGAAGCAAAAGGTCTTGGTTAAAAGGGGATCAAAATTTACTCGTATCAAGTGGAATTAGAGCGGTCTTCTTGCTAATGTGAACCGCAAGCGTGAACCATTGAACGTGCAACAATGGAGGATGTCAAATACATGTACGAGGCCATGCTAAGGATGCCTGGAAGGGTGGACATGTTGTATGAAGTGTATTAAAAACAAGCAACAGATAATGTTGAGTTGAAAACACTTCTACAAGAGGAGGAGGAGGACAAGCAACGATTGCAGCTTCAATTGCAAACCACAATAGAGGCATTAGAAGAATTGAAGTGCAATGACGAAAGTGTTCAAGAATATAATGAGGCATTGAAGACACTTCTACAGGAAGAGAAGGAGGAGAAGCAACGATTGCAACTTCAACTACAAGCCACGACAGATGCCTTGGAGGAAGTGAAGTGTAACGAAGGCTCATAGAATCCCTCTTCACCTATTTCCAAATTGACATCTGAGGTAAACAGTTATGATCATTTTTCAGTTTCATATTCACATGCTATTGTTTGTGGGAAATGTGGAGATGCCCATTACATGAACCGACATGAGACTCCTTACTAGGATGGGGTACAAAGGAGGAGGACTTGGCATTCATGGCCAAGGCATCACTCAACCATTGGAGGTTGTGCAGAGACCTCGCTACGCAAGTTTGGGATCCACTGGAGAATAATTCTCAAAGATGTCAGAAGCTCCCACGACATTGATGAAACCCTCGAGGAAAAAGAATGATGGGAACAACTTCCCCATCATCTTATGATAGAAAATATTGTTGAGAGAAAGCTGAGACAAGCTCTCATCGCCATAATGACATCAGAGGAAAACATACATTGTTGAACTCGTTAGGAGAAAGGATTGATGGGAACACTTCACCATCATCCCATGGAAGTGCATGTTGCAGTGAAAGAGTTGAGGAAATCTCTCATCACCATGATTGCACAAGAGACCACCAGGAAAGGTATAACAAGTATCGATATTCGCAAGTTCATTTTGATTATAAGCATGTTTCTAATCATGAATGTAAATCATGGCATAAGAAAACTTGTCGTTTTTTTTGTTTATATAACCATGTCATTGCTGAGTGTTGGAAAATAATGGCAGCACAAGGGAGGATGAGGCATGAAAATCCTTCTCCACAACAGGGAAATAAATTGGTTAAGCAAGTCTAGAGGAAGAAAACCTTTTGCAGCCATTGCAACCAAAGTGGTCATAAAAAATCCATGGGTTCAAGGCTCCATCCATAGCAACACCTTAAGGATGAAGCGTCAATGCATGAATTAGTTGGAACAGTTGGTCGACAAATGAATCCACCACATTCATGGTGGTCCTCTTTATTAGGAAAAAGATGGTTTTCCTAGATATGGTAGTGTGAAATGGTCGTGTTTTGTAAATCATGTGTTGCATTTCTTTTGTAAAAGTGATGATGTGTTTTTTCCATCACTTGCAATGTGATAATGATGTCTTTGGACTTGTATTAATAGCTAGGGTATTATTGATTCCCATTAGGGGAATTTTTTGGTCTAAAATGGGCCTCTTAAGAAATTTGTACAATCAAAATAAGATTTATAAGAACCAATAGGATTCAAGATGATGATGTCAACCATGGGGGGGGATTCACCATTTTTGGAGTAAAAAAGTAAAAATAATAAAATAATAAAACTAATTTTTCAACACGTCTTTTCAACTTATCTTTCTAAGGTTTTACTCCAATTTCAAGCTGGAGTACTCGTTAGATGAAAAATTCAATTCCTCATCCAAGGAGTACCTAGGTTGCATACTTTCGATCGACTCTGCTACACAAAAAATGAGAAATACATGAAAAACATGATTGCAATCACATTTTTCATGTAGCAGGTTTGATAGAAAGTATGCAACATAGGTACTCCTTGGATGGGGAATCAAATTTTGCATCCAATGAGTGTTTCCACTCGAAATTTGAGTAAACCCATAGGGAGATAAGTTGAAAATACGAAGTGAAAAATTAGTTTTTCCCTTTTTCCCTCTAATATATGATGATGTAATCAAATATTATTTTATTATTTCCACTATTATTTTATAATTTCCTTAGGAGGCCCATTTTAGACCTCAAAATTCCCCTAATGATTTTGATGTAAGCTTCACCACCGAGTATGTTTATAAACTCGTGGCAAGTATGGGAATTCTTGGGTCATAGTGGTCATAATTTGAGCATGTAATTTGCAGGAGATTCAGTACTACAGGTTTGCAGAGGATGCAGGTGTCGGCTCATCGCTTAGGGCTTCGAAGAACAAAGGTGAAGGAGATGGAAGGGTGACATTTTTTAGGACACTTTTGTTGCTGACATTGTACACAACAGTTTCAGATTATTGTTGATGCTTTTGGAGGACCAGAAGCTCCTCAGTGGGGAGGAATGATCCAGGTGGCTCCAGAGACATACACAGGAAAAAAATGGCTTATGAAATCTCAAATATAAAAGTGGCAGAAACATGGAAAACTCAGTTTTAAGTTTAATATCTCGTCATCCTTATCGCAACGGTGTGAACAGTTCGTCAAACCGAGTTCGTATGTGAAAGTTAGAGCTGGTCAAAGTTCTAGGGTTGACTAGGTGACATGGAAGATTAAGGGGGGCGCAATTTTGCAGATTCTGGTGGTCGGATTCTGGCCAGATTCGGCTAGAATCTAGGAAAATTTGTAGGGAAAATAAAATGTCCATCTAAAATTGGGTAATTTAAAAATGTGTTTTTGTTATAAAAACATAACATATTAAAAAAATAGGGTGTTGGGCCATGACCCCTGCCACCCCTGTTGAACCACATTATAAAATGTTTAAAAATTATGGGGCAGCGGGCCATGAGCCCCGCCGCACCCTCCACCCATGACAACCACAATATTCATATAAAAATATATATATTATTACTGGGGGCGGGCCATGACTCCGCACCCCCACCCACCTTGTATGAAGTTGGACTGTTGGGTGGGCTGCCCAAGGTAGGCTCAACCTCTCCCACATTTAAACTAAAACAAAACTATGTCTATGTTGAGGGGTCGAGAATTGATCCCCCGACCTCTCCTCCTCCGCCCGAACGACCACACTGTTGCGCCACCAACAGTGACCTTGTTAACTCCGTCGGCTCGCATCTACTTAAGTCATCATTCAAGAGTAGCACTAGGGTAGAGGAGAGTGTGAAGTTCGAGACAAGTATTAATTAATCACAAGTGGAACCCTGAACTAGTATGCAGGGGCAGTGGAACCATGATTGAGCCTCATTTCCAAAGGGGCCAAATTTTCCCAGTGTCCAAATTGGAAAAGTTTTATATGGATTTTATACCTCTCAATGACACGAACCTGATGGAGGTGTTAGTTTCTGCAACATAGGTCTCGATATTTTTCCATTTTCCATTTTGGAATGACGGTGTCGAATTTCAGTGTGTGGATAGTCAATTTCATGTCATTCGATGCCACGATTTCGATGGTGCATTCAGATCCAACAGTTGTGTGACTTATCCTTCAGCCAACATCAGTATTGAGGTATATGAAGTGTTGTTTCCATGTACTTCATTGATATTTGTTGTCAGATGCTTTATGTCATGTCTATTCCTGCTTGATGTATGATGTGGAATCTTTATGTTTATTTGTTGTTGCCGATTCCTGCTTGATGTATGATGCAGAATATTTATGTTTATTTGATGTGGTATGTATTTATTATGGATGGTGATTTATGTTGTGAGATCCCTTCGTTGCCTTGATGGCGTGATACTCTTTGTCACCATGTGTGAAGTTGTCATGCTGATAAGAGGTTTGTTTGAGTGAGAGTTCCCTGCAGCGGAACGTCTCGTGGAGAGACTTTTCCACTCATGTTGAGGGCCTATTTCCTTGTATGACAAGTCAACAACATCCATGTAAACCATAACCATTTACAACACCAAATGAAGCGGCCAACACCATCGAGACACCGAGGCCCGGAGACGTAGTCCACACTGGACGAACTCCGTTAGTAAATGTCTTGCATTTTTGTTGTGTGATTGTTGACATGTGTTCCTCTTGATTATATCTACATGTGTTCATTAATGTTTTTTTTTTACAAAAATGCAATTCTAACACATCAGACGAAGGAAAAGGTTTTGGTTAAATGGGTATCAAAAAATTACCTAGATCATCACAATTGGCCAAGTGTGTGAAGAAGGGATTTCAGATCTACACAGTGCAGGTAGGCTTTTAAAATTCAAAAAGACTGCTACTCTAGAGAACTTCCTTGTAGTACAAGATTTTGTGGATGTTTTTCTAGAAGATATTCCCAGATTACCTCCCAAAAGAGATGTATATACTTTACCATTAAGTTTATTCCGGGAGCTTCTCCAGTATAAAGAATAATGTATCAAATGAGTGTGCTAGAGATGACTGAACTTAAGAGGCAGATACAAGAACTATTGGACAAAAAGTATATACGCCCGAGTGTTTTTCAAGAAGAAGGATGGTACCCTACATTTACGTATGGATTACTGACAATTAAATAAATTGACAATAATAAATAAATACCCTTTACCTCGTATTAATGACTTATTTGATCAAGTTAAGGGGGTTAATGTGTTTTCTAAAATTGACCTATGATTAGGGTACCATCAGATAAGAATTAAGGAGGAAATTTTTAAGACAACCTTTAGAGCACACTACGGTCACTACGAATTTGTATTCCTACCTTTTGGTTTAACCAACACCCCGAAAACCTTCATGAGCCTCATGAATGGTATATTTCATCAATACTTGGAAAAATTGAGATGATTTTTATTGATGATATACTGATTTACTCTAAAAACATGGAAGAACATAAGGAAAATTTAAGAATTGTCTTGAAGACCTTAAGGGAACATTAGTTGTATGCAAAAGATAGTAAATGTGAATTTTACAAGGAACAAATTAAATATCTAGGACATGTTATTGCCAAGGAAGGAATTTTTGTGGACTAAGAAAAAATAAGGACTATAATGGAATGGCCTTTCCCTAAGAGCATAGTTGATATATGATCTTTCATGGGGTTGGATGGATATTATAGATGGTTTAGTGAAGGGTTTTCAAGGGTAGCCTATCCCATTACCTCCTTGCAGAAGAAAGGGATAATTGTCAAGTGGACAACTGAGTGTCAAAATAACTTTGATCAACTTAAAAATTTCCTTACTACAGACCCTATCTTAAGAATTTCAGACCCAGATAAAGAATTTTTTGTCTGTACCGATGTTCGCAAAGAAGGTATAGGGGGTGTACTAATGCAAGAAGGTTGGGTGGTAGCGTATGGATCCCGAAAGCTTAAGGAACATGAGAAAAAATAGCATGATTTCTTTCTGGTAATGCATTCCCTTTGAATATGGCGGTAATGTTTTATGAAACCAACTTCAAAAATAGAAGAAAAGAGATATCAATGCCTTAGAAATAAGCCACTTCGAGGGGGAAACCTCCAATACAGTACATAAATGAACAATTCCTTGATGATATAATTTACAAAACCTCCTTTCTATATATAGGAGTCCATGTGGCCATAATGTAATCCTAGTGGGCCACAATGTAATCCTAGCCGACCTAACAATAATAATTTAAGGGCACAATAATAAAAATATGGGGGTTACAGGGGTACAACAATAACAATAAGGGGGCTATACTAACCACAATAAGGGACTACACTAGTAATATAGGGACCTAAAAACACTATTTGTTGGGGAATAAATTCACATTGATGACCGATCATGGTAGTCTGATAAACTACTTTAAACAATCGACCTTGTATGCAAAACAGGCTCATTGGATTGCCTTTCTGAGTGACTTTGAGTTTGAAATAAAACATTTGAAAGGAAAAGAAAATCGGGTAGTTGATGCATTAAGTCAGAAGCTGAATTTACTATATGAAATTAAATTTAGTGAAGTTTAAACCACCTTTATAGAACATATTAGGGAAGCAGCCCAATAAGACCTGAACTGTAAATTTATATGGAAGCAGACACAGGATCCAAATAGTAATGAACGACAATTGGGATATCAAATAAATAAGGAAAATATGTTAATTTATTGGAACAAACTATATGTTCCTAATCAAGCAAGTATTAAACAATATATTCTCGATGAGTATCACAGAAGCCCATATACTGACCACCTTGGATATCAGAAACTAATTAATGCATTAAGAAAGGAGTACTTTAGGCCTGACATGAAGAAAGAAGTGGTTGTCTACTTGTCCCAATGTTTAGAATGTCAACAAGTGAAGACAGAGCACCAACATCCCGCTGGTCTACTCCACCCATTACCTGTCCTAGAGTGGAAGTGGGAAACCATTACTCTCGATTTCATAACAGGACTACCAAAGAAAATAAAGCAGAATGATTCAATAATGGTGGTCGTGGAAAAATTGATCAAATCTTCTCACTTCATTCTAGTGCAATCCACCTATAAAATAATTCAGATTGCTAGAATATTTATGAAGGATATTTTCACGTTGCACAACCTCTAAAAAATAGTAATCTAAGATAGGGATGTAAAATTTACATCTACCTTTTGGAAAACTTTATTTAGTGGTTTGGGCACACAAGTACAATTTAGTACTACCTATCACCCTCAAACTGACGGGAAAACCGAAAGAGCAAATCAATTGATTGAGCACATGTTAAGAATGTATCGAATGCAAGAATGATATAAATGTGATCAGGAAATCATGTCCAAGTCGAAAAAATGCTCAAAAATGGAACTGCTTAGAATTGGCTACAATATAAACGACCAGAAAGGCCTCATCACTGCAATTCTGGTGCCGCAAACGGGACTCAAATCCAATGTCGTATGTGAAAGATATTAAAGTTTGAAGTTGCCCAATAACCTTCAAAACGGGACTTTTGAACAAAAAAAAATTGTCATTTTCAGAATTTTTTTATGGCAAAGATGTAAATTTTATATGGTTTATTATAGGCCTCTTGGAGGGTGCCACGTGGCCTTCCTGGAGGCTGCCACGTGGCCCCAGGCCAATGGTTAAAAGATTTGTTGAAATGTTGTTAGCAAGGAGGTTCGAACTCTTGACCCGACCCCTCGGGCGGAGGTCGACCCGACCAACACGGAAATGTGCAGTTTTTGAATGAAAGGTTGGGCAGCAGGTGAACAAGGGCGAGTCAGGTCGGGCCTCGGGCAGAGGCTGAACGTTTGAGTCGGGTCACTGTGAACGTTCCGTCGGGTCGTTTTAAACAATGGGCGAAGTTAAGGTTTAAGCCTCGGGGTCATACAACCTGAAGCAGGTAACCAAGTGCTAAGCCCCATAAAACTGGCAGGAAATTCTGGGTTAAGCACTTGGGTGCTAGCCATGTGACCTATAGGCCATGACCGTGGGCATGGAGTTAATGCTAACCGCCATCACTAACCATTTCCGCCTTTTCTGCATGTGAACGCGCCAACAAACTGGCAGTTAAATTTATTGTTGCCCCTAAATTGGAGTGTGGTTACGCCTGTTTGTTCTGACTGCCTATTCTGGTGGAGCTAACTGGAGTTCCTCCAGTTTTGGAGGATATTTTTTAGTGCCATTGGGAAAATTCTTGTTTGGGTCATAACTTTCTCAATTTTTGACCAAACAAGACAAAATTTTAGTCAATTTTGGCCTTCTTCGACCTTCTGGAGTGTTTGGAATAGGTTGAAGAGTGAAAATAGGTGTTCTTCAGCCATTTTTGCTTTAGGAAAGAGGAAAGGGCCACCAGGGCCAGCAAGAAGATGGAGCTATATTGGGTTGTACTTCACTGTTTGAGGTGAAACAAAAGCCATTTTTAGCTTATTTTTGTCTTCTGAAGTCAAATTCACATATTGTTTTTCCTTTTTAGGCATATATTTCATTGTATAACCAATTTGAGCAACTTAATAGAGCAAGGACATGCCCATTGGGAGCCTTGGACCCGGCATATGTAGCCCAGGAAGGGTGAACTGCCTCATCAGTTTGTTGTGTTATGCTATGGTGGATTTCTCTTGTTGTGTATTTAAAAGTAAACTTAATTAACATTTCCTCACACATAAACTCAGAAAAAATTACCAAAAGAACTTTGTTTAACTTGCAAAACATGGAGAATACTTTGCACACTTAATTAAATGGAAATGGATACTTTGCACAACATTTACAAATAGTTCCATTTTCAGATCAGTTGGTATCAGAGCTAGATTTTTACTCTGCATTTGTTCTTGTGCAAAGATATAGTTGATTGTTTGCAAGTTTTCATGCTTACTAGGCTTAAACTCAAGAGAGGTGAAGGACACTTGGTTAGTGCACAAAGTAATCCTCAACCAAGAAGGGCCAGAGATCCACCTCCAAGAGCCATAGAAGCAGTCTCAAGCATGTCTTCAAGAGAAGGAGAAGCTCCTGAAGACATTGATCCCAAAGAATAGGAACAAGTGTTCCAAAAGGCTTTCTTGGACATGACGAAGATGGTGAGGATACTCTACCAAGAAAGGAATGATAGGCTTGTTGGAGAAGGGTATAAACACTAGAAAGAAGGAGAGGGTTCTTCAGGAGGAAAGAAAAGTGATGAAAAGTCAAAGAAAGGACACGGAGGAAATGGTGATCCACCATCCCCATCTTCATCCTCTTCCTCTACATCATCATCCTCTACTTCGGTGAATCAATCTCACAAGTCTAAAACCACTGGTAAAAGTCCATTTCTAAAGCTTGATGTTAAATTTGAGTTGCCTATGTTTAATGGTGAGGTCAATGCAGAGAAACTTGAAAATTGGATAAGATAGTTGGAAGTTTACTTGAGGATACAGAACCTTCATGATGACGACACCAAGATACAGTTAGCCTCTTTGATAATGGATGTAGCAGCATTGGTATAGTGGAAAGCCAAGACAAAGGATGAAATTAAAAAACATGGTAAGATCACTTTATCATGGGCTAAATTTATTACTACAATTAAAAATCAATTTTATCCATTAGCTCATTTACAAAAGGCTATCATGAACTGGCAAAACTTCAGACAACTTAAGGGACAAAACGTACAAGACTACACCCAAGAGTTTAGGAGAATAGCACTCTTATTAGGGGTAGACTTACAAAGTCAAGATACTTTGCTGAAATATATAGCTGGTTTTCACAACATTTACAAATATTTCCATTTTCAGATCAGTTGGTATCAAAGCGTCAAAAAGTGGAAACACTATATAAATGGGAGGACTATATTCAACTAGTGGAATTTTCTTACAATAACAGTTATCATACCTCCTTAAAGATGAGTCCATTTGAGGTATTGTATGGACGAAGATGTAGAACACCTACCAATTGCAGCGGTCCAGATGATAATTTGATGTTGGGACCTGACTTGTTAAAAGAGATGGAGGAGACTGTGAAGAAGGTATGGGGTAGCTTGAAAAATGCTCAGGACAGACAGAAAGTGTATGCACACTGAAAGCGAAGCTTTAGAGATTTCCAAGTGGCGAACCATGTTCATGTGTGGGTCAAACCCAAAAAGAGCACTTTACGGTGGAGAGGTTGTATCAAATTAGCTCCATGATTTTGTTGGCTAGAGTTCCAAATTGAACCTCTACGTATACTCTATCAGAGAGAAGTAATGCTGCAGAGGCGAGCTATCATCCAGGTTAAAGTGCAATGGAAGCACTTTAGCCCACAAGAAGCGACTTGGGAAGATGAGAAAATGATAAAAGAGGCTTATCGAGGGTTGTTCTGAGGTTATAAAGGACGGTGCTTATTTGAGGGGGGAGATGTCATAATCTTGTGTAATTAGTAAATATTTTTCTTTTACTGTGGGTAAAGAACAAATAGGACATTTGAATTTCTTTTCAAATTTTATAAAGGTTTAAACTAAAGGAAGAAAATATTTGTTTCATAGTGAAAAACGAATGTTAGTATAAGTGTGTATAAGTGCAGAATTACATGAGGACCACCTGCTAGGGTAGTTGGGAAGTTATGCCCAAACCCTTTCTTGAAATAGAAAATAAAAGGGTAAAATGGGAAGGAGAGAAACCTGAGAGAATGAAGAAAAGTGTTGTTTTTTATTTTGCTGAAACAAGAATAACATGATGCTCTCCTCCCTTTTCTTCTTGGTGGTTGGCCAAGGGAGGCTGGAATGAGGATTGTGCTTGACTAATTTTGTAAGGACCAGATAGTCATATGCAGTGGTTCTGAACTGCGAGACTGTCTAGAGGACATACTACACTACAGGGAAGGTTGTCTCGGGGGGAGTTACAGTTTGTGAACCGAACTCATAGGTTGGGTGGAAACTCTACCATTGTGTGGGTATTCCCACTAACAAGTGTTTACTGGTATGAAAATTTTAATTGTTTTCTTTTATTTGGATTCAATGCTGAAATAGAGATAATGGAATATCCATAGGTGAACTCAGTCAAATATTAGAAAGGTTTATGTGAAATGATGAAATCAGTTGAAGGGTATTGTTTCATCCTAGACACAGTGCCCAATGTGGAATGTGGTCACTGTGGTTGTGATTAATGAGTTAAAATAATAGCTTGTTAAGCAACCTGAAATTCTTTGTGTGGAATTGTGTGTATTTTATAAACTGAAATGCAATAGATACTTGAAATACTCAACTGTATGACTAGTTTGTAAGCGGGTAAGTACCCTTAGCGAGAAGGGGAAAGAATTACAATGATGTTTGCAAGTAGAGGCAGGAAATAATTACAAATATATTTTCATGTAGAGACAGATAAGCGAATCCCTACAGGTGAAAGGGAAACTACTGAAGGAATACAAGGATTGAACCATTGACTGTAACTGTAGGGCGTAGCCAAGACATAGGAGAAAGTCGGACCTAGGGTTTAGTAGTAAAAAAATGTTAATAATAACTTCCACAAGATGAAATCTCAGATTCACACTATATCCCACTAATCAAACAAAGTTACATATATACATGAGGTATAGTCTCAAGATAGGGAAGCTATCTTGGACGCACAATAAGTTGGTTGAGAGAATATCTCAACCTCACACCAAACTAGGAACTTAGGTTTATCTAACCTATGGAATAGGAACAGACTCTATACATAGAAATTCACAACTAAAGACAAGTAGAAATTACACATTCCAACACACCGCCTTAATGACTACTTGTCTCAATATCCATCTGCAAAATCTACATCTGGTCCTGTTTGGTAATTACATTGTTTTTGTTGGGTAATTACACTTTGTATCTTGTTCATGCTATTGTCGATGTCCATATAAAGGAACAAACATCTACCAAAATGCATGGGTTCCCAACCACTGCAACTGCCAGTCTACTAGGAAGTCCTTCACATACATGGTTCATCCAACCTCTCGATGAACTCCCCCTAGACATAAAATTTCACCTCATGGAGTCTAAAACCAATACGGCCCACCCAAGTGTATCTATCCCGCATGACACACTCTTCCAGGGTGTTAAAAATATCTGACAAAGGGAACATATAACAAAGGGTATGCATGCCTCTCTAGGTCTTACAACACGTACAAACAATAAATGACATGTAGATTTGCTCCAATTACAATATGTGACTCATACTTTACCATGGTCATGAGTCTATTCTACAAACATAACAAACTTGGCTACATCATTCATATACTAGAACACACCACTACTATGGCTTTGTACTTTGAGTCTTTGGAATCTTCATTTTTTACTTTGGCATGCTGGTCTGCAAAGTCTAGTTGTGGTCAAACATAAGAAAAGGATATGTCGATGTCCATATAAAGGAGAAACCAGCCACCATAATGCATGGGTACCAACCGCTGCAACCGCTAGTCTCGTAGGATGTCCTTCGCATACATGGTTCTGTCAATGATTATCACTGCATACATCTACATGTATCTACAGATCCCCCTCCAACGTGGGTTTTATCGGATGACCCGTAACCATGTTAAAAAATATGTTTGAATGGATTAATATAAATCCCACTGGTTAGCTCTACGAAAGAGAGTCTGAACTAAGAGAGTTTGGCTTCTGCAGAACGATCTTCCTTCATCAGTGACCTCTCACCGGCAGTAGATCTGTCTTAGATCTCTTTGGAAAACTTTTACCAGATCCCTTCATTGGCGACCTTTCACCAGATTTCTTCATCGGCAACCTTGCACCGGATCTCTTCATCAGTGGGGAACACTGGCACAGACCTGTTTCCAATCCACTTCACTATTACACATGGTTTTTGGCTGACCACAAACCGACACTATAAAATAGTTTATCGCTTACCACGAACCTGTAATTACAAAGTGGTTTTGGGATTACCACGAACTTTACAGGAATACACATGCCTTACAAGGCTTACAACACAACTCCAACTCTTGGAGTTACCAAGTACATACAATGGCCACTACAAAAAACATCCTAGACTTGCTTACAATTAGAATCTGTGACTTATAATATGACATGATATTGAGTCTATTCCAAGAAACTCACACAAAACAAACTTTCACAAATTTTATTGTCCATCATTCTTTGCAGTTCACCATACCATTCACATGCTAGAATACACCAGTACTTTCTTGCTTGAATATTTCAGTCATAGATTTTGTACTTTTGAGTTTTGGATATACTGGTCTTGAATCTCCATGCTTTACCTATCATTAGTTAGAGTCGCGAATTCTAACAAAATGACTTCATATTGAGTTTGTGAATCTCAATATGTATACAAACATTCAAGACATATTCCCTTCAAAACAATAACAATAAAAGCACATTCCAAAATATATGGCTATGATTTTATGCATTAATGCAAAATCACCAACCATGGCTGCAATATCTTAAGTGCACAATCATTCAAGAGGGGTCAAAATCTGTCCTCACTAGCACCACAGAGTAAACACTCCTTTCTTTGAGATGGAAGTGTTGCCATCAAATTCACCTCAGGTTCCCAACACCATTGACTCCTTTCCTGAAAATATTTGTTGATCTAGCTCTCTAACACCTCTGTTGATAGCACATTGAAACCAACATTCGAGAACTTGGCCCTTCTCAATGGCCTCATCCACCCTCTCGCCATACAACAACGAATCCACAAAGTGATCCATAAAATGATCCACGGAGTACACACCCCGCTGGCTCATATGCATGATCTCCATGAACGCTGCATTCTCGTTGGTTTCAAGTTGTAGTCGCAACTCCCCATCTAATCAATACGACTAAATTAAATTTACTTACTCCAGTTCCTTCAACATTCAAACTTACTCCATCTTCCTTTCTTCGTCAATGTGAGATGCCAAGTTAATATTAAATTCATTATTGCATCCGTATCTGTGTATTCCATTATGAAACATGTAATATTCAGTCCATTACCGGCATAGGTCCCTCCACATTCCATTCTAAATGTATGAGGACCTGGATGTTAACTTTAGTGGATGCAGATAAACAACAAAGTGAAAGAAACATGCCAAGGTTTTGTGCCCAGTTCACTGAAACAAAGTCATCCTTTGTCTTGAACACAAGTGTCACGCCTGTCTTACCGACATTCTATCCAATCCGATTCGCCTCTTAGATCTGATCCACTGGAGGAGGAGAAATTTCAACAAGGTGGGGATCAAGCTCAAGAACCTAAATCACTAGAACCCAACACAGAAAGAATTTAGCCTTAAATGAATCATACAACTGGGATCAAGATCTCAGCGCCTCCAATCCCAAAATGCATGGCAGTAGTCCACAGTAAGCTTGTTTCAATCAATTTTAGTGGTCATCTCTATCTGTAAATTTTCGACAGATTCTTCAGAGTCAAAGCCTTCGATTTCCTTCATCTCGTCGATGGTAAGAGGCTCAGAATGAAAGGAGATCAGGAGACGTTGTGAATGGAATGCGACGAGCTAAAATTCATTGGCTCAATGAACTGAAGCTGCAATAAATTCTCTATATTCTAGAACACCATTACCATCAACGTCTGCAGCTTCCATTAACATCAGAACTTCTGGTTCGGTCATATTATCAGAAAGCTTCTAGTTCAGTGTGTAGATGGTCAGATACATTAGTAGAATGGTTCTCAACTATGGCCTCGTCATGCCCACTCAACACCTCCTCCTTACATTCCTTCTCGGTTCGTTGTGGGCTGCATACACGAACTCTTTGCATCGGACCTCCAAGCAATGTAAAGTAAATGTAGGCCAAAGAAACAATATAAAACTGTAGCTGCCCTATTCGTGTGTTTTCTTGATATCAAATTCGGAACTATCCTCCCCAATGCAGTAGATAGCACTGTCATCACAAAAAAAAGGGCACTAAGAGCACCAGACAAAACAATTGACTTCTATGGCGAATTTCCATAAGTGCTACAATGATGAATGTCTCATCTCCAATCTCACTGATAAGAATCATCGACAAGCTTGCAAAAAATGCATCAAAAAATATGTTGTCCATCTGATACTAAAACGGCCTTTACATCACTTGCTCCATAACATAGTCATTTTGCAATGTATCTATAGCCAACTTTGCCTTGCGCCATGGCAACGCTGAAGCTGAAGGACTAATTGACTTTATGCACTCTCCTCCTCCTAATTCAACATCCCAATTAGACTCTCCTGATTATCCTAGTGTTACCATAAATGCTGAGTTGGGGCGTTCACGGGTAATGATAACAACATATAATTGCGGACTTGGAGCCCTCTTCTCTAGGCTTATGCTACCCAGAAAAACAGGATCAACGCTGTCATGTATACAGCAAGGCTCACAAGTCGATTACAAGTATGGCAATGCTCTGTCACTGACCATATACTCCAACCACGCTATAGATCCAACACAACGATCCGTCACTGATCCTGACTCCACGCATCTGTTGAGCACCTCTTGGCAACCCAGCACCGACCTCGCAGGCAGCGTAGGCAGCGTAATTGGCAGCCTAGCTCCGTTCCTCCCTGCAGCTAGCAGTAGCACTCTTCTCCACCCACAGACAACTCCCACAAACACTCTTCCTCTGTGGGCAGGGCCTTAGAAACAACAGATAAAATATGCACAGAATTGAAAAAAAAGGAGTTGTAGCTCTCAGGTAAGTACTGCACCTGGAGACTACACTCAAACAGAGAGATCACTCTACATTCATGAATCAGAAATTACATCTTTAAGTACATCACAAGAAATCAAGAAGTTGTAAACAGACTCCTAAATTCTAGGAACAAATCCTAAACTAAGGAGATACGTTACAACTTATGTAACCTTTTCTCCATTAATACACTAATAATATAATTATTTTCAACTCCCCCCCTTAATGGAGAAAGGATTATTCTGAACTCCTAGCATCCTTCTAAACAACTCAAAATTTACACGTGCAAGAGGCTTAGTAAAAATATCAGCCATATTGTCACAAGTTTTACAATATTCAACAATAATTTCCTTTGACTGTAGTTTCTCTCTAACAAAATGGAACCGAGTGTCAATATGTTTGGTGTTTTTATGAAACACCGGATTGTATGCTAGTTTAATGGTGCTCTGGTTGTTGCTTTTGATGGAAGTTGAGTTTTTCTATTCTTCTCCCGCATCATTGAGAAGCCTTCTCAACCAGATCGCTTCACACATGGTTGCACACAATGCTTGGTACTCAGCTTCACATGAAGATAATGCTACAGTGCTTTGCTTTTTGCTGCTCCATGCTATGACCCCGGATCCTATGTTGAATGTGTAACCTGTGATAGACCTTCGATCATCCAAGTTACCTGCCCAGTCTGAATCTTAAAAACCTGCTAGAGTAACATCAGATGAGTCAGTGTATAAAATGCCATAATTATTAGTACCACAAAGATACCTCAACACGCTTTTTGCTGCTACCCAGTGACTTTCAAGTGGTTTAGAGATGAATTGGCTCAACACACTAACAGAGTATGCCAAGTCTGGTCTAGTTGTTGTGAGATATATCAAACTCCCAACTAGATGTCTGTACATAGTGGCATCCACCTCCTTAGTGCCATCGTCACTGCACAATTTCAAATTCTGCTGCAATGGTGTTGCTGCTGACCTACACTGATCCATGCCAAATTTTTCCAGCGGACTTCTGGCATACTTTCCTTGAGTAAGAAAATTCTGTCCAGTATCTCTCCATACTTCCAATCCCAAACAGTAATGGAGACTTCCGAGATCTTTCATTTCAAAAACTTGTGCCATCAGCCTTTTTATTTATTTGATCAAATTATCTGCATTGCCTGTTATAATCATGTCATCCACATACAAAGAAATCAAAATAATCTGCCCCTGTTTATTGTACTTGGTATAAAAATTTGGGTCATTCAAACTCCTATGAAAACCATGCTCTAAAAAGAAAGAATCAATATTTTCGTACCAAGACCTGGGTTCTTGTTTTAAGCCATATAGTGCCTTTTTCAATATGCAAACAAGATGTTCTTTCCCCTTCTTTACAAACCCTTCAGGCTGTACTAAGTAAATTTCTTATTTTAATTCACCATTTAAAAATGCATATTTAACATCAAGTTGGTGTAGCTCCCAATTTTGTTTTGTTGCTAAAGAAATAAGCATTCTGATAGTGTTTAACTTTGCTACAGGTGCAAAGGTATCATCAAAATCTATACCTTCTTGCTGTGAGTACCCCTTTGCAACCAGCCTAGCTTTCAATTTTTCTATACTTCCATCTACATTCATTTTAGGTTTAAACAGCCATTTACATCCTATGGGTGTTTTATCTTTAGGCAGTTCAACTAAATCCCAAGTTTTATTTCTAATAATAGATTCAATCTCTTCCTTCATTGCAGCCCTCCATGCCTCAGATTGACTAGCTTCTTTGTAATTAGTGGGTTCTACAATGTTTAAAATATTTGACATCAAAGCATAGTCTTTCAATCTGGATAGCTTTTGAGTCTTCCTACCTAATCTCCTTGGTAGGGGACTTACCTCAAATTTGTTTTCTTCAGATTTATTTGGGCTTGCATTATCACCTTCTTCATGTTCTTATTTCTACTCTTCTTTCTGCTCCTCTTTATGCTCCTCTCTCGTTCATCTTCGATGCTTTCCTCTATCAACAATGGAATGTGCCAATCATCATCACTGTCATCTTTCCCTTCTTGAACTTGTTCATGAAACACTACATCCCTGCTTGCAAATATCTTATGAGACTCAGGATTGAACAACTTATATGCTTTAAATTATGTGCCATAACCAACAAAGATGCATTTGATAGCTTTAGGGTCTAATTTCCTCCTATCAGTTTTGGGTATATGGGCAAAGGCTTTTGACCCAAATACTCTTAGATGATTTACTATTGGTTTGAGTCCATATAACACTTCAAATGGGGTTTTGAAGCCAAGACATTTGGTGGGACTTCTGTTCTTTAAATAGACAGCAGTATTAATAGCTTCTGCCCAAAAACTATTAGATAGACCCTTACCTTGTAACATGCTCCTTGCGCACTCCACTAAAGTTCTGTTCTTGCGCTCTGCCACTCCATTCTGCTATGGTGTGTGTGGCACTATAAACTGCTGAACAATCCCATGAGATTTGCAGAATTTCATGAATTCCCCTAACCTGTATTCTCCCCCTTGATCATAGCGGAGAATTTTTATGCTTTTTCCAAACTATTTTTCCACCAAGGTTTTAAATTCTATAAAGTACTGGAAATTCTGACTCTTTTTATTCAGAAAATAAACCCATGAATATCTAGTGCAATCATCAGTAAATAAAAGAAAGTAATATGCTCCACCTAGCGACCTCGTCTGCATAGGTCCGCATATGTCAGTGTGCACTAGTTCTAGGATATCTCTTTCCTTTCTTCTATCATGCACAGGAAACTCTTCTCTATGCATTTTACCTAAGGCACATCCATCACAATTTAACTGAGTACTGTGAAAGAAAGGGAGTCCTTCGACCATACCTTTTCTCTGTAATAACATGAGGTCCTGCAAATTCAAATGACCGAATCTCTGGTGCCAGAGTTTTTCGGCTGTCGATCCACCTGCAACCATGGCTTGCTGTGGTATACTTTTTACATCCAGTCTGTATAGGCTTCCTACACGCACGCCTGTTGCAACAATTTCCTTCTTGCAATCCTTTATGACATAATGAGTCTTGAAGAATTCGACTTGCATATCTTGATCACTTATCATGGATACAGATATCAGATTTTTCTTAATTCCAGGTACATATAAAACATTTTTAAGATGACTAATATCACCATTTGGTAACTTTACCAGAATATCCCCATAGCCTTTAATCTCGTATCCACTATCATCTCCTAAATAAATTTTTGATCCATATGTACCTTCTTCAAGAGTTTCAAAACATTCCTTCTTACCTGTCATGTGAGAGGATGCACCAGAATCGACATACCAGATGTCATCCTCATTAGATGCTAAAAGGGCACAGTCAGCTGTGAACAGTTGAAATTCGTGACTGAGATCTTCATCTTCTTTAACAAAGTATCCTCTGTGCTTCGCCATTGCTAACTTTTTCTTTGCATCATCTGCCTACTTCTTAAGGCATTCAATCTGTATATGACCCTTCTTTCCACAATAATAACATCTTTTTATAGGATTATTTATAGACATAACTATGTACGAACTCTTCTGCGATGTACCTCCTCCTCTCTATTGCTGTTGTTGTTGTGACTGTGATTGCTGCTATGGCAACTTCCCTCTGAATGTTCGTCGTTTCGCCATCAGAGCAAGATCATCGCTCTGGGGTTTCAAATTCTGCCACCACTCCTCTTCTTGCAGCAAGATCCCTGTCAGATCTTCAAATGTAGGAGCTTTCTCCCTTGCCGCCAATCCAGTGATGAAAATTTGATATTCATCCCTCATCCCATTCAGCGTGATTGTGACAAGATCGGAATCAGACACCTTCTCTCCGATGTCTCCCAATCCGTCTTTTAGATCTTTAACTCGCGCTATGAATGCAGCAGCAGTCTCACTTTCATCCATCTTCATTAAAAACAACTTACCTTTGAGTGCCATAATCCGATTTGTGTTATGGGTCTCATATAAACTTTTAATGGTCGTCCAGATCTCTACAGACGTTTTACACTCTCTGATATGTGGGATAATGTTGTCCTTGACGGACATCTTCAGCAAAAAAATTTCTTTGTTTTCTCTCTTATCCCATTCTTGCTCCTGCGTAGTCACTCCTGTGGTTGAATTAGGTCTCTGCTCATCTCCTGTAACTATCGACCATGCATTTGCACCCTCAAGCAAGGTCTGTATCTTAAACTTCCAATTCGTGAAGTTAGATCCATCGAGTTTCCTAGACTTGTGGAGATATGATTCCATAGTGTTACTCACTCTGAACTGATCTACAAATAAATGAATCTACCCAATTGATCAGAAAAAATAAAAAAAAATAAAAAATAAAAAATCAATACCTGTCAGATCTTGACAACCGATCTGCCACTGCTCTGCTGGTTCTCCTGATCCACCCAATGTTTCTTCCATTCAGATCCAACAATATCTGGCAAATCTGCAAAAAATAATCTTGCTCCAATAAGCAAATCCGTTGTTTCCCAATACATCCACAAAACTAATCTGATCTGCCTCTCTCGGATAGATCCGCAACTTCTCTGATCTGCAACTTTCCGCAGATTTTCCATTGAAGTGAGGCTTTCTGCGGATCTTCCACTGAAGGTGAGGTGGCGCCTTTCTGAGCGAAAAATCTGCGCCTAGAACAGAAGGCGCCTTTCCGAGCGAAAAATCCTCGCCTAGAATAGAAAATTTGCAAGGCAAAATCCTGGCGCGGTTTTTCCATGCGCTTCCACACAAATCTCGTGATTTGGCGTGCTGGCGCGGGTATGGTCCGAACAGACACGCCAATTACGCTTATTGGCGCGACTGTCAGCGAAGAAAACGCGCCAACTCCCTTCTTCTCAGAGATTAAAAAATCATCTGAGTCCGTGAGCCAGGTGTTACTGCAGTCCACCTGCTCGATCGAGCACAAAGCTCTGTGAGCACACAGCTCTCATGTACACGCGACCACAAAGGCACTTTTAGCCACAAAGGCGATTCAGCCACAAAGGAAAATTGGCCACAAAGGCGATAAAAGATCAGGCTCACCCAATCTGAGCTCTGATACCAAGATAAAATATGCACATAATTGAAAAAGAAGGAGTTGTAGCTCTCAAGTGAGTACTGCACCTAGAGACTACACTCAAACGAAGAGATCACTCTACATTCATGAATCAGAAATTACTCTTTAAGTACATCACAAGAAATCAGGAAGTTGCAAACAGACTCCTAAATTCTAGGAACAAATCCTAAACTAAGGAGATACGTTACAACTTATGTAACCTTTTCTCCATTAATACAAAAATAATATAATTATTTTCAACTATGATAGCCATGCAGCCGATGGGCAGAAGCCTCTGGAGTATCCACGCACGCAAACATCAACACAACATAGGCAGAGCGTTAGCATTCATTTGCCTCCACATCCCGACCTCGTAGTAGCTGCCACCGATCCGATCCGCACGGGGCTCTCACACCCACGCAGCATGAACAGAGCATGCAGCAATCGATCACTTCCGCCTTTCTGTCAAGCACGGATTAGATGTGACACCCAGCTTTGGATTTGCAGTAACCCGATCGGAAAAAAGGGCTTCAACCCCAGCACAGACCGATCAGATTAATTGAATCCTTGAAGGATCCTATCGTCGCACAGGCATCCAAGAAAAGTGTGTGCCTGTTCTTCCACAGCACTGACGCTACTCACCACAACTCACAGTAGCGCGACTCTTCATAGCTATCACAACAATGATCCACGTCACTCACAGATGCACAAGTACAAATAGCCTGCGCCTTCAAATTAAAAAAAAAAACATAGACAGATCTTTAGTTATACACCGACACACCAAACAGGAGTACGCATTAGTCTCCAGAAGTGGTCATGCAATCCAGCACGTATCTATTCCTCTATACTGCCACAGATCACCTTGATGGACAAACAAACCTAAAATACTTATGAACTCTTTATTTCCCTTGGCCTAGGAGGGGCCAAGGTCCAGGTCTGTATGGGTTCCTATATCAAGATGAAATCTCAGATTACACTATATCTCATTAATCAAATAAAGTTACATATATAGGGAAGTTATGTTGAACGTACAATAAGTTGGTTTAGAAAATATCTCAACCCCACACCAAACTAAAAACTTAGGTTTTAGCTAACATATAGGAACAGACTCTATACATTAAAAGTCACAACTAAAAACAAATAAGAATTACACATTCCAACACAATACAATATTAAAACTAGTAGAACAAATTCGACAGACATCCGGAAATAAGGTGCCAAAGGGAGACCTGTTAATACCGAGGGCCAGCCATTTGTTGGCAGCCAAGGAACAGTCCCAAAACCCTGTGGTCGTCCCAAAAGACAAAACGCTTGAACTTGTTTATAATTTGAAATTTAAAGAGCAGTATAACCAGTAAACCGAAAATGGAGTCAATTTCTCATGTCATCAACAGATAGATACATGCCCTGAAAATTGTTATGACGATATCAATAGATAAACAGAATGGGGTACAGAAATTAAATATAAGCATTTGAACAAGCGATAACGAAAAACAAATGATATATATAACAAAGATTAGTGTATCTGTACCAAACAAGTGATTACTATATTGGTTTCAAACAAGTGTCATCCACATGCTTTACAATTAGAAATTAAAAAGCTGGTTCTCGACAAACGCTCTGGTGAACAGAGGGGTCACACCCTGCTATAATAGTTCAAAAATTCTCATCGTAGTAGTAATTAAACTGTATTTTTCCTGTGTCTACGTGTGTAATATAATATGATTAACTATGTAAAAATACTCGCATGCAAACTATGTAAGGGTTATTGTGTAAGTGAATAATAATTTTTTATTATTATAGCTTATCGTTGGATATGTGACCGTCATTTGTAGGTAAGATATGATAGAGTTAATAAATATTGTACAATAATATATTAGGGAGTATTGAAGGTATCCACAGAATAGTTTATCATGCACGGACCAAGCACAAAAAGCTTCAACAACACTCCATTAAAAAAATGTAATGGCAAAATTTAAGTATTAAGGATTAGATCATCAAGTTTAGTTTTATACTTAGTGTGTTAATGCTTTACTTGAAACTTGTTCTTCTTATATGATATTATTAGGCATTTTTGCATAATTTATAAAAAAAAAATTCCTTTCTTAATAACTGTTGAATGTATTTTCACTCTTAAAAGATCTATTTTTAACTTGATTGTAAATTCAATTAAGAACAAAACCAACTTAACAACAAAGTCAACAATTAACCCCCGTATTTTCAGATCTATTTTTAACTTGATTTTAAATTCAATTAAGAAGAAAACCAAACAACAAAGTCAACAATTAACCCTACTCTACCTCTGGGCTCTCCAGGAACCTAAATTTATAATTAAGTTGCGCTCACGACAATGAGACTTTACAAAAGAGCCAAGGGTGTACCTCTCCATCTCATTTACTTCCTTGCCACCCTTCAAATGAATTTTTCAATAATCCAAAGCAACTTTGGATTTGGAAAGGTTTTTAGGTAAGAGCAATAGAAATCGTTGTTACAGAGACTTGATAAATTGAATTACAGCAGTTACAGCGTTTTCGCTAGCCAGCCCAGAAAAGACAGCAGCCTGATTACTCTCAGAAGTTCCCCCTCCAGCCAAATCAGAAAGAGATCTTATTGCTATGAATGGCAGTTCTTGTTCAAGGCAAACCAGTGCTACAGCTGCACTTTCCATGTCAATGGGACTTATACTGAACTTGGTGTAGAGGAAGTTTCTGTACGCTGCATTGTCCACAAACACATTTGCACTCACTCCTCTTTCAACTAGAACAGCCTTGGGAGCATTTGGCAGACAAGTTGTTGAGTTCAAACATTTTTGCAACTCCAGTCTCTGAATCAACACAATTGGAACTATTTCAGTATACTGAAAATATATATATATATAGATTTGAAATTAAGATAAATCTAATAAACAAGATCAAGATAAATCTGATTGATAATAATTTGATTACAAAGAATTATATACATACACACATTTCCTGAAACTGGTAAATACCTCAAGGCTCTTTGCAATCTGATAATAGTGCTCATCCACAGGCACCCAAAAAGCATGTTGCCTGACCTCTGGGGTACCATTAACTGGAAAAATTTCCTCAGGTTGATACCACACATTATTTAGGAGGTTGCTTGAGTTCTGATCGGATGGGGTTGTGAAATTTGCAAAGTGAAGGTACCCGTATTTTCGTGTGTAATCTCCATCTGATTCCAGAGAAAGTTCATCATTGGGTCCATCTCCATATCTCTGAACCAAACACATATAAATACAGAGTCCTCATAAATTCAAGCACAAGATAGTTTTACCACTGTGTCTACTTATCAGGCCATAGTATCATCTTTCTAGTATTTACATAAATATTAACCTGCCAATTCCAGAGGCCAGTATGAGCCCAATAACGAGGAACTGTAACATCTCCGATTTGCAGAGAAGAGTTGGCGTTCCCTGCAATTCCATAGTGGATGACTCCTTTCACTTCGAAGAAACTCAACAGCAACTGAGTTGCTAGTCCTGCGTTCAGCTACACAAAACAAAAAGTAATAATATATAATATGGAGAAATAGTAGAATTACAGAGTGGGTTATAGCTATGGATTCATACAACATAAAAATCAATGCACTGATATCAGTAAACAGAATTGAAACCAACCATTGCTAATCCTGACATGACAATGATGACTTTGTGCTTATCAACTCTTCCTATATGAAATCTTCGCCCTGCAAATTATTAAACAAAAATAAATAAAAAATTATAAACATATTTTCTCTATAGGATATGATATTTTTTTTCTTTGTATTAGCTGGTGTTGATGGCAGATTCTGAGAGTATTTTGGAATTTAATCGTTAGTAAAAAAGTGAATTCTTTTACTTTTAAGATCATTAAATTTTAAAATATTTCCAAAATCTACAATCGATACCAATATCAGTCTACAATATATCTTGATCTCTTCCCTTAGGTATGTGATTTGTAATTGTGTGGATGTATTTGTGTAAACCAGCTTGTCATATAACAACATGAACTTTTACATGAGGGAAAAATATAATAGATCTCTGATAATTACCAGCAACATCCAGAGTATTGGAGACATTGAAAGACGAAGATTGGAGAAGAGGATCCATCTCGAAAGCGTTCGGAACAACGATGCCGAGATAGGGGCCATGGCGATTGATCTTGTGTATTCTTCTCTGAACGTTTGGCGATGCAATTAGGGCATCCACTGATGATAAATCCACCATTAACGATACTATGAGTAGCACCCATATACAGTGGACTGCAGTGATAATCTTCATCATGCATTCAAAACTGAATTCCTGACCCTCTTCTGCTTGAGTTGAGAGATTTATGGGGAGTCCTGTAGAATATTCAAACCTGTAGCTGAGAGATCACGGAACTTGGGACTCTGGAAGTCAAAGATCCTACCTAACAATTGGTCTTCTGGCATGCTTTATGCTGCGGTACTTGCGGTTCCACGGAGAGTATCTCGGAACCACGCCAAGTTCACACTGACGTTCAGAATTCTAACAATCCGATACCAGAGACTCCCGAGTCCCAGTGTTCAAAATTGAACACGTCAGAGAAGCGCCAACATGAAATTACGAGTCAAAAAACAATTGAATTTTTATTTTCACACGTTTCAAAAAATTTTAAACTATATTCTAAAATGCCCTATGAAGGGCTGCTAGTCCGCTGGACATTTCTGAAAATTTAAATTACTGAGAGGTTGAAGGTTTTCCGGCCACCGGTCCCCTTGACATATAGATTCTTGAGTACGCTGCTACTACGAGGGTTAGTGAAGAAATAAATAAGATTTAATAGAGTATGGAGGTTGTTGTATCCAACAGCAATAATGGTGGGCTGCAAGTCTAGTATTTTTCAGTTGTCTAGATTTTTTTTACCATTTTTTTTATCCAATCTGATTAGAGAACTCTGAAAGAGAGCGGGAAAACTGGGAAAGAACCAATTTTGCATGTAGGATTGAGTCTTTCTCTGTAGCTTGAATCTTCAGAATTTCAGCTTTCAACATTCACAGGTTCATAGGTATTTTTCAGGCATTGAATATCTTTTTATTTTTCTCTCTTTTATTTTGTTTGTTTAAAACTAGAGACACTAAAGGATGGTCTCTTCTACCATTGTTTTTTCCCTGGTCTAAATGAGACCCACACTGATATTTAATGGAGTTGTCTTTAGTGTGACTTTTTTAAGTTTCACGTGTCGGAATTCGGTGAAAATTTTTGAGATAAAATCTTGGATTTTGTTATTCAAACTCGTTTTTTGACTCTATATATGGATTCAGCACCCTCAAAAACCTCTTGGTCACTTCGATTGTGCAAAGTTAGCAATTAAACTTCTCTTTTCAATAAATTCCTGGGGGAATTTAGAGAAATTACACGGTACAAAAAGTCGCACTAAAGACTACTAGATATTCAATTAGCTCCACAGTATTAGGTAGCTATTGAAAAATAAATTTACAACTAAAAAACAAAATTATAAAACAGATTTAAGTACATATATGCAGAATTATAGAGAATGAGTACTCATAGTTTAGCATGATAAATATATGTATTAAAAAACAAAATTACAAAACAGATTTAAGTACATATATGCAGAATTATAGAGAATGAGTACTTAGAGTTTAGCACGATAAACATATGTCTCAAATAATATTATTCAATATATTAAGCAAGGCGACAACACTACACCATTTTCTCCATTTTTATCATCATCTCACATGGTCTCACAAAAAACCTACACAAAACACTACAAGGAAGATTTCCTATTGATGGAGTTTTGTGTTGTAACTTTGTAAAACCAGGTTTAAGTGATACAGTAGTTTTTGCTATTTAAAATTCCTTTTAAGGTTTATATTGGTTTAACAAAATAAGTAGGAGTTTTTTTTATAAATAGATTATGTGGAGTTTTGGGTCAGAACTTGGTAAAATTAAGTTTAATTTAGAGAATGGTTTTTGTTATTTAATTTTTTTTTTAATGTTTAAATGGATTTAATTAAACTGGAAAAAAAGTTTTTATACATTAGAATTTTGTGGATTTGACCAATCAAATTTAATATTCTAACAAATTCCTATAAATTATGTATAAATTTGATTAAAAATATACCAAAAGACTTTCAACACAAAAAACTGTTAGAATAAACCATACATGCATACATATATTTAAGTGAGATCATCAACTGGCAACGAAATTTTCCATAAATAGAGTCCTTATTCCAGAGTTTTGGCCTTTGTGAATGCATTAATTCTATGAGCTATAGGCAACTTAAATCCCGATTTTGACTTGAATCTGCCAAAATAAAATTCAAATAACAAAACCTTCTAAAATTACTTATCTCAAATGTCTAAGTTAGCATTATCCTTGGAATCCTTGATCCTATTGTTCCATTCTTGTCCAACCATAATCAAGTTCATTAAATTGCACTGTAAAGTGGTATGTGTTTGCTTTTAGTTGAGGAACCCAAAAGAAAATTTTGTAGGAAAGTTAGTCGTCTATGTGTGTTTAATGTTAGTGAAGCTGAGAGCTAGAATACACAAACAAATATGCCAATATTGAAGATATATAAAGGGATTTGATGAAAAGTTATATCTTTTGTTTGTTTTGGACCAAGGTAAAATTTATAGTGGGTGGCAAAATTTCTTTAATTTCAATGTTGTAAAAATAAATAAAGAAATTAAATGATATTGAAGCTAAGATGGTGCAAATAAAAATAGAGTCAAAATTAAAGAATTACAAAAAAAACAACAATAGCATTTTCTTGATATACATTTCAATAATAAGGACACTAAATACTTTAATTTTGAAGGCTCAAAAAGAGAAATGGCTTAAAAAAATCATATGAACCATGGAATAAAATTAGCCTTATTTAAACGCTGAAAATCTTGTTCTTCACCATTGTTCACCCATTGATTTTCTATTCTTTCATAATTAATGTGTTTCTTTCTATTTAGTGCACAATCTTTTGGATGAAGAAGAAATATAGCAGTGAAAAGTTGCCTAAAACATGAAAAATTAAGAAAATGATTGTTCCAATGGTAAAAGTTCTTATTGGGTTGTATAGTAATCAAATTTATGGAATGAGATGTTTTTGAATTTTTATTTTTCTAATTTATGGAGATAGATGTTTTTTATTTATTTTTCAAATATGATCATTTACAATAATTTGGCATGAGAGATTTTCAGTTGGAACACAATAAGGAACTAAATTTATTCAATACAAGTTATAAAAAACGAGAGACTGTGATTATGGCTAGTTTTAGTTTTAATTTTAAATATTTATAAAAACACTATTTTATTTTGGATTTTTTTTTTGAAAAGTTTATTTAATATACATTTGTCATTAAAAGTGCAATTTTTTTTATATAACTTTTCATTTTTGAAGGGTTAGATGAGTACATTCCCTTCAAAATTAAATTAAGACTAGCATTTCAATTTTGATCACTGACTCCCACTAGATCCATCTATCTCTTACTGGAAGATAAAGCAAAAGAATTTAGGAAGCATATCAATTTTTTTAAAGTGTCTCTTTGGATTTGGTAACTTTATAAGAGTTTATATTCATAAAAAATGTAATTAGATATTATTTTTGGATTCAATTGCATTAAGTAAGTTATTCATTTATGACTATTTCCATGAGAGGTAGTCGTAATTGACTAATTTCTCATGATTTTTGAATAGTCTACTTAGCACTCATTGCATCCAGTGATGCTTATAGGGGTGAAGAAGTGGAATTGAAACTAGCGTCAATCAAGGCTTCTTCCCTAGAGGTCACCCATCCCAGAACTCCCTTAACTATGAAGTTTTCCTCACAATCAATCAAATCCAAACCCACTTAGTTTGCTACTCCATTTGCAAGAATACAATTTTCAAAATGAACTTTTAAATTAAGATCGATTTCTAAACTCAAAACTCATCTAGATATAAATATCTCATCTAAATATAAATATAGTTACCAATTTTGAATTTAAATTTAGTATCAAATTTGAATTCAAATTCAGATTCCAATTCATACTATAAAAATTAGAATGAAAAATTTTCAATTTAAAAATAATTTACCATTATACATCATAAATATAATTTTCCTTCTATCACAAATAATTTCTATCAATTTTAACTAATACAAACAATTTTAAAATAATAATTCACAAATAATTTCTATCAATTTTAACTAATACAAACAATTTTAAAATAATAATTCACAAAAGAAAACTGCACTGTACTGTTCCTTCCTATATTTATTTTATTTTCAAAAACTCAAAAATTTAATCTAAAATTCTACCCTAATTAAAATCTATCGATAAATACATATTTAAAAATTAAATACTGAAAACTAATATAAAATTTCTCCACATATAAACAAATTTAAAACAAAAAAACAAAAAAATTAGAAAGTTTCTGCACTTGTGATCCCCCGCTATTTATTTTTGTGTTTAGATCACACCGCTCTACTTTCTTTCTTGCGGACCACCATTAACTACTTATCCCGTACACCGAACCACATATTTGCCGGATTATTCGATATACGAATCGAATGGTAACTATGATCATTATCATAATTTTATTTAAAATGAAACACACTATTTTTATTTACTTTTTAATGGGCTCGCTTAATCCCTGGTATTTGGAGTTGAAGGTATAATACTGGCACAGCTATCGCAATTAAGCGATCTTTCTGGGAAAATTGAAGTCATACGATCAATTTACAGTTGGTAGTTTTTGGCCTCTGGTAATTTGTCCTCTTGATTTTATCGATATTTTGTCAATAGTATTTTTATATTCTCTTGATTTTATCGATATTTTGTCAATAGTATTTTTATATAATATAAGTTATTTGCAGATTTTTTATTTTTATTTTTTAAAAATATTTTGTAATTTTATTATTTCCTTAAATTATGAATGATTTATATATATAATTTTAGACATTTTGACTCCATATTTATAAAAAAAAGAATATCGAATTTCTAAATATACACTTTTTTTGGGTTTAATATTAATATTTCTTAAATTAATTGGAAGTATATATAATATGGAATATATATAGATATAAAATAAAACAAGATTTACATATTATCTAGTACTTATAGCTGAGATTAAATATAGTTTATTTAACTAAAAAATAATAAACATAAAGATTTTATAAAAAATAAAACTATTGTTGCTTTTACCAAAAACTAAGAAATATAACTAATATTGATTATATGAATATATTATATGAATATATATACACTTTAATATATATGGTTAGTGTGTGTTTTAGAGAAATATGATTAATATTGATTATATTAATATATATACACTTTAATATATATGTTGAGTGTGTTTTATTTTTTATTAATAAATATAATTTTTAAAGTTTTTAATATAATAGCAAGATATTTTAAATTGAAAATATGGAGAAAAACTATAATTCATGGTAATGGAAAAATAGAAAAAAGAAAAAGAAAAATAAAAATTAAATAAAAAGGAAATAAAAAAAAACAAAAAAATAGTAATAATAGAAATGGAAGTTATTAAATATAATTAATAAGATCTCAACAAATCACTTTTCAAATAAATAAATTTAAATCATAATAATAAATAACAAAAATTGAAATCATAACTTTTGGTAGTGAATGACAAACTGAATGCATAATACCATGCTTGCATCAAATATAATAAATAAATTTTTTTTATCATTATAAACTTATAAAAATTTAACATACATAAAATTTAAATATATTTGATTAATTTTTATTTGGTATAATATTAAGTTTAATATTAATGATTTTTGACTTTATTGTTTTCCAAATGTATATGTGTGATCATGGATTTTATCCAATAAAACTTTTAAAAAGGATTTTGTAAGCAAAATAATAATATTGTTATAGTTTTTTAACTATTATGAGAAATTTCAAATCTGACTAGATTGACTTTCAATTTAAATAGATTCTCTTGTCTAATTGAGGCATTTGTTATCTATATTATGAATATTATGAATGTTGTTCTCTAAAAATCACATAAAATGACATTAGATTAAACAGATGTTTTCTAGCCATTAAATTATAATAACTAGTTTTGACTACAAAATTATCATTAATTAATAAACTACTTTTAATTAAAATAAAATAATTGATGGGAATTAACTGTAAATAAAAAATTTAATTAATATTATTATTTTAATTAAAAATCAAACTTTAATTATTCTAAATAAAATAAAAATAATAAAGTCAAATTTAACTATTATAAACAAAAGAAACTAAAAATAGTAATAAGAAGCCAATGGGGGTTTGGTTAGATAGATGCCCTTTTCAATTTCAAAGAATATTTATATATTAATATTAATATTGATATTGATAGGTTTCCTTTCAATTTCCAAAGAATATTTATATATTAATATTAATATTGATAGGTCTCCTTTCAATTTCCAAAGAATCTCTAAATCTGGGGTGGTGGAAATGATCAATCAATCAAATCTAAATAAAAATTTAAATATTAATATTAGTATTGATAGTTTCTTTTCAAATTTCAAAGAATCCCTAAACTTACAATGATGAAAATGATCAATCCTTGTCTCTTCAATGCATATGTGATGCTTTGTCTTTTCTGCATGCTACATTACCAAATAAAAATAATAATAATAAAAATATGAAAAAAATAAATATAGATAAAAATATATATATTAATATTAATATTAATATTGATAGGTCTCCTTTCAATTTCCAAAAAATCCCTAAACTTACGGTGATGAAAATGATCAATCCTTGCCTCTTCAATGCATATGTGATGCTTTGTCTTTGTCTTTTCTGCATGTTCTGCCAAAGGGGAGTAGCTTGACCTTCCATGTTTCTTGCTCATAAATCAATGCATATGTGATGCTTTGTATTTTCTGCATGTTTTGCCAAAGCCGAGGAGTGAGACCTTCCATGTTTGATGTCACCTGCTTGCTAATGATGCCAAAGGCGAGGAGTGGGACCTTCCATGTTTGATGTCAATTGCTTGCTCATGAATCCTCCTAGGTATCCTCTGATTTCACCAATGTACAGAGACCCACATAACCAAGACATGACATAAACACTTTTCCAATCTTTAGGGTTCACAAGGTCCTTCACTGATCTCTGATCTTAGTGAGCTTCGAGTAATGTTTAGGGGCCTAAATGTAAATGTCGAAGGCACGTTATGCTCCTTCAAGATCTTAGTCATTTTGTCTATGATTCCTTGAATAAATTAAAGATGCACCCTTGATTTTTTTTATCTTTTTAATCCTACGACCTAATCTTTTTACCTTTTTAATCCTAAGACCTTTTTCAACCATTCTCTAAGACATTAACTCTTACTATAACCAAAAACACTTTCTTAATTGAAGTGATTCTCATCATAAATTGATAACACCCAAATACCTAAAGTATTGAGAACACCTAGATTTTGAACGGCAAAATGATAGGAAATCGCATAAAAATATTTTCAGAGACAACGACATTTATGGAAAGAAAACATGGGATTAATGAAATAAGGACATTTATAAAAAGATTCCCTAGACAACGACATTTATGGAAAGCAAACGTCGGATTAATTGGGATAAAGAACGAAATAGAAATGATTGCCGTTTATTTTACTCTAATAAAATTATTTTATTCCTCTTACCATGGAGGATTGAGGTTGGAAATTGGACTCTTATACAAAATTGCTGACAAGTTGTCCGGATAACCACCGTGTGAACAAAGTAAATCCTTAAGTCAACGCTTTGTGATATAAATTAAATTATCCACGGCACCTAGTTTCCATTGCGTTTGAAGCGAGTTCTCTGACAACTTGTCAGCAATTTTGTATAAGAGTCCAATTTCCAACCTCAATCCTCCCCGGTAAGAGGAATAAAATATTTTTATTAGAGTAAAATAAACGGCAATCATTTCTATTTCTTTCTTTATCCCTTTTAATCCGACGTTTGCTTTCCACAAATGTTGTTGTCCAAGAGTGCGGTGTAGCTAACTTTTCTATAACAAGTAGGTGTCATTGTCTAAGTGGGTCCCTTTGCACTAGGAAATTTGAGCGGCACTCGGAATTTTGACCACCTACGGCATGGTGTAACAAGCACGTACGAGTCACTCTCACACTCTGGTTGGCAAATTTGACTGATGTCGCTCATGGTTTTTGAACCTCAGCTATGACAAGATGACAAATGGATAGGTATTAATCAATGGGTGATAACCATAAAATATACTTATTTATGATATATTTTATACGGTTTAAATAAAAATTTAAAAAATAATTAGATTAATTTTTTTTTTTAATTTTTGTTTTTTATTTTATTAATTTAGATTATTTTAATTTTGGATGTACCAAATTTTTTAGATGGATTAAATCTTTTTTTAATTCTAAACACAGCTTTAATATCAAAAGACTTGATTTCTTTAGAAATTTGATAAATCTAATGTTTAAAATAAATCTAAACTAGTTTTATTATTAATTATAATTACTTTTAACTTTTTATTATTTTTTAATTGAGTCCAAATGTACATGTTTACAAGCATTTACACCACTACAATATCTCCTAATAGCTTTTTGTTTTTAGATTTAATTTTTAAAATGTTATAAAATAAAATTAAAATAAAATACTTAGAAAATATTTTGATTTTGAAATGGGTTATGATTTTTGGTGAAGTGGTATTGATAAGCCATGATATTGACCCATGTGATTGTAACTAAGTCTATTTACAAGTTAATAATATGCATGGTAAAATGGGGTGAATATACATAACCAAAAATCTTGTTATATTGTATGTTTATTGTAAGTGTTTAATTTTAATTTTAAAATTGCTATAAAAGTAAATTAAAATGTATAATTTTTTAGATTCTGATATCGGTATGGTTTTTGGGTATGTGGTATTGATAAGCCATGGTATTGTAAGAAAGTCTATTTAGAAGTTAATAATATCCATGGCCAAATGAGGGAGAATATTCATGGTTATGAATCTTGTTATATTGTAGATATTACTTTTTTATGTACTTGTTAATTAAATTTAAATATGATTACTGATTGTTATTTTAATTTATATGGTAAAATGGATGTTAATTTATAACTATTATTTATATGTTATATATTTTGATGTGATATGTACAGATCTACCCTATACTGGGTTGTAGAGCATCTTAGAAAAAATAATAAATGAATAAAATATATATGTGCAAACATGTATTTAGATTTTTAACTTATTAATAGGTTTTGTTAATACTATGGCTTATCAATACCATATGCCTAGAAAATCATAACTCATTTGATATGACACTTTTTTATATAATATTTTTTTTAAATAATCAATCTAAAAAAGGGGTAGATATGACATAAATATTTTTGAGATAAATCTCAACCTTTGATGTGTGCCTACTATTAAGAATGCTCTAGAATACGTTAAATCTCCACTTAGTAATTATTGATAATTAAATCAATAATTCTAGAAACCCTATTCCAAAATAAACACGCTTAAACATAATAAATAAAATATATAAATTATTCAAAACAAAAAAGACATCCACATCATGTTATATAAAGAAGACATTTACATATAATTTTAGTGGGTCTAATGTTTAAAAACACATATCCCAGTGGGGTATAGTGTATGTACATTTTCTTAGACTTTGGTATTGAAATAACTATGTGGATGATTCCATACAAATTATACTATACCATACAACATATACAATTCAATAATGTAATACTTGTTATTTGGAGAATAAAATAATTTCTCAATGATGTAACATTTACTATGTGTTACTCTCCTTCCTCTTTCAAGCTTCTCTATTTTGAGTGTTTGTTTTGAAAAAAAGAGATAGGATGGAGAATGAAATGAAAAAAAGACAATATTGCAAAGAAAACACAAATTACAATATTAAAAGCAAAGTATTACAATGAAAACCAAATTATATTAATAAATTCATTAGGAAAAATAATATTATATATATAACAAAAAAAGGTGGCTAGAATGATGATAGTTTGTTTGACACTCCCTGATACTTTTGTTAGTCATTAGAGTACTCCATACAAAATTCTTTACTTAATTAACCAATTATTATGCTAAATTCTACTTGTTAATGGTGATATAATTAAAAATCAATATGCACACTCAAATAGTACCACAAACTACAAGCATATTTTGCACTCATTTATCAACCTAAGAAAAAACAATGAATTCCTTATATAGTAAAATATTCTCTTTTATGTAAATAAACACAACCACACCATTTGAGTTGCTATGAAGAAATTTATTATGCAATTATATGAATTGATTATGGATAACACCCGAGCTAAAATCGTGATACAATTAGGAAAAAAAAATCTCTAACTACGCTCTAATTTCACTTAGCACAATCCATATTTTTCATGACATAGAAAATTTGTTTACCACTAAGCACTCCAAGCCCTTGGTCCAATATGGCACTCTTCTTCTTCATGGCACAAGGAAGCTCTTACCATGTTTTGCTCAATAGGTTGTTTTTGGCAATCCTCTTCCCTTTTAATGCCAACAAAAAGATTCTAAGGGTATTGATTTATTGATTTAAAAATAGTTAACCTATGACTTATCCATTTTATTGATATGAATCCTCTATGAAAAAGGAATTTAGTGTCCCTTCAATTTGACTTCATTATTAATATAAACTTTAGACTAAGTACAAAGCTTATTTCTCTGTATAATTTCTTTGGAAATTGAAATCAAGCTCCTCTCACTTTATCTATGAATTCATAATACACCCTATAGTCTTATGAACCTATTGTTGTTCTCTTGTGCTTACACTGAGTACTATTATTGTTCCATTTTACTTACATTGAGTGTGATTAGTTATGTGCAAACAACACTTTCATTTAGTTAACACACTAACATTGTAATCTATCAACCATGGTTGTAGGTGTAAGTTCCATTGAACAACCACAATCTACTTGATTTCTCATAATCAATGCATTGTTAATAATATCACATCTATTTCTTATTATTTCCACTCAAACACTACAATAGACATGGTCACTTAACCATTTAAAGAGGATGAAAATGTGGGATCCTCCAACTAGTTTCCTATGGAAAAACAATTTAAGGAAAAATGTGGGATGACACATCATTTAGCATAATGAGTCATCCATAAAAACTTATGCACCCATGGCAATGAATGAATCATATAAACATGTGGATGTAGAAAGAAAGTACAGTACTAAGAAATTATTCAACCACACATAGTTTGTAGCACATTGATTGTAGGAAATGCAATTGAGTGTGAGGAAAGGGCTCATAGATCACATAAATACTATTATAGAGTGGGATCATGAGATGTAATTTGCACGAATATTATTCAAATAGATGATCAATACATTTGAAGAATGGGCATTGTAAGATATATGTGTGTCATATTCAATTGTAACCTGTCATGCAAATAATCAAGCCATCAAATTTTTTGAAAAAAAATATATAATTCAACTTCCTATTGGGCTAAAAGGCATGAGAATGTTGAAGGGAGTAACCAATAGTTTGTTAGAGAACAAAGGAAATAAAATCAATATGCTAGCTATTAAACTTATAGATCCTAAACAATAGAGAAATTCACTATTTCCTTGTGCAATTTCTAGAGGAATTGACCACTTGCTCAATGCAAAACTTTGTACATTCAACTAGTATACAATTGATGATTACAATGTTCCTTTTCCTCTACTCCAAATAGGAAATTAAAATTCCACGCATGAATGGGTTTGTTTTTAGTAAATTGATAAGTTAACTAAGAGATTAGTGAGTTAACAATTTTTATAACTACTAAGATGAGCTTCTACTGACTCCACTAAAGACTAGAGCTCAGTTAACTGAGTTTAACTAACAATAACTCCATTAGATTGCTAAATTTTATACATCAACCCATGCACAACTCTACTTCTAGCCTATAACTTGAATTTACTAACTTAACTAGGATACAAGGCCATGTCACTCCATCTAACTACAGTCCAAGTCATCCCACTGATGTGGAAAATCGAATTTATCCATTTCACTGAGGCACAAGTCAAATAAAGAATTGTCTTGCTACAATTTTAACACTCACTCTTATCAAGAGAAGGGTTCTTCACCACCCCTATACTACACCCGTAGAAATCGAATTTTCCTTTTAACAATGTGTCCTCTATGGGAATTTACTGCAACAACGTGATTCTACTTTGCACATAATATCTCAGGTAATAGTACTTGATATCAATGTGCTTGGACTTGTCATGAAATACTAGATTTTCAAAGAGTTTGATACAACTCTTATTATCATAGTAAATCACAGTAGGATCCATCTCCAGAATTAAAATACAACGAGAATTTTCATCATCCATATGGCCTCGCATGTCGCTTGAATAGCAGTCATATACTCGGCCTCTGTTGAGCTAAGTGCTTTGGGTCTTTGTTTCTTGCTATACCAGGAAATAGTTGTTGACATAACACTGAAGAGAGTTATTAAAGTGCTCTTCCCGTCTGATGGACTCCCTGCCCAATTTGTATTAGTGAAGCCTTGAATCTTCACACCATCAGTCCTCCACTACCATAGCCCAAAATTTGTTGTGCCTCTAAGGTATCTAAGCACATGTTTTTCTGCTTTCTAGTGAATCTTGTTAGGCTTCACCATAAACAGATTTAGTTGATTAACTGCATAACGTATGTTGGGCCTTTTGTTCACTAGATGCATCAATAACCTCAAAAAATGTTTGTAGATGGTAACATCTACTACCTATACTCTAGAAGAATCCTACTTCCTCCAGTTGGTAGCTATAGGAGTGTCCATAGGCTTGCAGTATTGCATATGGAATATCTAAAGTATTTCAGAGGTATACTTCCCATGACCCACAAAAAAATATCCATATCCCTGCCACACATCCAAACCAAGGAGGTAGTACATCAAGCCCATGGCCTTCATCTCAAACTCACTTGCAAGGTCCTCCTTGTAAGACTGGATCAACTTCTCATCCCTTATTAGTATCAAGTCATCTACATATAGGACTAGAATAAGCAATTTTCCATATACCACATTGTAGTAGACATTGACATCTTCTTCACTCTTGGTGAAGCCCAATCCACTAAGATATGTTTCTATCTGAGTGTACCAAGCACGAGTTTCTTTATTAAGACCATAAAGGGATCTCCTGAGTCTACACAAATGTGTCTCCCTGTCAAAATTTCAAATCCCTCGGGTTTTTCTATGTAAATCTCTTCCTCAACCACTCCATTGAGGAAGGTAGTCTTCACATGAATTTGGTGGATCTTCAACCTCATCTGTGCAACTAATTCTATAATGGTTCTTGTTATGCAAAATATACAACTGCGGATAGAAGTATCTTCCCTAGACCTAGTCGCCTGGAACAAAAAAATAAAAGGCAAAGAATATAATGTTTCCCTTAAAGTAATTGAACAATGAGATGAGGCTTACATGGAATCTATCACAATATCCACTCTCTTCTTGGTTTTTATGCTCAAAACCTAGCTCTGATCACAATAATTAGAACCTACACATACAAACACAACCAGCCAAAGATATACGATATCTATCACTTCATTCAATGGATCAACTGAGCATTGAAACATATGAATACAAGCATCATATATAGGAAAAAAATGCACTCCTTGTATTCATATAAATGGAGAGAGTTACAACCAAATATAGGAGTTGATCATGTAGAGAACGCCCTAGTTTTACTTGTCCTTCCTTGCCACAAATTACATCTCTATGTCACCTCAATTCATGGAATGATGACTCTCTTAGAACCAAGGCAACAACATGAGGGTAATCAATCTCCAAAATCAAACCCCTAACTTGTGGATGGTAGTAATTATATAGGAGAGGATGGTAGTTTAGGAATTCTTATCCATTTACCATTCTAGGCTTCATATCCACTCTTGATGGGAGGATGAGCTCAAGGGAAAAGGGATGAAATATCCAAAGTAGGATGAGATGGGATTCAAAGGTCTTATCCAAGGTAGATGGTTGAAAAACTCCTGGGAGCTTCTGGAAGAGGAAGCTTCGGGATTCTTTTTATTTTTCCCAAATTTCTAGAATCGGATCATCCCAAGGAAGGACAACTTGTTGTTGATTAGTACAAATGCAGAGTTGTTAAATTTAGTAAACATGGTGTTCTATGCTTGATGCAATTTTACTTAAATATTTCTTAGGCCCGATACAATATATAAATAACACAAACATGAAAGAAAAGTGCTGATAAAACAAAATAATAGATCAACAGAAGACAAGAAATAATATAGATTAGATTTACAATTCCTTTTGTCCAGCAAAGATATGAGATATTGTTGCGTTACGACAGTCAATAGGATGCTTCAGCCAACAAAGTCTTTCCCGGTCAACCAATCCTCCAAGTGTCACACCCACAACCCTCAAAGACAGCTCATCACAAGTTAATTCTGGTCAACATAGAAAATTCAATGCAGGATAGCAACAGAAAGTCAATGGTGCAGATTAGTGCTTTAGTCAAACAACTCTGAATTCCTCGTTTTCAGTGCCCAATAATATGACCTCTCAAAATCATATTTTTTATAGGGTTTTAAGGTCAAACAACCAAGGGTTGACCACGATCAACGCTGGTCAAAATTGCAGCAAGAAACCCCTAAACAGATCCGTAGAAATCAACAGCTTCAACTCCACATGTGTGAGGGGAAAAAGGCCTCCAAAGGCTATCGAACCACTAATATCACAATGAGAGAATGTGTGATGAGCTAATGATGAAAATGAACTCCAAGTCTCTCCAATTTATATCCATTAGTGAGGGTGTGTGACACATCTATTAGGCATGTGAGCCCTATTACAAATCTGGTTGACCTTGCACATGTGTGGAAAATAAATTCAAAATATATGTTCTGCTCATCTAATGAAGATGATATTTAGATCAATATTGCACCTCTCTGAAAGAGGAATCCAAAAAAAATATGACCATCATCATATGAACAATGCAACATGGATTTTGGACCTATATGCCAAAAATTAACACTCCCTCTCAACTAGGGAGAACTCCATCTTTCTACAAGTGCCATCCATAAGTACCATCGTGTACTTTTACCAAACATCGTGCGTCATCCTGTCGTCACTTTCTTTGCTGGATCTCTTTCTTAGATAGAACAAAAAGGTGAGTCACATAGACATCACGCTCAACTGACCCGAAGTTAGCTTAAAGGTTAAAACCTGTCGTGGACTCAAAAGAGTCTCATACCCGAAGTTAGTTTACTGACCCAAAGTCAGTTTAGAGGTAAGAACCTCATCATACATGATCCCAAATCAAGGTGTTGGGCATGTGACATCCTATACATAGAGAGTACGACAATATCCAATGCGCCCATCGGTCTTTCTATTGGTCCCTATCCACATTTCCCACCTCATTGGCCAAATGAGAGGTACTTCCCATGAGTCTGAAACTCCATGGGTCAGATGCATGTGGGGCATAGATAAAAGAGAGGTGAATCAACTCAATATCATAATGGTGGGGCAGAAACAAAACAAGGTTCGGGAAGCCTAGCCCTGTATGTTCTTATAGCTCAAAGAAGCTATCCCCAAGCCCCCTGGAGCTCCCAGAGCTCATAGTCCAACTCAAGCAGGACCCTCATAATAGGGTCTTTCCATGATTCCAAGCTTCTCATGGAAGGTTAGGAACTTGACCTTCCCCAGGGGCTTCGTGAGAATATCCGCAACCTGATCATCAATTCCTATATGATTTCACCTTACGGTGCCTCACTATACCATATCCCAGATAAAGTGGTACCTGACATCAATATGCTTGGATCGATCATGGAATATGAGATTCTTAGAAAGACGAATCCCACTCTGGTTATCAAAAAGGATAATGGTGGTATCTAGCACATGCCCAAACAACTCATTGAGGATCTTTCACAACTAAATAGCTTCACAGCAGTCCATACTCACTGCAATGTATTCGACCTCAGCGGTTCTCAAAGCCATCGACTTCTGCTTCCTGCTCATCCAAGATATCGAAGCAGAATCCAAGGTGAACCAACATCCAGAAGTTATCCTGCGATCCACCACACTGACGGCCCAATCGGCATCAGTATATCCATGGATTCTCAATTTCCCGGCACTGTATCTCAGGCCATGGTTGATTTTGCCTTGAAGATATCTCAATAGATTCTTGGCACCAATCTAGTGAATGTGATGAGGATCAAACATATGTTGACTCAAAGTGTTCACTACAAAACATACGTCTAGACGAGATTTTACTTAGAACATCAAGGCCCCTAAGAGTTATCGATACTCGGTAGGATTTGATAGCACGAGCCCAACTATGTTTCCACAAAACTTCTTGAAGTTGAGTTCCATTGGTGTCGACATAGAATTACAGTCCACCATACCAAATATATCTATGAGCTTCACGACATATTCTCCTTGAGAAAGGAAAATCTCTCTTGGCCTCTACCAAACCTCCAAGCCTAGGAAGTAGTGCATCGGTCCTAGGTCTTTCATCTCAAACTCGAAAGCTAGCTCCCTCTTACATTGATGAATGAGAGGGTCAACACCTGTCAGGAAGAGATCATCCACATAGAGAACTAGAGTGAGAGGCCTTTCTCTATCAACCTTAAAATAAATTTTTGGATCAGCATTACTTCAAGTGAAGCCTAGCTTTGTCAAGTGGCTATCTATCCTCTCGTACCAAGCCCTGGGGGCTTGCTTCAACCCATAGAGGTCTTTCTTCAACCTGCATACATGGGTGTCTCTATCTCGGACTTTGAACACCAAAGGTTTCTCCACATACACATCTTCCTTTATAGATCCATGTAGAAAAGCAGTCTTCACATCCATCTGATGTAGAATCCATCCTTGCGTTACAGCAAGGGAAATAATAGATCAGATGGTGGTATAGCGGGCCACAAATGAAAATATATCATCATAATCTATGCCTTATTTTTGAGAGAAGCCTCGAGAAACAAATCTTGCCCTGTACTTTTTAGCACTTCCATCAGATTCATTCTTGATCTTATAGAGCCATTTCGAGGTGACAATAGATTTTTCCTCCGATCTTGGGACCACTTCCCAAAAATCATTTTTCATAATGGAATCATATTCTTCGTGCATAGAATCTTTACAAAATTTATGCGTTGCATATTCTTCAAATGATCTAGGCTCATATTGTAATACCATACTCATGGCTGCTAGATACCCTTGGTATCTCTTCGACTGATTGCTTTCACGAAATGTCCCCCTTGGGGCAACATGTCTCTTGGCATCTGCGAGAGTAGCCCTGAGCCATGAGGGTCTTCTCTTATTTGAAGGAGGTGGATCAATGGGATCCATAGGTCCTTCAACATAGGGCATCAGGTCATCCTTCATCTCTTCCTACTTCCCTTCTTCTTCATCTTCTTTTTCTTCTATTGAGCTAGGAAGATTTCTCACTTTCTTGAGGGAAACATCTTCATCGAAGGGACATCATGGCATGTCTCCACTTCTCTTTGACGAGGCACATAGATTCTGTATGCCTTCAAAGTTTCACTGTAGCCCACAAACATTCCGTTCTTTCTAGAAGCATCCAACTTGCTTCTATTTTCTTTTGGCACTTGAAAGTAAACAAGACAACCAAAAAATCTAAAATGAGAAACATCAGGTTTCTTACCAGAGAAGAATTATTCGGGAGTTTTGGAATTAAGATCGGAATGTGGGCATAAATTTTGAATGTACACAGCAGTGTTCGCAGCTTCTCTCCATAGAAACTTCGGAAGACCTTGGTCACATAGCAATGCGCGAGCAGCTTCAAAAATGGTCTTGTTCTTTCTTTTAACAACACCATTTTTCTTAGGAGTATACGCAGTTGTGGTCTCCCTCTTAATTCTAGCTTCTTTACAAAATTCATTAAACTCATTTTAATCCTACTCAGTCCCATTTTTAGTCCTCAAAACTTTGATTTTCTTCTCGGTTTGATTTTCCACCAAGGCCTTGAACATACGAAACCATTTGAATGCTTCGTCCTTTATTTTTTCAAAAAATATATCTAGGTCTTGTGGGAGAAGTCATTTGTAAAAGTCATGTAATAGGAACATCCTCCAAAGGTTGTCACAGGAAACATACTAGATAAGTCAGAATGTATCAACTGCAAGATATTAGTTTTCTTTGTAACACTAGAGGGGAATGGTCCCCTTGTATGCTTCCTTTCGGCACAAACTTGAAATATACCTTCATGATCATCTCTAAATTCGAGCATCCCTGTCACCACCCTCCTTGCTTCGGGAAGGGCTTTATAATGAAGGTGTGCAAACCTCTGGTGCCATAACTCCGTTTGAAGAGTTGTATCACATGACATAGTCCCCAATGGACTTCCTCCAACTTTCTAGAGTGTATCAACTCTAAAACCAATATAAAGAGCTTCCTTGAAGTTATTCTTTCAGATAAGTACCTTTCCATGAATGAATTCCACCTTGAACCCTTTGTCTTCCATTTCCATAACAGACACAAGGTTCTTCTTCAAATCAGGTACGTAGAACATATCTTGTAATCATAAGACTTGAATTTGAGATAGATGGAGGGTCACAGTCCCTGTCCCTTTCACGGGGTAGGTGGCATTATCTCCAAGGATAATTTACAGATTAGTATCCTTCTCAACCAAATCATAGGGGGCTTCTATATAACCAGTGAGGTGCCTTGAAGCACCACTATCAATCAACTAGACATCCAGGGTATTGGGTGGAGATGCAACAGAGAGGGTAGATACAAGAATAAATTCATTTCTCTTATTATCAACAACATTAGACTCATCGTACCAGGAATTTCTTGACCTCTTGAAAGGTTTCCCATTTCCACTACGATCAGAGGGAGCCTTCATTTTTCCTTTGAAATTTTTGTTCCTTCCATTCCCTCTCGAGTTGTTGTTGTTATCATCCCTGTGAGAGTCCCTTCTATTAGGGCACTCTCTTGCATATTGACCAGTCTTGTTACAAGTGTAACATATTCCCTTTCTTCCTTTGGGCCCTTCTCTACCATGGTTTTGATTTCTCGGGCCACCATGGTTCTTCTTCTTTGCATGAGCGATGAAGGAAGTAGGGTCACTTCCATTTCCATTTGAAGCATATTCCATCATTTGTGCTTCCTCTTGAGTGCATCTTGTCAATATTTCATCAAAATCAGGAATCAAATTATTATTAATAATAGTGGTATTGAATACATACCAATCACGGGGGAGACCTCCAAGTGCAACAAGCACCATCTCTCGATCAAATATTTCTTCCCCAATAGCTAGAAGGTTATTCCCGATTTTAGTGAGCCTCATAAAATAGGATTGAATAGATTCATCCTTGCCCTTATTTATATTCTTCAATTGATTCTTGAAGAAAATAATTTGATTAGCATTGCTAGCCCTGGACATCACTAGTACAAAATGGCTAATTAGTTACTAAAAAAACTACTAAAATTTGCATATAAACGACTATTTTTCGGTTGGTGACCAATAGTATCTAATTACAATATCTTATAACGCGACCAACTTTTAGTCGTTTTTAGCTTAGTCATTAACTGGTTATCTCAATTTTGTTGTCTAGTTGTGTATTTGGCCATTAATTTGGTCACTGATTTAGTCATTAATTTAGTTATTGATTTGATCATTAATTTAGTCATTAATTTGGTCATTGGTTTAGTCATCTATTTAGTCATTGATTTAATCTTTGATTTGGTTATTAATTGTCACAATTAATGACCAAATATATTACTATATGATCGCCCGAGAAAACCAATTAATGACCGAAGAAATATGACCAAAATGTTGGTTGTGTTATAAGATACTGTAAATTAGCTACTAATAGTCATATATATGCAAATTTTAGTCATCATTTGAAACCAATTAATGACTGAAGAAATATAACTAAATTTTAGTCGTGTTATAAGATACTGTAAATTAGCTACTAATAGTCGTATATATGAAAATTTTAGTTGTCATTTGTAGTCACAAAATTATCATTTGTAGTTGTCATTTTTTTCATTATATAAACAAATAATTTAGTAGTTTATATTCATTTCATTTACTTTCATTAATAATCATTATAAATGAATAATTTAGTCGTATATTCATTTTATTTGTGTTCATCATTAATCAATATAAACTATTAATTTAGTAGTTTAAAATTGATTTTGTGTTCATTATTAATCAACATAAATTAATTTGTATGATTTTAAAAATGTCATGCAATGTGCATGTTCATCTAATATGAAAACACAAAGTCGCATATTTTAATTACAATACTAAACACTATCAAGTTCAACTATAAATAATTTCAACCACTTAAATTATATTATATGAAATGTTAAAGTATTACAATATGGTTTTCCAACTTAATATTGGTTGGACTACAATTTACACACGAAATGATGTTTCATCACTTGAAACATTATCGTTGTGTTTTCAAGGCATTGCAGGTGAATTCACCAACTCTGAAGACTTGACCATTAGTCTTTATATTGTGTCTTAGGTGAGATATTGGCTGTAAGAGTATCACCAGACCAATTCTCATCTCTCTCTTTTGCATTTGTCGCTCTAATATTATTTCTCCCCTCTTTTTTCAATTCATGCTTCTTACCATCAATACTGAGTTCATTCTCTGAAAACAAAAGAAGATACAATGCATAGTGTAAAACATGAAAGACAATGAATACTAGAATATAAAATAAATTAGACTATAAATAATTTATAAAACATATACCTCAACATCAGTAGTGTCAAGGCCATTTTTCTCCATACAAGTAAGAAACGCGAACAAATTATCTTCATTGGGGCGATAATTTCCACTATAATGTGGCCAGATAACCTGTATAAACAAAGAAAATAAAATATCACCATATATAGAAAAGAACACCTTAGTGACTCAGTATTCAAATTTCAAGGAAAGCTTAGGAACAATCATGTCAACTAAGTTATATGCTAAAAATCTCAAGCTGTAGATAACTTATGAAAACAAATAATTTGAGGTGTGATATTTAATCCCTGTCATTTTATTCACAACAACATTTCATTTTGTAACGCATGAACTTATTCAAGTATATAAACAACATGTACTCAAATAAAAACATGAAAGTAGAAAATATTTTAACACAAAATAGCTATAAGGATTCCAATAAATATAGTGTAATACTAATTTCATCTTCAAGCTTTGGTTGTTGTTTAAATTGACATGGCACTAAGTATTTTCAATTTCATAGTTAAAAGACAAAAGAAAATCAAAATAAACATCCAAAATAAAAATCAAACAATAAAGAGAGGATATCATGGAATGGAAATTGCAATTATAAAAAATTTGTTTACCTGTCCACCGATGTCGTGTTTTGCATTCCTAAAGCATTTGCTTGCCCAAAATAACCATGAAGTGAAATAATCAGAACATTAAAAACCATAGGAATTCCTGCTAGAAACAATTCCAAAGTCGATGGCTTAGGTGTCTAAGCGATCTCTAACAACGAATGAACCATATCCAATATGTGATATGCATTGTCTCCCCATCCTTTTTCCAATCACATTTCCTGTAACCTGCCCACCGCAAAGTTAAGTAACAATCAAACAAAGACATTTAAATTTGTTTTTATCTTTTATATCTATAGAATTTGAATCTGATTTGTTTCAAGAACATATTAATTCATATTTAAAGCCTTCCTGACATATGAGAAAGTATCAATCAAATAGGACATCAGAAAAATTGACCTCAATGTCGTCCTCAAACAATTTCTACAATATCAATATTTTTCTTGTTGTGATATCTTGGGTAGAAAAAAGAACATATCTACAAAAGAAAAATGCATATATTTCTTATGGTCAAACTTTGTATATGGTGTATTCTTAAGGATTTTTTTAAAATGTTCCTCCACCTTTACCAAAGTGAATTGTAGCTTGGTTAAACTATGTATCCTTTCATTAAGCATCAATTTCTACAAGATAAATGTCACACATTATTCTTTCCCATTTCTCAACATGCTACATATGATAAATTGAAAGTCACATAAAACCAAGAACAAACCCTATTCTAACCAAAAAAAACAAAAAAAATATGTCTCTAATAAAACTTCATTATAATATTAGAAAATGAAAAGAGAGTGGACCATTTTTATTGTTTGAATTTGCCTATTTTTGTTTTGAAAGTGCTCGAGCTTCAAGAACCAACACATGTGAGGGAAGTCGTAAATGTGAAAAAAAATATGTTGACTTAATTTGTAGACTTCTTCAAAATGATGTGAATGATGCCATTTTCGGATGTGGTAAATCTCATAATAAGAAATGGCATGTATTCTAATAAATTACATTGCAATGACTACCATGGGTCTCCATGGCTTATAGGTCCTCAGTAGGTTAATATTGATGATGAAAGAGAGATGGAAACGATAAGTATGGGTGGTCCTAGTTTGTATGGTGAATATCTTCAAACCAAGGTCGTCATCTCAATGAACCTAGGTTCTAACATGGTAAACATGGATCTGGTCTTCACCCCATTTCATTCCATCATACTTTGTCAAGACTCAAGAGGAAATCATGGTCCTTCAACTTATAATATGGTTTCTTTTAAGGTTATAAATAAAGCTTATCCAAATCAAATGGATTTTTGGGCTCCAAGAGATATGGAAAGTTTAAATGATAACAATTATATGTTTTTTTCCCAAGATTCAAATGTAGGGATACATTTTGTGGATTTTACTAATAAATAGAATGAGAGAAATAATCCATGATGAGAATTTACTGGTCATTGTGATTAGGGAAATACACGTAGATAATAATACTATTTAGGTTCAAATCAAAGATGGTGTTTATTCTTGTAGCTCCTTAGTTGTTGGTAGTTTTTAAGGTAGGAATTTCATTTCTTCAAGGGTGGGGTCCTTCAGCATTATTGCATCTATGCTGGTCATATCACCCAAAAGAAAAACATAATCAACAAAGAGTAAATATGTCAAGTTTGGGGCAAATCCTATTTGTATAGTTTCCAAGCTTATAGTTCTTTTTTACTCTGTTATAACTCTGTTGAGACCACCTACTCTACAATAAAAAATAGCAGAGGAGCCATTAGTCATACCTACCCATGGTCTCTTGTAGGCATGATAGAAGAATAGGTTGAGCCATTAATTAGAATTGCACATATATTGAGGAAAGACAATTCATTATCTAGTTAACCAATTGCACATTGAACCCTATATGGATGAGTAGCCCTAAATAAAGCTAGTTTTCTCTATCATATGCCTTGGAAAGACAAACAGACAAACACACGTTGCTTGTAATTTTGTTGGTTTCATGTTATAAATTCCTTCTTGAGCAACTCCTATTTTGTAATGGATTTGTTTCCCAGGAAGGATGAAAAATTGTTCTAATGACATGGAATCAGCTTAGTGAATTTTGAACCTACATGACCAAGGAACTCAAGAGCCTTGGGCACATCAACAATAGCATCCTCCAATGAAAATAATACAATCTCAAACCTAGAAACATCAAAATTATATATAGTTATAGTTCATAATCGAAAATGACCATAGATTGTAGCAGTCCTCAAATAAATTCAAACTTGAATAAGAAAAAACACAAAATTTCACATTACCCTTCAGTAAGATGTCCTTGATTTAGAAAGAAAGGCTCAGAGTTGCATAAATGTGTAAGTAGATTCCCCAAAAGATCAATTTCAACATCTTTCCTGAAAAAATAATATAATATCCAAAGCGAAACCATAGTTGAATGGGAAAATGGTGCTTTAAGGTCATCTACACAAAAAATTGCCTCCTTCAAATCTCTCACACTGGATGGTATGTCATGCAAAATTAAGAAAAAGTCAGCGAAATTTGTCGAATTCTCTAAAAGACATAATGAAAATGCATAGAAGCTTTGGAAAGGAATGCACCTGTAATATTCTTTGATTGCCATTTCATCCTTTTTCCTAAGTTGAACCTCAATGAGTTGTGAACTCAAAGTTCTTTGAGAAGAATTTTCTTACAGTTGAAATTCAACATTTGCAGTCTTCCCACCTCTGTCACCTTATGAGTATGAATCCTTAAACTCTCTTATGTCATTATCCAAAACATTTATTTCCTAGATACATGTTTTTGCAAATAAAGGCTTTTATGTAGCATAATTCCTTGCCAAAATTTCATCTCTCATACCAACTGGCATCCGGTCAGAACTGCAACCTGAAATCGAACCTGCACCTGTTTTTCTATTACTTAGGATGTGAATGGTGGAATATCTGCTAGAGCACTCTTAGTATATGGTAGAGGTTGAGGCCTCCCTCTTCTTCCCTTTCCAAGACTTCCCTTAGGACCAAGAGTCAAGTGGCCATCATCAGAAGCTCTGAGTGTTGAAGGGCTTTTCATAGACAGATTTTCAAATTGAGCCCTATCCACAATTTGAGCATCTTGACTGGTGAATCCATGGTCACGCGATCCCATATGTGGTTGTGGCCCTTTAATCCCACCCATATGTGGAAGTGAACACATCTGTGCACCTGTCATGTAAGGTGGCATCAGAGGTCCTCTCCCACCATGATCAAGCGGTGTTACAAGTCTCCGACCTGAATGTCCCATATTGGTACCTTGAGAGCGACCTCCCTGTCCATGTAGTTCTTACACATCATCCCGATGCACTTCCTCTATTTTCTTGGGATCCTCAACTTTCTTCCTTTGTTTCCATCCATTCCTACTTGGATCAATCAAATTCTTCAACGTGAACCTCAGCCTAGAGGGAAGCCCTTGGTTATTGGACATTTTTGTCATCTTATCAAATTAAGCATCTATATGTTCCTTGGCCTTTGAATGGTAAATCATATGACCAATAGTGCTCATCATTTTTCACAAAGCTTCAACATTTTCCTCCTCTGGATGTTGAAATTCACCAATTAATTTCTTGATGCATGCATGCATAATTATTTCGGTCAACATACTTTCTTTATAAAGCTCACCAATAAACCTTATAGTTCCTAGCATTCGTTGTCGTGCTGCAGCCTTCTCCTGTCTTTCTTCTGCTGAAAGGATTTTTTCACCATGCTCTTCTTCTTTCTCAGCCTCAGCCTCTTCTCTTTTATCTTTTTCAAATTCTTCCTGACATTGTTCAAAAGAACTCACTTGAAAACAACCTTCTCATTATCTCCATACAATTCTGGTATTCCTGCAGGAAGCTGAAAATTGAATTTTGCATACATTTCACAAAAAGCCAGCTCCATCAATATTTGAATATTATACCATGAATACATGATTCAAAGTCAATGTTCACTTCTTTAACCTGTTCAAAAATTTTCTCAAAGTTTTGGGGCGTTAATTTATTAAGGATGGATTTAATTTGTCTTTGTTTCAATTGATCCTCATCAGAAACCTTGCCCACTTCATATCGGTTCTCTGATATATGAACTGTCGGTAGAGAAGGTTGTGGAGAAGGAATCAAACCCTTCTTCGAACCAAAAGCAAGCTACCACTTATCAGCATTAGAATTATTTCTCACTAGTCCAACTTGTGGAAGTGGTGCTTGCACATTAGGCCCTCCAGGCAGGATGACATTCGTACTCATTTGTGTTGCACATGTATTTCTTGCAAAGCCAGTATTATAACCTTGGCCAGGTCGAAACACAGCAGAGGAACCACTAAGATCCGCATCCATCCACATATCACAGCCATCAACAAAAGAATCCACCAGCTTGGCCCATCTATCATCATCCAAACTGGCAATGAATGGATTGTAGCCAGTTTATTTTGTCTTGTTAATGGGCATGAATCATTTGATATGCCGGTTTTTGTCTTTAAAGGTTGATGAAAAGTAGATGAAATGTTACCATATGACCCAACTAGCATCGATGAGTAGAAATTCATTGGGCGTGAACCACTTAAAGAAACAGAACTTGAAAGTGGAGGTCTATATGTAGGTAGTCCTGATAATGGAGGAATGGAATATTTAATTGATGACACAACATCAAAGATAAAAGCAATGAAATAAAATCATTGTGGAAAGATAGATGCAAAACTTGATCATTTTTTGGATATCAAATATGCTCCAAGTATGGGCACAAACATGAGAGTCAAATTTTCAACTCTCTAGGCTCTTGTCAATGTGGTCAACCAAAAAGATGTCAAAAAACTAAATATTTTGGGGGATTCAAAACTTGCTGTGGATTGAGTCTACCACAAAGTCAGCATAGTGGCCCCTCGTTTGGCTCACATTTTTCAAGGTATCAAACAAGTCAACAACAAGTTGGATTGGTTCTCCTGTGGCCATATATACCATAAACTCAATACCCTAGCAAAAAAGCTCTCCAACTTATTCCACAAGTGCTAGAATACCAAGAGTATACGAATAATAATTTTGTGGGGGTTGTTGAATTCCATATCTCGTTTTTTATCTCGCTTATTACTATAGTTTGTGATGATATATGTAAATGATCCAATGATATTATCCAAAAAGTGATAGAGATTTTTTTTGGCTTTTAAAAGCTCGCACAATATATAATTAGAACAAACTTTTATTACTAGAAATCAATCAATTACTTCTACATACCACTAAAAGTGGAAAAATCTCTATAACCTTTGATCACCTTGAACATCAAGCACACTACGAACCTCGACAATGGGGTTCTAATAACATCACCAAAGATCCAAAATTGACAAAGCACAATTTAATGAGTATTGATTAGTCAAAATTACCATGTGGATCAACTACTCATGTTGAAATGATGGTATATTGGATTAGTTGTGGGTTTCACTTGCATTTGAAAGAGTGAACACAACATGGATAAAGAACATTGACTACACTAGGCACCTCGACAATGGGGTTATAATAACATGGCCAAAAAATCCAAAATTGACAAAGCACAATTTAATGAGCATTGATTAGTCAAAAGTACAATGTGGATCAATGACTCGTGTCAAAATGATGGTATATTGGACTAGGCAAGGGTTGCAATGGCATTGGAAAGAGTGAACACAACATGAATAAAGAGTCACTTGGAAAAGGAATACAAGAAATCGTAGTCTTGGTTGCACATATAGGGATGGTCAAACAAGCAAGTAGAAGCATTTGTGACACCATAAAAATTGGCAACTCATTTTTTCTAAGAGACATCCAAAAGAGTCATCCAAAAGCACATTTTTTATAGGGAAAATGCTTAAAATCCTCCTTTTGGAAAATTCATCCTTCACATTAGGGAAAAATTTCATCTACATTTCCCACAGACATATGTAGAGAAATTTTTCTTCAATCATCCCCCAAAAATGGGAAAAATAAAAAACCCTTTGGGAATTTCCCTCTATGTTTCACCGCAATTCCCAAAAGAGATATGTGGACAAATGTTTCTTGGAGCATCCTAAAATAAAAATACACCTTGGGAACATGGGAAACATAGAGGTTCCTCCTCCCACCCTAAGGGACACATCCCCATAGAACAATGGTTTTTTCATTCATTTAGTGGCATTTCTGGGTCATCATTGCTCATTTGTTTATGAATAAAAAGTTTATCATATACTGCTATGTTGAATGGTAAGCATGTGCCAAAGCCTTATAAAAAGAGGAGCTACTTCAGATAGAATCAAGGCCAAGGCCTCACAATTGGGACTAAACTTTCATAGTTGCAATATAAGCATGTGGATAACAGCACAATGGAAATTCATTATAATATAGAGACCTTACAAAACCATATTTTCTTGATGATTAGAGAGGCTTTGGTATTTCACTTTCACTAAGCATAGCATATATTTTCATCTATTGGTAAGTTAAATCTATAAGACCGTATTTACAGATACTTCCAAAAGTCTGCCTTTGAAAGATTACTTTTATTTTAACAATCAAAGAACTTTAATAAAAATTATTGTTAGCTAGTGTAAAAGCATAGCTATGAAAGAACGGAAAGGTGTTGTGGGCTATATCTAACATGCAAAAATCAAGAACTGAATAAGTAGGAAGCGATTTTATCCCAAATCATGGTGTAAAATGACCAATATTAAACTTTTTCCACTTCATACTGTCACGCTAGTGTGTTTGTAGCAAAAAATTGGTACTGTTGAAGGTATAGCTACGACAATGTAAAAGAAAATATCCACAATGCAAAATTTTCAGTTTGAACCTTAGATATGAACTTAAACACATTTTGGATAAGAAGTACATACTTGTTCAAATGCTGAGAAAAATTCCAGAAACTGCAATGCTAATCCAACATCATTTGACGAAAATTCTATGCCTGCAATCAACTGCATTGGCTTCCCTTGAGGAAAAATTATTTCATCCATCTCTTTCTTGTCTTTGCATTTCTTCTTCTTCAAATTCACTTTTTTCTTCACTAAAAATCAGATACAGAAATAGACTGATCATTGATCCCCTTGATATCTTGATCCATGTCAGACTGGTTTTTGGTGGTTTGCACCATACACCATGGAATGCCACATATGCATTTAACACCAAATTTAACTTTTTTTACTAACTCCACTTTTACACTAGAAAATATATAGCACCAATTGAGTATCCTGACATTATCACCACTTTTACACTACTATTTAAAAAATAAAGATTTTTCAAATCATTTACAAAATAGTGGTGCTAATGTGAGGCTAAATGACCCTTCTTATTGTAGTTTTACATGCATGACACTACATGCACGAATAGAAGATGAATTTGTTTATTACGGAAAAAAGATATGTGTGGAAAAATTTATTGCATAAGCAGTGGTAGTATGCATATTTTGATATATGTGCTATAATTAATACATGAACATATTTCCTAACAATTTTCACTAGCGTTCTAGTATGTATAAATGCTACCTAGCTATTTCTAGAGATAAATTCAATGAGGATACTTGATTTTATAAGACTATATACTCAATGAATATGAAATAAATATATATATTCTGGCTTATCAATAGTTTGACTCCTAGAAAAAAGGACATGCAATTTTAAATAAACGAGAACATGTTTCAGAATGATCAATAATAGAATATTGGCCAAAAAGTTTCTTTTCTTTTAGGCTGAGGGATGAGACTGAATTCTGTAAAAAGTAGGCATGTTTGTTTTTTAAATAAGCTAAACGAAAAATACCCAAATTTTTATTATATTTTTCCACTGCCATTTCTTAAATAGATGCTCTGTTCTTAAAACCATCAACAACCTTTGCTTACAGACTTGCTTTAGGATCAATGAAAGAGGACCCTTACTAATTTCTTGCAAATATTACCCGACCTCAAATGATAGTGATAAAGTCTGATGTTACTGTTGCACATCATATAGCATACACACCATTGTTAGTTGTTGTGACAACGGTTACTGTACAATCAACATTGTCTTAACTATCATTGACACTTCACTATCACTGTATGTCACTATGTTGAATCTAATAGATCATCCCATCATAGATTATAGACAAATAGAAGGTAATTACATTCACCTTCCTGATTCATTGTCTTACCAATGTTTTTCCGCTACTGTCAGCCAATTGTCAATTTCAACGATTCATTGCAACGACTTGTAATATATATACAAGGTTAGCTAGTTAAGCTTTTGCCCATATTCAATAGTGATGAAATTGTTGCACATATTCAAAACATCTTCAAATACTGAATGTTATTATTCTTAAAATCCTAGACTTTGGATTAGGTCTGAAACTCTTTAAGGTATCTCAAAATGTATTCTCCAATGTGTGTCACAACAAAAACACTATCAGATCATTGTCTTATATAAGACTACTGTTATTGCTATGTCACATATCTGCTCAAGCCTACAAGGTATCTTGGTGTGAGGGATTCTGAAATCAACATATGTAGTTGTTAAGTATAGTCTTTGTTGCTTATTAAGGTCAAGACTGTTGTGTAACCAGCTCCAAAAAGAGAAGAAAAGAGATATCAACGCCTTAGAAATGAGCCACTTCGAGGGGGCAACCTCTAATACATTACATAAATGAAAAATTCTTGGATGATACAATTCATAAAACCCCCTTTCTATATATAGGAGTCCATGTGGCCATAATGTAATCCTAGTGGGCCACAATGTAATCCTAGCCGACCTAACAATAATAATTTAAGGGCACAATAATAACAAAATGGGGGTTACAAGGGTACAATAATAACAATAAGGGAATATACTAGTAATATAGGGACCTAACATGCCCCTCTCCTTCAAAAGAGTGTTGTCCTCAACACTTGAGTAGCTCTGGGTGCTTCTGTATAAAATTCTCATCCTCCCATGTAGAATCTTCAGTGGGTAAGTTCTTCCACTTGATGAGATACTCTGAAATTGATCGATTCCGTAGTTGTCGAGTTCTTGTTTCCATGACTGCTTCAGGTTCCAATATGATTTTCCCTTCCTCATCAAGTTCTGGCAATATTGTTTGAACTGGAAGATTTTCACCTATAACCTTCTTTAAGCATGAAACATGGAAAACTGGATGCACTCGTGAAGAAGCAGGAAGCTCCAATTTGTATGCCATATTACCAATCTTTTGCAACACCTTGTAAGGACCATAGTACTTTGGCGATAATTTATTATCCTTCTTAGCTTGCTTGAGGGACATTTGTTTATATGGTTGTAGCCGTAAAAATACCCAATCTCCTATACCAAAACTTCTCTCGCTGCGATGTTGATCTGCCTGTTGTTTCATTCGATTTTGTGCAAAATTCAGGTTATCCTTTAAGAGTTGGAGAACTTCTTGCTGATGCTCGACGTGATCTTCCACTGCTTGAACCTTCGAATTTTCCCTTAAAGATGATGTGATCGATGGTGGATGATATCCATAAAGTGCCATAAATGGGGTCATTTTTGCTGCAGTATGGAAGGAAGTGGTATACCACCATTCAGCGAGAGGTAACCACTTGACCCATTGTGTTTGTTTATCAGATACAAAACAACGAAGATATCCTTCCAAACATTTATTTACTATCTCGGTTTGACCATCAGATTGAGGATGATAAGATGAGCTATGAGCTAATTGAGTACCCAAACAAGAAAATAACTCCGTCCAAAATTTTCCAGTAAAAATGGGATCTCTGTCGCTCACAATAACCCTTGGGCTTCCATGTAGCTTTTGAATTCTGTCCATAAATGTAGTAGCAACTGTACTTGCTTTAAATGGATGAGATAATGCACAAAAGTGTGCATACTTGGTAAGTCTATCAACTACCACCATGATTACACTCTTTCCTTCGGACTTAGGTAAACCTGTGATAAAATCCATTAAAATCTCCTCCCAACGTTGACTTGGAATGGATAAAGGTTGTAGAAGTCCTGGGGTCTTAATTGTTTCCACTTTATTCTGTTGGCAAACCAAACATTCCGCCAAAAACTTTTGAATATCAGATTTAAGGCCATCCCAAAAAAATTCTTTCTTCACCCTGTGGTAAGTTTTTAAAAATCCTGAGTGTCCTCCTAAAGGAGAAGTGTGCAATTCCAGAAGAATCTTTTGTTTTAGTTAGGAATTCTTACAAAGATATAAGTGATCTTTGTACCATAAGGAATCATTTTTCCAACTAAATGTATCAGATGTACTAGGATCTTGCTGCAACTTTTGAACGAGTGTCCATACATCTTTGTCCTTCTTCCATTCATCTCTTGCTACGGTTATCCAATCTGGTTGGATAATAGAAATGGCACAAAGCAATGCTTCCACCTCTTCATTCTTTCTTGAGAGTGCATCTGCAACAACATTAAGCTTTCCTTTTTTTAGATTATTTCAAAGTCATAACCCAACATCTTTGTGACCCATTTTTGCTGCTCTTCTGACGATAGTCTTTGTTCCAAAAAGTGTTTAAGACTATCATGATCATTTTTTTACCTTGAAGTGTCTTCCCATTAGGTAAGTTCGCCATTTCTTTAGTGCATGTAGTATTGCTAACATTTCCTTCTCATAAATAGGTTTCTGTAAATACTTTTCTTTGATTGGACGACTTTCAAAAGCAATGGGTCTTCCTTCCTGCATTAAAACTGCACCAATTCCATTTCCTGAGGCATCACATTCCACAATAAAGGTTTTTGTGAAGTCTGGTGTAGATAAGACCGGTGCTAGGCACATTGCCTCTTTAAGACGTTCAAAGGCCTTAGTTGCTTCAGGAGTTCATGAAAATGCATCTTTCTTCAATAATGTTGTTAGAGGTGCTGCTATTCTCCCATAATTCTTAACAAACTTGCGATAATACCCTGTTAACCCGAGAAATCCTCGCAACTGCTTTATGGTTGTGGGGACTTTCCATTCCTTAATGGCTTTAATTTTGTTGGGGTCTACCTTAACACCCTCGTGAGATACAATATGACCCAGATATTCCACCTCTTGTACTCCAAAGAAACATTTGGATGTTTTTGCATATAATTGTTTATCTTGCAATAGTTTGAGCACCCTGTCAACATGTTGAACATGATCCTTCCAAGACCTGCTGTAGATTAGTATATCATCAAAAAATACTAGCACAAATTTTCTAAGGAAGGGTTTGAAAATGGAATTCATCAACCCTTGAAATGTAGAAGGTGCATTGGTAAGACCAAAGGCATGACCAAAAATTCATAATGACCCTCATGAGTTCGAAATGCTATTTTTGGAATATCTTCAGTCTTCATTCTAATTTGATGATATCCTGAACGAAGATCCAACTTGGTAAAATAAATTGTTCCATGTAATTCATCCAATAATTCATCAATCACGGGAATGGGAAATTTATCTTTAATGGTGAGCTTATTGAGCTCCCTATAATCCGGACACATTGGCCATGATCCATCCTTCTTGTGTACCAATACTACAGGAGCAGAGAAAGAACTTTGACTAGGTTGAATTATACCCGCCTCTAACATTTCTGCAATCACACGTTCAATTTTGCTCTTTTGGAAGTAAGGATATCTATAAGGCCTGATGTTTGGAGGAACACTTCCTGGAATCAAATGAATAGCATGATCATGATCGCGAATAGGTGGGAGTCCTTTGGGAGTTTCAAACACCTTGGAATGATTGTCCAAGACTTGTTGGAGATCTGCAGAAATAGATGATTTTGATGTTGGAACTTCTAGTGAGCATAATTGTGCAATTACGCCTCGCTTTTCTTTCTTTAGAAGCTTTGTCATGACATTAGAGCTTATTATCCTTCCTGGCTTCCCCGCAATACCCCGTAATTCGACTTCCTTTCCTTCTGAAAAAAATTTCAATAAAAGTTCTTGAAAATTAAAAGCTACCGTCCCCAAAGATTGTAACCATTGTACTCCTAGTACAACATCAGCACCTCCCATAGGAATGGCAAGCATTGGACTGATCAATACATATTCCCCCATGGTTAGCTTGATATTATGGCATTTTCCAGAGCAATTTATAGTTCCTCCATTTGCAACCATCACTTGACATTCTGGTGCTGGGTATAGGAAACAATTTAATTCCTTGGCTACCTTATAATGAGTAAAATTATGGGTGCTACCTGAATCAATCAACACTATTACCCTTTTCTTCTTGATATGTCCTTCTATCTTGAGAGTTTGAGGAGTGGTAATTCCTGCCAGTGCATTACACGATATGGTCGGATTCATTTCTTCCTCTTCTAGGGCTGGTTCCTGGTGTATATCCTCTTCTTGTTCATTTCTTCTTCCTCTTCACAATCTATGTAAAATAATTTCTTCTCAGCACACTTATGACCTTTAGTGTATTTGCTATCACAACTGTAGCAAAGCCCTTTTGCTCTTTTTCTTCCAATTGTTGTGGTGTCAACCTTGTAGGTTGTGGAAATCTAGACGTAGCAACACTTCCTTCTTTATAGAATTGAGTGGTAGGCTTCCTTGTCGCCCTTATTTTACATTCAACTTTTCTTGCCAACCTGAATGCCTTCTCCAATGAATCCGGTTCCAAAACACGAACTTCATGTTGGATGTTATCCTTTAAAGTGCCTATGAAGAGATCGATCCTGTGTTCCTCTGGAATATCAGTTACCCTTATATTCAATTTTTGTAAGTCCTCAATGTGCTGCCCCACTAAACCCTTTTGTTTGAGATTTATCAATTGGGTAAAGAAGGTGTTGCTCTTTGTATCCTCATAATGTGCTATCATTTCCTCCGTAAAAATTGACCAAGTGACAATTTTTTTACGGGAACAAAGCCATCGATACCATACAAATGTGTTTTGTTCTAAATGTAAAGTTGCAATGCGTACCTTTTGTGTGTTTTGCACGTTATGGAGATCAAAATATTGCTCCATCTGTAGTATCCATGTTACAGGATCCTTTCCATCAAACTTCCTCATATCCATTTTTGGAATATGGTGGTTCTTCCCACCAACATTCGAGTTTATGAAATCACGATTAACATTTGTTTTGTTCTCATCATGAGGTTCTTCTCCTATATTTCCGCCATTAGGAATCATTTCTGGTTTTAAGCTTGTCATCAAGCCTTCCATGTATGCTTTTAGATCATTCTTCATGTTTTCCATGTTGTCTTTCATGTCATCCATCTTAGTTTCCATGCCCACTTCCATGCCATCCATCTTAGCTTCCATCTTAGCTTGCACACCATCCATCTTAGCTTCCATGCCTTTCTTCAAACCATCCATCTTCACTTCCACACCTTTCTTCAAAACTTCCATTTCATTTTTTGCTGCTCTTTGCGAGAGTGAAATTTGTTGCACTTGTTCTTGTAATTTTGATAGATCAGGTTGCAATTCTTCATCTTCATGAGTCATGGTAGAGCCTTCTGAAGGCTTGATGGGTGTTGAATTCTTTTTAGGGGCCATTTTAGAATCCAATATTGATATCTATTCTACAAGATTCCCTTGGAATCAATTCAACTTGATTCTTCAAACAAGACTTATGCAATTCGGAAAAAAATGCACACCTTTTACTAGCTTTTAGGAGCTCGATATTGAAATTGAATTATCTCTGTAGTTGAAAATATTTGATATCTGAAATTCAGCCCTGTAGTAGATCTCTGAAGCTTCTTTCAAATGCCACAGGTCTGACCTGATTTGGATTCTCCAAGACAAATTTGTGTCCAATCTCCCCCAATGACCTAATTCTGGACTGGTTCAGTAGAGCGAACTTGTACGAATTGCCACGTGTCACTGTTTTGTCCTTTGTCTCTGAAATTGATAGCGAAGAAACTTCAGTCTGTGTAATTGCGACCACTTTTTACGGCACTTCAATCCAATGCCCAGAGAGAGAGTTATTGAAGTTTTCCCACGATCACCTCTTTGAGATGAAATTCAGGAGCCTGAAAAAGCACTACCTTCCACAGATCATATCTCCAAAAATATTGCGAACCAAGCTCTGAAATTTTTTGACGAATTTCCTCAGGATTTCAGCTTCGCACCATATGAATTTCATATTCTGAACCTTGGTAGAAAAAAATTTATAAGCATAAAATTCGATGACTACCATTTATCGCCACGAAAAAAAGTACGACTTGCCTGAGATCATATCTCTAGAATAATTGTGAACCAAGCTCTAAAATGTTTATACAAGCTTCATCAAGATTTCAGCTTCGCACCATAAAAATTTCAGCTTCTGAAACTTCGTAGAAAAAAAGTTATAGCGAAAATGCTGCGATGACCTGTTTGGAGCAGTGAAACCCTAGAATCCAAAGCTTTGATACCAAATGTTGTGTAACCAGCTCCAAAAAGAGAATAAAAGAGTTATCAACGCCTTAGAAATGAGCCACTTCGAGGGGGAAACCTCCAATACATTACATAAATGAACAATTCTTGGATGATACAATTCATAAAACCTCCTTTCTATATATAGGAGTCCATGGGGCCATAATGTAATCCTAGTGGGCCACAATGTAATCCTAGCCAACCTAACAATAATAATTTAAGGGCACAATAATAACAAAATGGGGGTTACAAGGGTACAATAATAACAATAAGGGGTTTACACTAACAATAATAAGGGTCTATACTAGTGATATAGGGACCTAACAAAGACTGCCATCAATCCAAAACCTTGCAAAGCCTTTTTATATGCTACTTCTGTCTAATATAGATAAAAGGCTTGTAGTGTGAGAACTATGAATAGTAGTCCTCTGTCTATTCATACTGCTGCATACGGAGGAACCCTTTGAAAAAATTATTATATTCCCAATAATGACGCTATATTGAAGCCAACTTAAGCACAAAATTCTGCTTGAATACCTTGCAGATTGCAGAGTTTTAATGTTTCAGAAACTATAATATGTATGAATATACCTTGAAATATTTAGATTCAAACTCCAGAATTCTGAATCAATTGTTTGAATTATTCATCTTTATAATGGTGTTGGGATGTAGATCACTGAATTGATGACCAACAAAGTGCATAAGAACCGCAATCTAAAAGGGGTTCCAGACATGTTAGTAAAACAATTATCCACAAATGTGAAATAGGTCATATGCCCTTGCACTAACCAGATATGACTAAAATGCTTCAAGGAGCTGTAAACAATATTTTGGGTAATGTTCAAATAGTCCGCAAGATAAAAGGATCACTGGTGTAAGTTTTCAATACAAGCCAATCCAAAAGGAACTTGAAGACTTTCACGTCTTAACAACTCATCCTCGCGGATTGATTTGTAGCCCCAAGAGGATCGAAATAGCTCCTCACTTCACAAGATAGAAAATATGCTGAAATTCAAGGATTAGAGTGATATTCCACAAAGACGAGGGCTTATGTTACAATTCTAGAAACGTCATCAACTGTTCTTGCAATTTCTTTTAGAGCCAAACTGTCAGTGAAATGTGATACCACCAAAAATTTCATGTTTAGTAATAAAGTCCTAATGAGCTCTGAAATTATATAAAGAAAAAGTTTTCAAACAAGACTGAATGGATCGTTAACAACCCTTATTGTTCATCGATTTATATTAATCACAGAGACAAGGGTGTTTCTTAGAAATCATGCCGCGGGGAGTTATTTGAATTTGCATGGATGAGTCTCTTATATCACTCTTGCTTGTTTCTATAGCCCTAGTTCTTACGCGTTGTTCAACAATGAACCTATTGGCCGTAGAGGAAATCCTTGTATAAAAGACGATACCCTTAAGGGGACGAAAGTCTACTCCTTGGAATTATGAAACCAAACCAGATACTAAGAAATACATAAGAAATGGACATAGAGATAAAGAAGTTACTTCAAAAATATTAAAGAAGTTGTTAATGCTCGAAGCTTAAACAGATCAAGACCCTTCCTGCCGTAGATGGAAGAAGAAATTACTACACGTGCAAAGAGAGACGAAATTGTTTCCATGTTGTTGACTTATAGCTTTTCCACGTGCAAAGAGCAATTCTGTATAAGAGTCCAATTTCCAACCTCAATCCTCCACGGTAAGAGGAATAAAATAATTTTATTAGAGTAATATAAACGGCAATCATTTTTATTTCTTTCTTTATCCCTTTAATCCGACGTTTGCTTTCCACAAATGTTGTTGTCCAAGAGTGCGGTGTAGCTACCTTTTCTATAACAAGTAGGTGTCATTGTCTAAGTGGGTCCCTTTGCACTAGGAATTTTGAGCGGCACTCGGAATTTTGACCGCCGACGGCATGGTGTAACAAGCACGTACGAGTCACTCTCACATACTGGTTGCCAAATTTGACTGCTGTCGCTCATAGTTTTTGAACCTCAGCTATGACAAGATGACAAATGGATAGGTATTAATCAATTGGTGATAACCATAAAATATACTTATTTATGATATATTTTATATGGTTTAAATAAAAATTAAAAAAATAATTAGATTAATTTTTTTTTTTAAATTTTTGTTTTTTATTTTATTAATTTAGATTATTTTAATTTTGGATGTGCCAAATTTTTTTTAGATGGATTAAATCTTTTTTAATTCTTAAAAAAGTTTTAATATCAAGAGATTTGATTTCTTTAGAAATTTGATAAATCTAATGTTTAAAATAAATCTAAACTAGTTTATTATTAATTATAATTATTTTTTAATTTTTTATTATTTTTTAATTGAGTCCAAATGTAAATGTTTACAAGCATTTACACCACTACAATATTTTCCAATAGCCTTTTGTTTTTAGATTTAATTTTAAAATGTTATAAAATAAAATTAAAATAAAATATTTAGAAAATATTTTGATTTTGAAATGGGTTATGATTTTTGGTGAAGTGGTATTGATAAGCCATGATATTGACCCATGTGATTGTAACAGAGTCTATTTACAAGTTAATAATATGCATGGTAAAATGGGGTGAATATACATAACCAAAAATCTTGTTATATTGTATGTTTATTGTAAGTGTTAAATTTTAATTTTAAAATTGCTATAAAAGTAAATTAAAATGTATAATTTTTTATATTCTGATATCGGTATGGTTTTTGGGTATGTGGTATTGATAATCCATGGTATTGTAAGAAAGTCTATTTAGAAGTTAATAATATCCATGGCCAAATGAGGGAGAATATTCATGGTTATGAAGCTTGTTATATTGTAAATATTACTTTTTATGTATTTACTAATTAAATTTAAATACGATTACTCATTATTATTTTAACTTATATGATAAAATGGATGTTAATTTATAACTATTATTTATATGTTATATATTTTGATGTGATATGTACAAATCTACCCTATACTGGGTTGTCGAGCATCTTAAAAAAATAAAATGAATAAAATATATATGTACACACATGTATTTAGATTTTTAACTTATTAATAGGTTTTGTTAATTCTATGACTTATCAATACCATATGCCTAGAAAATCATAACTCATTTGATATGAAACTTGTTCATATAATATTTTTTTTTAAATAATCCATCTAAAAAAGGGGTAGATATGACATAAATATTTTTGAGATAAATCTCAACCTTTGATGTGTGGCTACTATTATTAAGAATGCTCTAGAATACATTAAATCTCCACTTAGTAATTATTGATAATTAAATCAAAAATTCTAGAAGCCCTATTCCAAAATAAACATGCTTAAACATAATAAATAAAATATAGAAATTATTCCAAACAGAAAAGACATCAGCATCATGTTATATAAAGAAGATATTTACATATAATTTTGATGGGTCGCACATATCCCAATGGGATATAGTGTATGTACATTTTTCTAGACTTTAGTAGTGAAATGATGTAGAGTGTATGTACATTTTCTTAGACTTTGGTAGTGAAATAACTGTGGATGATTCCATACAAATTATACTATACCATATAACATATACAATTCAATAATGTAATAATTGTTATTTGGAGAATAAAATAATTTCTCAATGATGTAACATTTACTATGTGTTACTCTCTTTCCTCTTTCAAGCTTCTCTATTTTGAGTGTTTTTTTGGAAAAAAAAGAAATAGGATAGAAAATGAAATGAAAAAAATACAATATTGCAAAAAAAACACAAATTACAATATTAAAAACAAAGTATTACAATGAAAACCAAATTCCATTAATAAATTCATTAGAAAAAAACAATATTATGTAGATAACAAGAAAAAGTGGCTAGGATGATGATAGTTTGTTTAACACTCCCTGATACTTTTGTTAGTCATTAGAGTACTCCATACAAAATTCTTTACTTAATTAACCAATTGTTATGCTAAATTTGACTTTTAATGATGATATAATTAAAAATCAATATGCACACGCAAATAGTACCACAAACTACAAGCATATTTTGCACTCATTTATCAACCTAAACAAAAACAATGAATTCCTTATTTAGTAAAATATTTTCTTTTATGTAAATAAACACAACCACACCATTTGAGTTGCTATGAAGAAATTCATTATGCAATTATATGAATTAATTATGGATAACACCCGAGCTAAAATCGTGATACAATTAGGAAAAATAAATCTCTAACTACGCTCTAATTTCACTTAGCACAATCCATATTTTTCATGACATAGAAAATTCGTTTACCACTAAGCACTCCAAGCCCTTGGTCCACTATGTCACTCTTCTTCTTCTTCATGGCACAAGGAAGCTCTTACCATGTTTTTCTTAATAGGTTTTTTTTTGCAATCCTCTTCCCTTTTAATGCCTGCAAAAAGAGTCTAAGGGTATTGATTTAAAAATAGTTAACTTATGACTTATCCATTTTATTGATATGAATCCTCTATGAAAAAGGAATTTAGTGTCCTTTCAATTTGACTTCATTATTAATATAAACTTTGGACTAAGTACAAAGTTTATTTCTCTGTATAATTTCTTTGGAAATTGAAATCAAGCACCTCTCACTTTATTTATGAATTCACAATACACCCTATAGTCTTATGAACCTATTGTTGTTCTCTTGTTCTTACATTTAGTACTATTATTGTTCCATTTTACTTACATTGAGTGTGATAAGTTATGCGCAAACAACACTTTCATTTAGTTAACACACTAACATTGTAATCTATCAACCATGGTTGTAGGTGTAAGTTCTATTGAACAACCACAATCTACTTGATTTCTCATAATCAATGCATTGTTAATAATATCATATGTATTTCTTATTATTTCCACTCAAACAGTACAATAGACATGGTCACTTAACCATTTGAAGAGGATGAAAATGTGGGATCCTCCAACTAGTTTCCTAAGGAAAAACAATTTAAGAAAAAATGTGGGATGACGCATCATTTAGCATAATGAGTCATCCATAAAAACTTATGCACCCATGACAATGAATGAATCATATAAACATGTGGATGTACACACTACTAAGAAATTATTCAACCACACATAGTTTGTAGCACATTGATTGCAGGAAATGAAATTGAGTGTGAGGAAAGGGCTCATAGATCACATAAATACTAATGTAGAGTGGGATTGTGAGATTTCATTTTCATGAATCTTATTCAAATTGATGATCAATACATTTGAAGAATGGGCACTGTAAGATATATTTGTGTCATATTCAATTGCAACCTGTCATACAAATAATCAAGCCATCAATTTTTTTGAAACAAAATCTATAATTCAACTTCCTATTGGGCTAAAAGGCATGAGAATGTTGAAGGGATTAACCAATAGTTTGTTAGAGAACAAAGGAAATAAAATCAATATGCTATTAAACTTATAGATCCTAAATAATAGAAAAATTCCCTATTTCCTTCTGCAATTGCTAGAGGAATTGACCACTTGCTCAATGCAAAAGTTTGCACATTCAACTAGTATACAAATGATGATTACAATGTGCCTTTTCCTCTACTCCAACTAGGAAATTAAAATTCCACGCATTAATGGGTTTGTTTCAGTGAGTTAACAATTGTTATAACTACTCAGATGAACTCCTACTGACTCCACTAAATACTAGAGCTTAGTTAACTGAGTTGAACTAACAATAACTCCATTAGATTGCTAAATTTTATAAATCAACCCATGCACAACTCTACTTCTAGCCTATAACTTGAATTTACTAACTTAACTAGGATACAAGGCCATGTCACTCCATATAACTACAATCCAAGTCATCCCACTAATGTGGAAAATCGAATTTATCCATTTTGCTAAGGCACAAATCAAATGAAGAATTGTCTTGCTACAATTTTAACACTCCCTCTTATCAAGAAAAGGGTTCTTCACCACCCCTATACTACACTCATGGAAATCAAATTTTCCTCTTGACAATGTGTCCTCTATGGGAATTTACTGCAACATCATGATTCTCCTTTGCAGATAATATCACAAGTAATGGTACTTGATATCAATGTGCTTGGACCTGTCATGAAATACTATATTTTTAGAGAGTTTGATACAACTCTTATTATCACAGTAAATCATAGTAGGATCCATCTCCATAATTAAAATACAACGAGAATTTTCATCATCCATATGGCCTTGCATGTCGCTTGAATAATTTTCATATACTCAGCCTCTGTTGAGCTAAGCACTTTAGGTCTTTGTTTCTTGCTATACCAGGAAATAGTTGTTGACACAACACTAAAGATAGTTATTGAAGTGCTCTTCCTGTCTGATGGATTCCCTGCCCAATTTGTATTAGTGAAGCCTTGGATCTTCACACCATCAGTCCTCCACTACCATATCCAAAAATTTAATGTGCCTCTAAGGTATCTAAGCACATGTTTTGTTGCTTTCTAGTGAACCTTGGTAGGCTTCACCATAAATCGATTCAGTTCATTAACTGCATAACATATGTTGGGCCTTTTGTTCACAAGATGCATCAATGACTCCAAAAATTGTTTGTAGATGGTAGCAACTACTACCTATCCTCTAGAAGAATCCTACTTCCTCAAGTTAATAGCTAGAGGAGTGTCCATAGGCTTGCAGTATTGCAAATGAAATCTCTAAAGTATTTCAGAGGTATACATCCCATGACCCACAAAAAAATATCCATATCCCTGCCACACATCCAAACCAAGGAGGTAGCACATCAAGCCCATAGCCTTCATCTCAAACTCTCTTGCAAGGTCCTCCTTGTAAGACTGGATAAACTTCTCATCCCTTATTAGTATCAAGTCATCTACATACAGGACTAGAATAAGCAATTTTCCATCTACCACATTGTAGTAGACATTGAAATCATATTCACTCTTGGTGAAGCCCAATCCACTAAGATATGTTTCTATCTGAGTGTACCAAGCACGAGGTGCTTTATTAAGACCATAAATGGATCTCCTGAGTCTACACACATGTGTCTCCCTGTCAAAATTTTCAAATCCCTTGGGTTTTTCTATGTAAATGTCTTCATCAACCACTCCATTGAGGAAGGTAGTCTTCACATGAATTTGGTCGACCTCATGTGTGCAACTAATTATATAATGGTTCTTGTTATGCGGAATATACGACTGCGGATAGAAGTATCTTCCCTAGACCTGGTGGTCTGGTACAAAACAATAAAAGGCAAAGAATATAATGTTTCCCTTAATCTAATTGAACAATGAGATGGGGATTACCTGGAATCTATCACAATAATCACCTGGTGGTCTGGTACAAAACAATAAAAGGCAAATAATATAATGTTTCCCTTAATGTAATTGAACAATGAGATGAGGATTACCTGGAATCTATCACAATCATCACTCTCTTCTTGGTTTGTATGCTCCAAACCTAGCTCTGATCACTATAATTAGAACCTACACATACAAACACAACCAACCAAAGATCTAAAATATATATCACTTCATTCAATGGATCAACCGAGCATTGAAACATATGAATACAAGCATCATATATAGGAAAAAAATGCATTCCTTGTATTAATAGAAATGGAGAGAGTTACAACCAAACATAGGAGTTTATCATGTATAGAACGCCCTAATTTTAATTCTCCTTCCTTGCCACAAAGTACATCTGTATGTCACCTCAATGCATGGAATGATGAATCTCTTAGAACCAAGGCAACAACATGAGGGTAGTCAATCTCCAAAATCTAACCACTAACTTGTGGATGGCAGTAAATATATAGGAGAGGATGGTAGTTTAGGAATTCTTATCCATTTACCATTCTAGGCTTGAGATCCACTCTTAAAGGGAGGATGAGCTCAAGGGAAAAGGGATGAAATATCCAAAGTAGGATGAGATGGGATTCAAAGGTCTTATCCAAGGTAGATGGTTGGAAAAACTCCTAGAAGCTTCTAGAAGAGGAAGCCTCAGGATTATTTTTATTTTTCCCAAATTTCTAGAATCAGATCACCCCAAGGAGGGACAACTTGTTGTTGATCAGTACAGATGTAGAGTTGTTAAATTTAGATAACCATGGTGTTCTATGCCTGATGCAATTTTACTTAAATATTTCTTAGATCCGATATAATATAGAAATAACATAAACATGAAAGTAAAATGCTGATAAAACAAAATAATAGATCAACAAAAGAGAAACAATAATATAGATCAGATTTACAATTCCTTTTGTCCAGCAAAGATATGGGATATTATTGCGTTACAACAGTCAACATGATGCTTTAGCCAACAAAGTATTTCCCGGTCAGCCAATCCTCCAAGTGTCACACCCACAACCCTCAAAGACAGCTCATCACAAGTCAATTCTGGTCAACCCAAAGTCAACACAGAAAAGTCAACGTAGGACAGCAACAGAAAGTCAACAGTACAGATTAGGGCTTCGGTCAAACAAATCTAAATTCCTCATTTTTATTGTCCAACAGTATGAACTCTCAAAATCATAATTTTACAGAGTTTTGAGGTCAAACGACCAAGGGTTGACCACGATCAACTCTGGTCAACGCTGCAACAAGAAAGCCCTAAATAGATCCGTAGAAATCAACAGCTTCAACTCCACATGTGTGAGGGGAAAAAGGCCTCCAAAGGCTATCGAACCACTAAGATCACAATGAGATAATGTATGAGTTGCTGGTGATGAAAATGACCTCCAAGTCTCTCCAATTTATATCCATCAGTGAGGGTGTGTGACACATCTATTAGGCATGTGAGCCTACATTACAAATCTGGCTGACCTTGCACATGTGTGGAAAATAAATTCAAAATATATGTTCTACTCATCCAATCAAGATGATATTTAGATCAATCTTGCACCTCTCCGAAGGAGGAATCCAACAAAAATATGACCATCGTCATATGAGTAGTGCAACATGGAGTTTGGACCTAGATGCCAAAAATTAACACTCCCTCTCAACTAGGGAGAACTCCATCTTTCCACAAGTGCCATCCATCGATACCATCGTGTACTTTTACCAAAAATCGTGCGTCATCCTGCCATAACTTGCTTTGTTGGCTTTCGTTCTTAGATAGAACAAAAAGGTGAGTCACAAAGACATCACACTCAACTGACTCGAAGTCAGCTTAGAGATTAAAACCTCTCTGGGACTCAAAAGAGTCTCATACTAACCCGAAGTTAGTTTACTGACCGAAAGTCAGTTTAGAGGTAATAAACTCATCATACATGATCCCAGATCAAGGTGTTGGACACATGCCATCCTAGACATAGAGAGTACGACAATATCCGATGCGTCCATCGATCTTGCTATTGGTCCCTATCCACATTTCCCACCTCATTGGCCAAATGAGAGGTACTTCCCATGAGTCTGAAACTCCATGGGTCAGATGCGTGCAGGGCACAGATCAAAGAGAGGTGAACCAATGAAATATCATAATGGTGGGGCAGAAGCATAACAAGGTTCGGCAAGCCTAGCCCTGTATGTTCTTATAGCTCAAAGAAGCTATCCACAAGCCCCCTCAAGCTCCCAAAGCTCATAGTCCAACTCAAGAAGGACCCTCAGAATAGGGTCTTTCCACGAGTCCAAGCTTCTCACGGAAGGTTAGGAACTTGACCTTCCCCAGGGGCTTCATGAGAATATCTGCAACCTGCTCATCAATTCCTATATGATTGCGCCTTACGGTGCCTTGCTGTACCATATCCAATAAAGTGGTATTGATATCAATATGCTTGGATCAATAATGGAACATGAGTTTCTCAGAAAGACAAATCCCACTCTAGTTATCAAAAAGAATAATGGTGGTATCTAGCACATGCCCAAACAACTCACTGAGGATATTTCGCAACTAAATAGCTTTAGAACAGGCCATACTCACTGCAATGTATTCGGCCTCAGCGGTTCTCAAATTCACCGACTTTTTCTTCCTGGTCATCCAAGATATTGAAGCAAAACCCAAGGTGAAGCAACATCCAGAAGTTCTCTTGCGATCCACCACATTGCTGGCCCAATTGGCATCAGTATATCCATGGATTCTCAAACTCTCAGCACTGTATCTTAGGCCCTGGTTGGTTGTGCCCCGAAGATATCTCAATATATTCTTAGCACCAATCCAGTGAATGTGATGAGGATCAAACATATGTTGACTCAAAGTGTTCACTGCAAAACATAAGTTTGGATGGTATTTAACTAAGAACATCAAGGCCCCCATGAGTTGTTGATACTTGGTAGGATTTGCTAGCATGGGCCCAATAGTGTTTCCACACAACTTCTTGAAGTTGAGTTCCATCGGTGTCGACACAGACTTACAGTCCACCATACCAAATATCTCTAGGAGCTTCACAACATATTTTCCTTGAGAAAGGGAAATCTCGCTTGGCCTCTACCAAACCTCCAAGCCTAGGAAGTAGTGCATCAGTCCTAGGTATTTCATCTCAAACTTGGAAGCTAGCTCCCTCTTACATTGATGAATGAGAGGGTTAACACCTGTTAGGAAGAAATTGTCCACATAGAGAACCAGAATGAGAGGCCTTTCTCCATCAACCTTAAAATAATTTTTTGGATCAACATGACTTCAAGTGAAGCCCAACTTCATCAAGTAGCTATCTATCCTCTCGTACCAAGCCCTAGGGGATTGCTTCAACCCATAGAGGTCTTTCTTCAGCCTGCATACATGGGTGTCTCTATCTCAGACTTTGAACACCAGAGGTTTCTCCACATACACCTCTTCCTTTATAGATCCATGTAAAAAAGTGGTCTTCACATCCATCTGATGTAGACTCCATCCTTGCATTACAACAAGGGAAATACTAGATCAGATGGTGGTATAACGGGCCACAGCTAAAAATATATCATCATAATCTATGCCTTATTTTTGAGAGAAGCCTCGGGAAACAAATATTTTCAGCACTTCCATCAGATCCATGTTTGATCTTATAGAGCCATTTCGAGGTGATAACATATTTTTCCTCTGATCTCGGGACCACTTCCCATACATCATTTTTCATAATGGAATCATATTCTTCGTGCATAGAATCCTTCCAAAATTGATGCTTTACGTATTCTTCAAATGATCCAGGCTCATATTGTAGTATCGTACTCATGGCTGCTAGATACCCTTGGTATCTCTTCGGCTTATTGCTTTCATGAAATGTCCCGCTTGGGGCAACATGTCTCTTGGCATCTACGAGAGTATCCTTGAGCCATGAGGGTCTTCTCTTATTTTAAGGAGGTGGATCAATGGGATCCATAGGTCCTTCAACATAGGGCATTAGTTCATCCTTCATCTCTTCTTACTTCCCTGCTTCTTCATCTTTTTTTTCTTCCATTGAGCTAGGAATATTTCTCACTTTCTTAAGGGCAACATCTTTATCGAAGGTGACATCGTGGCATATCTCCACTTCTCTTTGATGAGGCACATAGATTCTATATGCCTTTGAAGTTTCACTGTAGCCCACAAACATTCCCTTCTTTCTAGAAGCATCCAACTTGCTTCTCTTTTATTTCAGCACTTGAAAGTAAACAAGACAACCAAAAACTCTAAAATGAGAAACATCGGGTTTCTTACCAGAGAAGACTTCTTCGGGAGTTTTTGAGTTAAGAGCGGAATGCGGGCATCTATTTTGAATGTACACAATAGTGTTTGTAGCTTCTCCCTATAGAAACTTCGGAAGACCTTGATCACATAGCATGGCGTGAGTAGCTTCAACAATGGTCTTATTCTTTCTTTCAGCAACACCATTTTGCTCAGGAGTATATGTAGTTGTGGTCTCCCTCTTAATGCCAGCTTCTCTACAAAAGTCATTAAACTCATTTGACTCATACTCAGTCCCATTGTCAGTCCTCAAAACTTTGATTTTCTTCTCGGTTTGATTTTCCACCAAGGCTTTCAAGGTACGGAACCATTTGAATGCTTCGTCCTTTTTTTTTCAAAAAATATATCTAGGTCTTGTGGGAGAAGTCATTTGTAAAATTCATGTAATAGGAACATCCTCCAAAGGATGTCACGGGAAACATAGCAGATAAGTCAGAATGTATCAAATGCAAGATATTAGTTGTCTTTGTAACACTAGAGGGGAATGGTCCCCTTATATGCTTCCCTTCGGCGCAACCCTGACATATACCTTCATGATCATCTCTAAATTCAGGCATCCTTGTCACCACCTTCCTTGCTTCGGGAAGGGATTTATAATGAAGGTGTGAAAACCTCTGGTGCCATAACTCTGTTTGAAGAGTTGCATCACATGACATAGTCCCCAATGGACTTCCTCCAACTTGGTAGAGCATATCAACTCTAAAACCAATAGAAAGAGCTTCCTTGAAGTTCTTCTTCCAGATAAGTACCTTTCCATGAATGATTGCCACCTTGAACCCTTTGTCTTCCATTTCCATAACAGACACAAGGTTCTTCTTCAAATCAGGTACGTAGAACACATCTTGTAATCACAAGACTTGACCTTGAGATAGATGGAGGGTCACAGTCCCTGTCCCTTTCACGGGATAGGTGGAATTATCTCCAAGGATAATTTCCAGATTAGTATCCTTCTCAACCAAATTAGAGAGGGCTTCTATATAGCCAGTGAGGTGCCTTGAAGCACCACTATCAATTAACTAGACATCCAGCATATCGGGTGGAGATGCAACATAGAGGGTAGATACAAGAATAAATTCATTTATCTTATTATCAACAACATTAGACTCATCGTACCTGGAATTTCTTGACCTATTGAAAGGTTTCTCATTTCCACTACGATCAGAGGGAGCCTTCATTTTTCCTTTGAACTTGTTGTTCCTTCCATTCCCTCTTGAGTTGTTGTTGTCATCATCCCTGGGAGAGTCCCTTCTATTAGGGCACTCTCTTGCATAGTGACCAGTCTTGTTACAAGTGTAACATATTCCCTTTCTTCCTTTGGGCCCTGCTCTACCATGGTTTTGATTTCTCGGGCCACCATGGTTCTTCTTCTTTTCATGAGCGACGAAGGCAGTAGGGTCACTTCCATTTCCATTTGAAGCATATTCCATCATTTGTGTTTCCTCTTGAGTGCATCTCGTCAATATTTCATCAAAATCAGGAATCAAATTATTATTAATAATAGTGGTATTGAATACATACCAATCACGGGGGAGACCTCCAAGTGAAACAAGAACCATCTCTCGAATAGATATTTCTTCCCCAATAGCTAGAAGGTTATTCCTGATTTCAGTGAGCCTCATAAAATAGGATTGAATAGATTCATCCTTGCCCTTATTTATATTCTTCAATTTATTCTTGAAGAAAATAATTTGATTAGCATTGCTAGCCCTGGACATCACCAGTACAAAATGGCTAATTAGTTACTAAAAAAACTACTAAAATTTGCATATAAACGACTATTTTTCGGTCGGTGACCAATAGTATCTAATTTACAGTATCTTATAACGCGACCAACTTTTGGTCGTTTTTAGCTTAGTCATTAATTGGTTATCTCAATTTTGTTGTCGAGTTGTATATTTGGTCATTAATTTGGTCACTGATTTAGTCATTGATTTGATCATTAATTTAGTCATTAATTTGGTCATTGGTTTAGTCATCTATTTAGTCATTGATTTGGTTATTAATTGTCACAATTAATGACCAAATATATTAGTATATAATCACCGGAGAAAACCAATTAACGACCAAAATGTTGGTTGTGTTATAAGATACTGTAAATTAGTTACTAATAGTCATATATATGCAAATTTTAGTCATCGTTTGAAACCAATTAATGACTGAAGAAATATGACTAAATTTTAGGCGTGTTATAAGATATTGTAAATTAGCTACTAATAGTCGTATATATGCAAAATTTAGTTGTCATTTGTAGTCACAAAATTATCATTTGTAGTTGTCATTTTTTTCATTATATAAAAAACTAATTTAGTAGTTTATATTCATTTCATTTACTTTCATTAATAATCATTATAAATGACTAATTTAGTTGTATATTCAATTTATTTGTGTTCATCATTAATCAATATAAACTATTAATTTAGTAGTTTTAAATTGATTTTGTGTTCATTATTAATCAACATAAATTAATTTGTATGATTTTAAAAATGTCATGCAATGTGCATGTTCATCTAATATGAAAACACAAAGTCGCATATTTTAATTACAATACTAAACAATATCAAGTGCAACTATAAATAATTTCAACCACATAAATTATATTATATGAAATGTTAAAGTATTACAATATGGTTTTCCAACTTAATATTGGTTGGACTACAATTTATACACGAAATGATGTTTCATCACTTCAAATATTATCGTTGTGTTTTCAAGGCATTGCAAGTGAATTCACCAACTCTGAAGACTTGACCATTAGTCTTTATATGTGTGTCTTATGCGGGATATTGGCTCTAAGAGTATCACCAAACCAATTCTCATCTCTCTCTTTTTGCATTTGTCGCTTCAATATTATTTCTCCCCTCTTTTTTCAATTCATGCTTCTTACCATCAATACTGAGTTCATTCTCTGAAAACAAAAGAAGATACAATCAAGAGTGTAAAACATGAAAGACAATGAACACTAGAATATAAACTAAATTAGACTATAAATAATTTATACAACATATACCTCAACATCAGCAGTGTCAAAGCCATTTTTCTCCATACAAGTAAGAAACGCGAACAAATTATCTTCATTGGGGTGATAATTTCCACTATAATGTGGCCAAATAACCCGTATAAACAAAGCAAATAAAATATCACCATATATAGAAAAGAACACCTTAGTGACTCAGTATTCAACTTTCAAGGAAAGCTTAGGAACAATCATGTCAACTAAGTTGTATGCTAAAAATCTCAAGCTATAGATAACTTGTGAAAAAAAATCATTTAAGGTGTGATATTTAATCCCTGTCGTTTTATTCAAAACAACATTTCATTTTCTAACGCATGAACTTATTCAAGTATATAAACAACATGTACTCAAATAACAACATGAAAGTAGCTTTTTTTGATAGTCATGAAAATATTTTAACACAAAATAGTTATAAGGATTCCAATAAATATAGTGTAATACTAATTTCATCTTCAATATTTGGTTGTTGTTTAAATGGACATGGTACTAAGTATTTTCAATTTCATAGTTAAAAGACAAAAGAAAATCAAAATAAACGTCCAAAATATAATCAAACAATAAAGAGAGGATATCATGGAATGGAAATTGCAATTATAAAAAATTTGTTTACCTGTCCACTGATGTCGTGTCTAGCATTCCTAAAGCATTTGCTTGCCCAAAATAACCATGAAGTGAAATAATCACAACATTAAAAACCATAGGAATTCCTACTAGAAACAATTCCAAAGTTGATGGCTTAGGTGTCTAAGCGATCTCTAACAGCAAATGAACCATATCCAAGACGTGATATGCATCGTCTCCCCGTCCTTTTTCCAATTAGATTTCTTGTAACCTGCCCACCGAAAAGTCAAGTAACAATCAAACAAAGACATTGACATTTGTTTTTATCTTTTATATCTATAAAAATTGTATCTGATTTGTTTCATGAACATATTAATTCATATTTAAAGCCTTCCTGACATATGAGAAAGTATCAATCAAATAGGACATCAGAAAAATTGACCTCAATGTCGTCCTCAAACAATTTCTACAATATCAATATTTTTCTTGTTGTGATATCTTGGGTAGAAAAAAGAACATATCTACAAAAGAAAAATGCATATATTTCTTATGGTCAAACTTTGTATATGGTGTATTCTTCAGGAGTTTTTAAAGATGTTCCTCCACCTTTACCAAAGTGAATTGTAGCTTGGTTAAACTATGTATCCTTTCACTGAGCATCAATTTCTACAAGATAAATGTCACACATTATTCTTTCCCATTTCTCAACATGCTACATATGATAAATTGAAAGTCACATAAAACCAAGAACAAACCCTATTCTAACCAAAACAAACAAAAAAACTGTGTCTCTAATAAAACTTCATTATAATATTAGAAAATGAAAAGAGAGTGGACCATTTTTGTTGTTTGACTTTGCCTATTTTTGTTATGAAAGTGCTCGAGCTTCAAGAACCAACAAATGTGAGGGAAGTCATAAATGTGAAAAAAATATGTTGACTTAATTTGTAGACTTCTTCAAAATGATGTGAATGATGCCATTTTCGGATGTGGTAAATCTCATAATAAGAAATGGCATGTATTCTAATAAATTACATTGCAATGACTACCATGGGCCTCCACAGGTTATAGGTCCTTAGTAGGTTATTATTGATGATGAAAGAGATATGGCAACGATAAGTATGGGTGGTCCTAGTTTGTATGGTGAATATCTTCAAACCAAGGTCGTCATCTCAATGAACCTAGGTTCTGACATGGTAAACATGGATCTGGTCTTCACCCCATTTCATTCCATCATACTTTGTTAAGACGCAAGAGGACATAATGGTCCTTCAACTTATAATATGGTTTATTTTAAGGTTATAAATAAAGCTTATCCAAATCAAATGGATTTTTGGGCTCCAAGAGATATGGATAATTTAAATGATAACAATTATATGTTTTTTTCCCAAGATTCTAATGTAGGGATACATTTTGTGGATTTTACTAATAAATATAATGAGAGAAATAATCCATGATGAGAATTTACTGGTCATTGTGATTAGGGAAATACATGGAGATAATAAGACTATTTAGGTTCAAATCAAAGATGGTGTTGATTCTTGTAGCTCCTTAGTTGTTGGTAGTTTTTAAGGTAGGAATTTCAGTTCTTTGAGGGTGGGATCCTTCAGCATTATTGCATATACCTTGGTCATATCACGCAAAATAAAAACATAATCAACAAAGAGTAAATATGTCAAGTTTGGGGCAAATCCTATTTGTATAGTTTCCAAGCTTATAGTTATTTTTTACTCTGTTATAACTCTGTTGAGACCACCTACTCTACAGTAAAAAATGGCAAAGGAGCCATTAGTCATACCTACCCATGGTCTCTTGTAGGCATGATAGAAGAATAGGTTGAGCCATTAATTAGAATTTCACATATATTGAGGGAAGAAAATTCATTATCTAGTTAACCAATTTCACATTGAACCCGATATGGATGAGTAGCCCTAAATAAATCTAGTTTTCTCTATCATATGCCTTGGAAAGACAAACAAACATTACTTGTAATTTTTTTGGTTTCATGTTATAAATTCCTTCTTGAGCAACTCCTATTCTGTAATGGATTTGTTTCCCAAGAAGGATGAAAAATTGTTCTAATGACATGGAATCAGCTTAGTGAATTTTGACCCTACAGGACCAAGGAACTCAAGAGCCTTGGGCGCATCAACAATAGCATCCTCCAGTGAAAATAGTACAATATCCAACCTAGAAACATCAAAATTATATATAATTATAGTTCATAATCGAAAATGACCATAGATTGTAGCAATCCTTAAATAAATTCAAACTTGAATAAGAAAAAACACAAAATTTCACATTACCCTTCAGTAAGATGTGTCCTTGATTTAGAAAGAAAGGCTCAGAGTTGCATAAATGTGTAAGTAGATTCCCCAAAAGATCAATTTCAACATCTTTCCTAAAAAAAGAATATAATATCCAAAGTGAAACCATAGTTGAATGGAAAAATGGTGCTTTAAGGTCATCTACTGTGAACTCAAATTTCTTTGAGAATAATTTTCTTATAGTTGAAGTTCAACATATGCAGTCTTCCCACCTCTGTCACCTTATGAGTATGAATCCTTAAACTCTCTTATGTCATTATCCAAAACATTTATTTCTTAGATGCTTGTTTTTGTAAATAAAGGCTTTTATGTAGCATAAGCCCTTGTCAAAATTTCATCTCTCATACCAACTGGCATCCGGTCAGAACTGCAACATGAAATCGGACCTGCACCTGTTTTTCTATTACTCAAGATGTGAATGGTGGAATATCTGCTAGAGCACTCTTAGCATATGGTAGAGGCTGAGCCCTCCCTCTTATTCCCTTTCCAAGACCTCCCTTAGGACCAAGAGTCAAGTGGCCATCGTCAGAAGCTATGAGTGTTGAAGGGCTTTGCATAGACTGATTTTCAAATTGAGCCCTATCCGCAATTTGAGCATCTTGACTGGTGAATCCATGGTCACGTGATCCAACATGTGGTTGTGGCCCTTTAATCCCACCCATATGTGGAAGTGAACCCGTTTATGCACCTTCCATGTAAGGTGGCATCATAGGTGCTCTCCCACCATGATCAAGCGGTGTCACAAGTCTCCGACCTGAATGTCCCATATTGGTACCTCGAGAGTGGCCTCCCTGTCCATGTAGTTCTTACACATCATCCCGATGCATTTCCTCTATTTTCTTGGGATCCTCAACTTTCTTCCTTTGTTGCCATCCATTCCTCCTCGGATCAAATAGATTCTTCAACATGAACCTCAGCCTAGAGGGAAGCCCTTGGTTATTGGAAATTTTTGTCATCTTATCAAAGTAAGCATCTATATGTTCCTTGGCCTTTGAATGGTCAATCATATGACCAATAGTGCTCATCATTTTGCACAAAGCTTCAACATTTTCCTCCTCTGGATGTTGAAATTCACCAATTAATTTCTTGATGCATGCATGCATAATTATTTCGGTCAACATACTTTCTTTATAAATCTCACCAATAAACCTTATATTTCCTAGCATCTGTTGTCGTGCTACAACGTTCTCACGTTTTTATTCCGCTGAAAGGATTTTTTCACCATGCTCTTCTGCTTTCTCAGCCTCAACCTCTTCTCTTTTATATTTTTCAAATTCTTCCTAACATTGTTCAAAAGAACTCGCTTGAAAACAACCTTCTCATTATCTCCATACAATTCTGGTATTCCTGCAGGAAGCTGAAAATTGAATTTTTCATACATTTCACAAAAAGGCAGCTCCATCAAGGCTTTGTCAAATATTTGAATATTATACCATGAATACATGATTCAAAGTCAATGTTCACTTCTTTGATCTATTCAAAAAGTTTCTCAAAGTTTTGGGGCATTAATTTATTAAGGATGGATTTAATTTGTCTTTGTTTCAACTGATCCTCATCAGAAACCTTGCCCACTTCATATCAGTTCTATGATATATGAACTGTGGGAAGAGAAGGTTGTGGAGGAGGAATCAAACCCTTCTTCGAACCAAAATAAAGCTCCCACCTATCAGCATCAGAATTATTTCTCACTAGTCCAACTTGTGGAAGTGGTGCTTGCACATTAGGCCCTCCAAGAAGGATGACATTCATACTCATTTGTGTTGCACATGTATTTCTCGCAAAGCCAGTATTATAACCTTGGACAGGTCGAAACACAACATAGGAACCACTAATATCTGCATCCATTCGCATATCGCAGCCATCAACAAAAGAATACACCGGCTTGGCCCATCTATCATCATCCAAACAGGAAATGAATGGATTGTAGCCAATTTATTTTGTCCTATTAATGAGCATGAATCATTTGATATGCTAGTTTTTGTCTTTAAAGGTTGATGAAAAGTAGATGAAATGTTACCATATGACCCAACTAGCATTGATGAGTAGAAATTCATTGGGCGTGAACCACTTAAAGAAACAGAACCTGAAAGTGGAGGTATATATGTAGGTAGTCCTGCTAATGGAGGAATGGAATCTTTAATTGATGACGCAACATCAAAGATCAAAGCAATGAAATAAAATCATTGTGGAAAGAAATATGCAAAACTTGATCATTTTTTGGATATCAAATATGCTCCAAGTATGGGCACAAACATGAGGGTTGAATTTTCAACTCTCTAGGCTCTTGTCAATGTGGTCAACCAAAAAGATGTCAAAAAACTAAATATTTTGGGGGATTCAAAACTTGTTGTGGATTGAGTCTACCACAAAGTCCGCATAGTGGCCCCTCATTTGGCTCACATTTTTCAAGGTATCAAACAGGTCAACAACAATTTGGATTGGTTCTCTTGTGGCCATATATACCATGAACTCAATACCCTAGCAAACAAGCTCTCCAACTTATTCCATAAGTGCTAGAATACCAAGAGTATACGAATAATAATTTTGTGGGGGTTGTTGAATTCCATATCTCATTTTTTATCTCGCTTATTACTATTGTTTGTGATGATATATGTAAATGATCTATTGATATTATCCAAAAAGTGATAGAGATTTTTTTGGCTTTTAAAAGCTCGCACAATATATAATTAGAACAAACTTTTATTACTAGAAATCAATCAATTACTTCTACATACCACTAAAAGTGGAAAAATCTCTATAACCTTTGATCACCTTGAACATCAAGCACACTAAGAACCTCGACAATGGGGTTATAATAACATTGCAAAAGATCCAAAATTGACAAAGCACAATTTAATGAGTATTGATTAGTCAAAATTACCATGTGGATCAACTACTCATGTCGAAATGATGGTATATTGGATTAGTTGTGGGTTGCACTTGCATTTGAAAGAGTGAACACAACGTGGATAAAGAAAATTGACTACACTAGGAACCTCGACAATGGATTTCTAATAACATGGCCAAAAATCCAAAATTGACAAAGCACAATTTAATGAGCATTGATTAGTCAAAAGTACAATGTGGATCAACGACTCGTGTCAAAATGATCGTATATTGGACTAGGTGAGGGTTGCAATGGCATTGGAAAGAATGAACACAACGTGAATAAAGAGTCACTTGGAGAAGGAATACAAGGAATCACAGTCTTGGTTACACATATAGGGATGGTCAAACAAGCAAGTAGAAGCATTTGCGACACCATAACAATTGGAAACTCATTTTTTCTAAGAGACATCCAAAAGAGTCATCCAAAAACACATTTTTTTATAGGGAGAATGCATAAAATCCTCCTTTTGGAAAATGTATCCTTCACATTAGGGAAAATTTTCCATCTACATTTCCCACAGAGATATGTAGAGAAATGTTTCTCCAATCATCCCCAAAAAATGGGAAAAATAAAAAACCCTTTTGGGAAAATGCATTTCCCTCTATGTTTCACCGCATTTCCCAAAAGAGATATGTGGAAAAATGTTTCTTGGAGCATCCTACAATAAAAATACACCTTGGAACATGGGAAACATAGAGGTGCCCCCTCCCACCCTAAGGGACACATCTCCATAGAACAATGGCTTTTTCATTCATTTAGTGGCATTTCTGGGTCATCATTGCTCATTTGTTTATGAATAAAATTTTTATCATATACTGCTATGTTGAATGGTAAGCATGTGCCAAATCCCTATAAAAAGAGGAGCTAATTCGGATAGAATCAAGGCCAAGGCCTCAAAATTGGGACTAAATTTTCATGGTTGCAATATAGGCATGTGGACAGCAGCACAATGAACATTTCTTATAATATAGAGACCTTACAAAACCATATTTTCTTGATGATTAGAGAGGCCTTGGTATTTCACTTTCACTAAGCATACCATATATTGTCATCTATCGGTAAGGTAAATCTATAAGACCTCATTTATAGATACTTCCAAAAGTCTACCTTTGAAAGATTACTTTTATTTTAACAATCAAAGAACTTCTATAGCAATTATTGTTAACTAGTGTAAAAGCATAGCTATGAAAGAATGGAAAGGTGTTGTGGGCTATATCTAACATGCAGAAATCAAGAACTGAATAAGTAGGAAGTGATGTTATCCCAAATCATGGTGTAAAATGACCAATATTAAACTTTTTCCACTTCATACCATCACACTAGTGTGTTTGTAGCAAAAAATTGGTATTGTTGAAGGTATAACTACGACAATGTAAAAGAAAATATCCACAGTGAAAAATTTTCAGTTTGAACCATAGATATGAACTTAAAACACATTTTGGATAAGAAGTACATACTTGTTCAAATGTTGAGAAAAATTCCAGAAACTGCAACGCTGATCCAACATCATTTGACGAAAATTCTATGCCTGCAATCAACTGCATTGGCTTCCCTTGAGGCAAAATTATTTCATCCATCTCTTTTTGTCTTTTCATTTATTCTTCTTCAAATTCACTTTTTTCTTCACTAAAAATCAAATATAGAAATAGACTGATCATTGATCCCCTTGATATCTTGATTCATGTCAAACTGGTTTTTGGTGGTTTGCACCATACACCATGGAATGCCACATACGCATTTAACACCAAATTTAACTTTTTTTACTAACTCCACTTTTACACCAGAAAATATATAGCAACAATTGAGTATCCCACATTATCCCCACATTATCACCACTTTTACACTAGTATTTAAAAAATAAAGATTTTTCAAATCATTTACAAATAGTGGTGCTAATGTGAGGCTAAATGACCCTTCTTCTTGTAGTTTTACATTCATGACACTACATGCATGAATAGAAGATGAATTTATTTATTACGGAAAAAATATATGTGTGGAAAAATTTATTGGATAAGCAGTGGTAGTATGCATATTTTGATATATGTGCTATAATTAATACGTGAACATATTTCCTAATAATTTTCACTAGCATGCTGGTATGTATAAATGCTACCTAGCTATTTCTAGAGATAAATTCAATGAGGATACTTGATTTTATAAGACTATATACTCAATGAATATGAAATAAATATATATATTCTGGCTTATCAAGAGTTTGACTCCTAGAAAAAAGGACATGCAATTTTAAATAAATGAGAACATGTTTCATAATGACCAATAATAGAATATTGGCCAAAAAGTTTCTTTGCTTTTAGGCTGAGGGATGAGACTGAAGTCTATAAAAAGTAGGCATGTTTTTTTTTAAAATAAGCTAAACGAAAAAAACCCAAAGTTTTATTATATTTTTCCACTGCTATTTCTTAAATAGATGCTTTGTTCTTAAAACCATCAACAACCTTTGCTTATAGACTTGCTTTAGGATCAATGAAAGAGGACCCTTACTAATTTATTGCAAATCTTACCAGACCTCAAATGATAGTGATAAAGTATGATGTTACTGTTGCACATCATATAGCATACACACCATTGTTAGTTGTTGTGACAAGGGTTACTGTACAATAAACATTGTCTTAACTATCATTGACAGTTCACTATCACTGTATGTCACTGTGCTGAAGCTAATAGATCATACCATCATAGATTATAGACAAATAGAAGGTAATTACATTCACCTTCCTGATTCATTGTCTTACCAATGTTTTTCCGCTACTGTCAGCCAATTGTCAATTTCAAGGATTCATTGCAACAACTTGCAATATATATACAGGGTCAGCTAGTTAAGCTTTTGCCCATATTCAATAGTGATGAAATTGTTGCACATATTCAAAACATCTTCAAATACTGAATGTTATTACTCTTCAAATCCTAGACTTTGGATTAGGTCTGAAACTCTTTAAGGTATCTCAAAATGTATTCTCCAGTGTGTGTCATAAAAAAAAACACTATCAGATTGTTGTCTTATATAAGACTACTGTTATTGCTATGTCACATATCTGCTCAAGCCTACAAGGTATCTTGGTGTGAGGGATTCTGAAATAAACATATGTAGTTGTCAAGTATAGTCTTTGTTGCTTATTAAGGTCAAGACTTCCATCAATCCAAAACCTTGCAAGGCCTTTTATATGCTACTTCTGTCTAATATAGATAAAAGGCTTGCAGCGTGAGAACTATGAATTGTAGTCCTCTGTCTATTCATAGTACTGCATACGGAGGAAGCCTTTGAAAAAATTATTATATTCCCAATAATGACGCTATATTGAAGCCAACTTAAGCACAAAATTCTTCTTGAATACCTTGCAGATTGCAGAGTTTTAATGTTTCAGAAACTATAATACGTATGAATATACCTTGAAATATTTAGATTCAAACTCCAGAATTCTGAATCAATTGTTTGAATTATTCATCTTTATAATGGTGTTGGGTCGTAGATGACTGAATTGATGACCAACAAAGTTCATAAGAACTGCAATCTAAAAGGGGTTGCAGACATATCAGTAAAATAATTATCCGCAAATCTGAAATAGGTCATATTCCCTTGCCCTAACCAGAGATGACTAAAATGCTTCAAGGAGTTGTAAACAATATTTTGGGGAATGTTCAAATAGTCCGCAAGATAAGAGGATCACTGGTGTAAGTTTTAAATACAAGCCAATCCAAAAGGAACTTGAAGAATTTCACGTCTTAACAACTCATCCTCGCTGATTGATTTGTAGCCCCAAGAGGATCGAAATAGCTCCTCACTTCAAAAGATAGAAAATATGCTGAAATTCAAGGATTAGAGTGATATTCCACAAAGATGAGGGCTTATGTTACAATTCTAGAAACGTCATCAACTGTTCTTGCAATTTCTTTTAGAGCCAAACTGTCAGCGAAATGTGATACCACCAAAAATTTCATGCTTAGTAATAAAGTCCTAATGAGGGCTGAAATTATATAAAGAATTTTTTTTCAAACAAGACTGAATGGATCGTTAACAACCCTTACTATTCATCGATTTATATTAATCATAGAGACAAGGGTGTTGCTCAGAAATCATGCCGCGAGGAGTTATTTGAATTTGCATGGATGAGTCTCTTATATCACTCTTGCTTTTTTCTATAGCCCTATTTCTTACGCACTGTTCAACAATGAACCTATTGGCCGTAGATGAAATCCTTGTATAAAATATGATACCCTTAAGAGGACGAAAGTATACTCCTTGGAATTATGAAACCAAACCAGATACTAAGAAATACATAGGAAATGGACATAGAGATAAAGAAGTTGCTTCAAAAATATTAAAGAGGTTGTTAATGCTTGAAACTTAAACAGATCAAGACCCTTCCTGCCGTAGATGGAAGAAGAAATTACTACATGTGCAGAGAGAGACGAAATTGTTTCCATGTTGTTGACTGAAAGATTTCACTCAGGCCTGATAGATTTCTCTCTGACTTGGGCTTGCCCTCACCTGTGCTCTGATACCATGGTAATTTTAACATGTTCTTTGCATATTACAATTAGATCCATATGAGCCCAATTATCTATCCATAATTGAACCAAGCAAGTGAATTCAACTAGGCTTATAGAATGAACCAGGCAGATGTCCCTGGCAATTCAGACTAACTCATAATTCTCCGTACAAAGAAGGGGAAAGGAAGGGTAAGTCAACTTCTGAATTTCGAGAAAGGCCTCAACTACAAGTGATGAAGAACCCCAGTCAAACTTGTTGATGTTCTGCCTTAGTATCACTTCGATGCTCTAATTTTGTTAGGAACCCATGTTTTCATTGTTGTTTGAAATATCTTATCTCGTTTTCATCATTGTAGTTTATCCATTTTCTTTTTCACTCATTGGAAACCTAAAAGGGATTGATTTGTGGTAAATGAAACCAACCACTACAATTATGATTTCCCTCGTAATAGTGTTGGTGACTGAAAGTGTTTAATTCATAAGAAATAAAACCAAATACTAGCATTATGGTTTAACTTGCAGCAATGTCGATGACCGGATATGTCTTTACTGTGGAAAATGAAACCAACCGCTACAGTGGACAAAGATAAAGTTGAACACTGAAAGGGAAGGTTGGCTTGGACAAAGATGAAGTTGAACACTGAAAAAAGAAGGTTGGCTTGGACAAAGATGAAGTTGAACACTGAAAATAGAAGGTTTGCATGGGAGATTATAGCTCTTTCTTACAAACTTTATAGAGTCACAGTCTATCGATTTAAAGTTTGCTCACAACAGTGCTCGTGGCCCTAGAATTGAACTCAATACCAACAACATGGTGGATATAGGATTTAAACAAGAATGTAAGACCAGGGCATTGGGAAAGATTCGCATGTCATTGGTAGGAATTCAACCTATACGGAATTGTAGTGAGGCACTGGCATTGCAGGATCCCACTTAAAACCAGATAAAGGTGGGAAATGAAACAAACCACTAATATTGGTGAAAAATAATTTTAACTTCGACAAAAGAAAACGATGAGCATATCCTTAATCCTCCATTACATTATGAAAGAAAGATAAATTCCCTGATAACTAATTAGAGGGAGTCTGTCGATGGTTACAGAGATTGATAATAAATCAAGTATCCAATTCGTAATGTGAAAGTACTAACAAGTGAAGGTTAAGAAATTACATGTTTTCAAAAGAAGGCCATATTTCAGACATGAATTGTTGGGGAGTGTAAGGAAGTTGGTAGTCCTCTATAATTAGAACTGCTGCTTCCAGTGGGGCTTTGCCCAAGTGCTTCTCATCTCCTCTGCCATCCCATTACTTCCCATGCTTGGCCATTGCTTCCCATACTTGGCCAAAAACTCCTTCAGAACTTCATCCACAATGTTTTATGTGTCAAGCAGCATGCCAACGGTAAATTCGGTGGTCAAGGCATTAAAAAAAATAGTGTACTAAATGTTTAGTATAAAAAAAAATATTTAGTAACTTTACATAATCCTCGAGAGGCCCTGTACTTTCATGAATAGCTAGAGCCAAAAAAAATTGTGCATCTTTACTTGAGCCTCAAAACTATATCAGGATAACTCTAGGAGGCTCGAGCCATCATTCGAATTTATGGCTGCATCCCTACAGACAGTTCAGAGCTGCTACTTGTATACGATTTTGTCCCAAATGGAACCCTCGCTAATCATCTTCATGGCGATAGAAAAAACCCCATGAGATCCCCACATATCAATGAGGAATGCATATCAACAGATGTAGAGAAAGATATTGGGACAACCGAGGAAGGATGCATTACAACAATACACATTGTTATTTGATGTGGCTCCATGGCATAGAGAGAGGGATTAGGCTACATTGCATAAGAATGGTACAAGGCATGCGCCATTTTGCAGAGATGGAGGGAGGACACATCATAGCACGAATGGAAGAATGGAAATGGGAGAAATTGTAGTAACAAATTTTGTTTGGGTGCACCGTTGCACAGGAAAAGGGAACTCATCTACCTAGTAAAGAGGGAGTTTCACAAGTTGAAGCACAAGAGAAATCAGCAGAACCGCACAAGAGAAATCAACAGAACCAGGCAACTCCTCCATCTCTCCCCGACTTACCTGTAGCGAGTTTCACAAGTTGTAGCACAAGAGAAATTAGCAGAACCGGGCAACAACATAAGTGGCTAGCAATATCTGAACTAAATATCAAAAAATGGAAAACAATTTGAATGTAAAATTTAGATCCATTTCTTACTTGCAAGATCCTTCGGCATTTCAGTGAAAAATGGAAAAATTATTCGATGGCTACTAATATTTGAGGCTTGCAATAAATTCAACTGCAAACTTGGAGAAAGTGTTTGCACATTAATGAAAACTTGTTAAAACCCCACTCCAGCAATAATAAAAAAATAAGTGTCCAAAATATTCATGTTGAAACATTTACAGGGTCCACTATTTCTATGATGAAAAGGGTACTCTCCGAACAAACCCCACCATTTTATAGGGTCCAATATTTCTATGATGAAAAGAGTACTCTTTGAACAAACCCCACCATTCTCTCGAGCCAGAAACTCTGACATAGATCTCATTTTTAGTTTGCACTATTAAGGGTTTCAGAATGCAAAATTTCTGAAACAACTTTGGAAATGTCAGATGACAAACATGAAGGAGTCAAGGGAAATGCCACAACGATCTCCAGATCTGAGTAGAGTGATGGTGAATCAGATGTTTCGTTCTCCAGATGGGTATTCTCATCCAATAGCTTCTTCGTGCTTTCTGCGGGAGAAGAAGGGCACCTGTTCGTGATGGGTTCGATGCCATTTTGGTGGGTTCTCTTATTTCTTTGGTTGAGGGTCAGAAAATCTTCTTTCCTCTTGTATCTACCATTGTTGAGCCTTTACAAGCGATTTGGTAGTGGTCTTTCCCATTTCCTATAGCAGCTTGTGAGAACCATTGTGGGTAAGCTTGGGGAGTTTTTCCATTGGCGACAGAACGCTGCGAGCGATTGAATGAACGAAGAGGGTAGTTGTGTGAAGGAGACTAAAGATATTGGAGGGGTGGAAAAATTTTGGAGGAAAGTTGGCACCAATTAAAATTCAAAAAATTAAATTATTCTCCACCAAAGTTCAAGTCGTCCCACCAACTCCTTTTTTAAAGGACAATTGTGAAACCGCTCACTTCCCCTATTTATTTAAAATGAAATTAATGCGGCCATCACAAATTGGTGTCTCCTAATGATATGAGTTGCTTTTAAATTGAACAAAGCATTTAATATTATATAGCCATGATATATATTATTTAATTTGAAGTTAAACAATATATAAAATATTTAGTGTTTTCTTCCAAGGTGCATGTTGGTTTCTATCTTATGGTGTGTGTTGATTTTTTTTTTGGGTAATTTCCAAACTTTTTCTATTAGAAAGGCTATAAGGTATATTTTTTAAACCATTCATTTTGTAAATATAATTAAGATTTTTAATATTTAATAATTAGTATGGGTATCATGCCACACTTTATCATGATGTAAATATTCTTTCAAATGTATGTATTGTTGGAATTGAAGGGGGAAATCTATATGAATCTTGACATCTAGGAGATAAAATTCATTGAGGGAAAGTTGTGAGGGGATTGGGAAAAGTTTCTATTTAACTAAATTAATTAATCAAGGGAAAAACTTGAGGAATAAGGAAGGGGGAATAAAAGAACTTTTGGGAAAAAATAGAAAGAAAGTGAAGATTAAAGAATAATGCAAAGGGAAGAAGAGGATAACCATGGAGAATTGTTTACCATAGAAGCATTGTAACCTGTGAATTGGGTGCACAAAACCTTTCCACACTTGAGTGCAAGGGAGTGATGTGCGATGGAAGGCAATATGAAGCCTCTTGAGTTAGGGGCACTTGGTGTGGAGGTAAACACTGAAGTGAATGGGGATTGGAAATCAATGAGGGGTTTCACCAAGTTCGAGGACCTAAAATAATTCTAAAATTTTTTTTGACTAAAGAACATAAGGAATAATTGGAGAAGGGAAGAACTAAAGGTAGGGCTTCTTTTTTTGTTATGGAGGTTTTACATGGCCCTATTTGTTGTGTTGCGAGGCCCCGAATTAGCATTGAAGTGTAATTATTTAACCTTATCGTCGAAGGAGAGTGGCCTTAACCATGAGTAGTGTAACAAACCCTCCTACACCATTGTGTTATTCTTGGGTAGTGGAAGGTGTTAATTTAAAATTAACCGGATCTCCAAGGTATATTATGAAAATTGGGTCACAAAAATCATATTTTCCCAAACTCCTTGAAAATAAAAACCAATGCCACCATCTTGTTCGATTAAACCAAATGTGGTTTAATCATCTGTAATGGTTGTCGGTTATATGAGGAGAGGATTTTACGAGGAGGCACTAGACTTTTAATGTGATATGCAAAAAAAAGTACTGAACCTAACCATTTCACACTCACCAATGTTCTATCTGCATGTGCTTGGTAAATTTGGAACATGGAAAAGGAGTCTTGTTTTCTGATCACCTCCCACGAGGATTCACCAACACCTCATCCAATTATGCTAGTATAAAAAGTCTTAGGCTCTTGGTGGTGAAAAGGAACATAATGCATGTGCCTTCAATCTCTTCTACATATTTGTAGCTCTCCTCCAAAACCAAAGCCACTAGTGTTGCGTGTTCACTTTGCCTTGAATCTTGTGCAAACATCTTGAGGTAAGGAACTGTTGCACCAAGGTCTGGATCCATTATGTGTCATATCCACTGAAGGCGAACATGTTCGAAACAATAGGTAAATTATCACAACTATCCCTTTGTGGGATGTTGAGAACTCCAAAATTCCACATGCTCATTAATGATATCTATAAATTTAGAACTTTTGTACGAGACTTGAAGTCATACCGAACTTGAACCAAAAGGCTCAGGACCTGGGTAGGGAAAAGGAACATCTGTAATATGATTTGTACTATTTTCATCTAGATCATCTTGCATGGATATCTTCTGGAGTTGAAATGCATATTCCAGGTTCCATAGAACATCTCCCATGGAAGGCCTGTCGAAGCCCATATCTTCCAAGAACTTTTCGGTAGTCTCCCTAAACATTTTCAGAGAACCAGGGTTAAATATGGTTCCAACAAGGTGAGGGTCAATGATTTTTTCAAGCTTGTCCTTTTTCTTCCAGTGCGTTTCCCTTGCACACAAGAACTCTAGTAACACTACTTCAAAATAATACACATCATATTTCTCTGTCAGTTGTAGCCTTTTGAAGTATTTAGGATCAAGGTACCCAAGGGCCAAAACTACCTTTGGATCCAATCTTTGAATGTCCAAAGTCTGCCACCTTTTCCTGTGAGTCTATTATTTAGATAACAACAGAGGATTCACAAAAAGGGAAATAGATTACATTGACCATATATTGGAGCTTCATTGGTATCTTGCTAGTCAAACAGTTTTCCAACAAGTCAAGGGAATCTAAATTGGTGCAGTTGAAAATGAAAGGAAAGATTGTTCTGTCGAGGCCAAATCCCACGATGCTAAGCTTGAAAACCCTCTCATTATCGTAGGTAACGCCTTCGAGCTCCAATATGGTGATGTTGCAGGAGTTTTGATATTGTATCCAATTCATAGTCACACCTTCGTGCTTGAAGATGGTGACATTGTAGGGGTTTTAATCTTTTTTCTAGTCCACTGTGTGAGCTTGGGTACATAAACTTGGCACCATGTTGGGTTAAGGGGCATTATGAGTATTTGACGAATAAATCTGGATAGATAAATGGAATTCTCGAGACATTGGATATCATACATATTTGGTTTCCTCTATCAACGTACCAAAGTCATCATTCCTCCAAAAGGAGCCTTCTTCCTATTTGGCAGTGGGAGGTGTTTCTGTGTTTCCCTGTGGTAATGAGAGATGACATTTGGCTCCTTCGCTGGTGGTGTTTATTCTCTATAGTGGGGGGTTTGGTCTCTGGACTCTGCACACAGTGGGGTTCCTCGACCTTAGCGAATTATGAAGCCCCCGGTGTGGTGTGGGTGTTCTCCCTCCCTTGTCGTCCATGGCCCTGTGGGGGTAGCAGACTCACAAAATCATCATGGTGGCTCCACACCAAGGTGGAAAGAATGTGGGGGTGTGCACGACTCGCTAGTGTGGATGCGCATGGGAGCCATGGATGAGGTAAGCGGGGGGATAGCAGAGGTGGGCGTTTGAGGGTTCAAAAGTAGAGTCACCAGGGTAGAGGGGGCTGTGGTGGCAAGGGGAATCAAAATTTTGATTGATTTGAGGTAAATTAGGGGAAATTTATCCAACATTGCTGCCTATAGAATTGCCGTGCACTTATCAACAGCCTGATGGAAAGAGTTGACACAACTGAGAGATTTTGTCGTGAGGAGCATGCAGAGAAGATGGACACATTGGACCGAATGCACTATTTACAGTGCCAAGTATCTTTGACTGGTATTGGTTTTGCGAGGTCAAAATCAACTCACTGGAAAAGTAGAAAAGTTGGAGACTTGGTTGGCGTACTTTGAAGGGCGTGGTCAATGTGACTTCTGCCCTCTACTACATCTAGGAACAACCCTGTACAACCCTGGATCCATCACGTTGGATGAATATTATGCTATTTGGTGTTCTTTATGTTTTATATGTGTTTTGGTGCCTCTGGCCCAACTGTTTATGGACAATGTGCCTAGTCCCTCTTTTGTATTTTTTTTCATCTGGTGCAAATTTTTGTCAACAAACAAAGTCGAGGTGAGACCACCTGTTTTGTAACTGGCTATATGTAATCCTCTTTTCCTACATGAATATAACATTGACTTAAAAAAAACAAAGGTTCATACATCATTAAAAAATTAATTAAGTTTCATACTTAAATTAATAATTTTTCATACCTAGTTACTAAATAGGTCTATAAATATATATTTTAGGTTTATCTATTTAGTATTTATCAATTGTAAATATGACAATTTAATACTATAGTTAAATGAAATCACATATTTAACATAAGAAATTTTATATTTATCTATTTATTGAATGTAAATACGAAGATTTAACCTTAGATTTAAAACAACTCACACTTTTAACATAAATCAATGAAGTTTAAAAATTAAACTTTATGGCCAAATATTAAATATAAATATAAATATTAATTTGGCTATCTAATTAATATAACCTTTACTAAAATTATTATGAAGGCATTAGTGTAAATTTGATAGATGATACATGCAATTTTGTTAATTGTAGATGAATTCGTCTACACTATTAAACTTTAGAGACAAAAGGGTATTCATAATTTTAACACTGTAAATTCAAAGACCTCTTTGTCTCTAAATTTTAACACTGCAAATGGATTCAGAGACACCTATAGTGAAATGTAATACTTCAGTACCAAAAGTGAAATTTTCCATATATGGAGTGACACAATTAAAAATGACTGACATAAATGACTAATTCATATACTTGTTGTACTTGTTATTTGGGCGCCATATTTTTATACTTGGACTATAATAGTCATTTACATTAATCATTATTAATTTTGTCACTTATTGTCTAGTCATATATTTTAATCCTAGACTGAATTAGTCATTTAAGTTAGTCGCTTTTATTTTAGTCACTTATTATCTAGTCATATATTTTATCCCTAGACTAAATTAGTCGTTTAAGTTAGTTGCTTTTAGTTTAGTCACTTATTATCTAGTCGTATATTTTATTCCAAGACTAAATTAGTAATTTAAGTTAGTCATTTTTAGTTCGGTCACTTAAAATTGCTCAAATTTAGTAATAATTCACTTGAAATCATTGCGGTGACTAAATTTTTTAGTCACCTAGTCATTAATTTCATCATTTTTACTAGTGCATGCTCACCAGCTTATCATACATCTCCTTAGATGTGTTCAACTCAGAAATGTAAGCAACAAAGTTATTATGAATAGAATCTTGGATAATCATCTTTGCTTTGATTTCCCCCTTTTTATACTTCGTCTTTGTGGCAACAACTGCATTTCATGGAGGCTCTTGAATCTTCCCCTATACATAGTCCATGACATATTGATATTCTAGAACAAAATCCAAGGACATCTTCCATGCATGATAATCAGACTTATTAGTCAATTTATCATCAACCTTGAAACCCTTGTAGATTAAGGAGGCCATTTGTCCTTGATATATTTCTTCCTTCAGTGATTACTTCTAACACCAGCTTGGACTTTGTCTTCACCTCAACTCTGATAACATGTTAAGTTTAGATAACCATGGGGTTCTATGCTTGATGCAATTTTACTTCAATCTTTCTTAGGCCCGATACAATATAGCAATCACATAAACATGAAATTAAAATTCTTATAGAATACAATAATAGATAAACAAAAGACAAGCCAATACTATAGATCAAATTTACAATTCATTTTGTCCAGCAAAGATATGAGATATTGTTGTGTTATGGCAGTCAACAAGATGCTCTAGCCAGCAAAGTCTTTCCCGGTCAGCCAATCCTCCAAGTGTCACACCCACAACCCTCAAAGACAACTCATCAAAATTCAACGTTGGTCAACCCAAACTCAATGCAGGACAACAACATAAAGTCAATGCTGTAGATTAGGGCTCGGTAAAACCACTCTGGATTCCTTGATTTTAGTGCCCAACAATACGACCTCTCAAAATTGGAATTTTGGTATAGTTTTGAGGTCAAATGACCAAGGGTTGACCACAGTCAATGCTAGTCAACCCTACAGAAAGAAATCCCTAAACAGATCTGCATAAATCAACAACTTCAACTCTACACGTGTGAGGGGAAAAAGGCCTCCAAAGGCCATCAAACCAATCATATCACAATGAGAGAATGTGTGATGAATTGATGATGAAAATGACCTCCAAGTCTCTCCAATTTATATCCATCAGTGAGGGTGTGTGACACATCTATTAGGCATGTGAGCCTACATTACAAATTTGGCTGACCTTGCACATGTGTGGAAAATAAATTCAAAATATATGTTCTGCTCATCCAATGAAGATGATATTTAGATCAATATTGCACCTCTCTGAAAGAGGAATCCAAAAATAATATGACCATAATCATATGAGCAGTGCAACATGGAGTTTGGACCTAGATGCCAAAAATTAACAAGGGTGGAGGAACCTACACTAAACGCAATCTCCTAAGAAAGCAGGGTGTGTTGGGCCTTAAAAGCATGAAAATGAAGCAGTTGAGCTCAGAAATTCAGGGATTAGGGATAGGCATGCCTAAGGCTTTGTGCAAGGATGATAACAAAGTGTTTATGAATGTTGATTGATCCAGTTAACAAGCTTATTGAAAAAATGTGGCAAATGGCCTATAACAAATTCCCCCCTAAAGCACAAAGTTAGAGGTAGTGGAAGATGATAGAAGTGATTTACTTTATGACAATTCTGGATCAAGAACAATCGATCGTGATCATAATCTATTACAATAAATTTACATCTTGATATCTTTCTTGAGGGAGGCATACCCATGCTCAACACATAAGCTAACATTACTTGTAAAATGATCAAAATACACGTCCAATGATGACAAAATGTGGAGAATCGATGACTGTCCGTATGATCATAGGAATCATAATTTGTAATCGTGTATTAATCATGAAATCGCAGCCCAAATGGATGAAACTAGATCTAGGGTCTTCTATATCGTTCACACGATTGTCCAATGTACAAGTCTAACCATGTGAATCAATGAGATGTTGTCAAACATGGTAGAAACCATCTAATTTCCTCTCAATGATGTAATATGTTAACAACCACTAGAGAAACCACCAATGATGTTAATGGATCTCAAGGTACGATAGTACAATCTGTATGGTGTGAATGAATGAGTTGAAGTCAAACACCACACAGAATATTTCGGCCGAAGGCCATTGATGAAAACTTGTCGCTGAGAGTGAGGAAACATGTCATTCATGTATGCAAGAATCAAGGTACAAAAGGGGCATTTCTAAGTCAACTTCCTGGATAATGAGTTGATGTTGATAGGAAGTGACTCATCATAGGAGGGCCTTGATGTATCCCCCATCAAGGACACGAAAAATGTATAACGATTTGAGACAAAATGATGTTGATACGGAATTGGGTCAAGAATGACAAACATGGAATGCGGGCTTAAGAGTATTGTGGTAGATATCAATTGAATGACTTATCTTGAACACATCGATGATACTGAATAGAGTTGGCAGCATTGAACCAAAACCAAAATTGGAGGCTTTGAAATGGTGTGATGAACCAAAACACAAGCAGATTTCCCAAGCCAACAACCACAAAGATGAAGTGCAAGAGTGTCATGTTCAAGAGAGACTCATTGTCATTAACAAGTGGAGTACCCTGTTTTCCAAGTTCCCCCAACCATTACTTCTCAGTACCTCTTTATTTTTTAACAAGCTTTAGGAGGATAACATATTCTTTATTTGTAAGTTCATCATTCAGATAAATCCTTGCAATTATTTTTAACGAACCCTAAGAAGGAGTGGTTCAGCTCCGTCATGTTTGATGAGTGCATCATTGTTTGATGTTTTTACGATTCTCGAGAGGGTCTAACCTGACATATTTTTCATGTTTAGATAGTTTGAAAAAGAAAACTCCAAAGGTCCCTTTTGGTATATAGTCCCTTGAGTCCGAAAAGGTATAAAACGATACTTAAGAGAACCTCTTATCCATGATTGAATAAGGTATTCCTTTTTCGTAAATAGTCTATCTCAGTCTGGAAAAGGGTTAAACTTATACTAATTAGATGTATTTTGATTTATTTTAATGAGTTCGAAAAGACAAGTTATTGACAATATTTTCACATTTTGGGAGTCTGAAAGGAGTCGAAATAGGACTCCTCCTGGAGGAACGAGTGGTATTAAAGGTAGCAATTGGTTCCGGTCATGATGGAACTTCTAAAAACACATAGAGGTTAAGATGTTGGATAGCAAGACTAGTCATCATAATTGTTCCACAAGAAAGGGTAAAAACCAAGTGAAAGTGTATGATCAACCAAACAGATCATGACGATGGAATGAGAAAACCAAGGCTCATGTGGCAAAAACATGCTGATAAAAAAGTGCAATCATGAGAGATAGGATGAGAATGGTTTCATTTTTACACAATATTGAAACATGGGAAACTATGCTTGAAATTTATTTCATTTTTGCACGAGCTTGAAACAAAGAAAAACTATGCTTGAAATAATTTTTCATGCCCCCAATATAATGAATAAATTCTAGGCACATGCCCCACAAACTTCATTTCATTCACTTAAATATACTACTGGTTATTCGGTGGATGGAATGAAGGTTCATTTACGAGGTTAAGTGAAAGAATCGACTAGGAATTTATGAGATATAATCAAAGAATCAAATTGAAATGGGATATGTTTTATTTTTTAATGAGCTTGACATCGGGAAAGGAACTCTTCTCATGGGACTTTGTTTCATTTTTTAATGAACTTAACAAAAGAAAAGGAACTGTGCTTCGAGACCTTGTTTATGAGCTCCAAAGGGCCATGTCTTCCAAGAGGTTCTCAGCAGATGGGATAACAACACTTTGGAAGGTATCAAAGGATCTAATAGAAATATCAGACTCCAATTCCCTTTGTAAATGATGGACTACATCACCTTCTATATCATCAGTAGACACGGGCATGGAAAAAGTTGCCACATAATTAATCTATGGTGGGGGAGATACCACTTGCATATAAGGACCATTTATGGATGTTGTTTGATTGGGAGTTAGATTAGTACCAACGAACGAAATCTAGTCATGGTAACGATTCTTCCTTCATGTGGAAAATACATCACATGGAGTGAAGAGACAAGAGTTCCCATGACATAAATATAGTCATGCCCAAGGAGTAAATTGAAATCCAAAGGGCCTTGGACTACCATCACATCAATATATACATCTTACTGCCCAAAGTAATAGGAAACTAAAGGAGTTTCCCTAATGTTTAATTGTTTTCTTTGTTAAAATCCAACAAATTTCGGGTAAGGGGAAAAAGCTACAAAGAACCTAAAGTCAAAGTAGTTGAGGAAAAAATACTAAAAAAATCACCTTCATCTATAATTGTTCCAGATAGTGGAATATTATAAGAATGTACCATGATCTGGAAGGGAATGTAAGGAGAAGATGATATCCTTCCAGTCGACTCCAATCAAAGGAAGTGACCAAACTACTTGGAGGTGGTGTCGTGGGAATGTGATAACTACCCCTTGTGAAATGAGAATGGGAGAAATGCTCCCCTATACTATAGGAATGATAGGATTCCCCCCTAATGCTATGGGAATGAGATAATTTCCCCCCTTGTACCATTGGAATGGGAGGATTCCCCCCCCAGTTCATTAGAATATGAAGAAATAAGAATAACCTTAGTTGTATGAAGTTCACCCTCTACTAGAAAGGTACGATCAAATGAAGGTGGAATTGAGTCAACCGTTTTCTCTACCAATGGTTGGACGAGAATAGACTCATGGGATTAAATTTAAGAGAGAGTGGGATTGATTGGATTTGGATCTTGATCAATCACTTCATCAACTAGTGGACGATTGGGAGAAAGCTTTAGGTATCCAACCAGAAGATGAGGTTGAGAAGTTGTAAGGTTTTCCAACACTTTTGAGGCTTCATCGACATAAGGAAAAATGTTAATAGGGTGATTCCATTCACAAAACCTACATGGAAAGTTAAATTTACCATTTTTCCCATGGACCTTATGATCACTAGTAGATGGTTTGTCACCAACATGATCTTTAGAGGCTGATGACCAGGGTCAATGTGAGCCTTTGGAACACACTTCCAATACCTCTGGAATACTAAGACAATATCTAAGAAGGTGTTCACCTTTACATAAATTGCAAGGGAATTCATATTTGCGGGGCTGATTGGAAGGTTTCATAATATTAGTCGTATAGGTAGCAATGGCTGCTTGGTTGTCCCCTTGATTATTTTGCTTCTTCTTCTTCGTCCTTTTCTTCTTCTTCTTATTTTTTCTGGTTACTAGAATGAAAATTTTCACTAGGATAAGAGGAAGAAAGGGATGAAGAAACAATAGGTGAAGAAGGAAAAGGATAAACTTATTTAGATGGAGGATTGTTGGGCCACTGAACTATCATCAATTCATCTTTATTCACAATCATCCTTTTAACCATTTGTACCATTTTTTTCATCCATTGATTATCCCATTTTCCACAAGATCTCGTAAACACATCATAAATATTTATAATGCTCAAAGTGGTTAATTTTCATACATTTTATTTTTCTTTTAATGAATTAATTAGGATTACATTTGGTTTTACTAATGATAGTTTGGCCAGTTCAATATTCTGCAGCTCAAGACAATTTCTGTAGCTATCTCCATGGTTAAGGTAGTAGCACCACTCTAGAAGGAAATATGACACTTGGAATTGGTTTCTAGAAGCTCCAATATGGATTTGTATTGGTCAAATTCCACCCAGCTCGTACGTGTGTACCTCCAGCAAGAGATCAAAGGAAAAATACAACAGTTTTGACCAGTCAACTTCAAACGTGTTTTTCAAGCAAATGAAAACAAATTTTGGAAAAAAAAACATGGATTTTTTCATCACGAGCCCAGTTAGGTTTCACATGAAAATTTTCCTCAAATTAGTCAACATTTGAGATATTTTCATGGTTCTTTGGAGACCTATTTTCTATATTTCTTGAGAAAACATTGTGCTAATGTGTCAATTAATACCCAAACAAGAAAATAGAGGTTGGAATCGACCATGCTTAAGTAAATTAATGAAAATGAGGTTTACTTTCAGTTTGGATTATTAGCCTTAAGGATCTCACTGTAGTTGTAATTTAAAAACTATAAAAATGCTTCAAATATAAGCAAATGACATTCAATGTATTAAGTTTAGATTGTTGTTATCATTATTGGAGGAAATCTTTGTTTCAAATAACACAAACACTTTATTTTATGGTGTAATTTTGAAGTGTTGATGATTTAATCCAGTGATCTAAAATTCCTACTTCCTCACACTCAATAGGAGGCCCCCCTATAGAGTTTGTGAGACAATGTATTTTTTCTTTTGATTTAATTATTTTTATTATGCATTTTTTAATTTAGATTCTGAAATAGACAAATGTTGTAATGCTTTGATGCTATGTTTCAAGCATAGTTTACTCATTAATATTTTTCTTTTGTTATAGAATGAACACTCAGTATTAAATATAAAAAAACCACAAAAACAATTACTTTGAATTGTTTTATTTATTTATTTATTTTATTTCGCTTCAATTTCCATGTTGAATTGATATAATCAATTTTGAATTAAGAAATGCACACTAGTAATTCTATTAATTGTCATACTTTAAATATTTTTCAAGTTTCAAGCTTCATATATTTATATCAATTTAAATTTCACAATTAGGATTCCTTTCAAGTTCGAATGGATTAACTTTCCTTCTAGTTTCTTTTCAATTTTATAGAGTAGTGTTGTATTTCAATTTCATAGAATAAAATTTTCATTCAAGTTCACTAGAATAAGAGATTTCCATAGTTATAACAGACTTTGAAGTTCTTTCATTCAAAATAGTTTTCTTTGAAACCACTTCTTAGTTTTGATTAGAGAACAAAATATGTGTATATGCTTAATGAGATCTAGTCTAGATTTCATTTCCATTTGCAATTGTTCAATATTCTTTTCCATGATCTTGTCATAAATAAGGTTCATATTCATCTTGTAATTAAAATAATTGAAAGTAAATTTCCTGGCACATACAGTGCATGTATATTTCACAAGTTCATGGAACCTCAAGTTTGACAATTAAATGCAAGGAGTTTAACTGACAATTAAATTACCCAGCATTTTGGCGTAGTTGCCAGGGAAGTATACATAGGTGTTAAATCTCAATTGTATGTCATTCTTAGTTGCATAAGATTAATCTCATTTTAGAAATTAGTACATGCTCGAGTTGGTTGATGTGGGATTAATTAAGGCCTATCTTCCAATAGATCTTGTTCCATCGACTTGAACACTTTATCTAGGACAAATATTAGAGATTATTTGGAGTGCCTTGGAAGTTTCATACATCAATGGAAAGCCTCCTCGTTGAAAACAATGGGAATACAACAACGTCTCTTGATTTCCATATCTTGCAGGTGACTCGACTTCACCACATTCGTTCGTCCCTATTAAGATGCACTCAATTACCTTGACACTTCTTTCATTATCATTGAGTTGTCTTGCATTGGTTAACGATTTTCATCAGTGATCAGTAATCCAATGATTTCTTTCCGTGCTCGACTTCGACACCTTTATTCGCATGGTAATAATTATATCATTAATTTTTGTTTTGATGAAGACTATATGTTTCATGGAATCAACAAAAACTTGCAGCAATATATTTTATTAGTTTCTTGTAATGGCATGTTCATATTTTTGTCATTCAACAACAACATGATGAAGCACTACTACAAATCTTCTTCATTTAATTTCATTTTTCAAGCAAATTACATTAGTTTCAAGTCATCATGTATTATGTTTCATGGTTTCAACTTTAGCATACATCACACAGTCCAAATTGGCATATTAGACTCAAAGAAAACAATTTTCCAAAGAAAAACAAAGACAACTATGGAAAGTTGCAATTTTTGCAGCTATTGCTATAGCAACCTGTTTTTGGTTGTAGTAGCTTGTTCCAGAGGCAGATTTGGCTTAAATATTACTAGAAATTGAAGCAGAAATAAAAAATTATGAGACATTGTGTTTTCTAAAAGTATGATAAATTGACTCAGACACTGGAAAATTCAAAAAAGAGAAATTTTCCTGGACATTGCAGTGGGGTTTTTAAGGCAGATTTTCATTTTTCACCATTGTGCACACATCAAGATAGAATTTGGTATTTTTGCACATCAACTCATTTTATTCATCAAAAGTGGATTTTGAAGGCATATGGTGGTAGAAAAGGTAAAAATACATTGTTTCCCTTTCAAAGTGCTCAATTTTGCCTTAAAATAAGTTTGTGGCATATGTTTTTATTGCAACATTGGGTAGCGTGAAGGGTGAAACAAGGAAAAAATTGATTTTCCATATATTGAAAACCGTGCATCCGTTGCTCCTAAATTTTTTATGGTAAATGAATCATGTCAGGTTAAATAAATACATAAAATTTCAAGAAATTCCAGTTTGTATTTTTCAAGAAATGGGTCGTTGTCATCTATAGCCATTTCTCATTTTTCTCGAGATCTGTGAACCCATTGGTCAAGATTTTCTGTGGGAAGATGCATAATGTTAATGGTAACAACCTCAGAATATTTCAGGAGAATGTGATTTATCATTTAAGAGAAATTTGAAAAACAAGTCTTCTACAAGAAGGGGACAAATTCTATGGAACAAGGTCAAAGTGATGGTCAACACATCATGCAAAAACAAAGTACCTGAGTGAAGTCAACATCAAATTAGCCATCAGATCATGTTCTATTCTCCACCAATTCCAAAAGGTAAACTTGAGGTAAAATCACTTATGAAAATTTTTAATTTATTAGAAGTTTAGAAAAGTATGATGAACAACCACTATAACATCCTTTCATTTTTCCACCATATCTTTCATTTTGCATACCACTCATACCATCCATCATTCCTTTCACTTTTACTCATTTTGATTAAATTTTCCTTTGCTAAAAAAACTTTGTAGGCCAACAGTATCCTACCTGCAAAACTTTGTAAGCAGTTCTCTTTGCAGCAAAGTGGCCTCCACATGAGTTGTCATGACATTCAAAGAGGATATCAAAAAAATTTTCCTCCATCACACATCTCCTTAGGATTTGATCAGGGCCTAGCTTGAAATATTTTCCCCAATCCATGTGAAAGGGGCACTTTTTTTGATGATTCTGCTCCTCTCCTTGAATAAAATATTAGGAGAGAGTTTTCCAGCAACCAAGTAGTTGGCTATATCAGTAAACCATGGTGAGAGTGTTGATATGGCAAAGACGTGTTCATCTGGTGGCTGGTCATCCACCATTTCCTCTTCACCTGCTGGGAGAACTAACCTGGACAAAAAATCAACAACACCATTTTCCTTCCCAGGTTTATCAACAATAATCAAATCAAATTGCTGCAAAAGTAACAACCATCTAATTATCCTAGCATTTACATATGGTTTTTTCATTAAATACTTGATGACTGCATGGTCAGTGTGGACAAAGGTCTGATATCTAGTTACATAATGCATTAATTTTTTCAATGCATGGACAATGGCCAACATATCCTTCTTAGTAACAGTATAATTCAACTAAGCTTTGGAAAACTTCTTGATGATAAAATAAATGGCATAAGGGATTTTTTCGTCTAATTGTCCTAACGTTGCCCCTACAGATTTTTCGAATGAATCAATGTGGAGGTGGAAAGGCAGAGTCCAATTTGTACCTCGGAGGATGGGGGCAGTAGTCAACTATTCCTTAATGAGCTCAAAAGCCTGTTGACAAGGGCCAGTCAAAATAAACTCATAATATTTGGCCAATAACCCAAATAATGGTGAAGCAATCTTGCTAAAATATTTGATGAATCTTCTATAGTAACCAACTAAGCCTAAGAAACTCCTGACATCTTTCTGCTTTTGTGGAGAAGGTACCCTTTTGATGATAGTGATTTTGTTTGGGTCTACCTATATTCCTTCTTGGGATATGGAGTGTCCTAATACAACCCCTGCTTTCTTCAAGAATTCACACTTTTCTGGGCTCAAGGAGAGATGCATCTCAATGCACCTTCTTAGTACTTTACCAAAATTGGAGAGAGCTTCTTGGAATTCATCCCCATATGGTGTGAAATCATCCATGTAAATTTCGATAGAGTCATGGACTAACTCAGAAAAGATGCTTAGGAAAACTCATTGGAAGGTAGCTAGGGCATTGCATAACCCAAAGGTAGGACTCTATAAGCAAAGTTACCCCAAGGGCAGGTGAAAGTGGTCTTATCCTAGTCTTCAAGGTTGATTTGAATTTGATTGTACCCACTGAACCCATCTAAGAAGGAAAATAACTTCTTCCCTGTGAGGCCATCCAAGACTTGGTCTATAAAGGGAAAAGGGAAATGGTATTTTTTGGTGGCTTTGTGAAGTTCTCGATAATCATCACAAATTCGCCACTTCCCATTCTTCTTTGGGACTAGGACAAGAGGGGATACCCACTCATTGTCGGATATAGGATATATGAACCCTGCATCTGATAGTTTTTGCAACTCTTCTTTGAATATGTCCTTCAAAGCCGGGTTCATCCTTATTTGGGGTTGTCTCACAAGCTTGCATCCTTCTTTGATGTAAATGTGATGTTTTCATACTAAAGGATTCACCCCTTTCATGTCCTTGTAATCCCAAGAAAATGCTTCAAGATTTTATTTCAAAAGATGGCATAACTGCTTCTCTTCTTCATTCGAGAGGTTTAGGTTGCTTTCTAAAGATCTGGATGGGCCAAAATAAATAGCCTTGGTGGTTTTAGAGGTTGTCTCAACTGAGTGCACTTACATCCAAGGTTGGATTTCAGACTCTTTGACTAAGGTTTCGAGAGGATTGTTAGTGGAGGACTAGTTTTGAATGTCATGGTCGATGAGTTCATCTTCATCAAGCTGCCCCCCCTCTAAGAATAGCATCTATGGTACACATAGGGGCAGTGTTATATAACTCATCTTCTCCATCCTCCAACCATATAGGGAGATCATGTTCAATGGAAGGTTGGGCTGGAGGATATAACACTAGCTGTTTATACAAAGGGCCATTTTTGATAGTAGTGTTTCCGGCTCGAAAACTAATATAAGCATCTGCAGTGGCTAACCAAGGTCTCCCTAAGATGATAGGATAACCATTAAACTTGATTTTTGGTTGCAGAACCAGGAAATATGTAGGATAATCCCATGAGTCAATGGTAACCATAACATCCTCAACAATTCCTTCTAGAGTTACTCTGGACCGATCTGCAAGTTGCAGAATTTTTGTGGTTTTCTTCAAAGTCCCTTGGAGATTAAGTTTCAACATAGTTTCCTTGGTCATGATATTGATGGTAGCCCCTAGATAAATCAGAGTGTTGGGGACTATGACACCATCTATATGCACATCAACAACTAGACTAATAGAGTCCAGGTATTTTTGAAATATCACCTTCCCTACCATCAGGCCAGAGAGTTGTCCTACCACATTGATGGTGGGGGTATCTCTATTCCTTCTCTCAGGTTTCTTGGAGAACTTTTCTTTTATGAGCCTATTGTAGATAGGGACATCCTTAATGGCCTGGAGAAGTGGTATCTTTACACACAAATTTTCCAATTCTCCCAGGAATTCAGTCTCCTTCGGGGTGTGTTGACTAGGGTGGATCAAGTGCTCGAGAAAAGGAGGTTATTGGATTTGAGTGTTATCTTCTTCCTTTTCCTCCTCAACCTCTACAGGTGGATATGGGGGATGGTTTTCTGGGAGTACTCTTCCTGACCTAATATTAACCTCCTGTATCTCCACATCATAAGATGGATGGGATGTTTCTCCACTGGGAGCCTGCTGTGCTTATCTGTTCTTCGGGTTTAGGTTGGGCTATGAAGTTATAGGTAGCCTAGGTGAAGCAGCATGAGTAAGCTGAGGTTGAGGTTGGGGTGGAGGAATTAGAGCAGGTAGTTGATTTCGTTGAGGCCTCCACCCTTGGGATGGATTGTTCCACTGACATTGTCGGGGAACATACTGCTGAAATGGTTGGTTTACTAGCTGAGATGATATGAAGGGTTGGAAGTCCAAGTAGGAGGTGTAGACCAGGATGGAGGAGTGGGGGTGTACCAAGGTTTCATGGGTTCACTCTGGTTTTTGTAATAGTAAGAGTAAGGTGCACCTTGCATACCTTGTTGATATGGCCAAGGGCTTGGAGGCCTTAAGGCCTTATTTGGTTGATGAAACACAGTTTCTCTAGCATTGTTTCCCCACCTTGATAGACATATTTAAGTCCAAGTAAGGAGGGACACTTGTCTGTGCCATTATTCTCTTCACAGACTAAGCAAACCTCTATGACATTCAGTGGAAATTCATTTCTTGGGTGCTTCCTGGTACATCTAGGAAAAAATATGGCCAGGGATTTCTCTACTTCCTCTTGCTTCCTTTTGACCTGCATTGTGTCCGTTTGCAAAAAAAATGTGTGCAACATGTCACTCTTGAAGTCCTCTAGCATGTTTCCAATCTCATGTTTTATGAAGGTGGAGGAGGAATGGGTATTGGATGTACTTTGGTTAGCTATGCCCTTCTTCCTAAATGCCTTAGAATGGTTCCAGAAGATAGTTTTGATTGTTTCATAGGGTTGTTGGTAGATATCTCCTCCTGATAACATATTCAAGGTTTCTATCATCTCTTCACTGATCCCTCGAAGAAGAACAAGTTTAAGTGAGTCAAGCTCAAGAGTATAGTTGGCTCTCTTATAGTTCAATTGAAACCTCTCTTCATAATCCTCTAGGCATTCATTAGGCCCTAGAGTCATCCTAAATATCTCATCCTTAGTTTCCTTGGACCTATAGTAGACTTTGTACTTTCTTCTGAAGGTATTTTCCATCTGTGTCCATGTAGTGATGCTATCCCTAAGAAAACCCATGAACTAGGGCAAGGCTACATCCTTAAGGGTGGATGGGAATAGCTTCAACTTCTGATCATCAGAGGTGTAGTCATAAGTCTTATAAAAAATAGAAAAGTCAAACATGAATGTGTCAAGGTCCTCAGAGTTAAGTCCATGGAAGTGTGGAAGAGTTGAGGGGCTAATGTTTTTCATCTTAGTTTCCCCATCTACCTCTCTTATGGGAAAGGCTCTCTGGGTCCCAGCCATGGTTAATATAGGTGAAGTAGGTCCCTCAGTTGAAACAAGTTCTTCTTCTTCTTCCCCAATAGGATCCTCAAAATATTCAGAAGGCTCTCCTATAGGGGGTTCAATCTCACTGCCACTAAAGAGGAGTGAAGGGTGGCGAAGAGGTGATGTGGGGGTTTCAGGTAAGATTTGTCTTTGGGTATTCCTAGTCCTACGAGGCATGAAAATCATATCTTTTTGTATTTTTTCAATATTTCTAAAATTACATGAAAATAAAGGAAAGTAGAAAAGGATGCTAAAAACAAAATCAAAACATCTACTAGACACCTCCATGACAACGACATCAAAAAGTGGTGAGCCCTGGTATTGCACCAAGAGTGCTGCAACTCCCAGAGGTTGTCCTACTTTACTTTATCAACCTAGGTTTCGTACAAACTTTGAGGTGACAGTGCTATATACACAGCATATGCATTCTATTCATGTCATCCTTTTCTACTTTACGAAAGGGTGTTATTTCTTAAACTATGAGAACATCTGCAAAGTAAATTGTTGGAAGGAAATGACAGAAAGGAAACTAAACAGAATTACTGAAAGGAAATGACAAGAAAGGGAACTAAACTAAATTGTCGAAAGGAAAGGGCAAGAATGCCACTAATTTAATTCGCAGAAAACAAATAGCAGAAAGGAAACTAATTCTAACCCACACTTAACTTGGCCAAACGGCTAAATGAAATCTACTTAGCCTATGATCTATCTACCACGCTCCTAGTCATGCAACTAAGCTATCCATGCCTTAATTTTAATTAAAAAGAGTTAATTTGTAGCTTAGAGGGAAGAAAAGAGCTAAAAGAGGCTAATGGGTGGTTTAACACATGAAATGAGGTTTAGAATAAGAAAGAGGGGGTTAAACCCTTATGAAACTTTATTATAGCATGAGAAATGACTTTGGAGCTGAAAGAATTGAAAATGTGATGGTGGAGTGCAATGGAGGACAAAATTTGCGATGTGTGATGTTGTAATCGCAACGTCGCAAGTTTAAAGGGATAACGGTAAAGGTTAACAGAACGAACTAAAATGTGCGAAGTGTGATTTGTGACGCATGATGTGGCGGAGTGTGGCGTGGTGGAGTTATCACATCTGTAGAATAAGCGGTAAGTGTTATGCAAAAAGGTAAATGATGCGATTTGCGGTTTGTGATTTCGCAATATTGAAATCGCAAGAATGAGCGCTAAGTGTTTAAAGGTAAAGACGAAATGGTGATTAGTGATGGGTGACGTGGCGGTGGGATTGACAGCGGGGTGTGATCACAATATCACAATCAACCAGAACAATGGTAAGTGTCAATGGAGAAAGGAAAAAGTTGTGGGATGCGATTTGCGATAGGAATGATGTGGTAGTAGGACCGATGGCAAGGCGTGATTTCGCAATGTTGCAATCACAAGAAAAAGCGGTAAGTGATTAAAGGTAAAAGCTAAAAGTTGCGATTTGCGAAGTGTGACCTACGATGGTGGGGGACTCGAGGAGAAAAGTCAGAGGTTCGGTTTTTTGATGATTTTGAATGTTTTTTGCGTTAAAATGAGTCTGGTGACAATAACCAATAGAACGAAGGAATAAGGTAGGCAATTAGCGAAGGAGAGCGACAAGTGTTAAAGGTAAAAGGTAAACGATGTGAAATGCGATTTACGATTTCACAATATCGCAATAGCAAAGAACAATGGTAAGTGTTAAGGGAGAAAGGGAAAGAGTTTCAAAATGCAATTCCAATTTACGGTGGCAAGAGATTCGAGGAGCAAAGGAGGAGTTCACGTTCTAATGGGTTTGAATGGTTTTTCACGTGTTTTGCATAAAAAAGGTAAGGTGGATGTGAACGGAAAAAAACAGGGAAATAAGGCTTTGAAGGGCTTAAGTGTGTTAGGCAAAGGAAAGATAAGTACAAAGTTGAGATGAGAAGAAAAGTAGGGGAATAGAGGCATAAGAGTAGTGCTTAGAAGTGAGACACAACTGTGGATTCATGCACGGGAAATAGACAGAAATGCGAGATGAAATAGTGAAAGAAAGGCTTGGACTTGGTAACAAAAATTCTTCCCAAAACTTAAACAAAGAGCAATTTTGGCCTATGGGAAGGTCTGCCTTATTTGAAATTTATTGAAAGAGATGAGAGGAGGAGACTTGACCACAGTTTTTTGAGTTTTTCCTCTATTTTACTACGCATAAGCAATTAAAACTACAACAATACAAAAACTAAGCAACAATGAAACTTATCAGAAGCAAATCTAACTTAAATGGTAGAAGAAAACTAGCTGAATGACAGAAAGGAAAAGATAGTAATAGCAGAGAATCTAAGGCACATGGATTGGGCCCTAACCCACAAGCCTAGCCCTCTAAAAATTAAATCAGTTGAATGAAACTAGTCTGCTCATTTCATAAAAGAATAACTGCACACATATGTGAAAGTTTGATCCCTGAATAAAACAAAAATCTCAATAGCTCACAACAATAGTTCTGAATGGAATCAAGACTAGAATAGACTAACTCTTCCTAGCTCTAGCTCTGCTATATTTATTCTACAGGGCAACTACCAAGAACTTCCTAGAAAATGGTGATTGAGTCTACTTGACTCCTAGTGAACATGGATTGGGTGCACTCTTCTTTGAGTTGTTTGGTTGCCTTTGGAATTCGAATTGATGGAGAGAATCCTTGTGGATCCTTTGGCTTCTTTTTTAATTTGAATTGCTAGAGAGAATCTTTGGGATCCTTCGGTTGCCTTTGAGGGTGGAAAATCCTCCTATAATTTCTCTTTGTTGTCCCCTTCGAGTCTTTATGATAAAATCCTTATAAAAATGATTAATAATTCTTGATTTTCTGCACTCAACCTTATATTAGGCACTCAGAGTATGTTAGCCTAAATCACCACCTATACTAGCATCATAAAACCAAATAATAAAAAAATGCAAGAAAAAGAGATATAAGAAGGCAAAAAGGTGACTACTAACCCCTATGTCTAATGATGGATCTTATCAAGGAGGATAAGAGTATCCACTCCATCAATGGAGCATGGCCATGGTTCATGCAATCGTGTATAGTTCACGCAATTTAATAAATCATATGTACATGTATTTATATGTATGTATGCATTTTTGAATTGATTATAAATTCATATTTTTTTATAAAGCTTCCCTCTCATTTGCGTGAGGGTGGTGGTGGTACACATTCCCTTGTGGCCAATCAATAGGTGGTGGCCAATTGCGTGAGGGTGGTGATATAAATTCCCCTGGTGGCTAATCAATGGGTGATCATGGTTGTTCTCAACCAATCGATGGTCATTCTAGTTCTCAACGATCTCAGGGTGGGCATGATGCTGCCCAACCATCTCGAGGTGGCCATCAATCTGAATATTATTTTCATTCAATTTGTACAAATTTGTTTACATGTTTTTTTATTTATACAAAATTTTATATATTGATGCAGAGGGTGAAAATGTTGCCCAAAAAAGACATAGGCAAGAACACATTATTTAAGAAGAAGTTTGTACACCAACCACGACTTACTTTTGAAATTTCCGATTTACCTTGGGAAAAAAAGGTGTAAACATCTTTATTCAAAATTGAAAAAAGATCGTGTCTTTGAAACTCCATGCTGAGAGTCGAGAAATCTTAGAAATAGTTACTCACTCTTTAAGCACACTTGTAGATGTGTACAAAAAGCTTGGGCCAACCACTGATACTTTTGTATAAGTGATGAGGAAAAGAAAGGAAACAGTGATGGGTCCTGATAAATGGGAGGATGTTAAGCACAGAGTTATAACAAAAATGGATAATTATATTTTTAATTTCAATGTAAGGGCCGAAAAGAAATATGCTAAAGGTGAAATATTTCAATCACCTTGATATAGCTTGCCATTTGTATGATAGGCACCTTGCTACCTATGGAAGACTACCATGGAACGATGAAGTTCCTCTTTATTTTACAAAATGATTTTATGTAGAATTCTTTTTTAGAATGAAACCCAATTATAGTGACCCTCCCTTTGAATTTTTTGGTCCTGGGAAAGGTTGATTATGTGACCGTAGGAGTGCTAAGCGTGATGCTGAGTTGCCTCGCACCAAGCCACCATTGGTAAGTCGACCTCTTCGTGTGGAAAATTTGCGGTCAGAGATGGATGCCACTTCTCAAATTAGTCGAGAAGCAAGGGATGTCATCATAGAAAATGTTTAGAGTGGACTTGGTGGAATTGATGTTTGTCTAAATTGAGAAAGAGCAGAAGAGAATGCACGTGCTAATTTTGTGTATCATACAAATGATGAGATAGAAAACATGAGAATTGAAGAGCTCAGAACATATGCAAAGGATTGTTGCAATGGTTGGCAGGACTTAATTATTCATGAGGAAGAGGGCATGGTATCGGTATATGTTAATGGTTAGGGTGAATATTTTAACACATGTACAATTTTTAATAAATACATATACATACATTTATTTGTATATGTTAATTTAACAAAAATGTATCATATATGTGGACACTATTTGCAGTTCTCATGCTTGATGATCAAATATTTTATTATCACAGTTGAAGCTTCAGGTTCTCACAATTAAGATGATATGTTGGAAAATGTTAGTGTTTTTTAAGTGTTCATGATGTTGATGTACAATTATTTTAATCTATTATTATATTGGTAGCATGATGACATATTTTTAAAATAAATAATTGTGTACACATGTACATGTATATAATTAAATGTTAACAGATTCTAATTTTTTCCGATGTTTTTGCAATGTAGGTACCCTCTTCTTCCCTTTTAGGAGATGTGCCAAATCCACCATCACAAGTATTCATTTTTTCACTTCGTTTTAAAGTTATATATTGCAGTTCAAAAGTTCCATTAAAAAATGAGATCTAGATCTTGAGTTATTTTAGAAACAGTTTTAAATTTTTTGAATTTTATGTTTGTGGAGATGATTTTCATTCAGAGCTACCTTGTTCTTCCCTGTTAGGAGATGTGTCAAATACACCATCACACGTATTCAATTTTTCACTTATATTTTTAAGTTATAAATTGAAGTTCAAAAGTTTCATTACAATATGAGATCTGGATCTTGAGTTATTTTATAGTTTTAAAATTTTTGAATTTTAGGTTTGTGGAGATGATTTCCGTTCTCTAAGGACTCTAGAAATGGAGTGTATGATGGAGAGAGGAACATCCACGCCATTTGAACAAGTTTTCTAACTTTTTTTTTAATATTATTGCAAATTAGTTTATGTGTTTTCATTTGAAAATTATATATATATATATACTTGTACATGTATATTATATAGTTTATTGTCGAGGATGTATTGATGGGCGACCAACAAAAAATAATGGAGAGGGAACTACATGAGGTATTGCATGATTTATTTATTTTTTTCATTTTGTTTTTTTTTTACATGAAGTTCTACATTCTCATTCAATTTTAAAACATTAAATTTTAATGTTTGTACACGTTGTGTACAGGTTCCCCATTCTTCAAAGGATAGCACAACGAGGCTCACGTCGTTGTTGGAAAAGACACTGGATCCATCTCTATTTGATTGATTAGGCACATGTGCAACATTTTATTTGATAGTTAGTCTTAAATTTGTTTTTCTATATAGTCTTATTTATGTAGTCATATTTAATTTTCTATATAACTTGATACTTGTAACACTATACATTGTTATATATATATTTACTTTTATTGTTCATGTGATATAAATTTTGGACATATTCTACATTTTGGATATAGTTTCAAACTACATTTACTTTTATCAAGAATGATTTTAAATTTTGGATAGTTGCATTTGGCATGTGATAACATGTTGTGATATAATGTTTTGTTTTTAAAACTCAAGTTTTCATTTTATTTGTTAAATATAAAATGAATCTAGATGGAAATTTCAAATTACAAAACACGTGTATATTTTGGATAGTTGAACTACATTTAGCATGTGATCATATGTCGCGATATAATGTTTTGTTTTTAAAACTCAAGTTGTCATTTTATTTGTTAAATATAAAATGAATCTAGATGGAAATTTCAAATTACAAAACACATGAGTATATTTTGGATAGTTGAACTACATTTGGCATATGATCACATGTTGTGATATAATGTTTTGTTTTTAAAACTCAAGTTGTCATTTTATTTGTTAAATATAAATTGAATCTCTAGATGGAAATTTCAAATTACAAAACACGTGTATATTTTGGATAGTTGAACTACATTTGGCATGTGATCACATGTTGTGATATAATGTTTTATTTTTAAAACTCAGGTTGTCATTTTATTTGTTAAATATAAAGTGAATCTAGATGGAAATTTTAAATTACAAAACACATACATGTGTATATTTTGGATGGTTGAACTGCATTTGGCATGTGATCACATGTTGTGATATAATGTTTTATTTTTAAAACTCAAGTTGTCATTTCATTTGTTAAATATAAAATGAATCTAGATGGAAATTTTAAATTACAGAACACATGTGTATCTTTTGGATAGTTGAACTACATTTGGCATGTGATCACATGGTGTGATATAATGTTTTGTTCTAAAACTCAAGTTGCCATTTTTTTTGTTAAATATAAAATGAATCTAGATGGAAATTTCAAACTACAAAACACGTGTATATTTTGGATAGTTGAACTACATTTGGCATGTGATCACATGTTTTAATATAATGTTTGTTTTTTAAAATCAAATTGTCATTTTATTTGTTAAATATAAAATGAATCTAGATGGAAATTTCAAATTACAAAACATATGTGTATTTTTTGGATATTTGAACTACATTTGGTGTGTGATTACATGTTGTGATATATAATGTTTTGTTTTTAAAACTCAAGTCATCATTTTATTTGTTAAATATAAAATGAATCTAGATAGAAATTTCAAATTACAAAACACGTGTATATTTTGGATAGTTGAACTACATTTGGCATGTGATCACATGTTGTGATATAATGTTTTGTTTTTAAAAATCAAGTTGTCATTTTATTTGTTAAATATAAAATGAATCTAGATGGAAATTTCAAATTATAAAACACGTGTATATTTTGGATAGTTGAACTACATTTGGCATGTGATCACATGTTGTGATATATTGTTTTGTTTTTAAAACTCAAGTTGTCATTTTATTTGTTAAATATAAAATTAATCTAGATGGAAATTTCAAATTACATTTAACACATATATTGGTACATGTTATGCATTTGAACATGTGTGTTAATGTTATATAATTTTAGGATACATCTATTATTTAGGTGCTATTTAAGTACATTTTTCATGATCATACATATCATTTAACAATCATAGATGGTTTTACATATCTAAGTTCATGAATATATGTACATAAAAATGATTGGAGTACATGTTTGAATATATGTAAAAATGATTGAAGTGCATATCGATGCATATATCTAAAAACAATCATAAAATATTAGGTGCTCAAAGATGTGCCAAACAATCATAAAATTTTAAAATTGTATTAAAACATATATCCAGTACACAACATTTTTCCTTATTGTACATAGAAAAACTACTTTCAATTGATAGTAAACTAAAAATTACAAAAAACGTACAACACATTTTTCTTTCAAGAATGAATATTATTATAATTTTCTTAATAGATACATCTAAAACAAAATCGTGCAACTTAAAATTTACATTATATCAACTATGCTAGATACATAGATATGTACATTTTGCAATAATGACATTATGAAAAATTGTACCAGAGAAAGTATGAAATTGTTTAAGACTAGATAATCTACATGTGTATAAATTACTCGTGTGAATGTACCAAAAAAATGTTCATGTGCAAACACTTGTACATATAACATAAAATATACATATTATATTAATTGTAAAACTTAAGAATGTGCAAAAAAAGGCTAGTTCAATTTTTAGTTGAGTTTTGGAAGTTATAAAAGATGAATCCAAAGAGAAGAAATTTTTGGGTAGTTCAATCTAAAAAAATCTAATGGAATTCCATCTTAAATGATCAGTTTGTAATCGGTTTTTGAAAATTTCCATTTCTTAATTTTTAAATTTTTCTTTGATTGAACTTCTATCAACTTTATGCGTGCTGCACATACCAAGTGACTATATTGACAACTTATGGCATTAGGTTCATAACCTTGAAAGTAAAAAAAATCCCGAATTTGATGAGTTTGTTGGAAAAAATAACCTTTCAGTATAATAGACCCTCTGTCATATGTAAAACCGTTATCATCATAGTTTTCCAATAATTTCATATTTTGTTCAATGCAACGCATCAAAAAATACTTCACATTTTCATTTTTGGTAGTAGGTGCAACTACAACAAAAACATCTACTGCACAATAAAACAAACTTACATTTAATTTAGATCATAATTAACATGAAAAATTAACTTTAACATTAACATGTGTACTTTATTTTATTATCTATTTCTAAAAAATTAATTTGAAAGAAATTAAAATGTTACCTTTAACAATATCAGAAACTCGATCACCTTAGGATGATACTGCAGGCTCCTCTGATTGCATTTCTTCAAAGTCTGCAACAGACATTTTCCCCTTTGTATTTAGTTATGTATGTTGCCAATATTTTACATACATTTTGTTTTCACAAATATCATTGGATTCTGTGTTGTCTATGAAAACATGACAAAAACAAGAATAATTTATTTTATCCAATACAAACACATTTTGGACAACTTTGTTTTAATTGAATGCAATTTTCAAGTCCCTTTTATTATTTCAACATCATCTCCAATCGATCTATCTACATCTTAGACCCAAATATGTCAAAAAAACCTATATGGAAAATTCAAACAAGAATATAAATATGTTATTCAAAATACCATCAAAGATAATCATTGTCATAAATAATGTTTAAAATTAGAAATCCAATAAAAATTAAATCATGTACCTTAGTACTTCCCTTGATTAGTTAGTCTCATGGCTTAGTGCAGCGATGCACCATTGAACAACTTGTTCAGCTGAGACAAGTCAGTTTGCAGAGTGGTACATTTGATATCTTCAAAGTGCTCATTTTGTACATGCCCCTACATCGTCATGTTCTCCTTTCCATGACTAGTCTCAAAGAAATTCCAACAATTTTTAATGTGGGTTTTCATATGAAGACGACATAACCAAAAGAATGTTTGTGAAGATTTGAATTGACTTGCGCATCCATCTGACCCTATCCAATGTTCATTTAACTTTATTTCACGACTTTTCAAGTAGTCATAAATCTTTTCAAAACAATGTTGTACAAAATATGTATCATGTGTATGATCGTCACTGATATAAAAGCGATATTCTTTAATAACATGCTGATTTTCACTGGTGCTTTCTATATGATCAACATTTTTTTCAGCATGTCTATATAGAATATGGACAAGCTTGGAGACTTGGTCAAAATGATAGTATTTACTCCGTATTTATTTTTGTGGAACAAATGTGTAGTTTTTTGCCAAATCAACTATTGAAAAAATGGTCCCTAGTGGAAAAAATTCACGATAATTTTTGAATTGCAAGTTCTGCCATTGAGATCTATGGGAATGCTTGGTGTATTTATAAATTTCTTCCTCAAACTTTCTCAAAAACTCTATCAAAAAAATTTCTTCTTCTTGTAAATCAATTCGTTTAGCACTTGTAGTACTACTTGAACCAATAGATGTATGAATATATTCATATCTCTTCCATTTCACTTCTATGTTGGAAAATGATTGATCATTTATATTAGTACGATATTTTTTTTTAAATTTAGTCAAATTTCCACAATCATCGTATTTTTTACCACCAACACATTTCTTTTGGTAAAATAATTCATGGCTTTCTCTTCCACATAGGATTTGAGATATGAAATCATGGATAGTGGAAGGAGGAGGTGAATCTTTCCAAAATGTTTTACCAAAATTAAGGAATGTTTCATAATATAACTAAAATTCCACATGCTAATGACAACAACAAGCATTGTGTACAGTGATAGGTTTAACATACCATGGTTTTTGTTGCACAAAAGCACTGATTGAGACATTAATTTCAAGATGCTCTTCTACGAACTTGTTGAACAACTCTATCTCAGTGGTGTCCAAGAAACGTTTTTCATGTTCTTCATACTGATTTTGTGCTATTCTTCTTCGCATGACATCCCTTGCTTTGGTGAAACACATGAATTTTTCATCCAATATTCATATATTATTTTTTTAACAACTTCTATAAGTCTATCTTTGTATGGTGCCTATAAATAGTTGTCCAACAAGCGAGTTCATCATTTACATCTATTTGCAATCGAAATTTCTGATGTTTGTGCAAAGTTCTTCGTCTAGTTCTTAATGCTTGTGCCATAGATTTTACCAAGCGATTCACTTTAGTACTTGAGGAAACCACTGCCATTTGTATTTCTTTACGTGCATCTAAAGCACTTTTCTCTCTAGATCTGCCAATTGACTTTAGAGCACTATTTATTTTTTGTATCACATTTTCCTTCATTTTTTTATTATTATTTGTTGATTTTCGAATATCCAATAAAGTCCTAGTTTCTTTTAATTTCTTTGATGTTAAGAGACTTTTCAACATTTGGGCTTGAACTACCACAATTTCATCTTTGAAAAATGATTCAATAATGTGCTTAGCACGATATCGTATAACATGGTCAGCTTTTTTATCTCCATATGTGTGAGTGTCAACATTTTCTAACATCTCATCATCGATATTGATTTCATCTGTACATATTAGAATTAAATGTAAATAAATATGTATAATTTCAACAATACACACAGACACACACACACACATATATACATACATGGTGATTCAATTTATTCACGTGAATTTCTTTCAACATTTTCAACCTCTTCAATCATTGATTCAATATCTCTTTCACTTTCTCTTTCAAAATTTTCTATCTCATCATCAATGTTTTGAGGAATATCTCTCTTTGTTTACATTGCAAAATATTTTTCAAATTAGTTCATCAAATAAAAATTAGGTTTCACAATACACTAGTCAAATTTTAAATATCAAATTTATAATATTTACAGTTACATACCTACTTCAACTTCTAGTTGAGTTTCATTTTCCCTTTCAATATTTGAGCATTCTTCTCTCTTTTTTTTTGTGATATTCTCTCCCATGTTCTCTACATTCCTCAGGGTCTCTTATTCGATCATATTCTCTCTTGCAATTGCTTTGATTTACCATGATAATTTAGTATGAAGCTCAAAAAATTTCCTTCAAAATTGTGGAAAAAAAAACTCACTACATCTAAATTTAGACAAAAAATCAATTAAAAAAAGCATCACAAAGGATTTAATTTAAAAAAAAAAACTCATTTTAAAATTTTTTCACAAAAGACATACTTCAACCCAAAACACTTACTTTAAAAATTCCGCCAAATAAATGTCTTTTAAAAATGAAATGAAGCTCAGAATATTTCCTTCCAAGTCCTGCAAAAAATTTTCATTTAAAAAGTTAGACAAAAACTCACTTCAAAAAATCATTATAAAATATTTACTTCAAGCCAAAACACTTACTCTAAAAAACGTCACTATAAAAAATACCTCCAAAATATGTCCATTGAAAATTAAGCCGAATCTCTTAAAAAATATCACTTTAAAAAATACCTCCAAAAAATGTCCTTTGAAAATTAAGCCCAAAAAATCTCTAAAAAAATGTCACTTAAACAAAATGCCTCCAAAAATTGTCTTTTGAAAATTAAGCCCAAAAAACCTCTAAAAAAATGTCACTCAAAAAAAACCTCCAAAAAATTTCTTTTGAATATTAAGCCCAAAAAGAGTCCTTTGAAAATTAATCCCAAAAAATGTCCTTTGCAAAGTCAGCCCAAATGAAGAAATGTGCAAAAATATGCGAAAATAATGATTCTGTTTTTGGATATTTATATAGATGTGAAATGTTTTTTTATATTTAAATAACCTTCTCATATAGAGAACTAATGTGCACTAATTGTGGTTCCAAGCGCATACACAACTAATATAAAAACATCTCTCCCGTAGTTCTAGTTAATTGGGCCAAAATGGAGTTATAGGGTCTAAAATAGAGTTAGGGTCAATAATAGAGTTGATTAAAGATAATATGGGCTAAAATTAAGTGGTGAATAAAATCCACCAAAATTAAGACTAAAATTCAGAGGATATAATGTTTTCTACGTTAGTGATGAGTGGATAGGGTTATGGATAAGTTTTTCCCCCAAAACATGAAGGAATTGATCACTTATTGATAGGGTCCCTATATAATAGGAAGTGCATATTACTTGAGAGGAAAACTGCATGTATCTACCCACTCAATGTCTCATCACTACCATATGTCATCCTACATAGTGTCCCTTACAAAAAACATACATACTATAAATAGTAAGTGTTAAAAAAGAGATCCTAAAGGGTAGAAAATGTAAGGTAGGTAAAGTTAGGTAATGTGTATGTACTCCACAAGAAATTCCACATGTGACTAGCTCCACATGTATGAATAATGTGAATTGATATGGCATCAATATAATATCATGGAGGTCAATAAGATAAATCAACTTACATGAGGAAAAACTTCCATATAAAAATTGCAGTTTAGGTGATTTTTGCATTGCTAGAAAACTCTTGATAAGTAGAATAATGTTGTTAAGTCGAAAAATTTTTTCTTAGATTTTTTTACCCAAAAATGGCCATTTAAGGCCTCAAATAAGATCTAGAGTCTCAGGGTCCTAAGACACTGAAGTAAGACCTACCTTCAAAATGGACCTTACAATCCAATAATCCCAATTTTCCACCAATAAAATACCAAAATAATTGAGAAAATATATAGTAATGAACCATTTCAGTTATACATGTTTTCTAAAATTCCTTACCCCAAGCCATAATAATAGACGTAGGTGGAATATAACCAAAAAAATACTTAAATAATATCTGCCATTTAAGAGTATCACATATACTAACACATTCTTCCAAAGAATGTTACATAGGGGTTTCATTAAGTGGATTCTGTTAAGGAAAAAAATAAAAAAAATAAAAAAATAAAAAAATAAATCTCTCTCTCTCTCTCTCTCTCTCTCTCTATATATATATATATAATAATGATTAATTACTAATTAACTAGTAATTACTAGTGCAGAGGCATGTCTCTAAGGATATGACCACTCATGAAAGGGTACCTGCTTAGGTATATAAGTAGGTCCCCTCATTTGTAATCATCTCACTTGTATTCAAATATTCTTATATGCAATTACTTGTCCTACAATGAATATCTTTTTTTTTGAAGTGTTCTAAAGATCACTGTGGAGTACGAACTGTGTTTGTTAAATTGGTGTTGTTCCTTTGAGTATACAAAATTTGTTTTTTACATTGGTATCAAAGTTGTTCAATCTTCTGGTCATTCAGTTGTTGCACAAATCTTGTTTGATCTGACCTTTTTCCATTAACATTGCATCAAATTTGTTGTTGTGCATTTGAAAGTGTTTCACTATGAAAGTTTATGGAGTTTCTTTATTTGTTGATTTTGTCAAAGTTCCTTGGCGCTTTTTAAAGAATAATAAAAAAGAAAACTTTGACTTAAAAAAAACATATGTCATAGAAATAATTTAATAATAATAATAATAATTAAAAAAAAAATATTAAAAAAAACTACAATTAGAAAAAAAAACATTAAAAAAAGAGTTAAATAAAATTTTAAAACAAAAAAAACAATAAACTTACAACTTACCTGGCCGACAAAACGTGGAGAGTTGCATAGTCGTCGTCTGAATGATTGTTTGCACCCACCGATGCAAGTCCTCATTGTACGCACACAATCCTCATATTACCGAGTTTTCGTTCCAATTTTGTTGTCACCCAGGAGCCCATCGTCAATCTCCAACTCCCACCCCACCGCCTTCACCACATGCTGCAACTCTGTTGCCACCTATGACCCTCACCATGGTTACTTCGCCCCTGGCCAGTCATCTGCAGCCCCACGACATCCAAAACTTTCTGATCACTTCCATAATAGCCTTGAACCATACGACACATCACTGCATGTTCATGCAACACCCGAGCAACACCCCATCCGTCCAACGAAGTTGATTTCCACTCTGCACTATCCACCACTGCTCATAAAAAATTTAACCTCCACCGTAGTTGTTTTGTGTTTACCTTGCACAATCGTAATGCATTTGAAATTTACAGTTCAAATCCATCGTCATCCTCGAGCCCATTGTAACGTTGCAACACACATTGTCGCTAAACCCATATATTATTGTTTAGTCACCAGACTATCTCAACCAACTAAATCATACTAACCATCATGGTTTAAAAAAAATGACGTTACTTATCAGGAGATACCATTAGGATATCATTGTCATCTTATAAAAGTTCTTTATGAATAAAATAAAATATATCCATAAAAGGTATAAAAGGTAAGGTGAAAGCTTATAAGGGAAAAAAAAGGGAGTAAATTTTGATAGAAGTTAAAAAAAAAACCGAGGGAAAAAATAAAAGCTGATATATGTTAAAAAAATATAAAAAGAATATTATTACCAGGATTAAAAATTTACCTTAATTTTTTATTTTTTTTATTATCGAAGTATCATTTTTTATATTGAACACCACAGATGGAGCTTAAGTCGGGAATAACAAAAAAAAAATATTTTTAGAAACTTATTTATTTTTGCGCAAATATCATTATTTTTATTTTTCCTGTCAAAGGTAAAATTTATATAAACCTTAAAATCACAAACCAATTAGTGATCCTCGAGTCAAATATAATCGAAATATTAGACTCTCTTAACAAAAAATAATATGACATAACTAATTTACACTTAAACATTGGGGATTATACATTTACATCGCAATTCTTTGTTCAAATCCTATGTAATTCTTAATGTGACAATATTTTGGGTTCACCTTGGATGGAAACTCTAGGGTCCTTCATCCTAAATACGAAAAAGAATTTTTTGACATTTTCATACAAAAAGAAAAATTAACACTACAAGATGCTACATTAAAGTCAGATTCATTAACATTAAAAGACATACAAGATATTTCAAAAGTAATTTTTCATGAAGTTAAACAAGTATTACAAAATATGCAAAGAGAAATTGACAAAATCATTGTTGATAGATATGAAGAAGTTTCTCGGCTTAAAGACCATAGTGAAAAATTACTAACGCAAATTAAGAAGTTTAAAAAGGACAAGAAGTCACTAAAAGACAAGTTAGAACAACGTATTCAAGAAGAATTATCGAAGTCTCCAATCGTAACAATCCAAGTTGAAGAGAAAGGAACGAGTATCAATCTAGTCAATATCACAATTCAAGAAGAGGATAAAAAAGTTGAAGTGAAGACATACTCAAAAGTTGCAACAATAGAAATTTCAAGTGAAGATCCATCGATTAACCAAGTGACTTCCATACCTAATGGAAATCAAATACTTCAAATAAATCAATAAATCGACACAACAACGTTAAAGGGAAATCAAATCACAATAAATCCTTATCGACATCCAAATAACAAGAAAAAACATGTCAATCAGTCTATGTATCTGTATCACTCAAAACATAAACAAAAAACTTATTTGCCAAATAAATATGAAGTTTACACAATTCAGTCCGATGATAACAATTCATTACAAGTTTCTAGAAATCACAAGATTCCACAAAATATTAATTTAGGATGGCCAAATCCCTTCTCAATTCGACAATTTTTTTATCACTCCGAAGAACTTATCATCTTGTATCAATGAAGATGACAACTCGAAGAATTTCAGAAAATGCATAACAAAGAAATAAATGACACACCTTGTAAGCAATAAGTTTTGAGGATAGAGCTTTCTAAAGATGAAGACAATGTTATGAATAATATATATCACTACAACATAAAGGGGGGTTTTAAGACAATATTTAAGACAATTTTTGGGTAAATTGTCTTTACTTGAGACAAAAGAAAACTTGTGTATTGTCTTAAATATTGTCTTTAAGCGGGTGTCTCAAATTAAATTGTCTTAAAATTAAATTGTCTTAAAATATTGTCTCTATAAAGACAATATATAACACAAGCATTTTTGTCTCTCCAGAGACAATTTCATTTTTGTCTCTCCAAAGACAATTTCATTTTTGTCTCTCTAGAGACAGTTTCATTTGTCTCTTATGAGACAATTTCATTTGTCTCTCCAAAGACAATAGTTGGAATTAAAATAAATCAATATAAAAATATTTTATTAAAAAAATCTACAATATCATTGGATAATTCATGTTAGGGTACAGTGGAATCGAACCACCAACCTCCTGCATGGCAGGTGCTCTTCCATTGAGCTAGCACCCTTTAAAGAATTATGTGAAGAGTTATGGCAGTCCATTTGTCCCTTTGAAACTAGGAACTCTAAAAGCTTTAGGAAGTCCATATAAACATGAATAATGGAATGGTTATTCAAGGATTTGTTCAAAAAAATTAAGAAAGAAAAGAGAATGAATGATAGAAAAAACCATATATCTTATATCATGATTCCCTTCATGGCCTGGCAAACTCTTACATTCCTTCACTTCATTTCCCTGGTCTTGGTGTAATTTGAGAGAACAATATGTTCACTTCTCAGCGCAAACATGATTACCCATACCAGAGTGATCAAAAGAATGGCCTTTCTCTAAAACACATCGCCAAAAGCAATCAGAACATTTGCAACCACATACAGAGAGTCCCTGTTTCAATTATGCAAGAGCCAAAACTGCCTCCAATTGTAATGTTTGCACATCATCATTTCCAGAAAATTTTGCGGTGTTGCAGCAAAGCCATCTTTGAACTCGATCACACCGTCTATCATCCAATGCCGCTATGAAGTCCTGAAATTCAGAGTGCCATAAATCACCACTTTTGCCTCTTATATCCAAGACGTTTTTTGGTACTGAACTGAGATGACTTAAAATCTAATAATTTGATGTAGATTCATCTAGAGGAGCAAGCTCCAGGCCAGTATCATGCAAATCAATGAAGAGGTCCCCAAGTACTATTGGCGCATCATTTACCTCTTTCTGAGAGTCAAAATTCATAAGCACCTTTTTGTCTCCTGCCATATAAATGCACCCTGCATTAACTGCAGAAACTAAGTTCCCACGAAGGATATCCACCTTCATAGCAACATGTTTCAAATCTTCAGAGGTCCAATCCTTCATTTCTATCTGGGAAATAACAAGCTTCAAATCTCTCAAGAAGGCACGGGCACTCTCATAACTATGTCTTAACTCTTCTATAGTCAAAGCAATATCAGATAGGCATTGCTGATGATATTCTCTTCGAGTAAAAGGAACCATTGCAGCAAGTACAACCACTCCTCCATACATCTTGGTAAGGAAGTTTTCACAAGATATTTGATAATGCCCTGAACTTGTACATGTCCCCAAAGCTAGGACCATTACTGCGTGGGAGCAATCCTATTCGCACATTTAAACGAGGTTTTCATTTGGTAGCTTTTGAACAATGTACACGATTCCTAGCTTTATATGATGCGCAAGTATCCAAGGTTTTAATATATAGGTTTGATGAATCATTCCAGAATATAGACTGGACAGGTGTTGAAATTATGTTGGAATTGTTTTCTGGGAGTACAAATATAATATGGATGCAATGTACTCCTGGGAAAGCAGAATTGCTTCTAGTTGATGACATGAACAGGGTTAGGGTCGTAGAACTTCATCATCAGCCTTTGATGAAACCTAAGTACATTACTCTCTCTTCAGATTTTTTAAATGCATGCATTTCAGGGGATGGTTCTTTTCTCTTTGTTTTTCAGACGTCTACAATGTGTTCAGACCACAAAGAGGAATTTATCTCATCTTCTTCTCAAGAAACTGTTCAAGAAAATTCTCAAGCTGTAAGCAAGGCTTCATCAGAATTTGAGCTCAAATTTTACATGCTAGGTGATGCCATGTCCTTTTTGAAAAACATTTCCTTGGATAAAATTGCTGAAGACGTTGCTGATTTCCAGCTGAAGCTTGTATACTATGGGTGTCAGATTCACCTTGTATACTGCAATGTTGTTGATGGCTTTCTTTCTTCTAATATATTGAATCTAGTTTCAACTACGGAAGTTTTGAAGTTTCAAGAATTAGCTAAACACAAGTCAAATCCGGAAAGAGATTGCAAAGTTTCCATGGACCAGGACTCCCATAAGACTTGTGCTACATTAGAATACATCTATCACATTTTTGATAAGTATGTTGTTAGTTCTGCACTTAGTAGAGGAAGTATCAGGGATCTTACCATCCATGTTTTGTTGAAGTCAAGAAATACACTTGGAGCAGATGATGGGCAAAGAAAATCTGAAGAGTACTTGCAGCTCCTGATTGAGCAATTAGAGAAAGAAAAAGGAAAAGATTTTTCAAATCTCAGGATTCAGTTTCAAGTTATCATGTCTGAAAGCTGGGACTCAAATGGTGTAGGCGTCTTGTTCCCTTATTATAAAAAAAGGCTGCTGGGAAAATGGATCTGTCAACTTATTTGTCTTGTACCCATCCAAATAGCTCGGGCTGAAAACAATGGACTTCAACCCTTTCTTGATGGACTTCATATACCTCCACATCACACTTTTGCAGATAGCATATCGCTAGCAAACTTTCTTCGCTTTGGCTTATATGACGTGGTCTTGAGTCAGTGGGATGGTAAAATCATGGTGATCTCATCAATGGGAAAGCAAAGTAGCGGCAAGTCTTACGTATTAAACCATCTGTACGGGTCCCTTCTTGATGTACCAAGGGGCAGATGCACTGTTGGAGTTTGGATGACATTGCGGATGGATTCAAATTTCCTCTATGTACGGATGGAATTTGAGGGATTGGGGAGTTTTGAGAGAACGGAGCAAGAAGATATGCTACTCTCAGTCCTAAATGTTGCCTTGAGTAATTTAACAATATTCAACAAGAAGGTTTGTTTTGCAAATGGTCATATTTGTCATGGTCTTTCTGGTTGATTTTCTCATATTTTAGTGGCCTCACCTCTTTCCTTTAAATGTCATAGCTACTTAAAAATTAATTGCCGTTTGTGATTTTTTTTTCTTAATCAGGATTTTCATTTTGATAAGGAGACAGAAGCCATCTTCCAGCATTTCCGAAGTGGGGTGAAATTGGTGAAGAACGATGAAAATTTATTCAAGGGACTATTGCTGAAATTGTTGTCTTGCAGATGTCTTCACAGCAAGGGAATGCATGGTTGCATTTTCCTTTGAAAAATGGAAATCTATATGGCTATAAAAGAACAAAGGACCAAGAAACTCAACATTTATGTTTATAAAGGAGACTTACAATCTTTCCAACTTGGTTAAATTAGAAAAATTTGGAAAAGGTCGTGACAGATGACTATTATTAAGTGACCTGGTAATTTCAACATAGATAGATCAGTGCTAATTACATTGTAAAGAAAGGTATGTTCTGTTCCTAATCAGCACCATAAAATTATATTTGTCATTTAATCTAATTGGATATATATATTACTCGTATTTTCTTTTAAGACTCGACTAAGAATACTTGACTAGATCACAGATTTCAGTAATATTTTGGAACTTTTCACCCTGATGACTGGATATACCGAGAAAACAAAATTCTACTTACAAGTTAACTATTGCATTGAGCCATCCAAAATCCTCAGGTACCAATCCTATAAGATTCCTTTCGGATAAATTTCTGCCATCAAGAAATCTATGCTAAGGTGTTATCATTTCAGTTTTACAATTCCAGCAAAGTAGTTAACTGTAAACAAATTGAAGAAGTAAAGTTACATTTCTAAAATTATTTTGAACGAGGAGTTATCATCGTTATCACAGACAATTCCTTCCCACTCCATCAAATAACCATTCAGTTCAAAAAGGTATTTACCATAGATAAGAGCCTGAACGTTTGGAGCATGCTTTCTCTTCACAGGGTAGTGGAGTTCACTACCCCCTATTTCAAACCTCAGAGATGAATTCAGAACTCTAAATCTGTAACTATGGCGAGTTTACCATAGATAGATATGGTGGCAGGTGTAAGCTTGCGTTGCTGCAGGTGTATTTTTTTAGTGTGGCGTCTTTATTTTTGGGAGCTCCTGCCTCATGGGCTCCACCACAGGCAGTGGAAACTTTGGGTAAAATTAAATAAGTGCAATCTAAAATTTGAGAGAATCAAACTTTGGATAAACATAACCTAGGCTAAAACCCAGTAGAATGCAGACTTTGGATAAAATCAACAAAGCCAATCCAAAAACAGTGACTTTGCAATAAGACCCCAATGTGAATGGCCAATGAAAACTCTGGGAAAATTAATTGAATAATTTAAATTATCTTTTTTTGTTCAAGAATTTGGTTAAAAAGGTTGATGGCATTTCATATTTAAAAATTCAAACAAATTTAATTCAAGGTAAAATCGATATCGATCGCTACATACCTGCTACTATTGGCAGGTATAATAAACGATGGAGATTGATTAGATAAAATATCATACCCATTTCCACTTCTATCAATTTAATATGTAAAACACGATCTATGTAAAGATGAATATAAACTAGCTTCAAGAAGGCAAACCTCTTCTTTAATAATAATAATAATAAGAAGGCAAACCTCTATACGAGTTCACAGCCTGGGAGTCCTAAACCTATTTATTTCATCTTCAGCATGGATCGACAGGTGAGTTTTCAAATTCTTTCTTTTTCTTCTCACTTAAATTGTGAAAAAGGTTGGCTGGGATCTTCTCTAACAATATATTGATTTGAATTTACTTTACTAGTTCTATCCTTAGTGCATTCAATATGGCTCTACCTAAGAGTCCCAAAGTCATTTGAAATTGTAGAGTTTTATAGTTTGAGCTACTGCTCTAAGAAGCTATAAGATAGGAACATTTTCTATTCTCACAGACACCAATCTACACAGGGCATGCAGAAAAGGAAGGAAAAGGGTTACCAACAAATAAACATAATCACCCAAAATAAATAAAGGGACTTTTTAAGCAAAAAAATGAAGAGGCTGCAATGCCTTTCTGTCTTTTTTTTTGCATGGTTGGAATCTAAATCGTGATTGATATATATTCAATGCATATGCATCTCATCTCTTGACCAGTTTTTATATTTTTCTTTCAGGCTATCAAGATAGAGGAGATTTCTTGCACAGTAAATATTTAATGAACTTGAAAAGGAATTCTGGTTCAGTGAATGAAACTGCACTCGAAATAGTTATCAGTGCACTTTGCAAGGAAAAATATTTACTGAACCAGAATTCCTTTTCAAGTTCATTAAATATTTACCGCTATTGCTATTCCATATTTACTGATAACTATTTCGAGTGCAGTTAAATTGCTATTCCATAAACGATTTTTGACTGTTTCAGAGAAGTTCTAACCAGAGACATGGCTCGTTTAACCAGACCATCCCCATAGTGATAGCTACATGTTATATTACACACACCGAAGGGTTCTTTTACTCATTTGTGATTTATTATTAATTATATTTTATTGTACTTTCCACCGCATAATGGACCAAGGTTTTTACAATAGAGGTAGTTCGTCCCACTACACCCGGGTTGCTGTAGAACTCGCTACAGGCTACACCCATTCAAGTTATTTCACTCTACTTCCTCCTAGAAATAGTTTATTTACTTTAGAATTCTTGTCTTCTGGGTTTAATATGGTTTTCCGGATTACGGTTGGACTTTCAGACCTTTGTGAGACAAGTATAACCCATCTTGCAAGTGTGTTTTTGACCATTAACTCTCTATCTAGTATTTTGTTGTCTCATTTTTGAGTTTTCATAATTCTTATAATTTCCTTCGAATGTGTTAGAATCCTCAAAACCCGCCCACAAAATTTTCTTGTAAATGGTATCAACCACATCAAAGAAATCTTCCTCCACCAATCTATTCAACAACATGTTATAAGCAAACCCATCTAAATCTACTCCTTGGAATCTCATTCGTGTAAACACCTGTAGTGCCATATCAGCCTTTCCTGCATGCGCATAGCCCATTATTAAGGTATCATAAAATTGAAGACCCGATATGTTTTTTTGCTTCTGAAATGACTCAAGCGAGTCCAACAAGACTCTTGTCAATTTTGCTCCGAGAGAGCATCTTGAGTAAGGTGTAATAAGAAACTCTGGTGTGTTGATAATCTATTTGTCTCCCAGCCCAATCAAAAAAATTCAACCCATGCAATACATCATTCTGAAGCTTGAGTACCCTCACAACACATTCTTCAGTGAGATTTATATCAAGCTGTGTAAGTGCCTCATATGTTTTTACACCCTGATGGTCTTGAGACAGTACTTCACAAATTATGTTTACATCTCTCCTCAACTGCTCATTACTCCATGCTCGAGGTTGAAGTCTTCTGTCCGGAAACCACTCTCTGAATGATAAAGCAATGTCTCTCAAACTGACATTATAAGCTTCTTCCTCGTTCCCATCGGCTGCTACTGCCGTAGCTGTGGTCGAGCTTTGACAAACAAGATCCCACTATGGATACACTAGCCTTCCATCCCCTTCCATCAAACGAATAGGGTTTCTAATGGAGATGAGCTGCAATACTCTGCAAGTTGGTAATGGAATCCTCTTGTTCTGTAGGAACGTTTGAGTGCATCTCCTCCACATCTTTCTAGCCTTTTGCTCATGATCCAGCCAAGCATCTCTGCTAGAAAACTGATTCTTATTTCTTTCGTTTCCCCTCCCACATGGTTATTATATAAAGTAGTCTCAATGGAGAGATTGGAAGTGGAGATGTTGAAATTTGTACTATATCCATTGATGCCATAGCTCCCTCAATGGTTTCATGGACGCGAGCACCCAGGCCTCCTCATTCTGCGTTTGGGCATCTCAAAGGATGGACTCTGCGACAAAATCACAAGATTGAATGCCTTCCACATGGAAAACAAAATCAGAAGATCGAAAGCCCTCTGCTTGGATGGATCTATACAATCTTATTAAGTGATACATGTGAAATAGCTAAACATAATTAGTAAATGTGCTAGAGTAAAATGTCATGGGGGATTTATAAGCAGAGTGACCCCACTTTCTTCCCCAACCAGTGTAATCAGTCAAACTCTCCTTGCAAACTAGTACCATCTGTTTCAATGGTTTCTACTTCCAAAGATTTGCAGGATTGTGAATGAACTGTTTTGACCATTGGAAGAGTATGGAAAGCCTGTAAAGCAAGGAGAGCCAACCACTCAATCACTTCTATTTAGACCAGCAATAATACTCTCTAATTCTGCTGATGTGTAGATACTAAAAGTAACTGTGTACATTATTTCAGAACTTTTATCTGCAAGTGATATTGTGGCTCAAATTCTTTCCAAGGCAGATTCAGATTTTGAGTGTACTCAGATTGAGCCTTTCAATATGTAATTGGAGAAGCGCTCAAGAAAACGGACTCTCCACCAGCACACAACTAACAAGTGCAGCTAATAGCGATGATTAATTTCACAGAATCATCCATGGAAAAGTAAATTAAGAAAGTTGTGCAAAATGAAAGGCAAAAGAGACTGAATGGCATATAAATTGGGAATGTTGGTTTCACAGGATCACTTATGAACAAGTAAGATTGAGAAAGTGATGCAAAGTGAAGTGTACCTTTGCTGCTTCTGGCTGTAACCCTCTCATCACCACTTTGCAAGATCCAACAGAACCCAATAGTGCCTTCATGCATTGCAACTTCTGCCCTAACAAGATCAACAATTAAAATCTTAGCATCAATCACCACAAACATTGCAAGTGCAATGACTGCTCTCCATAACTCAATGCGCATGGAACTTTTAAGATCTCCAAAATCAGCGACCAGAAAGCTGCATCTAGGGCTATATCCACCACAACCAACATCAGAAAACTGACCCAGAGTTGCGAATCCATTGTCCCCTTTGGTTCTATAACCTACCACAGACAAAAACCTAAGAGTCGATGCATTTCCTATCCAATCAAAGGGGCTATTATCCAATCAAAGGGGCTAAACTCTGAAATGTTCTTCACACTGGCCCCTTAGAAGCTTCCGCTCCACAACTTGTTAGACGGAGTGGTAAAGTCCAGAAGCATTACGAAGACCCTAAGAACCTCGGCAAATGGAGGCCCTATCAAATGGAGGCGAGGTTGGCCTTGTCCTTGGATTCGAGAGGGAAAATGTAACAATGCTTCGTCGGAAGAGTCGACCAATCTCTCTCGCGCTCCTCTCTCGACTTGCTAGGAACAATTACCTGTCTCCAACTTTCAGCGTGTCTATTTTCCCTCTTCGTTTTCATCATTTTGCCGCTCTTTGAACAAATTGTTTTAATTTCTAAATTACGACAATTAAAATAGTTATTTTCCCTCTTCTTTTTGATCATTTTGCCGCTCTTTGAACAAATTGTTTTAATTTCTAAATTATCACAATTAAAATAGTTTTATTTTTTAAACTAAAATAATTATAACTCTATATGCGCAGGTTCTTCTAATGTGAAGAGAAGTTTTATTGTAAATTTCTAATTTTCTATAGGTTGCTCTTCTACATTCTGAATTAATTAAACTAAAATAATTATAACTCTATATATGCGCATATTTTTAAATTAAAATAATTATAATTCTATATGTGTGTGAAGAGGAATTTTATTGTAAATTTTTAATTTCTATAGGTTGCTTTTCTGCATTCTGAATTAAACATTAGAATCATATTTTCTAGTTTTCAATATATTTCCTTATTATAATTTTGATGTAATTGGTAATTTATTCATGTTTTGGATGCAATTGTTAATTTCTTTATTTTGATTATGATAAAATTAAAATGAATATTTTATCTTGTATATTAAATAAAATAAATTGAATTGTGATAATTTTTAATTTAATTTTTAGTTAAAATAATAATTTAGATTTTTAAAACAAAATATTAGTTGGCCTTAAAAAAAGTTGTTTTAGAGTGATATAATTGTTATATAGAGTAGTGATACAATTTTTATGGTTGTTTAATCATTTATTATTTTTATAAATAGAGGATTACTATTTTTTTTGTTCATGAGGATTATTTTAAGATGTTTGTGCATAATTTAGGTGTAAGTTTAGATTAATCCAACATAAAATGTTGTTTTTGAGTGCTTTAAAGAGGATAGAGATTAAAGTACAAATTAGATTATAGCGGGATGTGATGAGTTTCTTAATTAAAATACTTGTAGGGATTAGATGGAAAAGACGTAAAGAATATGCACCTTATATGAAAGTAAAATTTAAATAAGTGCACTTTAATGACAACACAATCCTTGTAGCATGATAACATATACGAAAGACAATCCTTAGAATCCATTTGATATGTGAATAAAGTGTTAGAAAGTAAATCATAAAGACATTGTACCATGGGCTACCCTATCAAGCTCTTACATGCAGTAGTGGAATTGCTCTCAAGTCTAAAATGGATGAGGGTAGGTGATGAGAAGCTCTTGACACCTTTGTAAGTAAATCCACCCTCTAGAATGAGGACTTGCACCTCTCCTTTATAGAACAGGATTAGAGGAGAGATAATGTAGTCGAGGAAAGAGAAGAGGATCAAATTGTGGGTTAAAGGCTTATGTGCTAGATCATTTTGGATGTCACAATTCCTCTCTAGTGAATTTTCTCTCTTTCAAAACTAGGTTTGTTGAAAGTACACACCTGTTCAAAACACTTCGTAGCTAATTTTTTTCCTTTAATTGACAAATATGTTGAAATTATCTTTAGTGATGTGCATGTCTTCTAAAATATGTGTTGTTTTAGCACGTAATACTCATGATAATGCATTAAATGTATGAGCAACAAGTCAACACAACATCGTGGCACCTCTTCTCCACGATATTTATTTTTTTCTTATTATGAAGTTCCAACCTACTAGAAATAGTTCAATATGGTGCCCCCTTTGTAATAACTTGTTGTTTTCATTTAGTAACCATATATATCTATTGATTTTCCTTTGTATGGATGAAATACAAACATTTCCTAGAATTATCCTCCTTGAGCACACCCTATCCAAGACTATTCACTCTATGAATGGTTGAAACACGAAATCTACCAATAATAATCCCTTTTGACTACATCACCTCTCAATATTTTCCTTTCTCATTGTAATAATTAACATGTGTGGATGAAAGTAGATCTAATTCGACTTCATGAAGAAAAACAACCTTGTATATATGGCTAGGTTGAATTGCATCATTACCCAGTTAACCCAGTCATTATCATCCTCCTTAACCTCAGTCATTGCATCCTCCTTGATTGCACATACAACTCAACCCCTCTCCACTCCTTCAACGAGGATGAAAAGGATTCAATTTCAATAGGAAGAATTGACAGGATGAAGAAAATCGAGTAAGTCGCAATCCCTGCATCCTCCTTGACTATTCATGTGACTCAACTCGCTTAGCTCCTCCTCATCTCCTTCAACTGGGATAAAAATGCTTCAATTTCAATAGGAAGAACAAGCAGGATCGGGAACCTCGAGCAAGTTGTAGTCCATGCATCCTCCTTGGCTTCGTCTGCAACTCAACCCCTTTAGCTCCTTCAACTTGGATTAAAAGACTTAAATAGGAAGAAATGGTGGGATCAAGAACCTCCTGTAAACTGCAATAGGAAGAAATGGACGGATCAAACTGCGCCATTCAAAACAACAATATAACAATATTTTCTCCCATGGGGTATAAAAAAAAATGTTGAAGCATTTGTTCCATATTTGAAATTTTAATAGACGAGAAGCTCAATGATATATAGACAATTTAAATGTGCTTTGTAATAAATTAGAGGTTTGTAATGAAAATTGAAAATATGACGTTTGAGCTTAAATTTATTGGAGGAGAAAAGACATACATGTTGTGCATCTACAACACAAAACCACCTACATATTGAATGGTAAGTCCTCCATACAAATAAGAGGAAACTACCACCAATTGTGTTGGGATCATAACCTAAGAGGAAATAATTTTTAAAGGAAACTGCTCAACCCTAGCAATCTCTCAGTGCATATAAAATTTTTACAATGGCTTGTATTTATTACTTCAATCAATCGTAAAGGCGGGAAATTTACTCACCAATAAAAATCGGGCCCTTGAAATCTGAAGCAAAGGGGAAGGCGCAAGATTTTATCCTATGTACACCCAGCCCTGCACTATGTAGCAAGAGGAAACCCAAAACAAATATGGAAATGAGAAATCAATGTAAGAGGAAAGGTATACATCCAATTAATTGCAATATATAAGCCCAAAAATCACTTCCCACCATACCTCTGAGTCTTGCTGCCCCATGGGTGATGGTAAATGATGGTGAATGACCATGATATTGGTAGTTGTTTCCTTATATATTTGTAAGGAAAGTTCCCAACTAATGAACAAGTCTTGTGCCATTGGTATTGGGGCAAGCAAGTTATCTGCCAAATATATTATGGAGGTGTGAGCCAAAATGTCCATTCTCCTCTGATACGAGACATTTCATCATTGTTTAAAGATTGGTCTTCACAAACAGATCCATCTAGAGCATTACAAGGACCCATCAATATTTTTCTCAAAAAACCTCTAAATGATAAAACCTCTAACTTTCTAAAGGGTGCACCCTAATGCTACTCATGGTATGTTTTGGTCTTTCCACATGATGTCCCCATTCATATTCGGGAGAACTAGAAATGAGTAATGATCTCATCCAAATCCCAGAGGTTTTTATTATTTTTACTTTGAACAAGGTCCTACAATTCGAGATTGAGTAATATATGTTTACTCCAAACTCTTACTGGCTCAAATAATAAGGGAAGATAGGAGAGTTGTCTCGTGTCGAACCCTTTGAGTGAAAGCTCTGTTCATTTCTCTTTCCAATAATACCACATGAGTGCACCTGAAAAATAGAATATTGCAAGTGCCTTCGAAAGGGGAATTTATAAGCCAACACCTCTCATTATGTTTCCTAGCAAGTGATTGAATTCACAAATGAGGACTTTTTAAAATGAGGGTTTTTTATATGACCGATGAACTCGACACTCCTCAGTTTGGGTTCTATATTCATCCCATATACCATGTTCGTACAATGGCATGATGGCACTCGAGGAAACTTTGGAATGGAAAATTCCCCAACCGCATACCCATTGATGGCATTCAAATATGTCATAGATCAAAGTATTATAACCCTAAACCTCTTATGAGCTGAAATAAAAGGAAAACCCATTTAACCCAGTCATTATCATATCCCCTTAACCTAAGTCCATGCATCCTCCTTGATTGCACATACAACTCAACCCCTCTCCACTCTTTCAACCGGGATGAAAAGGATTCAATTTCAAAAGTAAGAATCGACGGAATGAAGAAAATCGAGTAAGTTGCAGTCCCTGCATCCTCCTTGACTATTCTTGTGACTCAACCCGCTCAGCTCCCCCTCATCTCCTTCAACCGGGATAAAAATGCTTCAATTTCAATAGGAATAACAGGCAGGATCGGGAACCTCAAGCAATTTGTAGTCCATGCATCCTCCTTGGCTTCATCTGCAACTCAACCCTAGATTAAAAGACTTAAATAGGAATAAATGGTGGGATCAAGAACCTCCTACAAACTGCAATAGGAATAAATGGTCAAATCAAATAACACTATTCCATCACTAAGAAGCCTCGGTTTGCAAGGCATTGATTCGCATATGGAGAGAGAGATCATCACAAAGAAAGAAGAGGAAGAAACACTTACTAATGTGTTCCAATTGTTTGAGATAGAGGAAGGTAAAGTAGTAGACATGATATAGCCTAACAGAAGTGGATCCAATCCAAACAAACCACCCTATGAATTTTAAAATCCTAGAGGTAATCCCAACTTTTCATTATACTTTTGACTTTAAAGCACCTTTTCTTAGTCTCGATAAATGAAGTAAATAGTCTCAACCCCTTGGAGAAGGAAATTTGAGAAAAAAACAATTAGCATGAACAAACAAAGAATCCAATGAGCTGAGTTGAGAGGGGTCTCCATTTATAAACAAGCATCCATAGGCTTGTTAGAGTTAGTATGAATCTTTACTATAAGGTGAGTAGTCTTCACATCACCAACCACATCTAATAGAAAGGTACCAACCCCTACATATTTTGTTATTTTTTTCTATTTATTTAACGGGCCCTAAGTTTCGGTATGAATTTCATGTGAAAATTCACCTACAACCTTTTTCTTCGATTTACGTATGGATTCATTTTTATTTTCGTTTTAAAACTCGTTAATATAAAATCAAGGAAAAATATAATTTAAAAGCTTTTAAATTAGTGTATATATATATATTAATTTATTTATGATATTGTTTTTTATTTGTTTTATTAAAAAAATTAAATGTTATTATACGAAATTATAGAGAATTATAGATGAGATGCTTAATTTAATTTTAATATAGTACAATTTTATACTTATGAACATGTTATTTTTAAACCATCATTCATTTTCTCTTTTACCCATGACTTTTTCTCTTCTTGATTCATCCCTTTGAGAGAAAGATCTAAGAGGGAAGGGAGTGTGAATTCTTCTTGCATCCCTCTCTTTTAAGGCGATAGCCTTCAAGGTCCTTGCTTCTTCTCTTCAACCTTTCTCTATGCTTAAATCCATTACGTTATGTTTTGTTGAGAAAACTCATGATAACCCTATGGTGAATCACCCCATGCAATTTCTATCTTAAAGCCTTTGCTTTGGTGGAACATGGTTTAGAAGGGAAATTTATTGGACCATGGCCGATTCTAATATCAACAGAATTGTGGAGAGTGAAGAATTGGAAGGTTGTGGTTCAAGTTCATCTCTTTCATTATTTTTGTGGTTGAGGACTCTATGCCTTCTTGTTTGGGGAAAAAAAGTGAGAGATTTGATTTTTCACAATAGACCCTATTCCATGGGGTTGGGAAACACATACATAACTCAATGGACTTTAGAATTTGACCTAGAAGTGGATATGCCCTCAGTTGTCCCAGTCTAGGTTCATCTTCCTCAAATGCTCAAGAAATTTAATCTAAATCAAGAGAGACAACTCTACTCTACTACTCTACATAAATTAATTCACAATTTAGAACAACATTCGCAAACATGCATCAATCACATACACAAGTACACATATTTATCTAGGGGAAACCAACTCGTAAAAACCCCTTGAGCTTACTTGCATTAATCAAATGAATAGAGAATCTATTACAATTGCTAGCTTGCTCTTAGCTCAACTTGCATAAGAATAATTGTTCTCTCTGTTCAATGAGAGGTTATGACCTATATTTAATCAATTTATGCCTCCACCTAAGCTCCTATTTCCTTGTGTAAATCCTATGGAAATTAGCCCCTATTTTTTAGGAATTTCCTCCAAATTGATTGTGTAATTCCCAATGATTGATCTCTGATTGCATGCAACACCTGTACACTCAAGACTAGTCTACAACTGATGTTACATTGGCTTGGAATCTCCACCACACTTGAGCAATTTGAATTCCTTGCATGCATGATCTATTTTTGGTTGATTGATCAGTTAACTCAATGATCCTTAACTGAGTTAGTAATTAAGGATTTTAGGGGTTAAGTCTCGTTAAGAGTTAATGGGGTTAGGGTTTAGGGGGTTAAATGGGTTAGGGGATGGAAATTAGGGTTTAAGGGGTTAGGGGTTAAGAGTTAGATGTTTAGAGGTTTAGGGGATTAAATGGGTTAGGGATTTAGAGGTTTAAGAGATTTAGCAATTAAGAATTTGTGGGTTAGGGGTTAAGGGGTTAGAGGTTTAGGGTTTAGGGGGTTAAATGGGTTAGGGGTCAGGAATTAGGGTTTAAGGGGTTAGGAGTTAAGGGTTTAGGGTTTAGGGGGTTAAATGGGTTAGGGTTTTAGGGGTTTAGGGGGTTAAATGGGTTAAGGGTGAAGGGGTTAGGGGTTAAGGGTTTAGGGTTTAAATGGGTTAGGGTTTAGAGGTTTAGGGTTTAGGGGGTTAAATGGGTTAGGGGTTTAGGGGTATAGGGGGTTAAACGGGTTAAGGGTTGGGAATTAGGGATTAATGGGTTAGGGTTAAGGGTTTAGGGGGTTAAATGTGTTAGGGGTTTAGGGGCTTAAATGGGTTTGGGGTTAAGGTTTTAGGGGTTAGGGGTTAAGGGTTTAGAGGTTTAGGGTTTAGAGGTTTAGGGGTTAAATGGGTTAGGGGTTGGGAATTAATGTTTAATGGGTTATGGGTTAAGGGTTTAGAGGTTTATGGTTTAGGGGGTTAAATGGGTTACGAGTTTAGGGGTATATGGGTTTAAATGGGTTAGGGGTTGGGAATTAGGTTTTAAGGGGTTAGAGGTTTAGGGGGTTAAATGGGTTAGGGGTTGGGAATTAGTGTTTAAGGGGTCAGAGGTTTAGGGTTTAGGGGGTTATATGGTTTAGGGCCGGTTTAGAGGTTTAGGGGGTTAGGGGATTTAGCAGTTAAGGATTTTAAAGGGTTAGGGGTTAATGGGGTTAGGGTTTAGGGGGTTAAATGGGTTAGGGTTTTAGGGGTTTAGGGGGTTAAATGGGTTAGGGGTTGGGAATTAGGGTTTAAGGGGTTAGGGGTTAAGAGTTAGATGTTTAGAGGTTTAGGGATTAAATGGGTTAGGGATTTAGAGGTTTAGGAGATTTAGCAGTTAAGAATTTATGGGTTAGGGGTTAAGGGGTTATAGGTTTAGGGTTTAGGGGGTTAAATGGGTTAGGGGTTAGGAATTAAGGTTTAAGGGGTTAGGGGTTAAGGGTTTAGAGGTTTAGGGTTTAGGGGATTAAATGGGTTAGGGGTTTAGGGGTTTAGGGGGTTAAATGGGTTAGGGGTGAAGGGGTTAGGGGTGAAGGGTTTAGAGGTTTAGGGTTTAGGGTTTAAATGGGTTAGGGTTTAAAGGTTTAGGGTTTAGGGGGTTAAACATGTTAGGGGTTTAGGGGTATAGGGGGTTAAATGGGTTAGGGGTTGGGAATTAGGGATTAATGAGTTAGGGTTAAGGGTTTAGGGGGTTAAATGGGTTAGGGGTTTAGGGGCTTAAATGAGTTAGGGGTTAAGGGTTTAGGGTTAAATGTGTTAGGGTTTAGAGGTTTAGGGGGTTAACTGGGTTAGGGGTTGGGAATTAATGTTTAATGGGTTAGGGGTTAAGGGTTTAGAGGTTTAGGGTTTAGGGGGTTAAATGGGTTATGGGTTTAGGGGTATATGGGGTTAAATGGGTTAGGGGTTGGGAATTAGGGTTTAAGGGGTTAGAGGTTTAGGGGGTTAAATGGGTTAGGGGTTGGGAATTAGTGTTTAAGGGGTCAGAGGTTTAGGGTTTAGGGGGTTATATGGGTTAGGGCCGGTTTAGAGGTTTAGGGGGTTAGGGGATTTAGCAGTTAAGGATTTTAAAGGGTTAGGGGTTAATGGGGTTAGGGTTTAGGGGGTTAAATGGGTTAGGTTAAAAAAATATCCAATAATGCCACAGCTAGTTCACAGGAAGATGGAAGTTCAAACTGTTTGCTAAAAAGTGAACTTCTATGCATTCAAGCTGTTGTAGACCATTTTGCTTCTCTTTGTGCAAGTATTTTTGTTTTATTACGTGGAAGCACATCACAATTAATCTCACTATATTAAATTTCTTCTTCTAGAACTTCGTAAAGGCTATCCTATTGAACTTGTATCAAATAGGTTATGATTTTGTCACTACATAAAACAACAAAAAAATCAGCCAAATTTAATCATAGAATTTCCCTCCTAATCTAAAAATATTAAGCAATATCATTCCTCATAGTATTGCAGCCTAGCCAATTAATTTATAGAGAAAGCATTTCTAAAATATAAATTACATTAAAATTTTCCTAAAAACTACTTCCTTCATAGACAATAGAAGACAAAACTATACACTTAAACAATTACATTGTTACCTTGGGTTTGGAGATCCACAAATATTTATAGAATTTAATTTACACTCATAAATTAAGCCCATATTCTTTCAAAACTAGAGACAACAATTAGGACAACAATTTCAAAGTACCAAGTAATTAGTGTATTGCTAGTGTAGTTGTGTAAGACTATATATATTCAAGTGCATTGTTCACATGCATGTGTATCCAAAGTTAGTTCTTATATAAGTATTATAGGATTTTTTCTTTCATAATTTGAACTTGTCCTAATATATGAAAGGGTTAGTTTACAATCTTTACATTCCCATGACTAATATGTCAATGTTATGCTAGTTTGAACACCACATACATATCATACATGGAATATAATGTGAGATATTATACTCAAACTTTATTTCAGGAAAGACACAAGAAAAACTAAATTGAAGAATGCAATACGTCAATGCTTAATTGAATTCCAAATCCAAAGGCATTTAATTGTGTCACGGTCCTCTTGTATTAATAAATTGATCATGCATCTGACAAAGGAAGCTTTGAAAGCTCATTGAACCTCACAATGTTTTAGAAGGCACTGGGTAAGATATTATCATAACAAACATGCTCTAAGATGTATTCTTCCAAATTAGCATCTAAAGTTTGAAGGGCATAAAAAGGATGGATAACAAAGAAAAATGATTCTCTATCTTAATTCCACCAGTATTGGCAAAAAAAATATAATGCCAAAATGGTTTATAAGGGCTTAGTTTCATGAGAGCCATTACAACGATGAACTGGTTGTTGGCACTCATGTTGACTACACTATTGTAACTCACTGTGGCCAAACAATGCTAGACGACAATGCCAACAAACTCAGTAATACCATCTATGTTTAGAGAGAGGGCTTCTTTCATTGTTGTGTCAGTGGAATCCATGAAATACCTTCCACTTTCTGTGGATTTCGGCCAATAGGGAAACAATGTCTCTAAGTGCTTACACAAATATATAGAAGCGGCCAATAAGATTCAAGAGAAGACATCACATCCTACAATAATATGTAAAAATTGATTCACCCACCTCCTACAATGAACTCGTTTTGCCATAGTTTTGTCACCAATGAAAGTGAAGCCAAATGTGATGCATAAAATAGCTTTAGGCTTTCACGGATGCATATTTTTATACAACATGCATATCATGGCTAAAGAAGCAATACCCCCTCAAATGGATGACCCATAAACACCACAATTTTCCATGTTTCATATTTTATGCGGGCCTACAATAATAATTAAAATATGAAATAAGGAGTATGATAGCTCTTGAGTAACGATCTATGTGTATTTGTGTGCAACTGCACAATGTGCACTAATTACACAGTGTAGTGAGTGCATAGACAATTAGCACAACTTAATGAAAATAAGGATTTGATATGAACCTAAGTCTGAAGATCGAACATACTCTCAACTTCAAACTTCATGCGCTTCATAATTAAATGGCCAAGCTAGAAATGCAGCCTTGCATATCAAATCATTTAAGGGTTTTGAATAAAACTAAAGTTTGTCTTTGTATTTTGATCTTCATTGCATATTTTGGAATATTTTAGAAATTTGATGGATAGTTCCTATCCACTGGATTTCCTGAATATGCAATTTAGTTTAGCTTAGGTTGCATGGGAAGGTTTTCATATCAAAAAATTGCAAAGGTTTTGAGAAAAACTAAATTTTTTGTTTGTGTGCATGGTTCTGTGGAAAATTAAAACCAAAGCTTGTGTGCCACTTCTTATTGTGTTTGTGTGTATTTCTTATTGGTCTCTACAAGGTTGAGTTCATTATATATCTTCACAAGACTACTCTGGTACAAGGACATGTTGTCTAACCTTTGCACTCGTGTTATTTAGTCTCCACTTGTTGTACCACAAAGTATGGTTTGACTCTCTGGCTTAAAACATTCACAAATCCACAACAAAAACTCCATTCAACATCACATTGGCATCATCACTAGTCGACTCCTTCTCTTGGAAGATATAAAGTATTCCATCAATGATTAATTTCTCTAGATGAGCATCATCAATATCTGAATCTCCCAGGTTCAAAACTACCTTTTCAATTGTTCACTTCCATATTTTAGATCTTCGACGGTGCTTCCCACAATATCAACAACTCCCACTTTGCTAGCTAGAGACTCAACCCAATCCTAAAAAGAAGAAATGCAACACAACCTGAACCTAAAAAGTAGATAAGAGTCTGACTTGCTTAGTGTTCAAGTCTCAGACAAGGAACTCACCACTTGTGCTAATACTATCAACGAAGGAAATTTAGACCTAGTGTAAATACCAATTCAATCAAGAGAAAGAAAATGTTACACACGAGAAAATAAAATTTACATGACCTGTTAATTTATTATTATTACTGATAAGAGATAAAAGGTAGCATTGATTTTCCCATACTTGAATCCTACCATTTATGGAGACCAGGGAATGTTAGGATATCACCCCATGTCCATGTCCATGTCCATTAGTATTTATGGAAAACCTAGAATGATTGAGGATCCCCTATTCATGGAGATCCAAAATGTGACATATCCCTCTATGAATAACTATTAAATTCCATATCTATGTTTCCATATTTAACCAGTGTAAAGTCAACCTGATTATTTTAGAACATGTGAAGACCAACCTGCCAATGATTTGCTGGTGAGGGAGAAATTATTTTCGAAGTGTCCAAAGAATTTGCTTAGTTAGAGGCTATATCCAAAACTTCAACAAGGGAACACAATGTACATCGAGAAGAGTGCAAACTAGTTTTTGTAATTTAAGGAACATAACTTTAAAGTTGGAGGTCAGCTTCAAATTTTGCAGACTAACCAAACTTGTATCAAAATTCCCTATCTCCTATTTAGAGGAAACAAATATTATGTAGCTTTTGTACATGATGATATATTACAACATGCATAATATGACAAGTGTTGGGGAAAATGAACATCTTGAACAAACCTATAGGCATATTTTGTTTGTGACAAAAAACAAGATGTTGAGATAGACTTAGCTTAGCTTCAAATTTTGCAAACTAATCAAACTTGTATAAACTTCCCAATTTCCTATTAGAGGAAGCATATATACTATAGCTTTTGTACATGATGATATCACACCTCGTGTAGAGTCACAGTTGCTGGGGAAAATGAATGTCTTGAACAATCCCATAGACATATTTTATCACAACAAATAAGATGCTTAGATAGACTTTAAAAACTAAGGGTGTGAGATTTTTAGCTAGGACTCAATTGTTTAGAGGAACTGGCTATGGGTCAACGATAGATGGGTTGTATCTAATTGTATCAACTGAGATCGAAGGGACAAAAGAGGAATTGATGTCCGAGAAATATTTCTAGGAAGAATTTTCGCGTACTTCATAGACGACTACCCCACCAAAATGAAGAGCCCAACAAATCGTTGTCTTTATATAAGATAACGTGAATGGTAAGTGAAATAACAACCTCGGTATAGGCACGAGACAATAGTAGCCTGCAAGTTGACAAACTTAGGGTGCACTATCAGAGTTAATTTTGCAAGTATTAGATAATATTGTCTTAAATTGATATGGTTTTGTCTTAACTGTTAATTGTCTTAAATGAGTTTTGTCTTAATTTTCATTGTCTAAAGTGGCCATTGTCTTAAAACATTTTTGTCTCAAACTGTTTTTTTCTTAAATATAAAGTCTTGTCTTAAAATATTTTCGTCTTAAATTGTTTTTGTCTTACAATATTTTTGTCTCAAATTGTTTTTGTCTTAAATATAAAGTTTTGTCTTAAAATATGTTTGTCTTAAACTGTTATTGTTTTAAAATATTTTTGTCTTAAAATATTTTTGTCTCAAATTGCTTTGGTCTTAAATATAAAGTTTTGTCTTAAAATATTTTTGTCTCAAATTGTTTTTGTCTTAAATATGAGATTTTGTCTTATAATATTTTTGTCTCAAATTATTTTGTCTTAAATTTCATATTTAAGACAATTAATTGATATTAAATTTTAATGTAAAATAACCTAAAATAAAAAGTAAAATTTTAAGACAAAAGATTTCTTTTGTCTTAAACAAATGTCTTAAAATACCCTTCATGTAGTAGTGCACCAATATCCACCTGGATCATTCCTCCACCCTTAGGAAGCAATGGTCCCCATTGCGTTAAGTTCCTCCATGAGATGAGGAAATTTTTGTTGAACTTGGTCCCTGGTGAACCACTTTCCTTCGTGCAGGAGTTGGCCAGCTTTGACAACCCGATACAGTTGGATATTATGTTGGCGAGTGTTCTTGATTTGCATGTCCATGATACAATCTGTAGTGGCCTGTTCCATGCAGTCTAGGTTTAACTCTGTTGGTGTGAGTTGTTCTGCAATGTCTGAGGTGTCCAATAGAGGTGGGAAGTAAGGACGAAGGCGATCCACATTGAAGATTGGGTGTAGACCAGGGAATGGTGGAATACTGAGCTCGAAGGCATTGTTCCCTACAGCCTTGTTGATGGTGTATGGCTCGTATCGGAGCGGGCGAAGCTTGCGGTGGGGTCCAGTGAGGCGCTCCTTCTGCAAATGTAGCCATATTTTGTCGCCCACCTGGAAGTTGTGTGGCACCCGATGTTGATCATGGCGTTGCTTGTACTTGGCGTTGGCTCTGTCCAATATATCATGAACCTATTGGCGGATGTGTTGAATGCGCTCGATGAAGCTACTTGCTTTGTCAACTTCAGACTAGACATGAGCTAAATCGGCCCGAACAGCTGCAGATGGCATGGCTACGTCAATGGGACATAGTGGCTGGAATCCCAAGCCCACCTGAAAGGGGCTATGGCTGATTGAATTGTGGAGAGCCTGATTATAAATATGTTGTACATAGGGGAGGCTCTCGTCCCATGTGCGTGTATGCTTTGAATTGTACATGCATAGAATGTCTACAATCATTCTATTGATGACCTCTGTCTGGCCATCTGTTTGGGGATGGAAAGCTGTGGACTTGGTGAGCTTGGCATCCAACATTGACCAGAGGCTGGACCAAAATGTGCTAAGGAACCTGCTATCCTGATAGGATATGATAGACTATGGGATCCCAAAGTTCACCCACACTCGTTCAAAGAGGAGTTTAGCAGTGGCTTCTGCTGTGATATTCTTCCTGCAGCCCGCCATAATGGCCATCTTCGAGAATCTGTCGACGACCACGAAAACACAGTCATTTCCCTGCTTAGTAGAAGGCAGAATTGACATGTAATCCATGGAGATGGATTCCCAAGGTCGATTAGGGGTAGGTAGCGGAGTATATAGGCCTTGCTTCTTGATGGTTGGTTTGGCAATGGCACAAGCAGTGCAGGATCTGATGTGCTTCTCGACATCCTTTCGAAGGTTCGGTGAATAGAAATACTTCTGCAGGATTGCTACTATTTTCTCGGCCCCGAAATGCCCAACGACTCGACTGTAGTGTGCTTCCCATATCATCTTGGCACGCTCGCTTGAAGGGACACAAAGGTGTCCCAGGTGACATAAAAGTGCATCTTGGAGGTGAAAATTTGGAACTTTTGTACCCCCCAAGAGTGCCTTGTAAGTGTGGCCAAATTCTGGGTCACTCTCATAGAGAAGTGGCCAATCAGAAGTCTCATGCCCACAAGAGTTGAGTACGGTGGTGAGCGCCACGATCGGTGGTCGGCTGAGGCAATCTGCAACATTATTGGTGCTGCCCTTCTTGTACTTGATGTTCAAATGAAACTGTTGCAGATATGTGGACCACTTCTGATGGCGATCATTCTACAAATTCCCTTGTGTCTGTATGAACTGCAGGGGCCGGTGGTCTATGTGGATGATTGTTTCCTTCCCCAAGATGTAATGCTTCCATTGTCGACAAGCTTGCACAATGGAGTACATTTCTTTGTTATAAATGGGATACTTGCGAACTGTGTCAGACAATGTCTCACTGTGATATGCCACTGGATGTCCCTGTGATAGTAAGAACTGCCCCAATAGCATAGTCAGAGGCATCTATCTCGATCTCAAATGGCTGTTGCAAGTCTGGTAAAGTGAGCACTAGGGCAGAACATGGGCGATTTTTCAATTCTGTGAACGCCTTCTGTTGAGGTTCTAACCAAAAGAATTTTCCTCTCGCTCCTCCCTCGGTGACTTGACTCAAGGGCCAAGTGATATGAGAGAATCCCACCACGAACCTCCAATAGAAATTAGTAAGACCCAGAAAGCTGCGAAGCTTTGTTATAGTGGTTGGGGCTGGCCAATCCAGAATGACTTGGATCTTGGCTGGATCCACATGCACCCTCCTTTCGTCAATAATGTATCCCAGATATTGAACTTGGGTCATGCCAAAAGTGCACTTCTCCAAATTGACACAAAACTTGTGTTGCTGCAGTGTTTGGAGGACTTGTCAGATGTGGTGAAGGTGCTCTTCCCAAGTTTGGCTGAAGATCAGAATGTCATCCAAGTACACCACTACAAATGAGTTGGTGAATGGCCTCAAGATGTCGTCCATCATCCTCATGAAGGTTGCGGGAGCATTCGTCAACCCGAAAGGCATGACTAGCCATTCGAAAAGGCCTTCCTTGGCTTTGAAGGCAGTCTTCCACACATCGGAGGGTTTAATTGGTACCTGGTGATACCCAGACTTCAAGTCGATCTTGCTGAAATATTTTGCACCTTTGAGTTGGTCCAGAAGGTCATCAATCCGTGGGATTGGGTACCTATTCCGGACAGTGATCTTGTTCAGCGCCCGATAGTCAATACAAAGTCTCCACGTCCCATCCTTCTTCTGTACCAACACGATCGGGCTTCCACAGGGCGATGAACTTGGTCTGATGTGACCTTTCTACAACAGCTCCTGAATCTGCCTCTTGATTTCATCATTCTCCAGAACAAAGTGCCGATAGATCGGTCCATTGGGTAGCGGCGCACCTGGGGTCAGATCAATCGGGTGCTTGACCTGACAGTGCAGAGGAACCCCTGTGGGTGAGGTGAAGATGTCCCCGTACTCCTCCACAACCTTATCCATTTGTTGTTGTCATGCAGAGGAGCCCTGTCTGGAGGTTGTGGCCACATTATTCTTCTTGTCCTGGGGGTGGATCATTAGGAAAAAAAATTTCCTGGTTTGGGAAATGAGCTTACTGCATTGTTTTGCAGTAACCAAAGAGATAGCAGCAGGAGGTGGTACCTCTGGTATCCGGTACAACTTATTTCCAAAAGTAACAATAACAGCGCGAGGCCGAGACTCATACATAGCATGACGCTTCCACAAGTATGGTTTTCCTAATAATACATCAGAAACATCAATAGGAGCAACGTCACATAATACCTTATCCGTGAAGGGCTTGATGCTATAGGGAAGGCGGCACTGTTGGCTGATGCAGAGATCTCGTCCTTGGTGAAGCCACCTGATGGTGTATGGATGTGGGTGAGCTGTGGTCGGCAAGCCCAACTGCTTCACGGCGTCTACTGAAATGAGGCTATTTTGGCTCCCATTTTCGACAATGAACTGTATCGAGGAGCCCTTTACCCACATCTGGGAGTGGAAGAGACGTTCCTCCTCCTCTGGATCTTCTGGTTCCTCCTTCTGGATCTTCGTAGTGGCAACATTGGCATTGGACTTCGCATCAATAATTTGTTTCCCTTTGTCATTCCCCTTGTCAGGTTTTGATTCAGAGTCAGAGCATGCATCTGACTCAGAAGCCCGCATCTCGGCCACCAGCGACTGCTTGGCCTGACATTCACTTGTGTTGTGAGTGGAGCTCTTATGGAACTCACACCACTTTCTCGTGTCCTTCTTTGGCTTTGCAGTGTTTTTCTTTGCTTGTGGCTTCGACAGGTTGTCTTGAGTTGCCATACCTTGGCTCTATCCTTTGTTCTGCAGTTTGGGAGCACCTTTCCCTTGCTTTTGATTCGCAGATCCAAAGTCTCGCTTCTTCTGTTTGAATTTTTGCTCAATCTTGGCAGCATATC